>JBANSL010000002.1:80457518-81657518 GCA_037127255.1 Persicaria tinctoria | reverse complement strand
TTCTTACCGAGGTCTGGAAAAATTTTGTGTTTCTATCAGAAAGGTTGAGGTATTTTGTTTTGGCTCGTTGTTTCCAGAATTTGTAAGTGTATTCTATAAGCCTATGTTTTTTGTGTTCTAATCTTTCCAGTTTCATTTTCTCACTATTCGTAATATGTCCCCAAGGTAGTTTGTTTTGGAAATTTGAGATTTGGGACTCTACGTGCTCAAGCTGTCTTTTTATATTATTCACATTGTTCTTGCACCATTTTTTTGTGTTTATTTTTAGTAGTTTTTGTTTGCGCATGAGTTTGTAGGCATGAGAGCCATTGAAATTGTTACTCCAGACTTGTCTTACCATTTGCTCATAAGCTTGATTTGTTGTCCAAGCCATCTCAAATATGAAGGGAGAGCCCTTGTGAGGTAGTGAGTTTCCAATCTGAAGGGTGATGGGGCAATGGTCTGATGTAGTGAAAGTATGATGCTTGGTTCGAAGGGAGGGGAACCAATTAACTATATCTTGATGAGCCATGATTCTATCAAGTCTCTCATAAGTGTTGTTTATGATTTGCTTGTTCTTTCTCTAGGTGAAGGGGGAGCCACAGTAGGGAAGGGTGATGAGATTGAGCTCTTCTTTTACATTATTTAGCCTTTTGAATCTTGAGAGGTTGGGCGTAACACCACCCACTTTCTCTGTATCATTTTCAATCTCATTGAGATCTCCAATGATAAAGACAGGTAGGTGGTGTTTGTGAACAATAGTATAGATTTCATTCCAGAATTGGTCTTTTTCATGTTCAACAGAAGGTGCATAAACAAAGAGGAGAGCTAATGTATGGTTTTCAACACTAAGTTTGATCATAATATATCTTGTGGATAATTCTAGGACTGCACTATCGTGAAGAGTATTTTGCTTATATAGAACCTATAAACCACCCTTAGTACCAACAGACGCGATACAGATGGCTTTATGAAATCCTGATTCTTTAAGTTGAGACTGGGAGGGGTTAATCGTTGTCTTAGTTTCAGCTAAAACTAGAAAATCAAGTTTGCTGTTATTTCTAAGGAGGTTTAGTTCTTGACAGAGGAGAGGACGTTTAGTCCCTCTTATGTTCCAGTAGCCAATATTAATCATCAGGATTCCATTGAAAATAAAGGTTGCATTTATTCATATTCGCTTTAGGATTACAAATGTAGAGAGTAGATCTAAAATGCTGAGTAATCAAGTGTGAATTAAACAAACACATTAAAGTGATAGTTGAGCGCCAAAGTTTGCAGCTTGTGGTAGCAGAACTAGTCTTCTCTTGTGTCTTCCAGGTTCCTTTTGATTTCTTGATTGAGCAAGAACTGTGAACAGTAGCTAGTATATGTCTGGCTGGTTTTGCCTGAGTTTTCTCATTATGTTTGGTAAGTAAGGTTTTGTGATGAAGGTTTGGGTGGCTTACCACCACACCATCAAAGAGACAAGATGGGATGGGGTGTAGCCAAAGGTTTGGAGGGATAAGGAGTAGAATTATACCTGTTCTTTTGGGTCTAGTACATCCCACCATATTCTTGGAGGTAGAGGGACGTCTTCCACAAGTGGTTCTTGAAGCTCTGCTAAGAAAAACAAACTGACAGAACGAGCACCAACCAGGCATAGAAAAGCTAACAGGAGAGAACACAAAAGTGAAGGAAAGCCTGGACCACCAGGAATCATAACAAAGACGTCTCCCAACATAAAAACCAGGTTGCTGGGAGAGGCAAAGCAAGCACGAATAGAAAACCAAGTTCCAACAGCAAGACAAACAACAACAACAAGACCAGAAACGAAATAAAACCAAGTGCAAAGAATAACATAGATTGAGATAGATGAGCTGGGGAGTATTATTTAGGATAATCTGAGCCTTCATGGTGATTTTTCAAAGAAGCATCCATCCAGAGCGTTCATTGATAAGAGTAAATATTACAATTTGGTATTGCCACTTAAACTGATCATTTTCATCCTGAGTGTCTTCTATGGTTGGTCTTTTTTCTCCTTGTTGAATCTTGTAGTAGTAATCTTGAGAGGAGGCTTCAATGTTGGGAGTATAGAGTGTACATTTATGAAGAGGGTTTGATCTAAATTGTTGTTGGGTAAGGTTGGGATGGCATGCCGCCAAACCACCCAAAGGCAGTATTGAGGGGCTTAGCCGAAAGTTTGTTTGGGATTGAGAAGCAAACGTACCTTTATGGCGTCTAAGGCATGTATTCCGGTTGAACCAGAAATGACCAAAATCTTTAGAGATCCATCTTGGATTAAGAACCCAAGGTAACTTCTTACTTCTGTTGGATTTATATGGCTGCATAATTAGATATAAACTAGGAAAATCACACCAGATATCATAATAATTATATTCATAAATAGGCCTATGATTGTTACAAAAAAGTTTGTTGAGAGTGTTGGTCTGAACTTTTTGGTTGAGAGATTTTTTGTAGCTTTCCACCACCAAGACCCAAAGCGGTTTGATGGGGAGATGCTGGATAGTTTGTAAGGGTGAGGAATTACACAAACCTGTTGTGGTTTTTCTTTCATTCCACTGATTAATAAGAGAAGCATGACAACAAAAGGGTCTCGTCCCATCTTTCTTCGTGCAAGTATCAACACAACAAATATCTCTTTGCTTAATCAACCATGCACTTATCCCATTGCTAAGGTTATTCTTAAACTTACTTAAGTCTTTATTCAAGTATAACAAAAGGATCAAAATAGAATTAAAAGCATCGCCATTCCAATTGGAATTCCCAAATAAGATTTGACAACTAAAAATATTGATATAAGAGTAAAAGGATCTAGATATGGATGGCCAGTAACAAAGCTTAGGGCTGAGAAGGTTAGATCTCATAGTATTCCAAAACAAATTGTGATGCATGCTACTGAAATACACTTTATAAATGTTGATATTGCAAGGAAAGGTCATAGATCTATAGGTTTGGTGGTCACCTGAGGAGGAAACCAACAGGGTGATATTTAGATCCAAATGAACAATTTGAGAATCAAAAAGATTATTCCAATTGAAGTGGGAATCAGTCCTACTAGATCTATAATTAAAATCATGGTTTCTCAGATTCATCTTCAAACAAATAGAAATGCTCAAATTTCTTCTAGGAGGAATCATAGGGGTATTCAAAGGATCTAAGCTATGAAACTGATTTAATTCAATGGGAAGAGGGAGAGAGGGATTATAAACAAACTTATCTTGCGGAAAGCCTCGGGTAGATGTGGTGTTTGCATTAGCTTGAGATCTTGTACTTTTGATGAGGCATCGACCACCCGTCAACACCAAGAGCGAGAATCGACCACTCGATTTGCTGCTATAGGTTCGGATATAGAGAGATCTGGCCAAGTCGGTGTCTAAACGGCACAACGAGGCCAAATCCCGCCTGTTGCGCCCTCTAGGTCTGATGCATGTGACGATTCTGGTTTGGAGGCGGACGATTTGGAGGTTATCAGGCTTAGTTTGATGAATTTTGTGTAGAGATTTAGCTTTTGGAAATTTAGGGTTAAGGTAAGGTTTTTTTGGAGAGGGTTGAAGATTGGTGAGGACGGATTCAAGATTAGATCTCACGTCGGAAGCCGAAGGCAGCGGCCACGCCGCGCCATGGCCAAGAGGCCGAGTAGTGCAGAGGCGAGGCAGTAGAAGAGAGGGAGGCGACGGCCAGGGAAAAGGGTTTTCTCAAAGCATTCTTTAATTTGGGTTTTCCATCACCCAATTTTCGTTAATTAAATGTTAAAGTGTGTGGAAATTCAATTATACCCCTTATTTTTATTATTAGTTTACTCAATTCAATTAGTTGATATTTAACTTTTTGACATTTTTTCAAAAGTAAAAAACTGTAATACTATGGCTACTTGAAGAAAATAAATATTTTTAAAAAATAATGTTTCATATAGTTTTTATTATTCTAAAAATGTATGTGGAATAGTGAACATATTTTAAGAATAATAAAAACTATATGAAATATATTTTTTTTAATTTTTTTTTCAAGTAGCCTTTTAGTAATATACACTTTTTAAAATATATAAAACATCAATTATATCTATTTTTATAGTGTTTTTACTAATAAATGTGAAATTATATAGAAAAAAAATGATATTTTATAAAAAAAAATTATTTTTGAAAAAACATGTTAAAAAGGTAAAAATTAATTAATACCGATTGGATAAAATAAAATAATAATAAAAACAACAGGTATAATTTATTTTTCACGCACTTTAATATTCAATTAACGAAAATTTTGTGATGAGTGTGACTTTGCAAAGAAAACGGTTTTAAAGGGTGATTTTCTGCAATTTTTGTTTTAAGGGGTGATTTCACGCAAAACATCATATTTAAAGGGAAAAGCAGGATTCAAACCTTGGGTGACAGCATGCGTGATTGAATACTACCCGTGTTCTTCCCATTAAGCCAGGTCGTCATTGTGTTTTTATTTTACTCACTAGTAGAAAATCAGTAATATGCCCCGGGCGTTTTTTAAATATACCCCGGATCTGACAATATAGTGCCCCGGGGTAGAACTATGTTATGTCCCAACATGATTAATGGAGATTAGGGAGAAAGATTAGAGGAGTTTAGCGATAAGAGAGAGTAAAAGGAGAGAGAGTAAGAGTAAGAAGTAATTGTTTGATTATTCCTTGGATGATCTTACAATTACACTTATAGGTATATATAATACTACTAATACTCATATCACTAGCTAGACTAATATAGCTAATACAAATAGAAAAAAGAAAACATCAAGTAGCAAATGCCCTCCTAATTTGATGAAAGTGGCAAACTTGCTTCATGTACCCACTTTGCAGCCGATGAACTGCTTCATCCCATCTTGAGCACTTCATTGGACCTCAACCCAATAGCACTTAATAGCCCAAGGACCCATGTAATTCCATCTTTAGTAATTTGCAGCACCTAGAATAAAGCATTTTCATATCCCTGTAAGACAAGGTATGACAGTAAGTTGCAAAAAAAAAAAATATTCGTTGCTTGAATTGCTCTCCATATTTGCAGATGATCCAAAGTGCTTTTTGGCAGCTTTCCATAACAAAGAAAACATCACTTTGCGTTGATCACACGTATGAGGTTGTCTTGGAAACATCTCCTTTACCATCCCATGGCTCTGTTCAGCTATACAACTTGCATACTTCTTTATGATTGAAGCAATCTGTAGGTGCAACCTGCAACTCTACATGTTGTCCAGCTCTCTAGGTGCAAACTAACACCAACAATTACAAAAGTTGGCGCTTGACTTGATTCCAAAACCAGCAACCTACTACAATTGACAGCTCACCAGCAAATATGAGAGCCTTGCTCCACCTGGATTGACAACAAAAGCAGCAGTCAAACCTTTTATCACAGCTTGAACAACACAAAGCCCTGCTTCTTCAAGGTCTGCTCGCCCTCTATCGAATGGTACCATCTTCATACATGCTTGGCTGAAATGACTGAGATCACGGTAAACTTCACCCAAAATCGAATTGCAATCCACCTCAAACAAGCCTGCAATATCTATGAATCTAACTCCACAAACCTCACGATCTAGGCCACCAATAATGCTTATGAATTTAGGGACTCCATCGCTCCTAGCTGCTGCAGTGGTAATTGACGAGTCCAGCAAATCTCCCATCCATTCGGGTATACCTGGATCAAAATTGAAAGTGACTAACAAGCCACCTTCCAAACACACTGGAGTGAACTCGAGTCCCGCTAAAACATCCTCATCAACTAAGTTGTAGCCAAATTGATCAAAACAGGGCTTGTCGATTTCGATGCTTTCACCAATTTTACAATCTAGAACACCAAAACTACCCCAGGGTCGAAAATAGTTGTACCAAATAGCCTAGCCATTTCTACGAACACTTGGGTTGCACTAAATTAAGGATGCCAAAATGGCCATTGAATTTTGCCAAAAAGGAATAATTCCCATCTCTGCATCTTTGATCCTCATTTTCTGTTTCTGAAATCATGGTGCTAAACTATCCCAAGGTAGAGATCTGAAAGTTACCTTTGATTGCTCGAATTGGGGATGAAATTCGTCTTGATTCCTGATGGCTTCTTTCCTCGGGGCTTCAATATCCTCGAACGTTGAATTCTTGGCATCCTCTAATGGTGATTCTACAAGGAATTGTCAGGTCATCGGATACATCGTAGCCAGTTCTTGGATTCGGAATTTTTGCCCCTGATCAGAGCCATCCGTCACCGAGATTTGGGAATCTTGACCTTCGACCCTTGCCGATTTCTCGAGCCATGCCTCTGCGACCTCGTCGTGATTAGCCAAGAACGGAGACTGCTCACTCCTTGTGATGAATTTCTTGATCAATTTCTTCAAAGTGTCGATCTTCCTATCCGTGTCGGCTCGGTGTTTCGCCTCATCTTCAAATGCTTGCTGCGTCAATGCTATGAATTGCTGGAGTTGGTTTTCGGTCTTCCTCCGATATTCCCCGATGACTTCCATCCTGATGCCGTCCTCCATAGCCTGATCTTGTCGCTCTGATACCATTTGTTATGTCCCAACATGATTCATGGAGATTAGGGAGAAAGATTAGAGAAGGAGTTTAGGGATAAGAGATAGTAAAGGGAGAGACAAAGTAAGGGTAAGAAGTAATTGTTTGATTATTCCTTGAATGATCTAATAATTACACTTATGGGTATATATAATACTACTACAAATACTCATATCACTATAACCCTATACATGACAAACTAGAGTGGGGTTAATACATGGTCGACTTTATACCCCGGAATTTTTTTTTTAAATCCGGGGTATAAAACCTAGCCAAATTTTTTTTTAAAGTGCTCTGAAAGATACGCCCAGGGTGTATTCTGGTAATATCCGGGTTATATTATGCTAATATCCGGGGTATAAGGTATGTCCAATCCGGGTTGTAAAATTCTTTATCCGGGGTATAAAACTAAAATAACCTGGGGTATATACCTGTAGCCGATTTCCTCTAAAAAAACGCCCGGGGTATATTCATTTAATATCCGGGGTATATATATAGGGGTGCGCTCCGGTGAAAACCAAAATTGCGGTAAAAACCCGTGAGAACCGGTTTTTTAGCCCGATTCACTTGCTTTATAGCCTGGTTATGAATAGAACCGATCTATAAAGTCACAAATTTTAGCCCGGTTCTGAATAAAACCGAGCTATAAAGTCACTATGTAATTTTAAAATATGAGTTTTTTAGCACGATTTTTAGGCTTGGCCGAACTATAAAGTCATGCGTTATTTTAAAATTGGAGTTTTTAGCACGGTTTTTAGGTTGAATCGAGTTGTAAAGTCACCGTGTGATTGAGGTTTTAAGCGCGCGCACGCGCGCGCACACACACACACAATGTGTATATATGTACACACACACACACACACATACACACACACACTATGTGTATATATGTATATATACATATATACACATATACATACATATATATGTATGTATGTATGTATACATACATACATATATGTATGTATACATATATGTATATATATATATATATATACATACATAGAGTATAGATCATATGAGAACAAGGCTTATTGAGTAAAATGAGAACAAATCAGGATCGTTCATTTAGTACAAATGGAGGGCTGAGATTATTTAGGATTTTAATTTAATTGTAAATTAAAATTGCAAAAACACAATCTCACCCCTTACCTAGGCGCGTGATTACAAATACCCTTTAACCCTAATCCCACACATTAGGCATTTCCAATTTCAACCAAAAGGAGAGAGAAAGAGAAGTGGGGGCGATGTGAGGGAAGCGAAAGGGCGATCGGGCTTGAGCGTGGAGACGAGCTCTCAGTCCGGGTACGACGGCGACGATTTGAAGGTGGCGGTCGGAGGCAAGTGCGAAGGCGGCCTGTATCAAAAACCGATGCGGCGGAGTGCTCGCTTGTGCGTGGCGGCGGAGAGCCCCGACGATTTGAAGGTCGAAGGCGCTTGCTCCCTCTCGCTGTCCTCCGCCCTCGCGCACAGCCACCACCACAACAGCCATTGGACTCCAGATCCGGGCTGCCTCAGATCCCGCTCTCCTTCCTCGCTCCCAGTCGCGCCTCTCTAGTCAAAGATCCGGCCTTTCTCCGGCAACCACAAGCGACATCGGCGAGGGAAGATGGCCATGACGGAGGGATGGAGGGACTCCCTCTTCCCCTATTCTCAGATCTGAGCAATTCGGCCTGTCCGGCCTCCAAAGGCGACACCTCCTGTCGTCGATGATGGTGAAGATGGCAGTGACGACGAAGGGCTATCGAATGGGTATTTGTGGACAATCTCAAATTAGGTTTGGTTCTTAATTTTACAAATTTGGTTTGTTGGATTTAGGAATGTTAGATGTGATTCCTCGGTTGCTCTGTGTCTTGATTTTGATTTTACAGATTAGGTTTTGTTCTGTTTGATTATTCCTCTGTCAAGTCCTAAACAAAATGGGTTTTTTGTGCTTAATTAAATTGGATTGTTCGAGCACCAGGATGTATCAATTTTGTTGATATGTTTGCATTCCAGTTTGTTTAGGACATATTGAATGTATCGATACCATTGAATAATCATTTGATATAATCGAATAATCCACTGATATCATTGAATAATTTTTAGTTATTTGTTAAAATGACATAAGTAACGGAACCATTGAATAATGCAATGATACAATCGAATAATCAAGCGATACCATCGAATAATCAAGCGATACCATCGAATAATCAAACGATACCATCGAATAATTTTTGGTAAATAGTTTAGGGCATTTTTAGGGTGCTAGCCGATTAGAATAATCCATCGATACTATTGCATAATCCATTGATACGGTCGAATAACTCAGTGATACTATCGTATAATTCGAAGAAGAAAATAACCGCCCCATCATGTGGCAAGATATCATCGAATAATCTATCGATACGATCGCATAATCCGTCGATACGATCGAATAATCCAGATATACCATCGAATAATTTCAAGAGAGTGCATCACACACACCCCAAATTCAGCAAGTGGGCAAGAAAAAACGTGGGTCCCACTGATTTTTAATTAAAAAAAAGCTAAAATTGCCTTTTAATCTCACCCATCCATTTCATCTAATCAATGGCCCAGATTTTTTCTCATTATACACAATAAGGGTTGTTTTCCCATGAACCACCCTCTATATACATATACATACACATATACATACATATATATGTATGTATATATATATGTATGTATATATATACATACATACATATACATACACATATACATACATATATATGTATACATATATATATATATATGTATGTATATATACATATATACACATATACATACATATACATATATACACATATACATACATATATATATATATATATACATATATATACATATATACACATATATATACATATACATATATATATACATATAGGGTTGGGTTCGGGTGCAAAGGTCACCAAAAGTGAGAAGGAAAGAAGCAATTTGATTGGTCCAATAAATGTCAAGAAATGTTTTGATTGGTCCACGTCATTTAAAAAATCCGGGCAAAAAAATTGCTGCCCGCGCCTGCCCGGTTCAGAAATGCGAGGCCCACTCGCACACCCTTCCCCCTCCGCGCGTGTGGTGGACGCGCTGATGTAGCAGCATAAAAAAACACTGCTCCCTCGCGTTGAATAGGATTCGAACCTGCACCTAATTACACACCACCCACTACTTCAACCATTGCACCACCCAATACACCTTTTTTATTAAGGGCATTAATTAAAACTAGTACTTTTTGAGTTAAAGCCACAACTTTAATTATAATTAATATGTTTTCACTTAAATATGTTGATTACACGTTAATTAATATATTAATATATATTTCGCACTAAAAAATAATAATTAATATTAAAATAAAAATAAATATTTAAATAAAAATGATAATAAATATATTAATATATATTTATATTAAAATAAAATGGTTAATGAATCACTACTCTTTATTTGATGAACCACTAGAATTTATTTCATGAACCACTACTATTTAATAATTATAAAATTTTCATTCTTCTTTTATTTTCTTTTAATGTTTATTTTTAATTAATTAATTTTATTTAAAATAAAATGGTTCATGAACCACTACTCTTTATTTGGTGAACCACTATTCTTTATTTGATGAACCACTACTCTCTATTTGACGAACCACTAGAATTTATATTCTTATAATAATTAACATATTTCATATAGATTTATAAATTACACATTAAGAGAGATGTTGTTAATATATATTTATCAAGAAGTGGTTCATCAAGCTATAAAGATGTTATTAAGAAGTGGTTCATCAAGTTATAAAGAAATGGTTTATCGAGTTTTAAAATAAAATGCTTCATGAACCATTTTTAAAATAAAATGGGTTATGAATCATTTTTAAAATAAAATAGTTCATGAAGTTATAAATAAGTGGTTCATGAACCTATAGAGAAGCGGTTCATGAAGTTATATATAAGAAGTGGTTCATTAAGTTATAAAGAAATGGTTCATGAAGTTATAAATAAGGGTTATAAAGAAGTGAACCACTTTCTATTTATATATTTAGCCACTAAACCATTCTCTATATATGTGTTGAACCATTTACTATAAAATTGATGAACCACTTCTATATAATTAATGAACCAATATATATTTAGTCACTGAACCACTCTTTATATATGTGTTGAACCATTTACTATAAAATTATGAACCGCCCTCTATTGAGTCACTGAACCACTCTTTATTCGGTTCGCTTAACCACTCTCTATTCGGTCACTGAACCACTCTCTATTGAGTGACTGAACCAACCTCTATTTACTCACTGAACCAACTTATTTAGTCATTGAACCAACCTCTATTTAACTAACCAACCTCTATTTAGTCACTGAACCAAACTCTATTTAGCCATTGAACCAACCTATTTAGTCACTGAACCAACCCCTATTTAGTCACTGAACCAACCTATTTAGTCACTCTCTATTCGGTCACTAAACCACTCTCTATTCGTTCACTGAACCACTCTATTCGGTCACTGAACCAATCTCTATTCGATTACTGAACCACTTTATCCGGTCACTGAATCATTATCTATTCGGTCGCTGAATCACTCTCTATTCGGTCGCTGAACCACTCTCTATTCGGCCACTGAACCACTTTATTCGATCACTGAACCAATCTCTATTCGATTACTAAACCACTGTATCCGGTCCTTGAACCACTATATATTCGGTCACTGAACCACTTTCTATTCGATCACTGAACCACTCTCTATTCGGTCACTGAGCCAACCTCTATTTAGTCACTGAACCAACCTCTATTAAGTCACTGAACCAATCTATTTACTCACTGAACCACCCTCTATTTCGTTACCGAACCAACCAAATTGCTTCTTTCCTTGAGAATGAAGTGTGAAAAAACAAATTTTTATGTATGGTAATATCAAAACAAATTTTTATGTATGGTAATATCAAAACAAATTTTTTTTAACAGTACTTGATTCTTGAGAATGAAGTGTGAAAAAAGGTCAATATAAAACCCAATTAAGGAACACTACAAAGGTGTGTACGCACAGATTCAATATACGGGTCATGCTATTGCTCAACCTATATCCAAACTGAACCCAAACTTAACTTACTGCAATTTAGGTATGTCTCAACTAGAAATTACTTAAATTTGGAAAATATCACATCGATTTGGTGGTTATTCAGAGATGTTACACGCTTCAACTGTTTGGTAATGGAGGATCTCTATGATGCGGAGAGTTAAAACTCGCCGATTACTCGACCGAATCAGATCGAATTGATCTGAACCAACTAGAATCCAATGAGGCGCTCCAGATCGCAGAAAGAGAGAATGAATCGAGCAATGCGAGAATCCGTCATGGCCTCGCTCTGTGTCTCCGACAAACGCACAGATGTCATCCCCTAGCCATCTCGGCAGCGACGTGGGGGCACCGGTTCCTCCTCCTCCTCCCTTCTTCTTCTTCCTCTTCTGATTCGAATTCACCGAGCCGATGTGCTGCTTCCGTTGCTTGACCGTGAAGCAGGAGATGGATCGGAGTCTCGCAGCGGTGACGGAGAAGGGGCTGAAATTGGAAACGGAGAAGAGGAACGAGGATAGGGTTTTGGAGTGCTCCTCGGCCTCTCTGACTTCCGCGACTATCAGCGCCGATACTCCGCCCCGTCCTCGGTGCCGGCGAGTCTCGCCGGGAAGACGCTCGGGAGAGGGGCTGCTAATGGTGGGAGATCTAGGAGGAGACGTGAGGATTCGTGGGAGGAAGAACGTGCAGTGGATGTGATTTATTGAAAGGAAGAGAAGCACGTGAACGTTTTTTTTTCCTTTAAAAATTCAGACCTATTTCCACCAATCAAAAGGCTTCTTTCCTTCTCACCGGTATATACTATTCTCACTTGAACCCTACCCTATATATATATATATATATATATATATATAGGGTTGGGTTCGGGTGCAAAGGTCACCAAAAGTGAGAAGGAAAGAAGGCACGTGATTGGCTGAAAAACGCATCTTTCACAACATCTACCTGCGCATTTGAGCCACCCCACGCGCCTTGCTCCCCTCTTGCGTCCCATCCACGCGCCTCTATATCTCTCTTTTTTTCTTTTTTTTTTTAAAAAGGCGTGCTTCTTCCACAATACGGAGAATCGAACACGGGAATGCACCAACTTAGGTTGCGGCCGCTGCGTCCTGCTTCCACTGTGCCGAGAAGACTTTCATGTTCTTACCCCAATTTAGTACATTTTAACCCTTTAATAGGTTTATTATCAAAATTAAATCAACGTTTTTGAAATTAAATTAAAACATGATCATATACTTTTATGAATTAGGGCTTGTTTGGTATGAGCGTTTTAAAGCTTCAGATAAAGCGTTTTGTCATTCCCGAGAAAAACGCTTTCAACCTGTGTGTTTGGCAGTACACAGCGTTCTTCAACACGCTCAAAATTTCATCTCTCCCGGACGGTTGCAGAGCTTTTCATCCACAGCTCCCACATCGAAGCGTTCGATGAAATTGACAAGCGTTGGAGATGAGAAAAGTCTGAATTGTCCTTCTCTCTTCTACTTCTCATCTTCTTCATCTGTCTCGATTTGAGTCTCCGCTTGCTCCTGCCATGAGAATCTCAGGGCGGCGAACTTCGATCTCGCGGGAGGTTTCCAAGCTTTGCAATTGATTCGATATCTTGATTTGCTTTTGAAAATCACTGATTTCCACTTGCTTTTATTTGCAGGGGCTCTTCTGAGGTTCAATTTCTCCACCTTCACCAAGCTCCGCTTTCGTGTTCTTCTAGTAAGAGATCCCTTTTGTCCTCATGTCTCTATACAATTTTGTCTTGCAACAAACCCTAATTTTAATTTTTCGTAGAAGCCTCCCCTGAAAATTTAGGATTTGCAACAAACCCTAATTTTCTATTTCAGAGTCATCTTTAATTTTACCATATTATGTGAGCATTTTTCTTGAATCACTACACCAGCCAGGAAATTACATGTGCAATTTTCTATTTTGGGGTTTTAGAGAGATGAATCAAATTGGGTTTTCTAGAGGGATGAACAGAAGGATGAATTACATATGTAATTCTTAATATTTTTCCATCATTTGGGGTTTTCTAGAGGGATGAAAAGAATCAAAGTATTGGTGGAATTTTCCCAATATTCTGATAGTACGTAGTACTGTGTGATACATTGTTGGCTATTGTTGTTGTGTATGTGCTTTGCACTCCAAATACTCCAAGTGACATTTTCTTTCAGTTTAAATTGTACTACATATATGTTGTGCATGTGCTTTGCACTCCTTTTGGATGTGATCAGAAATTTTAAGCAGTTAAGAGGTTCGATACAGATAAAAGTGATAAACAAGTTCAGTTATACCATTGTTCATACTCTTGGCATAATTTCAAGATGGTTTTGTTGTGGATCCCTTGTGAAGCATTTGAATGCATAGGTTTGATTAGTAGCATAACTAAGTTCAGTTATATCTCATATATATTTGGTGCGTTTGTCGGGTGTTCTGCATGATGTCTTGTTTGTAGTCTTGTTTCCTTGGACTATGTTACTCTTGTTTGATCAATGCTCTGAAGATTGTCCTCTCAAAATCAGCCTCTTCAGCAGTACCATGAGTTAGGGGAGATCTCAGTGTCTAGTAATCATTTCAAGTTTGAGTTGATTCTGTTTTAGTCCATTCACTTACCACTGGATGCTATTTCATTCCATTCAATTACCATTTCATTCAATCCAATTTCTTGTACTTAATTAATTATATCCATTTCATTCAATTCAATTACCATTTTTTTCTCATAGATTTGTATATGTGAACCTTTTATCTGTCTTTATCACCCCCTGACATTTTTTGTAGCCTCACTTTGCAATTATTGATGTACTAATATGTGAAACTTATGATTCCTTTTTATCCAGATTTTTATACATGGTCAATGAAATAAGGTTATACTGTACAAAGGCTAGATAAGATGATTTGGGAAACAACCACTTCCTTCAACCCCTTGTTTTGCTTTAGGATTCATGAATGCATATATGTTGAACCATAAATGAGGATGCATAGTGTAAGACAGTTGGTTTATGTAGAAGTTTGTATTACTGCCCATATTTGCTGGATTGTTTGCATATATTAATTGCCAAACATTCTCATATGTGAAAGAGGAGTATCAATTATGTGTTTTAAATTTAGTAGATCAGCCATTAGACATTACATTACTATGTCTATGAGAGGCTTTATCAACAACTTTCATGGCTCTCACTGTGAGGAATGAATCACTGATTTTTCTTTTGTAATGTCAATCCAACAGAATAGAAAGGGGTAGCCTACTATCCTGCCTAACAATCCAGCAAATATGAGCAATTGGGCAGTAACTTTCATGGCTCTCAATGTGAGAAATGAATCACTAATTTGGCCTAGCTCATGGTATGATAGTGGGCCCTAACTTAATCATTGTGCCACTGTCCTCCACTCCATACTAATTTTGTGTAGTCTAGCTCATCAAGAATTTGTTCCTTTTGGTTATTCCTTTTTGTCAATGTAAACCCGAGGGAAAGACAATCTCATTTAGCCTTTGTATTTCTAATTTTGTGTAGTCTATCATACCTGTTGATAGGTTGTATCAAGAATTTTATCATTGTTTCTCTGTTTGCTGTCATGATTATTACACTGAAAATATATGGCTACTGTAACTCTAAATAGTCATATGTATTTCTAATTTTTATTAAATATATAATTCAGCACTTATTCAAGTTACATATATATGGATATATCTATGCTTAACATATATGGATGGATGCACTTTGCCCTGTACTTTGTTTCTGCAACCATTACCCAGTTTTATTGTATTTTTTTATAGTAAAAATGTAGGTATCTAGCACCAGAATCCGGGTCAAGTGGTAGCTTGACTGAGAAATCAGATTTCTCCTTTGGGGTGGTGCTTTTTGAGTTGATCACAGGGCGACAACCAATCAATCTCACAAAATGGGTAATGTTTTTTCATTATCAGTATCAAAATTGAGTTAAATTTGTTATGAATATGATGTATATGAGTGTGTTTGAAAGTGTTACAGTAAAGATTTGCAAACTGGATGCAGGCAAGCACATTTCTTGATCAAGCAATGGAAGACGGAAAATTTGAGACAAAACTTATTGATCCAAAGTTGGCAGATAATTATGATCACGACCAAATGAATCGGATGGTAACTTGTGCAGTGATACTAAACAAATGGTAGATGTACTTGAGTCCACCATTACATGTAATTCCTAATATAAAGATACATGGGTTAAAAACGAGCTAAAATAAGCTTGAAAGTGAGCTCAAAGCAATCAAAATGAGCAAAATTGACAAAATGAGCATGACAAGAAAAAACGAGCATAACAAGCAAAAACGAGCAAACGAGCTCAAGATCGAGCTTGTCTAATTACTCGCAAGTCGAATATGATCACAAAACCAAGTTTGATAAAAAAAAATCACTTCTATTGACAATGTATGACTTTGGCTTCATAGCCCGAACTTGTTGCTAGGCTATAAAGTATGTATTTTTTCTCTTTTATAAATGAACTTTATAACCCAGACCAAATAAGATCGGACTCTAAAGTCATGCATCAAATAAAATAGACTCATTTTGATAATTTGAGAATTTAATCTCCAAAAAGCTTGAATAGTCAATAGCCATGCCAAACAAGATGTTTAATTTTAAGCTAGATTATAATCTTAAGCTTGATTAAAATTTTTATCTAGATTATAATCTTTATCTAGATTATAATCTTAAGCTAGATTAAAATATGTTCATGCCAAACATGCCCTTATACATTAGAAAATATATATATATATATATATATATATATATATATATATATATATATATATATATATATATATATATATATATATATATATATATATATATATATATATATTTCACTATAAAAAATTATATATTTTTATAATTGCAAATTATCTTTAAAAAAATGAATATATTAAAATCAACGTTAAATAATATTGGATCATGAACCACTACTCTTTATTTTATGACCCACTACTCTATATTTCATGAACTACTAGAATTTATTTCATGAACAACTACAATTTAATAATTGTAAAATTTCCATTCTTATTTTATTTTCTTTTAATCTTTATTATTTATTTATTTATTTATTTATTTTAAATAAAATGGTTCATGAACCAATACTTTATTTCATAAATCAATAATATTTATTTGATGAACCACTATTCTTTATTTCATGAACCACTAGAATTTATTTAATGAACCACAAGTATTTAATAATTATAAAATTTTCATTCTTCTATTATTTTCTTTTCATGTTTATTCTTTAATTATTTATTTAATGAACAAATACTATTTATTTGATAAACCACTACTCTCTATATGTGCTGAATCAGTTACTATAAAATTGATGAACCACTTCTATTTAATTAATGAACCATTATATATTTAGTCACTGAACCACTCTCTATATATGTGCTGAACCATTCTCTATTTAGTCACTGAACCATTCTCTAGTTAGTCACTGAACCACTTCTAATTCACTTTTTTTTATCACCGAATCACTCTCTATATATGTGCTGAACCATTCTCTATTTAGCCACTGAACCACTATATATTTAGTCACTGAACCAACATCTATTTAGACACTGAACCAAGTTCTATTTAGTCACTGAACCAACCTATTTAGTCACTGAACCAACATCTATTTAGTCATTGAATCAACCTCTAGTTAGTCACTGAACCAACCTCTATTTAGTCATTGAACCAACCTCTATTTAGTCATTGAATCAACCTCTAGTTAGTCACTGAACCAACCTCTATTTAGTCACTGAACCAACCTCTATTTAGTTACTGAACCAATCTATTTAGTCACTGAACCAACCTATATTTAGTCATTGAACCAACCTCTATTTAGTCATTGAACCAACCTATATTTAGTCACCGAACCAACATCTATTTAGTCACTGAACCAACCTCTATTTAGCCACTGAACCAACATATTTAGACACCGAACCAACCTCTATTTAGTCACTGAACCAACCTCTATTTATTCACTTAACCAATCTCTATTTAGAAACTGAACCAACCTATTTAGTCACTGAAACAACCTCTATTTAGCCATTGAACCAAACTCTATTTAGCCACTGAATCAAACTCTATTTAATCACTGAACTATTAACTAATAAAACAAAAATGATACAGTGACCATAATTGACAAATGAAAATTTAATTTATGATAAAAATAGAATAAACAAGAAAATTAGACCTCAAAACATAAATGTTGAGAAATACTGTTCATTCTCTTCCCCGACAAACCGGTGGCTATCTCAAATAATGCAACTGATGTCTAATTTTCCAAGGAAAGTGCAATGAACTTCAATCATAGGGACAAGAATTCACATCGGACAAGAGATCAAGCCAAATCATGGAGATAAAATCAATTTTACAAAAGCAAAAGCGAATTGGATACAGTAAAGGGAAAATCGAAAGAAATAAACGAATCGACATTAGAAGCTTCTCTATCGAAAACCCCCATCCATGGCGTCCGAATCCGCCAGCCGTCGTCGTTAGCCCACTCGTCTTCAGCGCCGCGCTCCGACTTCGATACGGACAAACCTATCGACTGCGTGTAGCGCCGTCGCGATCCCGCTCCTCTCATCGGTCTCCTCGATCACCGCCGGTACCTTTCGACCAGGCCTCGCAGATCGATTCGCGAAATATCAGCGGCCAGTACCAGGCGTCCGCCGGATCCGATTGGATTCGACCTTGTTGAAATCGCAGTTGAGAGCGTTGCAACGGTGAAGGTTGCGAGGAGGTTTTCGTCTGAGAAATTACTCTGTGAAGAGGGGAAGCAACGAAGAACGATAGGAAGGAAGGGGACGCATGTTGCTCAACCCAAAAAAAAAAAGCGTGTTTGTTACTTTTTAATTAACCAATCATATGTGTTCTTTCCTTCTTACCGGAATCACTACTTCTCACTTGAACCCTACCCTATACATATATATATATACATACATATATATATATATACATACATATATATATATATATATACATATACATATATATACATACATATACATATACATATATATATACATACATATACATACATACATACATACATACATACATACATACATACATACATACATACATACATACATACATACATACATACATACATACATACATACATACATATATATATATATATATATATATATATATATATATATAAAATATCCAATCTGGATTGTAATTTTCATTTAGCCGGGGTATAAAATTTAAATAATCCAGGGTGTAAAGTAGTATCATTTGGTCATATGTTTCATGGTATATATATATCATATACATATACATACATACATACATACATACATACATACATACATACATACATACATACATACATACATACATACATACATACATACATACATACATATATATATATATAAAATATCCAATCCGGATTGTAATTTTCATTAAGCCGGGGTATAAAATTTAAATAATCCAGGGTGTAAAGTAGTATCATTTGGTCATATGTTTCATGGTATATATATGATAAATATGATCCGGGGCATATAATTATTTTTTTTATAATTAGTTTTTTAATACCTATTCATATATTACCATATTCAACCTGTTATTTAACCTGCAATGTACATCCATTCACATCAATGTATGGTAGCCACTAAATCCACAATTGAACAGCACATACATTAAACAAAGTTCCAACTACTTGAACATTTTCAAGCTAAGGCATGCTCAATATCAACACTAAAAAAACGTTTCATATTCATTAGTAATGTTTCAAATACATACACGAATCATAACCTTCCAATATGCTAGCAAAAGAGGATTCGATATGATTTAATGTTGCTTCAAACTCAAAAGGCGAGCCGTATAAAACTTCCTCCACATAAGATCAAGATATCACAATTAGCCTTGCCTACAAAAAATTCAAAAAAAAAAAGGATCAAGATTAGCATAATGGAATTCATTATCTATAATTTCGTTATCTCTAATTTCTAAATTCAACAAGTATCCTAATGCTAAGAGATATTTTTAACTAGGATCGAATTTTGTGAGACGATAAAAAATGATAAAAAGGCAAGTGATACTTACTTGAAGATAAAGGTAAATAGGGGGTTAAGCCATTATTTTCGAACTTCATCAATCTCCTCTTGCTTGTACTAGTTCCAATTATAATGTAATACATATAACTGAAGTACTTCAGTTATAACGTATTACTAAATTAAAAAATGTATAAAAATATAAATATACTATTCTTCGGGATAGGGGGCTTCAGCCACCCAAGCCCCCGTAGATCCGCCACTGCCTCCGAAAAAAAAGGTATGAGCGTGAATCATTTATCCCATTTATCGATCAATAACTTTTGGGACAAGTATAATGAAAGTAATTTTACCCCTTGGGAAACCGATACCTTTGAGCACGTCAATAACAAACTCATATTGTTGATTTTTAATTGATTACAATTCAAATTAAAATTGGCAAAACTAATTAAAATAACCCAATCTTTTTTACGTTTCGGCTATATACACCGCAAGCCCGGACGTGCATGTACGTCCTTGAAGACGCACATGTACGTCCTTAAGGACGTGCAGGTGGGTTTACATCCCCCTAAGCCCGGACGTGCAACCACGTTTTTATTTTTTTAAAAAAAAACGTGCTTGCACGTCTTTCAGGACGTGTTGCACATCCTTAAGGACGTGCAAGCTCGTCCTCCAAAATCGAAGCCGACGTGCTTCGTCGTTCCCAATTCCATCCATCCTAATCCAGAGAGAAAGAGAGAGCGGATGAGAAAGCGATTGCCGGAGGGAGAGAGAGAGAGAGAGAGAGAGAGAGAGAGAGAGAGAGATGGAACCGAAGAGAGAGCTGGAGGCGGAGGCGGTGGTGGTGGAGTCAACGGTGTTGATGAAGGAGATGTCGGAGGTGGTGGAGCCGGTGGCTGAGGAGGGTGGTGGTGGGGGTGGAGCATTGAGGGAGGCGGTGGTGGTGGAGCCGGTGGTTGAGGAGGGTGGTGGTGGGGCGGCGCCCATGGAGGTTGAGGAGGGTGGTGGTGGTGACGGTGGTGGTGGTGGAGTAGCAGCGGCGGAGGCGTCTGACGGTGGTGGTGGTGGTGGAGCAGTGGCGGAGGTGGTGGCAGATTCTCTATTACCGCCGTGGAAGCGGCGAAGTACTGAGGTTTCTCCGGTCCCGACACCACCGGTATGTTATTTGAATTATTTATTTTATTTCATTTAGTTTTATAGGTTTATAATATATTTTGATATATTATAACATAGTTTTATAATATAATTTGATAGATTATAATTGATAGTATATAGTTTTTATGATTTGTTATATGCTTATAGTATATAGTTTGATAGATAATATTATAGTATTATTATATAGTTTGATATATTATAATAGATAGTATATAGTTTGTATGGTTTGATAATATATAGTTTTTATGGTTTATAATATAATTTGAAACATAAAAAACATTAAAATACATAGAAAATCAATTAAAATTGAAAGACAATACAAAACATTAAAAGCGATTAATATATATTAAAATATATGAAAGACATTAAAACATATTAAAATATATTAAAATACATCAAAAGACATTAGAATAACATTAAAATCAATTATAATAAAAAACATTAAAATAAATTTAAGTATACTAAAATACATAGAAAGAAATTAAAATTGAAAAACAATACAAAATATTTAAAGCGATTAATATATTAAAAGACATTAAAACATATTAAAATATATTAAAATAGTCAAAAGACATTAGAATAAAATGAAAATACATTAAAATAAAAAAATTTAAAATATATTAAAATATATTAAAATACATTAACATATATTGAAATGACATTAATAACCAACTTGATCATAATAATAGGCAGGGAGGCTCTTGAGGGGGATGGTACCATCCGGCCAGTTAGATTCGGCGACCGGACAACGGTCAATCAGATACCGGAGGAGACAGTCATAGTAGATTATCTCTTGATGTCTGCAGAGGGCTACCAGCAGTCGATGTGGACCCCCCCGGCCGACGAGGATGACATCTTTTGGGGGGATCTGCCTTCTTTCGATCCCTCTGGCGATGCGACGATGGGGCAGCAACCGTCGTTGGAGGGCGCGATTACTCTCAGTAGATGCGTCACGGATGTAGTTGCGGGTCGACGGACCAACATGGGTAGACCGCCTACTCGTCTACCCCCCACCATCCCCGAGGCATCTACGTCCGGCGTTCCGGTGGCTTCTACATCAGACACCCACGATGGCGAGGCTTCTACATCCTCAAAGATACCACCGGCGATTTCTTTGGCTTCGGCTGATGACAACATCCTTGACATCGCGGAGGAGGTCGGCGACGGGCAGGAGAGGCAACCCGAGGGGCAGGGGAGGCAGCCCGAGGGGCAAGACGTGCCACAGGAAGGGCCGGGGGTCTAGGAGGGAGGCAGCCACAAGAGGGGCGCAGCATGAGGGGAAGCCAGAGGGGCAGAGGGGCAGTCAGAGGGGCAGGAGGGGCAGCAGGTCGACCCTTTCTTACCGCCGGGAGAGCTGCTTGTGTCTTATAGGCATCACCGAGCGTACCGAGTGTGGATTGAGCTTATTGTGGATCTACTGCTTTTGAAGTTCCACCACCGGGTGACTCACCTGCTGTCGTTCGACCGCTACATTTTTGAGGGTCCGGAGACCTGGGTGCAGGATTTTAAAAAAACCATACTCCTTCCTGATGACCAATCATATTTTTTTTTTGCCATTTTTTTTCTTTAATTCTCATTTTTTTCTTCTTTTTTCTTTAATGCTCTTTTTTCTTTAATTTTACTAACTATCTATATATCTATATATAAACTCTTAATTTAGAAGAGTTTAGGATGATGTGTCAAGCTTAGAGGCATTTTAGGAGACTTGACCAGTCATATATATATATATATATATATATATATATATATATATATATATATATATATATATATAGGGGAATTATCTAATGAGAAGTAACATTTAAATGAGAAGATGAGAAGTAAGCCTTATACCCTTTCGATTAAAATAATTTTTTTTATATGGATATAGGGGACATATCTAATGATAAATATATCAATGTTTTTTTAAAATTATTTTTTATGCTATTTTTTTAGATGATGAATGAAAAAGCTAATTTAAATTAGCATAAAAACCATAAAATGAACCTTAAATCACCCTCTAGATAAATAGCGTAAAAAATATTTTTTTCTTAAAAAAACATTGATATATTTATCATTAGATATGTCCTATATATCCATATAAAAAAAATTATTTTAATCTAAGGGGTATAAGGCTTACTTCTCATCTTCTCATTTAAATGTTACTTCTCATTAGATATCTCCCATATATATATATATATATATATATATATATATATATATATATATATATATATATATATATATATATATATATATATATATATATTGCCATTTTTTTTTATTTTCTTTAATTCTCATTTTTTTCTTCTTTTTCCTTTAATGCTGTTTTTGCTTTAATTTTACTAACTATCTATATCTATATAAACTCTTAATTTAGAAGAGTTTAGGATGATGTGTCAAGCTTAGAGGCATTTTAGGAGCCTTGACCAATCATATATTATTTTTTTGCCATTTTTTTTTATTTCTTTAATTCTCTTTTTTTTTTCTTTTTCCTTTAATGCTCTTTTTGGTTTTAATTTTACTAACTATTGGTCTTAATTCAAAAAATCTATATCTATATAAACCCTTAATTTAGAAGAGTTTAGGATAATTTGTCCAGCTTAGAGGCATTTTAGGAGCCTTGACCAATCATATATTGTTTTTTTGCCTTTTTTTTTTATTTTCTTTAATTCTCATTTTTTTCTTCTTTTTCCTTTAATGCTCTTTTTGCTTTAATTTTACTAACTTCTATATAAACTCTTAATTTAGAAGAGTTTAAGATGATGTGTCAAGCTTAGTGGCATTTTAGGAGCCTTGACCAATCATATATTGTTTTTTTTGCCATTTTTTTATTTTCTTTAATTCTCATTTTTTTCTTCTTTTTCTGTTAATGCTCTTTTTGCTTTAATTTTACTAACTATTGAGCTTAATTCAAAACATCTATATAAACTCTTAATTTAGAAGAGTTTAGGATGATGTGTCAAGCTTAGAGGCATTTTAGGAGCCTTGACCAATCATCTATTGTTTTTGTAACGACCCAGGATTATGATTCCCGGGTTACGTTTCGAGGGATGAAACCCCTCGTTAGGATCTTGCGCCCCGAGTACAGGTTGAAGGTTTGAAATTCCACTCTAACGTTTTCAAGTGGGATTTCATACCCAAAATTCGAAGGGATCGTTGGAATCCCCGGGGAAGCCCCCTGTGCCCGTCATAAGTCTAAGCGTGGAAAACCAACAGTAATGCAAATAGTAGAATCAAGGTGTAATACAAGAGGGTGCCACGGCAGAGCCGGGTCGAAACCAATCAATAAGCGTATTTATCGAAATCTAAGGTTAGACCATTTCTTTACAATCGCCCAAGAGAGTTCCCACGTTACAGAAGCAAGGAACAATCATGTTACAAAACAAACCTATAAAAAATGTATGCGGGGTGGTGTCAGATCGAAGCCCTACGCAATGTTATCCCAAACAAGCAGACACATACACACACTAGTCCTAATAAAGATGCTTCTAGATGCAAGGCAAAATATTAACACACTAGCATGGTCCTAAGATCAAGTGCATAAATATAATAAGGTCTTAGCACCGAATACCAAGTGGCATATCCCTCTCCTACCTCCACCCTCTTTCGATAGGGCGGAGACTGGCCAGCTCGTGAATGCATTCCATAATAATCGGACGGGACCCGATGGGACTGGGCCGTCCTATTGTAAAGGCCGAAAATATTTTCTATATTATTTTAATATTATTTTGATAGATATATTATTATTCCATTTAATTTGTAAAAATGGGATAAAAACCCGTCCTCGAGCACAATTTTCGATTTAAGATCTTTATGAACGATTCCGACATAATTTTAAAAATTTGATCCGATGAATTTTATTCCGCCTCCTTACTTTGAGATTCAGAAATTTTGTTTTATTACTTTACTTCGGATTCGGAATTTATATTTTATTAAATTTAAACGATTCGAGATAACGTCGAGTGAGCGGGTTTCGAGTCTGTTTCCGATATTTTGGATTCTATTTTTTTTTTTTTTTTTTTGATTAGGTAAAAATTCGATGGTCAGACAGGCATGACTCATCGAGAGGCCGACAGAGTCGGCAGACGGCGAACCGTCAAGCATACAATTTAAAGTAAACGGTGCAATACAAAAGTGACAACTAAACAACCCCAGACGAACCGACGAACCTAACCGACAAGAGCTGAGAACAACACGGACAAACCCCGGAGCCAAGCGCCACCAAGCGATGACACCGCTAGCCAGCGGTACATCAGGAGTCCCTCCTGTGGGCGATGAAGACGAACCTCCTAGGAAATTTCCGAAATACAGAGTCGCCTCGATGCACACCGCCACGACCCCAGCCAGACCCGACACCGGACACCAGAGTCCCAACTCAGACTAGGACCGCCAAGAACACCCGGAAACCGTCGCCGAGAGCCACCCTGTATATAACGCACCAAAAAACCCTTACGGGAAATTGTCAGGACCCTTACGGGTGGGTTACTCAGATCCTTTCGGATGGATATACTCAAAACCTTTCGGGATTCTAAACAAATATATATATATATATATATATATATATATATATATATATATATATATATATATATATATATATATATATATTTTTTTTTTTAATCCAAACTTGGCTTGCAAGCAGAAAATGGACAGCAATTCTGACATTCATCATCCGTGCACGCCAAGAACATGTAGGCAAAGATCAAGCTTGCACGCCAAGTAGTGCCAGAGAGGACTGCCGCTCCACGACGATGACGATTGGAGACGGCGGCGGAGCCCCGACGGGCAGAGACGGCAAACTTCAAGGCCGACTACGAAGCCCGCAGAGCCCAGGCCAGCCATCGACAAAGCTTCACACAAGGAATCACCGAGCGCCGCCGGCAGAAACCGTCGAGCAAAGGTGCCGAGATGGACTGTACTTGCGATGGAATAGAGGAAGGAGATGCCAAAGGCAGCGGGAGGAGGCCGCACCACACCACGCCAGCGACGCTCCCAGGACCGACGACGACAGCCGATCGGGGGAAACACCCCAAAGAATCCGACCAGCAGTTTCAAAGGGGAAGGGGTTTGCAATATAGGAATGTGAAATTAGGTTTTGAGGGGTTGATTTGGCCCAAATTAGGGAGGATGGCAAGGAAGTAGTACCGATTCAGCAAATTGTTTTCCTCTTGATTCACAATTGAGATCTTGGATTGAAGAAGGACATCCGCTCTTAGATTGGGTACCAAATTAGGGATTTCTCAAAGGGAGTTTCTCTCTCCTTGTAGGGATATTTTGGATTCTATTGTCGTGGACCATTCTTAAATTTTGTATTTTCCTTTTCTTAATTCTCTCTCTCTTTTCTGTCGTTGTGAGATTCCTGTAACCCCCCAAATCCCATGCTCCAACTCACTTTTTTTTTTCATCCCCAAATATAAGCCCAACACCCGCACCTCCTCTTCTCACCTCTCCCATGCCATTTCGCCTCTTTTGGGTGTGGATTCAAAGATGAAACCTACCCCTCTGCTCTTTGTTCAGCCGATAGGGTAGAAGCCCTGTTTGATTCCTTGCAGGATGTTAGAGATGTGAATGAGACCAAAGTGTCACACATCGAAAAGTTGAACATATCAAGCCCTAGTATATGAGTCGGTGGGCTACTCCTTCTATTGCCAATTGGTTTTAGAATGGAACTTCAGAATGCGTTATTAGTTCTCTGCAGAACTCTTTTGTTGATTGTCCTATTTTCAAACCCAGCTTGTTGAGAAATACCGTAATAAAAGGAAGATAGGGTGCGCCCGTGCACACGACCCCCAGTCATCGGTCCAAGTCGGACTTTGATACAGGACCTTCACGCCGGGGCAGGCAACAATAAACCTCCAACATCACACCACCTTCACTCCCTTCTTCTGTCTTCGATCAAAAACAACCCCAGTACCTTCTCTCTCCCATTCCATTTCAAACTCCCTGCTTTGTTCCTTTTGAGCCACCTCCAAACCCCCCTTTATTTTGTATTAAAAGCTCCCAGCATACCAGAACTCCCCCTTGTTTTTTTTAATCCAAAGAAAACAACTTTCCCCATTTCTTATCCCAACAACAGCCCTTCTAGTTGTTCCCCTTTTAATCCCAAAGCTCAGCTCCACTCCAAGCCACACGCCTCCCCTCCGAGCAGAGCCACCCTCCACCGGAGCGCCTCCGAGAGCCGGTCGAGCGCTACCGAGCCCTCTATTTTTCCGATCCGAGTCTGGTAAGGTTGTTCCTCCTCCTTCCTCTCTAAACCACTATAGAATCGCACCTTTTGATCTCTACCCTCGATCCAGGCAAAGCTTGCTTGGATTCCGCCTCCGACGAAGTCAAATCGAGTCCCCGGCGAAGATCTTCCGGCGAGAAGACGAACCCTCGGTAATTTCTCTCTTTCTCCTTCCTCTTTTCTCGTGTTTGAGCCTCGTCGGATCCTGGGTCTCCTCTCTTCGTCCTCTCGTTATTCCGATCGGCTTCCCAGAGTTCTCTTTTTGGAGAAAGCGGGCACCTTCTCTCCTTTTCTATTCTGTAAAATCAGTCGGGTGGGATGGATTCGGGATTTGATTTCGAGTCGGAGAAACACCGCCGGAGAGGCCCTGAGTTCTTCTTCTTCTCTCCGTTGCCGGCGTCGCTGCTCAGCACTCCCGCCTCTGTTCTGGGTTATCTCTTCTTCCTTCTTCAATTTCTTCTCCGTTGGAACTCTTTCGGCGTGGGGAAGACAGGTGAAGGATTGGGCCTTTCTTTTGGGCCTGACCCGGATGTTTTCTTCGGGTTATATCATTTCCAGCTTGGGTCTTCATTTGGGAAGGAGATGGGTTCGGTTCTCTGTTTTTAGGGGTCCGGTTCATGGGTTTATTTAAATAAAAAACTGCTTTGGTTCATTTAGAATAAAATCAGGCTTTGAGGTGGGTTTTCGGTTTGGGCTTCGGGTCTGGGCTTCCTCTTCCGGGTTGAGTATGGGTTGTTGGTTGCTTTAATGTATTAATTGTGTCATAGTTATTTCTTACATGTTATATAGAGATTATGTTATATGTTAGTATTTATTTAATTATGTGATTATTATTATGGTTATGATGATTCTGATTTTATGAAAATAAAATTCTGAAATTATTTCATATTATGAAATTATTTTAAAAGTGTTATGATTATTGGGGTAAGTTTTGTGTGATGCTTTTAGTATGTGATTTTGGGAAATTTGAAATGATTTATTTATAATTATAGTTGATGTCTATTTTAGTCGTATATTATACTAAATTATCTAAAAAGGAATTCTCAAGTTTTGGAAATATTCTTTGAGAATTTGTATTGGAAAACCAAAATGCCGGAAATATTTTAGTAGTATAAACTTGCAAGTTGATTAAATATTTAATGTTTATAAATGGGTTTTGGCCAATTATGATTTGAGAAAATGGTTTGCATATGAGTTGAATTAACTTGATATTTAAGAATTTGGAAAACTTTGGGAAACGGTTCTACTATCGATTGGTTTTGAGAATGTTGAGAACTTGGGTTCCGTGTGTATGAAACTATGAATTAATGTTAGTCCGGTGGCTTATGGAAATGGCTTGATGATAGGTGTGTATTGCTTTTGGATTGCTTTGGACTTACATTTGGGCCCTTGCTTGTATTATCCTGCTGTTCTGCATCTTCATGTAAGTTCCCTAGGGGGCTTACTCAGGTTGGACATTCATGCATGTTGTTGTATTTTATGTTAGGTGTTGCATATGCATAAAAGCATGCCATGTAGTATCCTGTTTAGGTTGCACTAATTGAATAAGCATCTGCTTACTTTATGCGTTTGAAACAGAACGGTCGTTATCTGTGATAGTCCTAGAGTCTTTGCTAGGGTCATAGGGTAGCCCAGCCTCATCGGGTACCCTGAGTCAATCGAGTCATGAACTTCCTTATATTATGAGATGCCTGCGGGCTTTATTGTGGAGCGGGTTAGGCATGCGTGCCGCCCGATTATGATGGAATGCATTCACGAGCTGGCCAGTCTCCGCCCTATCGGAAGGGGGTGGAGGTAGGAGAGGGATATGCCACTTGGCATTGTCTTGGGCCCTTTACAATATTTATGCACATTATTATGAACTAGGAGCATGCTTGTGTGTTTGAATTTCATACTGCATTAGAGCATCTTTATTAGGTATAGCACATACTATGTGGCCTCAGCGAGGACTGCCGGTCCCGCATGAGTGGCTCGATCTGATTCCTTTCCCTGTTCTTTTTTTAAAGGTATTCTCTGCAGATTTGAGTGCTCGATGTCTATATGACGGGGTTTCCTTTTGGCGAATCGAAGAATCTACCTAATATCCTAATTTAGTAAAATGGTAATCACACACTCATGATTTGGTTTTGACCGGTTCTGTCGTGACACTTGTATGTTTACTTTGCTTCTGCCTTACCTCCATTTGAAATGGATTCCGCGACATAGTCTTAGGACAGGTTAAGGGTACCCAACGGCCCTTCGATGTTTTTAGGGTTTGAAATCCTTCTTTCTAATAATCTTAAAATGAGTTTGGAAACCTCGACCCGTACCTGGATTGCAAGATCCGAACAAGGGGTTTCATCCCTTGAAACGTAACTCGGAAATCATAATTCTGGGCCGTTACACCTATAACCCTAGCAAAGACTCTAGTTACTTCACAGATAACAGCCGTTCTGTTTACAGAAGCAATGAGTATACGAATGCTCAATCACGAGTGCAATTCCAGCAGGATACTACATGGCATGCTTTATTATGAATGCAAGCACCTAGTATGCACATGGCTACAAGCAGGGAGATCTCTTTTCGAATCTGAGTGAGCTCATATATGAACTCACATGGAATTGCAAAACAGCAAAAGCAACAACCAGGGATATAAGCAAACCAACACGTCACAAATCACCTAGTAGATATAAATAGCATATATAAGTCTACCTCTAAAGTCACACAAGGCATACAATATCACATACAAAGTTCACATAATCACAGGTCTCGTCATCACAACTTCCACATCATCGTCTCAACTTATCTCGTAACTCATCATATACTATCTCTCAACATCTCACCTCAGTTTCACATCCGTCATCTCATCACATAGTATTAGGGGTGGGCACAAATCCCGTAAATCCCGATCCCGTCCCGGTCCCGCCCCGATCCCGTCCCGATCCCGGTGGGATTTAGGACAAAATAGCGAATCCCGTCCCGATCCTGTCCCGCAAAAATTATGCGGGACGAAACGCGGGACGATCCCGGTGGGATCCCGCAAATCCCGTCCCGTCCCGCATATAATAATAATAATAATAATAATAATAATAATAATAATAATAATAATAATAATATTATAATATTATAGAATCATAATAACATATTATTAGTATTATTATTTTGAGCAAATATTATAATTATAATTATAATAATAATAATAATAATAATATTATAATATTATAGAATCTTCCATTTATAATAATAATATTTGTTTATAATAATAATAATATTATTATTATTTGAGCAAATATTATTTATAACTATAATAATAATTTTCAATATATAATAATAATATTATCATTATATACTATTATAATATAGTTTAATAATAATATTAATTTATAATAAAATTATTATTATTATTATTATTATTACTCCCTCCGTTCGGCAAAACTTGTCATTTTAACTCTCAACACAAAATTTAATAAAACTAATAATTACACTCCTTTTTTACTAATTTACCCTCATTTATTACTCTACTTTTTACTTTATCAAAAACTACAACTCACAACACATCAATCAAATCAAGGGCATTTTAGTAAAATAGAAGCAAAAATACCTAAAATGACAAGTTTTTCCGAACAAAAACAAAACTCTAAAACGACAAGTTTTGCCGAACGGAGGGAGTATTATATTATTATTATATCATATTATATTTTTTTCTTGTAAAGTATAATTATTTTATAATAATAACAATAAAAATTAGTAATATTATTTTATTTTATTTTTAATTATAACGTGGGATTATTATTATTATTGTTATTATACCCATTTAGAGTTACAAGAGGCAAATAGCTAATTATGGTATTCTTCCCAACTATCAATAGATAATGAGACAATATCTAGTGAATCTCGTCTCAATTCCTTTCCGTCCTGATCTAGTAAGATAATGTAGCCAAATATGTTGAACATTATAATTAATTATACAATCATTGTATGAATTAATAATAGTATTATAATAATATTAATAATAATAATAATAATAATAATAATAATAATAATAATAATAATAATAATAATAATAATACTGAATAATATAGTTGAGAAGAATACCGTATTCAACATATTATACAAAATAATGAATTATGAAAGCATTTTTCACTTTGCAAATTTATATAATATTTGATTATTTTTATATGCGGGACAAGGCCCGTCCCGTCCCGATCCCGTCCCGTCCAGACACCATCCCGTCCCGATCCCGTCCCGAAAAAAAAGTGTCAATCCCGTCCCGATCCCGTCCCGTAAAAATTTCGCGGGACGAGTCCCGTCCCGGCTCAATCCCGTCCCGTCCCGTCCCGTGCCCACCCCTACATAGTATATCATTCTTTCATACTTCCCAACATATACCAATCCATCATGCTTCGCAACATGTGTATCATATCATGTCAAAAGAGAAATGAAACTAGGTAAATGACTCAAAAATCCTTTATAAATACGATTGTGACTAACCACTCTGCAAGCCTAAAGGACATCACAAGCAAGTTCACAAGTAAAACTTCACCAAAACACAACCCCTTTATATACAATTTCCAACTTCAGTAGTGTTACGAGGTGACTCATTCCAAAGGCATTAATTAGTCAATAACGTAATGCTCCAAGACTAAATTCATATATAGATGATAATTGAGCCTTATATTAAGAAAAAAGAAATGCAAATTGACCAAATATTTATAACCATAACCCCTCATATATTGTTTTTTTGCCATTTTTTTATTTTCTTTAATTCTCATTTTTTTCTTCTTTTTCCTTTAATGATTTTTTGGTTTAATTTTACTAACTATTGGGATTAATTCAAAACATCTATATCTATATAAACTCTTAATTTATAAGAGTTTAGGATAATTTGTCAAGCTTAGAGGTATTTTAGGAGCATTGACCAATCATATATTGTTTTTTTGCCTTTTTTTTCCCTTTAATTCTCATCTTTGTAACGGCCCGGGATTATGATTCCCGAGTTACATTTCGAGGGATAAAACCCCTCGTTAGGATCTTGCGCCCCGAGTACAGGTTGAAGGTTTGAAATTCTATCCTAACATTTTAAAGTGGGATTTCATACCCAAAATTCGAAGGGATCGCTGGAATCCCCGGGGAAATCCCTTGTACCTGTCATAAGTCTAAGCGTGGAAAACCAACAGTCATGCAAATAGTAGAATCAAGGGGTAATACAAGAGGGTGACACGGCAGAGCCGAGTCAAAATCAAATCAATAAGCGTATTTACCGAAATTTAATATACAATGTTAATGGAGTTAAATCATTTCTTTGAGATCGCCCAAGAGAGTTCCCACGTCACGGAAACAAGGAATAATCATGCTGCAAAACAAACCTAAAAAAAATGTATGCGGGGCGGTGTCAAATCGAAGCCCTACGCAATATAATCCCAAACAAGCAGACATATACACACGCTAGTCCTAATAAAGATGCTTCTAGATGCAAGGCGGAATATTAACACACTAGCATGGTCCTAAGATCAAGTGCATAAATATAATAAGGCCTTAACACCGAATGCCAAGTGGTATATCCCTCTCCTACCTCCACCCCCTTCCGATAGGGCGGAGACTGGCCAGCTCGTGAATGCATTCCATATAGTCGGGTGGCACGCATGCTCATCCCGTATCCACAATAAAGCCCGCAGGCATCTCATAATATAAGGAAGCTCATGACTCGATTGACTCAGGACGGGACCCGATGAGACTAGGTCGTCCTATAACCCTAGCAATGACTCTAGTTACTTCACAGATAACGGTCGTTCTGTTTATTAAAGCAATGAGTAAACGAATGCTCAATCATGAGTGCAATCCTAGCAGGATACTACATGTCATGCTTTATTATGAATGCAAGCACCTAGTATGCACATGGCTACAAGCAGGGAGATCTCTTTTCGAATCTGAGTGAGCTCATATAGGAACTCACCTGGCTATGCAGAACAGCATAATAGAAGATTCAGCAGACATCATTCATAATCACAAGGTATTACCTAGATACATATTAAGACATACATATATGTCTATGTCTAATCATTCAAGCATTCAAGCACACATCATTCAACGAGGATAACAATCTTATCGCAATCATCATCACATCAAGTTCAACCACTCATCATGATGTCACATTCCATAAGACCATATCATTGTCATCATTCCGTTCCACCACATTCATATATTCGCAATAATACTCATATATCCGCTTGATCATATATATCCAAGGTTCATCATATTAATCATAGCTCATAAGGCATAAGTCAAATGATACGAAATTCTAACATCTCATCATGTCGTTAGTCATTCATTCATGCCATTAGTACACACTAATCATGATATTAGTCAGCCATTCACATCAATCATGCTAGTCAGTCACCGATCATATAATTTCCGAGTTAGTCCCGAAACCGATTTAAAATCCCAATCAACTAGTTAGAAGTTCCGATCCTTGAAAACGATCATCAAATTCCTTTTTCGATTTAAATTTCAATAATAACTTTTTAAATCTCCAAAATCAGCCCTCAAACCTTTTTATTTTCGAAAACCCAAGAACCCATCAGATTATGAGGTTAAAAGGAATTGGGCTCTAAATTTCATTCCCTTTTAAAAGGAATTGGGCTCTAAATTTCATTCCCTTCCTTATATTATGAGATGCCCGCAGGCATCTCATAATATAAGGAAGCTCATGACTCGTTGTGGCTGCTCGCACCGCGACCCCTCGCCACCTCGGACTCCTGACAGCGCCTCCGTCTCCCCAGACGCGCTCCCGCTCACTCTCTCACACCACTCGCACTCCCCGGCCTCTCGCTCGCTCTCGATCTCGCCGAACTTCACGCTTGCTCACGCTCTCGACCCGCCCTCACTCACTCTCTCCGACCAGGCAAGTCAATAGGAATACATGAGCACACAAGAGGCGAAACAAGGTAAGAAAAAGGGTTCGAAGCTCGCCGAGGGCGTCGGCTCGCCGGAAATCATCGTCGGAGATTCGTCGGAGCTTCGTTCGGCTGCGACGGGGCCGATTCTCGCCGGAATCTGTCTAGGATGGGATGGGGAAGGTTAAAGGTGAGGCCTTTTGAGTTTTAATTAGCAAAAGAGAGGGAAGATCCTCACCGGTGGTATTATCGAGAAAGCAGAGCGAGGAGGCTCGGCGGTGGCTCTGGGGTTGCTGCTGCTCGGAGGCATCAAATGCAGCGTCGAGGAGATGCAGTGGGCCTCCTACTGGTGCCTCGGGGAAGAAGGACGAAGGAGGGAGAAGCGGAGCTGTTGTTGGGTGCTCGGCAGAACAGGGGAAGCGAGAGGGAGGATGCGGCTTGGGTTCACCGGGGACGAACGAAGATGACGACGACGGGGCGGCGGAGATGGCGGGGTGTGGTGTTGGTTGCGGGGGACGAGGATGGCGTCCGGTGGCGGTGAGGCTGGCTGAGCCGTAAGGCTACATGAGAAGGAAAGGGGAGGGTGAGTAGGCTAGGTTAAATCGGAGCAGAAGCTGGGAAATTAGGAATGAATTGGGAATGGATGTACTGTATGTGTAATGTGTGTTGAAGGGAGCCCCTTCAAAGTCAAAAAGGTGCTTTTGGGATTTTCTTTTCTTTGTGTGAAATAGGAAAGGAGTGCAGAGAAGGAGAAATAAAGGGGTACTGCTTTGGTCTTCCTTTTTGCAAGCCTGAATCAGATGTGGAGCTGGCATGGGTTTGTCTTTAGCATTTTGCCTCAAATAGGAGAGTGTGTGTATGTGAGCTTGAATCGGATGGGAAGAAGACAACATGAAAGGGAACAAAGGTTATGTGTGTCCCAAAATCCAAATCTCAAAATATCGAGATCTTATCTCGACTCATTTAAAATAATTTGTAAATTTCCGAGGAAGATGTCGTCATATCAAGTTTATTTTCAAAACTTTTATTTTGGGTCGGATATTCGTTCTCTGAGTTTTAAAATCCGATTTAGGTAGTTTTTCGTTAAATTCTACTTTGAAATTCATTTTGATTTTCTTTTTCCGATAAATTTGGATTAAAAAATCCGAGCCTTTACATCATCCACCTCTAAAACAAGTCTTGTCTCCGAGACTAAAATCAAAACAAAGTAGGGGATGAAGTTGGAATTGGTGAGTCCAAGGACCATTCCATTGACCCCGTAAGTGCCTCATAAGTGCCCCTATGAGATTCTCACGGTATCGTCGGCATGGCCATAATATCCCTGATAGGTCGTAGCGAGAGTGTGATACGGGCCCATACCACATCCTTACCCCGACTTCTCGGTTATATCATAACTCAAAAAAAAAAAAAACATTACAACATCACCACTAGGTCTTAGTAAGCAGTCTATAAGGGCCCCTATAAAATGCATGTATCCACTTCGTGGGGCGTCATAATGCAAGCTCGGTTAGAAAATTTCAAGAGGGATCTCAGTTCGAAAAGGTTTAGTCTCAAAATCATTGAAATTCTCGATCGCGTTCAATTTCTCGAAATCCAAGTTAGTCCCCCTTTTTAAACAATATTCAAAATTCCTTGAACCCGCCGTTAGCCAAGCAAGTTTCAAATCTCAGGAGATGGAATCATCCACCTCTAAGGGCTAATCCCATATTTCCTTCCTAAGTTCCAAGTCAGAATCAAATTCATCAATTCGGTTATATCATACTAGCAATCCCAATTCAATGCATCACATATCATAGCAATCGTTCAATATAGAAATCCTATCACACGTTTGTGAACATATCATACTCACGTCAAGGATAGTCACATAATACACATATCTAGCATAGTATCATTCATAGTAGGGTCCATCACATCACATTATAGAGGCTACACATCATATCATTAAGATAATCACGTCATCTCAATCGGATAAGCACATCATACTCATGCTAATCACCAAGCGTCATCGCATTAAAGCCAAACAAGTACTTCCGTACACTAGCATTTCATCAAGTTTAAGTGATTATTATGTTAGTACTAACACCTCACTATTGTCAACGACAATACATCAAATAATCAACATCGTCTATAGCATAGAATTCGCACAACACTCGGTCCCAAGTATCGCATAACCATAACCCACATCCTCGAGAAAACCTGCCTATAACTACCAACCATAATAGGACACGACCACTACTCATCATCTCTTGCACAAAGATTAACTTCACCTAGGTCTACCAACTCGATTCCGATGCTACTTCCGAAAACCATAGCATCCCACTCATATACGAACTCTCAAACCTCATATTATCTGCAATTCAAGGCCTGCATCCCAACCAAATTACTAGGTATCCCAACTCATATGCCATCAAGCCATCTAAGGATCAATCTACTTTGACATCCCGACCTCAAGTCCTACCTCCCACTCGAACATCTACCAAGACTCTCTATAAGGCACACCCTCGCCCTAGGGGTCCTCTACCCATCCCATCTTTCCTCACAAGAGAAATTCCAAGTCCTCTACTGAACTACTCTCACGATCGATCTAGACACTTCTCAACAATCTCGCTAACTCTTCCTAGGCTCTCAAGACTCTGCTTGACCATCATCTCCCAAAGGGACACCTCAACTCACCTTGCTTACCTGATCATACTTGCCGCACCACTAACCACTCTCACTAACCACCCACCTTTAAGAACCTAACTCGTATCGACCATCTCACACCTGACACTCACATCCTTATCCTCGACATTACCAACACAAGCATCCTACCTTGCTAGAATCCCCTCAACCGCCTACTCTCGACAACTCTAACGTAGAAAACCGTCTAGTGCGAACTCATAACCACAAATCACCGAGTTCCTCATCATCCGCGTCTATCCTCAACGACCAATAACAGATTCTACCTACTTATCCCATTCTGAATCTCACGAAACCTGAACATCCACAACTCCTTAGCCGACATATTCTAGATCCTCGTCCCAGCATATTCTCAAATTTCCTTGTTCCAAATCTTACTGTACCTTAATCATTCAAAATCCTCAAGTCGTCCTACTCCAATTCCTCATCTCTTCATATTCCTAAATTGCCTCAAGCTTCTACTTCTTAACCATGACACCTTACCGTCCAAGACCCTCTTTTACCGATCATCATTTCCACAGAATCCCTAAATCGTCCTCATCCGAGTTTCTAACGTACCACATCTTCACCAAACCATTTAAAATCCTTCTTGCTCTAGCATTTCCCATACATTCCATCTTGCCTAGTTCCCAAATCCATGCTCAGAATCTCCCCGTCTCAACCTCAAGTGAACAATCTTACCAGAATTCTCAACCAAATCCTTAGCCAGTTACCAACCCTCCCTCGAAGACTCATCCCACATCCTTTAATACCTCAATAGCCACAATAACCTCTACTCATAAATTCCGATTCATTCCCTATTCTAAAATCCTCCAACAACGCATCTAGAAATCCTTCACTCATGAATTCTCAAAGCACTACCAATTCTGTCCAAACATATCCTAAATACTCATTACACGTACAGTTCTGATATGAACAACCTAATATTCAAGATCGATGATTTTCCAAGCAACCCTATACTGCTCATCCTTAGCAATTCCTCAACTTCATCCTTTAACAAAGTCGCTCCTAATCACAGCACATACAACCTAGCCCCAACTCTACGAATTCTCAAACATCCATTAGTCAATCAACCTCACTGCTACCCCGATTCGCGCCTATACTACTGAGACACTATCCTTAACACCCGAACCTGCCTAACGACACTTCCCTTACAAGAACTCCTCGAGCAACCTCGAACCTATCCATACACCTATAGAACTATCTCAACCGCCCATACCCACACCTACTCTCAAGATCATCTGAACGAACTAGCCCCGTCTACAACCAACTACCCACGCATACTACCTCTTCTAACTGCGACCTCAGCCTCGAAACCTCGCCATCCTAACTCTAATCCCCACCTCAGACCTACTTGGAAGCTCATCCGAAACTTTGCCAACCATAATCACTCGTAAGTCCTAACTCACTCGGCTCTACCTAAGCTAACACATTCTTGCCGTACCCCATCTCACATAGCCAACGACCAGACGCGAAGACTTCAATCTACCTGCTACTTTCCAACCTGTGTCACCGAAGAATTCCATGACTCAATCTCGATAGGAAAACACCCCACCTATATAACCCATAACCGATCTACTAGCAGGCCAGTACACTTAAACATAAAGGCACATCATCACATACACAAGTTAGTCAGGCAATCATTCACTACCAGCTCAGCACATCAGTCCTCACACCTCCAATTATGTCAGTTCTAGGCCTAGCGCGCCACATCAATTCCACATAATAAGAGAATCCGTGGTTTGAAATAAGAATGCTCTTCCTCGAGTCAGTTGGGAGGATCCTGCTCACATCTGCCATCCTTGAAGCATATCAATTCATTTTGCCATTGGTGACGTCGTTCATGGATTCTATGGGTCATGGACCCACCACGCTTCCGTTGCGTCGTTCCGGTGCCACTTGGTCGTCGCTTCTTCCTTTCATGTCAGTGCTCATCGAAGGATCGCAAGGATTAGGGGTTACAGAGATAGGAGAGAGACAAGGGCGGACAACATGATTCCCTTAATGATTCAGACATGGACCAAGACTAGACGGTGAGACTAGAGATAGGATCTCAACCCGAGAGTTACAACGATGCCCTTAGGTCATTCTATGAGGTTATATTTGCCGCAAGCAACACATAGCAATCACGAAGTATCTCAACAACATTATTCCACATTAGCATGTACCTATCTCAAGGAATAACGATCTATGAGTTCACAACACGTTCATCTAATCAATTTCTCCATGCACACGGAACAAGCAAGTACCCTATCATTTCATTTACCAGTCATGCCTGACATATTAAGATCATTTGTACATGGACCGACAATGGACATATGCAACACAGGTTATGCAAGATCTAGCGAACATCACATAATATAACATGTATGATTAATCACTCACCTTAGGTACACACATAAGCATATCAAGATAATATGGGACCAATGCAAGCATGTTAAAATGCATTCTAATAATCCTACTACAAGTATAGTCAAGTCCTAGAGGGCAGTACAACAACTATCATATCACATACATTCATATTCACATAGTAAGACGAGTACGACAAATAATCATACGATGGTCCAAATTTGGGAGGTATATGTCCTACATGATACCAGCAATACTCATTAAACATATACATAGTCAACGAGGTCCAACTAAGTCAATTTAGCATGCTAAGACATTCATTTCTCATATTAAACATACAACAAGGGTTGATCACACTATCATGAACCTAATTCATGAAAAGATAATAATCCTGGAAGTTTCATACATATGGCACAAATATCTCCTCATAGAAGCAACCATGCAAGTTATCAGGCAAGTCATGCTAAAATACACCAACATATCATGTCATGAAGTCATAAAGGAGGCTATCATTAAAATCAGACGGAATTCTCTAAGGGCAATCACTGACTCATCACCCCATTTCCCGTGGGACACTAGTATGACTCGCTCGGTAGAACACAATGACATTCACGCTGTTTCCGAGAGGTGAGGGTAAACTCGTGTTTAGACTCTTGTGGAAAGAAGACATGGTTGACATTTACGAGGATCAAATGGGTGACTCCATGAGACAAACTCACTCCTAACTCGAAAATACTTCAGTCATCACTCCCACTAACATACTCAAGTAACCCTCACATCCGACATGATTCCCGAAGGTAATTAGTTAATCACCCAAATTTCCCGTGGAAGACACCAACCTCCGGTACAAGACTCGGTAGAAGTATAGATGGTGGGGTACCAAACAGGACCCGAAACGGGGAGAGCGAATGCACTTCGACCCTTGCTACATGCCTAAATGTTTTGGTGGGACGGTTGACAGAGTCAAAATCATCAGGGATTTGAATTATGGAAGAGTTATTCCGACAAGACAGGAATTCCAATGACATAAGAACGAGGTATTCTCCCGCTATCCCGTTTGCACAGTTATTCAATACACGATTCAAGTCAGGGCATACTCATTAGTTCTCTATCCTAAGCACAATAGCACTCGGCATGGAAGCAATCAACGGGATTAATATGATCCTCTTCGAGGAGGATCGCCCTCGGGCCGAGTTGGATATAATGCATATAATCACGGAGACGATCTATGCCGTCCTTCGAGGGACGGCTGACCGGAGGGGCAAATACCTCACGGCCTCCTAACCCATGTCACTCCAACCTTCGGGTTCCTTGAAGTCTTCAAGTCCACTTGTAAAAGAACAAGCTATATTTTGCCTACCCGTTCCCAACTACATCCAATAGGGATGGTCTAGCGCCTTTACTACCCCTTCGTTTCCCTTTGTTTGATTACCGGATTTATTGAGTCAAGTTCATATTTAGTCCATTTGAGTTAGCCATATTAAATTCATTTTGCCCTTTCTAAAACATTTTGGAAAAACATTTGAAAACCTTGGGCCATTTTCAAAACCACTTCAACCTATCATACTCGGTTTGCACAACCTCAGCTCTGATACCATCTTTGTAACGGCCCGGGATTATGATTCCCGAGTTACGTTTCGAGGGATAAAACCCCTCGTTAGGATCTTGCGCCCCGTGTACAGGTTTAAGGTTTGAAATTCTATCCTAACATTTTAAAGTGGGATTTCATACCCAAAATTCGAATGGATCGTTGGAATCCCCGGGGAAATCCCCTGTACCTGTCATAAGTCTAAGTGTGGAAAACCAACAGTCATGCAAATAGTATAATCAAGGGGTAATACAAGAGGGTGACACGGCAGAGCCGAGTCAAAATCAAATCAATAAGCGTATTTACCGAAATTTAATATACAATGTTAATGGAGTTAAATCATTTCTTTGAGATCGCCCAAGAGAGTTCCCACGTCACGGAAACAAGGAATAATCATGCTGCAAAACAAACCTAAAAAAAAATGTATGCGGGGCGGTGTCAGATCGAAGCCCTACGCAATATAATCCCAAACAAGCAGACATATACACACGCTAGTCCTAATAAAGATGCTTCTAGATGCAAGGCGGAATATTAACACACTAGCATGGTCCTAAGATCAAGTGCATAAATATAATAAGGCCTTAACACCGAATACCAAGTGGTATATCCCTCTCCTACCTCCACTCCCTTCCGATAGGGCGGAGACTGGCCAGCTCGTGAATGCATTCCATATAGTCGGGTGGCACGCATGCTCATCCCGTATCCACAATAAAGCCCGCATGCATCTCATAATATAAGGAAGCTCATGACTCGATTGACTCAGGACGGGACCCGATGAGACTAGGTCGTCCTATAACCCTAGCAATGACTCTAGTTACTTCACAGATAACGGCCGTTCTGTTTACAAAAGCAATGAGTAACCGAATGCTCAATCATGAGTGCAATCCTAGCAGGATACTACATGGCATGCTTTATTATGAATGCAAGCACCTAGTATGCACATGGCTACAAGCAGGGAGATCTCTTTTCGAATCTGAGTGAGCTCATATAGGAACTCACCTGGCTATGCAAAACAGTATAATAGAAGATCCAGCAGACATCATTCATAATCACAAGGTATTACCTAGATACATATTAAGACATACATATAAGTCTACGTCTAATCATTCAAGCATTCAAGCACACATCATTCAACGAGGATAACAATCTTATCGCAATCATCATCACATCAAGTTCAACCACTCATCATGATGCCACATTCCATAAGACCATATCATTTTCATCATTCCGTTCCACCACATTCATATATTCGCAATAATACTCATATATCCGCTTGATCATATATATCCAAGGTTCATTATATTAATCATAGCTCATAAGGCATAAGTGAAATGATACGAAATTCTAACATCTCATCATGTCGTTAGTCATTCATTCATGCCATTAGTACACACTAATCATGATATTAGTCAGCCATTCACATCAATCATGCTAGTCAGTCACCGATCATATAATTTCCGAGTTAGTCCCGAAACCGATTTAAAATCCCAATCAACTAGTTAGAAGTTCCGATCCTTGAAAACGATCATCAAATTCCTTTTTCGATTTAAATTTCAATAATAACTTTTTAAATCTCCAAAATCAGCCCTCAAACCTTTTTATTTTCGAAAACCCAAGAACCCATCAGATTATGAGGTTAAAAGGAATTGGGCTCAAAATTTCATTCCCTTTTAAAAATGAATTAATCAGGCCCAAAATCAGTAAAGAATGTCCGGCCCAGAAATTCCCCTTTTCGTTTGAAAGCTGAAATGTGAAAGCAGAATGGCCCCTAGCCGCTGATGTGGACGCCAAGGTGGAGGCGCGGGACCTGCCTGGTCTTCTTCCTCATGCTTCAATCCGTCATGGCTGCTCGTCAGGGAGCCCGGTGGTCCGTTGTGGCTACTCGCACCGCGACCCCTCGCCACCTCGGACTCCTGACAGCGCCTCCGTCTCCCCAGGCGCGCTCCCGCTCACTCTCTCACACCACTCGCACTCCCCGGCCTCTCGCTCGCTCTGAATCTCGCCGAACTTCACGCTTGCTCACGCTCTCGACCCGCCCTCACTCACTCTCTCCAACCAGGCAAGTCAATAGGAATACAGGAGCACACAAGAGGTGAAACAAGGTAAGAAAGAGGGTTCGAAGCTCACCGAGGGCGTCGGCTCGCCGGAAATCGTCGTCGGAGATTCGTCGGAGCTTCGTTCGGCTGCGACGGGGCCGATTCTCGCCGGAATCTGTCTAGGATGGGATGGGGAAGGTTAAAGGTGAGGCCTTTTGAGTTTTAATTAGCGAAAGAGAGGGAAGATCCTCACCGGTGGTATTATCGAGAAAGCAGAGCGGGGAGGCTCGGCGGTGGATCTGGGGTTGCTGCTGCTGTTCGGAGGCATCAAATGCAACGTCGAGGAGATGCAGTGGGCCTCCTACTAGTGCCTCGGGGAAGAAGGACGAAGGAGGGAGAAGCGGAGCTGTTGTTGGGTGCTCAGCAGAACAGGGGAAGCGAGAGGGAGGATGCGGCTTGGGTTCACCGGGGACGAACGAAGATGACGACGACGGGATTGCGGAGGTGGCGGGGTGTGGTGTTGGTTGTGGGGGACGAGGATGGCGTCCGGTGGCGGTGAGGCTGGCTGAGCCGTAAGGCTACATGAGAAGGAAAGGGGAGGGTGAGTAGGCTGGGTTAAATCGGAGCAGAAGCTGGGATATTAGGAATGAATTGGGAATGGATGTACTGTATGTGTAATGTGTGTTGAAGGGAGCCCCTTCAAAGTCAAAAAGGTGCTTTTGGGATTTTCTTTTCTTTGTGTGAAATAGGAAAGGAGTGCAGAGAAGGAGAAATAAAGGGGTACTGCTTTGGTCTTCCTTTTTGCAAGCCTGAATCAGATGTGGAGCTGGCATGGGTTTGTCTTTAGCATTTTGCCTCAAATAGGCAAGTGTGTGTATGTGAGCTTGAATCGGATGGGAAGAAGACAACATGAAAGGGAACAAAGGTTATGTGTGTCCCAAAATCCAAATCTCAAAATATCGAGATCTTATCTCGACTCGTTTAAAATAATTTGTAAATTTCCGAGGAAGATGTCGTCATATCAAGTTGATTTTCAAAAAAATTATTTTAGGTCGGAAATTCGTTCTCTGAGTTTTAAAATCCGATTTAGGTAGTTTTTCGTTAAATTCTACTTTGAAATGCATTTTGATTTTCTTTTTCCGATAAATTTGGATTTAAAAATCCGAGCCTTTACAATTTTTTTCTTTATAAACTCTTAATTTAGAAGAGTTTAGGATGATGTGTCAAGCTTAGAGGCATTTTAGGATCCTTGACCAATCATATATTGTTTTTTTGCCACTTTTTTTTATTTTCTTTAATTCTCATTTTTTTCTTCTTTTTCCTTTAATGCTCTTTTTGCTTCAATTTTACTAACTGTCTATATAAACTCTTAATTTAGAAGAGTTTAGGATGATGTGTCAAGCTTAGAGACATTTTAGGAGCTTTGACCAATCATATGTTGTTTTTTTGCCATATTTTTATTTTCTTTAATTCTCATTTTTTTCTTCTTTTTCCTTTAATGCTCTTTTTGCTTTAATTTTACTAACTATCTATATCTATATAAACTCTTAATTTAGAAGAGTTTAGGATGATGTGTCAAGCTTAGAGACATTTTAGGTAGGGATGGCAATGGGTCGGGTGGTGGGTGGATGGACCACCATTTCACCCGACCCACCATGGGTGACCCATATCCCCACCCATCACCCCACCCACATCCACTTCACCCATATCCATCAGGTGATCGGGTGGAATGGGTGAAATATGGGTGAAATGTGAGTGATTTTCCCTAATGCAAGTAATTGAATTCCAATCAATTTGGTACACAAAACAGTGTATAAAATATGATTATCTTACACATTTAAGTCTTAAATAAGTTTTAAACAACATATGCCACAAGTGTTAAACACATATCATAAGTCTAAAACATAAGAAAAATAAGTGGTCCTTTGGGATGATCGACAAGGTGGCCGGCGACGACGACCAGTGGAGGCGGTTGAAGGTGAGTAGCGAGAGGGATGAGATGTGTGTGTGTGTGTGTGTGTGTGTGAGAGAGAGAGAGAGAGAGAGAGAGAGAGAGAGAGAGAGAGGGCTGCGACTGTGTGAGCCCGGAGCTTGATTGCGATACGAGCTCGGAGCTTGATTGAGAGGGTGGACGGCTAGTGAAGATGAGGCATCGTCGGCGGCAACTGCGAGCTCGAGGCCTCGCCGGCGAGTGTGAATGTAGTATGAGTAGGGAGGATTGAGCGTACAACAGAGAGAGACACGAGTGGGGGTTGTGGATGAAGGGAAGGGGAATTAGGATTTACAAAGTTTATATTTTTTTATATAATATATATATATATATATATATATATATATATATATATATATATATATATATATATATATATATATATATATATATATATATATATACTATTTTATATGGATCGGGTCGGGTGACGGGTGATGGATCGGGTGCGGGTGGAGAAAAACTTCACCCCACCCGACCCACCACCCATATCCACTTCACCCACATCCACTTTCCACCTTCTTATTTTCGGGTTTTCACCCACTTTTTCGGGTCGGGTGCGGGTGAAATTGCCATCCATAATTTTAGGAGCCTTGACCAAGGTTTCCATCCAAAAAGGTTTTTTTTTATTTTCTTTAATTCTCATTTTTTTCGTATTTTTCCTTTAATGCTCTTTTTGCTTTAATTTTACTAACTATTGGGCTTAATTCAAAACATTGAATTCAATCTAATATAACTATTAGGCTTAACTCAAATTTATTTACTAACTATCTATATCTATATCTAACTATTAAAAGAGAATCATTTTTGATGGGGTGCCACTCTCTAATTAAAAGTAGATTATTGAATCAATTTAAAAAAAAAACAATTAACCCATGATCTTAGCCTAAATTATAATTTTAGATTTTTTTTTCTAAAAAAACAATGGGATTAATTCAAAACATAAAATTAATAGTAAGAAAACATAAAATTAATATTATTTATATATATACTACTTTAATCGTTTTCTCAACCCACGAGTTTAATTCAAAATATTTAATTATTTGAACTTTTACAATGTTATAATATTAATTTAACATATTAGTAAGATTTTATTTAGTGTAAATTACGCCACTAGTCCCTAACGTTTCGTACTTTTTTCTTGTTAGTCCCTAACCTTTTATTCATTCTATTCAAGTCTTTAACCTTTTATACCTATTTCATATTAGTCCTTAAACTTTTATTCATTCCATTCAAGTCCCTAACCTATTGAATTTGTTGCACTATTAGTCTATATTATTTTTAAAATTGAAAATAAATTCAGATATTTTATTTTAAAAATAATTTAGACTAAAGTGTAATTTTTAGGCGAATCTTTAAGATTGGTTAAGAAAAATTGAAAAATTTTAATTAAATAATCCCATTTTTAATTTATTTTTAATACCTATAATTTATACACCCCTTTGTCCAAAAAAACACACACAAATTTTTCCAAATTATTGTGGTTAAATTATTTAATACAATAATTTAGATCAATTAACATTAGAAATGTTCAGTATTTAAAATCTACAAATCTTAGGCATTCACCTAAAAATTTCCGATTTATTCTAATTTTTTTTAACTAAAAATAGTAATCTTGGTATAAATAATTTTTAGTCACACACACAAAATGCACAAATAGCAGGTTTTTAAATTTAGAAAGTGGAAATTCAGTAGATTTCAAATACTAAAAATTTCTAAAGTCAATTTATCTACATTTTGATTAAATAAAATTAACCACACTATAGAGTGAACTTATTTTATTTATTTATTATTATTATATTTAGAAGTTTATGAAATATTATTAAATTAAAATTTTAATACTTTTCTTAACCAATCTTAAACATTCACCTAAAAATTACAATTTAGTCTAAATTATTTTTAAAATAAAATCTCTTGTTTTTTTTCAATTTTAAAATTAATATAAACTAATAGTGCAATAAATTCAATAGGTTAGGGACTTGAATGGATGATTAGAAGTTTAAGGACTAATATGAAATAGGTATAAAAGGTTAGGGACTTGAATGGAATGAATAAAAAGTTAGGGACTAACAAGAAAAAAGTATGAAATGTTAGGGACTAGTAGCGTAATTTACCCATTTTATTTATAAAAAATCGCGCCATGACGCGGGGATCATACTAATTTTATATTATAAAAGTATAAAGCAGTAGTACTAGCTAGGTTTTATTTTTCCATTTCCTTACAATTTTGTATTATGTACTGTTCTAAATACTACTTTGATATAATAAAATATACAAAATAGTAATACTAAGTTTATCCATATTAGGTATACTAATACTAGGTTTAATTTGTCCGTCAACCGATGTACTGTCAACCTCTTGATTTAGCAGACAAATGAAGAACGTGAAGATGAGTTCAATTGGGATCCCACATGGAGTATAAAAATATCAAATTATGTATATTACTATATTATCGATTAGATTTTCTTATAACCAAGTATATATAATATATTATCAAAACTATAATAATAACTATAACTATATACGCAGACTTTAATCCCAAGCGACTACACTACGTACGTCTATCGCTGAATCTTTTGCTTGGTGGTCCTATAACTGTAGCCACGAACTACTTTTGCTTGGTGGTCCTATAACTGTAGCCACGAACTAATGTGGCTGCCTCAATACTCTTGGTCTCTTGAAGCCTTGGTTAACTTCAAGTATGCTTTCGGATAGGCTCGTTCCATTCGAAATCTTACCTAATAAAAAAAAAACTTCAAATACGTGGTCTTAATAATATTAGAGGAAATGGTAGTGTTTAGACCAAAAAATGGGCCTATTTGCTAACCTAGACATGTACCTTAGAATTTGGCTAGGGGTAGAAAGTGGTCTAATTTTGCAAATGCAAAAAGCCAACCGGCATAGGAGGTAGCAGGTGAAGGGGAGAGGTGCACTGTAGCTCTATCATTTCCTCAAACAAAATCAGGAGGGAGAGGTGGTGGACATGGTGTGTGGCTCAAATAAAAGAGGAAAAGGGGGGGCATTTATGAGGGAAAATTCCAATGATTGAATTAAGGGTGTCAATCAACCCTTAAGAAATCTTGATTGATGGGTGTCATTCCTTATTAAATGATCTGCTAAAAAGAGAGCCAACATAGGAGACGAGTGGAAAGGTGAGGGCAAAGCATCACCTTCATTTCTGGGAACTGGACACGTTTGGCTTACCAATAGAAAACATTAGTCTTACCAATAGAAAACATTCGTCTTACCAATAGGCCAAACATGTCCTACCAAACATGGAAATTTTGGAGATAATATGGAGGGGATTGTCCGTAGCGGTTTAGGCGGGATATCCGTGTCAATTTGGCGCCAAAACAGGGTTCTTCATTGGGGTAGGAGAGAGAGCATCTGTCTGACCAATATAGTACATTTATCTTACCAATAGCATATAGTTATCCTACCAATAGGCTTAACATGCCTTACCATACATGAAAATTTTGGAGGAATTTGGAACGGATTGACCGTGGCTGTTTTGGCGGGTTGTCAGTGTAATTTTGGCGCCAAAACAGGGTTCTTCATTGGGGGGAAGGGGGAGCATTTATGAGGGGAAAATGCAATCATTGCATTGATGGGTGTTCCCTAAGCATATATATAAGCTTGTGGTGAGGTTCTCAAACACCCCAACATGCCCTGCAAAAAGTGAGGCAGAGCAGGAGAGAGGCGGAAAGGACGGGGGAAAAGACACACGTGCATCCGAGGAAACGATACAGTTGTCACCTTACCAATAGTACAGTTCTGGCCTGCCAATAGTGTTCAACTGTCTTTCCATTCCAGGAAAAGTGCAACAAGCTTGTTGGTGGCAATGGCAGCGATGGGTAAGTGATCTTGTACCAATCCTTTGTAGTTGTTCTTTTTTCTTATAACATAACTACCCCAAGGTGACGGTTTCACGAGACCAGTTGCAGAAAGTTCGTAATTTATACTCTCTCTTTTTTATCAATTGCATAACTTGCAAATTAAGATTATAAATTCAAGCGCTATTTTTGCTTCCTGCGAAATTATCACTTCTTGATGCCCCTAGACGATCATAAGGACCCATTGAAAATAGTCTATTAGCTCAATTGGTAGAGCGTTGTGTTTGCACACAAAGATGTGAGTTCGACTCTCACATAGGCTAATACGGAGTATGTGTTCATGAATCTCTCTAAACTTATACAATTATGAACCTGGTAGAAAATATATATAATAATGGTAGGCCAAATTTACGAACATGTTAGGACAAATTCATAAATCTCTCTAAACTTATACGATTATGAACATGACAGGAAATATATACATTGGCGGAAGGACAAATCTGTGAACATGGTAAGACAAATTCATAAATCTCTCCAGACTAGGTTTTACTCAATTTTCTTTCTCCACATGATGATCATGAACTTGTCAGCGATGACTGGGTAGTTCCGAGTGTCAATATTCACTACTTGAATCTAGTCTTTCAGTGCAGCACTAACTTTATCCAGGATAGGGACCATAGCTTGAGATTCATCATCAAACATGATATATCCATGTATAGGTTTTGCATCTGTGGTTCATATAACTTCAGTCTCTACCCGTGGAGTCTGCCTTCTCCTTTTGTTTTTTTGAGATTCATGTGGAAGTAATTTTTTTTTTTGTAAAGTCAATTATGCATTTACATATTTTTAATAGTATAAATATATCGTACCATCAGTCTTCATCTATCCTACCATTAGTGTCAAGTTATACAAGAATTACTGGGTTTCCATTATGATCCTACCAATATCGTTGTTTTCTCCTACCATTAGTTTCCATCAATCCTACCATTCTGATCCTACCGATATCGTTGTTTTCTCCTACCATTAGTTTTCATCTATCCTACCATTTTTATGCTTCTATCCTACCAATTTAAATAGCTTTCAAGGAAAATCAAGCTAGAAACCGTAGCAAATTATGTTCCACATTTTTCAGAATAACAACCAAGGGTAGAGGGTTTCCAGTTTACAACAGCAGATGTAGGAAACCTAAGTAACATTATATCCAAGGGTAGAGGCTCTGATTCAGTCGTTCTAGCATTGAATTAGATTGGATTCATGAATTTTGATTGATAGAAATTGGGTTGAGATTGGGATTTATGGATTGGTAATTGAGATTGAGATTATGGTCAATTCATGCCTCAATGATTACTAGTCTGAGATTTGTGGATTGGTCAATATTAATTCTACTTCTTTGCCAATAGTACAAATATACATTACCATTCGTGTACATCTATCTTACCATTAGTGTCAAGTTATACACTTAGGAATTTCGGTGATTACATCTTTATCATACCAATATCGTATATTTATCCTACCAGATTCACAAATTTGTCCTACCATTAGTCTATATATTTCCTACCAAGTTCATAATTTTACAAGTTCAGAGATATTCATAATTCATAAATTTGTCGTACCAGATTCATAAAGTTGTCCTGCCATTAGTGTATATATTTCCTACCATGTTAAATCGTATAAGTCCATAGAGATATGAACACATACTCCGCATTAGCCTATGTGAGAGTCGAACTCACATCTTTGTTTGTATACACAATGCTCTACCAATTGAGCTAATAGGCCATTTCCTACCATGTTCAATCGTACAAATCACTAAGCTTTAAGCTGATTGTTTATCAAATTTGTTTTGATCAGCTAACATTGTTTTATCTAAAGGTGATCATCTAACATTGTACAAATCACAAGCACTTGTGAGCCACTGCTGGAGAAGTATTTCATGGGAAAAAAATTCTGAATTTAGTCCCAAGAACTCGTGGCCACGCACAACCCAATGCCCATAAAGCAACCATAAAAATAACTACCCCTAGTCACATGGTCAATAATCCAATATCTCTGCAGGGCTCTCCATAATCATGATATGATTCACTTTCATTAGCCTCAAATCCCTTTAATTAGAAACCTGTACATGAGCAGTTAAAACTAGAATATTAAAAAGAATATCAAAAAGAAGACTGAGCAGCTACAAGCTACAACCTAGAATATCAAAAAGAAGTGATTAATGATGATTTTATCAGCTTGGGGAAGACTGAGCAGTTAAAACTTGTATCAATCTATCATATTGCAACTCGAGCTGCTAAGCATTCTTATTCCAAGAAACAAAAAGATAGATGAAGAAAGGTAGAATGTTAAATCACAGGGAAGTGAATGATTCACCTCCTCATCACACCAAGGTGCCAAGATCATTTTCTTCTGTGCCAATGCTTCAGCAAACTCATCCCAAGTCTTCACCTTCTGGACACATGCATCTCTCTTCGTTCTTGCGGCATCTAAGAGATTCTGTTGAATCTTATCTAGAATTTCCTTCACATGGTCAACAAATCGGTCATAGGTATATCTACCTTCTCAGAATTTTCACGACGAACAACTCGGACCTGAAATGTACTACTAGAATATATTACAAAGCGTACGGCAGTTGGAGAAAATTTCATCACATAACCCCAGTTTCGAATCAAAGAAAACAGTTGATGGCATCATGAAGATTCAAGAGTTTAATCAATTGATTTGTGGAAGTTCTGCATTATGATGATTGCTTGGTAAGGGATGATTGAGTTAAGCATCATCGTAACTCAAACGCATTCACAGCTAAAACAAACCCCCAAATCTTGCCCCTTAAGCACCTCTCTGACTCTCAATGCTTAAAAGCACCATGAAAACATCCCAATTTGATTTCAAACAAACGAATAATACCATGAATCCCTTACCTCCAGAGTCCAATTCCAGTTCCATTTCGATCAAAGCCGTCGAATCTTCGATCCAACATCTTACCAGAACCTTCCACAGGAGGCAGAGATGGACGGAGTTTTACAACCCTAGAAGACAGAGGAGCCTTCAGGACGGCGCAACGCCGCCGTGGAGAGCGAACCTGCCGGATCTGTTGGACTCAACTGCGGCTCATCTGATCACGATCTTCCTCCTGGCGCTCGACCTCAGAGTCTGCGCCGTCGAGCTCGGCCGGTCTTCGAAACAGCCGGTGCACGAGACGTGGTACCACTGGGCCGGGGTCGCGATTCTAGGTCTTTTGGGGCGAAATCGGTGATGCAGGTGGTGGCGCTCGGCAGTGCGTTTTGGAGTAGGGAGAGAGGGAGAGAGAAGGTCTGAACCCTAATCTGGAAGAGGACCGTCCGGAGAGGCGAACCGATGGGTTTGGGAAGGGTCGGCCGGAGATCGTCGCCCTCCCGTCGCCGCGGAAGCATCGCAGGGTCTCCTTCCTCTCCTCTCGGATCTCCCTCATGCCCATCGATTCACCTGTTACACCCGGTCACAAATAGTGCTAAAAAACCGGACAATTTATTTGCTTGGGGGTAGAAAGTGTATTTTGGGCCAATTTTTGAGCTACTAGTCTAGTTTAGCAAATAGGCCCGTTTTTTGGTCTAGTTTAGCAAATCGCCCATAATATTAAGCGACAGCGTACATCAAACCACGTCGTTTGAATTGAATCTGACGAGTAACGTAACATCTCGAAGTCCGTCGCCTGAAATCTCTTAGGAACGGCCTCCATGAAATCCCAGGTGACCAGAAACACGTACACTTCGGTGATGCCATATAAGGTATGTCGCCTAAGTGTCTTTATGGCTTAGTGATCCGAATAGGTATACATGTAAAAGTTAGAAACGAGGATCACCCGCCACACTTTTAGCTAGAAGATAAACCCTTCGAATACAAAAAACAAAAACAGGTTGAAAACAATGCAAAATGCTAACTCCTGAACCGTCGAGAATGGTTGCGCTTTTCTTGTAGCGGGAGTAAGATATAAAGGAAACAACCTCGAATGTATCAACTTTTGAAAGTGGATCGCCTGCGTACACTGAGACCAAAAGAGCCCCACATGAACAAACAAGTCTTAGCATATAAACTAGCCTAATGCGATAAGATCAGTCAATTGCTTCTTACAGTAGCCGAAAAGGCAGTTAGTACGTTTCCCTCTACCAATGAACTTGTCAGATCAATATTGCTTACATTATCAAACATACCCTTTCAGTCTTTGTCACTATAACTGATAGATTACAAAGGTATTGGGCCTTAATGGGCTTTTAGCCCACTATACAATATTAGGACCTATGTAATCTATCAATAACAAATCACTTAAATCTGCAAATCTTAATTTAATTCCTTGAATTCATGTCAAGTAAGAAAAAGATTTATTGTTTGAGCCTTGATTTTTGAATAATAAATAATAATTCCTTCAAGCATTAACATATACTCCCTCCGTTAAGAAAAACATGTCGTTTTAGGAGTAAAATCTTGTTAAGAAAAACTTGTCGTTTTAGGTATTTTGGTGTTTACTTTCCAAAATTATCCTTGACATGATTAGATGTTTGTTAGTTGTAGTTTTCAATAAAGTGGAAAAGTAAAGTGATAATTAGGGGTATAAGTGTATTTTTGTTTGCTTTTATTTGCTTTCTTAAATAATGTGCAAATGTCTAAAACGACATGTTTTGATTAACGGAGGGAGTATATGTCTTAGTGTCTTACTGTAGAAAAATTAATGAATTGAAACAAAAATCCTAAAAATCATGAAAAAAAGGAAGGCATCAGCTCAAACAACAACCTGGTCATTCATCCAGGTCGTCGTCGTCATCGTTGATGATGGTAAGAACAGCTCGAAGATGGAGGATCCCATCGATGAAATACTCGCTTTCCTTACTCATCAAGTCGATCCAAGAGATATCGAACATGTCCGAAAACCCAAAGCCCGCCCATAACTCATCGTCTTCTATAATGCCATTCCAGTCCTCGCACTCGTTTTCAAACTCCTTCGATGCCTTCTTCATCACGGCAAATTCAGCATCCAATGCACACCTATTTGATTCTGGTGTCATATACAGATACAGACCAAACGACCTCTCTTTTCGTTCGTCTTTGGAGCATACCCCCTCCAAGAAGAACGATCGTTCGCCTAGGAAGAATGTTGGAGACTGGAGGTATCCTGATGGGTATAGATTCTCGCACTCTTCTTTCTTGATGTCAAAGTAGACGATGCAGCGAGGCTGCGGAAGCTCGAACTGGTCCACCTTGATGAGCTGACACTTGCTGGATGGATGGGTGAGTTGTCCATAAGGGAACTCGAGCTTGAAGAATAGAGCTTCGTTCACAAGCTTCGACACTTCTTCGCGGTCAAAGTCCGGGCAAATTAGGGCTTCTCTCAACTTGGATTTACTCATGTATGAGAAAGGTATGAACTGTGCCAAGCGCTTGGTAAGGATCTCACGACGCTCATCAATGTTGGGATAGTGTGCACGAGCCCACTTCAAGATAAACTCGAACAGATCATCTTTGGAATCCACCAGCAGACTATCACTACCGAGTACCACTTCAATGCCCAAAAGAGGCATGGTCATCGCCTCTTCTCGGGATCTTGAAGATCAACAAGTATGAATTAGAACGAAGATATATATCGATCCACATTACTTATACAAACAACAACAACAAGCAGAAGCAAGGTCTAGGGCTCTTTCCCCGAACAAAAGTCGAGAATAACAATAGGGCACATGAATCACATTAACATGTCAAACAGTAGAAAATGAGGCAATAAGAAGGAAGGCAGAAAAGTGAAGAGGAGGCAATAACGAAAGGACCCAACACCCATCCTCGAACTTTTAAATATCAGAGAAGCCCGAATGCACCTCCTTCAAGCAAATATAAAGGGATAGACTTACTTGCTGTTGACATCCTTGACGCGCGCAACAAGCCACTTCTTCGCGGCATCTATGAGTGGTTGAACTAATTCAGACACCAATGCACTAGGAGCTAGCACAAGATAGGAACGTGCAGAGTCTAGTGACATTGGCATCTTATGCAATATATCAACACAGTATCTAATACAAGACACGACCTCAAACTTGTCCGCAATAATCAACACACTCAACAAATCTGAGATTGTAGTCGCGGTCAGGGTGTTTCCGTGCATAAACTTGAGCAGTTGTGTCAAAGCTGCATCCTCTGTATAACCATATAATAACTTAAAAAAAAAATATGATATATTATATACAATATGAATTCGAAACCGAGTGCAATGATGGAGCAAAATATACCATGTTTGTTGATCCTCAAGGTCACGATCTTGTTGTTTGATTCGCCTATGCCATTGTTGAATAACTACACCATAAAGGTATCGTCTTTAATACATATATATATATAGCAAGATAAACAACAATTTAATAAGGAAAATAAAGGAAGTAATTTGATTACCTTGAAGAAAAAGGGACTGTTGGCAGCAAGGATGGAAGAACAGATGTTTAAAGTTTTGACTTCGGCCACTGCAGAGTGCAATAAAGATTCAAAATTCAAAGGCAAAAACTCAAGAATCGACCAACTGGGAATAATTAATGTTTGAGCTTAACTGACCGTTTTCGGTGGGAACGACATCCTCCCATCCCTCGGAGTCGGAGATGGAATCTGAAGAGTCCGCCATGATCTCAATGTGGAGGACACGATCAGAGAAATTGATGTTGTTGAAGGCGAAATTGAAATTCAGCCTCGGACCTGGCATGTCTGAACTCGGATTTTCCATCTTCAATCCAAATCGATCTCTACTTGCCTTATTGGAAAGGACAAAGTCGATCAAAATCATACATCTTTGGCAACTTTTATGAGCACAAGCACAAAGATTAAAGAATGTTACCGAGGATGAAGAACAGTTTAGCAGCCCTAGGTTCTTCACAAAGCCAAGCGTTCGACTTCAATTTGTAGAAGAGAAACGAAGCAAATATAAATCATATATATAGCTATAAGGTAATAACGAGAAGTTTGAGCCAAGAAAAAAAAAATCCATCCTAAATACAAGCTTATTGATACAAAACAAGATAATATATATATATAAAAAAAGATATGATATCTCAAAATGCTTCTTGAGAATGTTGGGAGTAGTCACAAAACTTTATCTTAGATTTGAGTTACTCTTATAAAAAAATAATAATGGTTGATTAAATTCTGTGTCTTCAATTTTTTTTAAATCTTTTTTTTTAAGAGTTTGTTTGAGGGGCGATTTTGTTACATGGCCTTTTTTAAATATCCAATTAATCACCTAGCCCATAAATCAATTTAATTAGTTTGCTCTAGCTCCTTTCCCAATTGGGTGGGTTGGTCAATGGTCAACCGTTTGACCATTGACCGGTCAACGGTTGACCGTTGACCAACTCATTTTGATGTCAACTTTTTTTTTTTTTTTTTTTTTTTTTTTTTTTTTTTTTTTGATGCCAACTTTTTTCTTATGCCAACTTTTTTTTTTAGTGATGTCATATTTTACCGTTTTGATGCCAAAATTTTACTATATTTTATTTTCACTTTGATGCCACTTTTTTATGTCAATTTTTTTATAATATTTTTTTTACCGTGATGCCATATTTTTGATGATATTTTTTCAAAGTAGTATTTTTGATGACATTTTTTTCTTTAATGTGATACAAATTTTCCAAAATGGCATCAATGGTCAACGTGACATTAGAGTAAACAAAAAATGTCATCAAAGTTTAAAAAAAGTGTCATCCAATAATTTAATTAGAAAAGTGGCATCAGATTGAAAATAAAATGTAATAAAATTTTGGCATCAAAACGGTAAAATATGACATCACAAAAAATGTCATCAATGTTTTAAAAAAGTGGCATTAAAAAAAAGTCATCCAATCATTTCATTAGAAAAGTGACAATAAGGTGACAATATTTTGATTCCAAGTTTTAATCTCTTATGCCATCAATTATATAAAATTGTCACCACAAAATGTTGGCATCAAAACGGTAAAATATGCCATCACAAAAAAAAAAAAAAAAAAAGTTGGCATCAAAATGGGTTGACCGGTCAACGGTCAACGTTGACCGGTCAAGAGGGCTAAGCAATCTAAAAAAACAATTAATGGGCTAAGCATACTAAAAAAACAATTAATGGGCCTATCTAGCTAACCAAATATGCTAAAAGGGCTTTTTCACCAAATTCCCTCTTGTTTGAGTAGGGCTAGGTTTTCTAAAACCACCCAAATAGGTTTTTTTTTAAAAAAAATATATCTTATTCTAGTTTAATTAGACTCGGCCGTTCTCTATTTACCCTCCGATAATGCTTCAATTCAACACAAAGCCATTCAAAAAAAATATAGGTAGGAGACCTTTATAGCGGGTGTTAAAATAATATTACAACAATTTTTTTCTTAAAAAAATGAGGACATGACAAAAAATAATAATTTATAAAAGGCAAAACTAATAAAAAAAATCAACATGTTGACAAAAAAAAAATCAAATAATTTTGTTAAACAATGGGTTTCTTGGATTTTTTTATATAATCAAACCCAGTTTTCTTAAACCCCTAAAGAACGGAAGCCCCGAAATCACCCAAGCACGAGATTTCCACAAAGAGTTACGCAAGCGACGAAAATCCTAGAACCGATAAACGATCTTTCTATCTTATGCTCTAAGACAAGATCCTAATTGAGAAAGATATTCTACCAAAACTAAAAGACCTAAGGATCCTAATTTAAAATTTGGGTAATCCATTTTAATTAAAGATATTTTTTTTTTCTAAAATATGAATCTTATTGGAGGCATAGGATAGATAATTGAAATACAATTGAATGAATAACGTCTCAGGGCTACTAGTTGCTAGGCGATAAAAGATAAAATAACTAAAGTTAGTGAAAAACTTAAAAACCCTAATTTAAACCCTGAAATGTTCTCTAGCGTAGAAGTCGAAAGGACCTGGCCGGTCTCAATAGGCCGACATCGGTGACACTTGTCCCGGCGCAAAAGTTCAGGCTGCTCCACCTTACTACGCTGACACTTATCGGAAGGATGGATGAATTGCCCGGGGCCGGGGTGTTCAACCTTGGAGAAGAGTGCTTCAATCACAAGGTTGGACACTTGTTCATGGTCAAAGTCGGGGCAAATTAGGACTTCTCTCAACTTTGAGCAACTCATATGCGGGAAAGGTATGAACTGTGCCAATCGCTTGCTAAGGATTTCACGACGTACTTCAAGAATGGGATACTGCACACGAGCCCACTCCAAGATAAACTCAAAGACATCATCTTGGGACCTTCAAGGGAAGTTCAACAAGCATGAATCAAAATACATATATAATGTAATGAGACTCCACAGGTAAATTAAAATTGAGATATAGGCTTACTTGTTGACATCATTGAAATGTGCAACAAGCGACTTCTTTGCCGCATCTATTAGTGGTTGAACGAATTCAGTCACTGAAACACTTTGAGGAAGCGCAAGATATATACAGAAGTGCAGAGTCTAAAGACATGGGCCTCTGCTGCAACATCGCGCTACAATGTCTAATACACGACATAACCTCAAACTTGTCAGCAATAACCAACACATCCAACAAATCAGGTGTCGTAGTTGCGGTCAGGGTGTTGTTGTACATAAAATTCAGCAGCTCCATCAAAGCCGTCGCCTCTGTTAACCATACTGTACTAATTAGTAAATGAATAAAAGGAGAGCTTTTGCTCGATAAGGGAGGTTGGTGCATACCGGAGTTGTTGATTCTCAAGGTTGCTTCCTTCTGTTGTGATTCTCTCATGCCGTTTTTGAATAACTACACAACAAAGCTATCAGCTTTAATCCATCCATAGAACAACAAGTCGATATTAATTAGGAAGTTTTTACCTTGTAGAAAAAGGGACTGTTTGCAGCTAGAATGACAGAACTTATGTTCAAAGTTCTGACTTCGGCAACCGAACAAGTCTCTGAATCGTTTAAGAAGTATTTTAGCAACAAAAGATTAAAAAAATAGAAAAATCAATCAACTGCAAACAATTCTTGTTAAATGAATCCAACTTAATCCATACAGAAAGCATGAAAACTGAAACCAACCGTTCTCCATATCTGATTTCTCGGAATCAGACTTGGAATCTAACGAGTCCGCCATGAGCTCTATGTGGAGGACCCGATCACAGAAATCGACGTCGTTGAGCGCAAACCCGAAATTCGGCCTCAGCTCTAGCATACCTGAACTCGGAATTTCCATCTTCAATCTCTGACTGTCTTACTGTATTGAAAGGAAAAAACAAGTTCAAAGAAAGATTATAATAGAAGAAATAACTTACAATATTTAGACAAACCAAGGAGTAGAGCAAGATGAACTACCCGAATACAGTACTACTGCAGGTACAGGCTCCACAATTCCACATCAAAGGACGATTTAACTAATAATTATCTCATGAATGAGGCTGCTCGATCAAAAAAAAATCTCATGAATGAGGGATTTACCCTATCGTATTGAATACTCCAATGGTTGTTATTGTTTTGTTAGGAAATCTATTAGGAGAGGATCTTTCTTCATTCTTAAAATAATATTTTCGGTCCCTAATATTTTTATCTAATTTAGTTTGATATCGATATATTTTTAAAAGATTAATATAACAATATTAAGATATATAATATTTTACCAAATTTCATTAGATATCGATATATTTTTACAAGATTTTACCCATGTTTAAGATTAATGTTAATTACAGTTTACAAGTTATTTTATATGTTTTTTAATATCAAATGAATTAATTTTTTTTGGTCAATATAAAATGAATTAATTAATATTACAAAAGCTTCAATTGTTCTCAAAAAATTGTTCTTTTTGTCTATTACCAAATCGTTTATCAATTTATTTTTGTTAATTGTGTAGGATCCTTGGTCTATATGAGCTCTATAACGTTTTTTTTAGGCGAAAACGGAAAGCTGATTTGATTAAATGATCCAGTAGTCCCAGTACCAAACGTTGCACATCTACAGAACATATATCCGACGTTAAACTCTGTGACAAATCCCACCTCCGGGCTCCGGCCTTTGCCCAGCCACGGCGTGAGCCACCCTGTTTGCCTCCCTCCGCGCCCATGACATCACCACTTTATAGCTCCCGCTTCCTTCCGAATCCCTTGTAGAAGGCATCCTAGCTCACCCCTGATTTCTTCGTTCTGCGTTATCATCCTTGCGAGTTGGGACAAATCTCTGGGTCAGGTAGCCCTAAAAAAGCACGACAAATGATACTGACTTCACACATCTCACAACCAAATCCACACATTTATGCTCAAACCCCATCTTTATCATACACTGCTCCAGAGACCTCCACTCTAACGATCATATGCCTTGGCCATATCCAGCTTCAGTGCCATTGCCTTACCAGCTAGTTTCAACTTCATATAGTGAAAGACTTCAAAGGTTGCCAATACATTATCTGTAATTAGTCTTCCTGGTACAAACGCGCTCTAGCTCGGGGACACCACCTTCTCCAGGACGTACGCCCTTTAACCTATTAGTAATCACCTTGGGTACAATCTTGTAAAGCACATTCCATGAACTAATGGGTCTCAGACTCTCAGATCCTTCATTCGACTAGGATCCTTAACCTTTAGGATGAGCGTTACGAAGGTGTAGTTGAGCTCCTCTGGAAACTGACCTCCCTCCAAAATATCAATGACAAATCTGCTCACTTTAGGGCGGACGATATATATGTCAATACTTTTCTATCAAAAGTGCTGACATATACTCGGTCTTGGAGATTTTGTTGGATGCATGGAAAAAAGGGCTCTACGTACCTCATCCTCAACGAAGGGTTGAAGAAGCCGGAGGTTATCGTCATCCGATACCCGATGCTCGATTCCTTGAGTAGCCGCTTCCAATAGGGTCGTTCCCTCAGTGATAAACAGATTATAAAAGTACTCCCCCGCCACCCTCATCGATCTTTCCTTCCCGGCTCCACTCTAGGCCTCTTTCATTAACAAGTCTCTGTATCGCATTTCTTCTCCTCCGACGCGAGGCCTTCAAATGAAAATATGTGGTGTTTCTATCCCCCCTCCCCCCCAATCTAAACCTCGTTAGCTCGAGCCCGTTAATACCACATGATCTCCTCTCGAGGTCCCGCTCTCTCACTTCTAGCTAGCTCCTTCCTCCGACCTCCCCTTATGAATCTGTCGAAGCTCCTCCCTCACCTTCCTCAACTCTCTCTCTCAACTTGGCCAAAGTGAATCTTATACCACTACCTTGTTTGGACGACTGAATTTATGTTCTTAATTTCATGGCGTGGGAATTGGCAAAAATTGATCGAAACTTTAGCGTGGGAGTCAGACTCCATAGAATTTGATCAATCCCTTTTTCTGGCCTTAAGGTGAAGAAATGAAACGAGTATAAACTCTCTCTTCATCCAAAAACCAATCACCGATAAAAGAATTTCAGGAATAAGCAAATCATAATGATTTTTGTTTCTATTTTTCACATTCCCCCAAAACCACATTTTCTTTCAGGCCTTTCAACCAATCGATATGGCCTCGGAGAGCCGCTTTTGCTAAAACCCGAGACCACCCTCAACTCACTACCCTAAACCGGAGAGCCGCTTTTGTTAACTCGGTTGGGCTCGGTGGAGTCAAGACGCTAGCTGGAGGGAGAGATCGTGTAACCAATTGACAATGAGAGGAGTAACGTACCCTTCAACCTTATATGTTGTTCAATCATTAACGACGTGAGACAACCACATCCCAACAAGAATAGTAACAAAATGATAGAAATTTCCTATGAATCGTGTCATACAAAGTGAATAGTAACTAAAGATAGATTAATTCTCTCCATTAATTTTTTCAAATATCTTTACAGACTCAGCAGCCAGAAACGTACTGAACAATCAAAGAACAGCTAAAACGTTTCAACCTTCATACAAAAGAAAAATATACTGTATAATGAATACGAGTCAAGCCTCGGCGTTGTTGATTGTAAGATCGGCTCGAAGATGGAGGATCCCGTTAATGAAATAGTCGCTATTGTTACTCATGAAGACGTTCCACGGGATTTCAAACAGGTTCGGATATCCGTAACTCTTTCTTAATTCATAGTCGCTGAACTGATCCTTCTTCACGGTTTGAAATTCCTTAGATGGCTTCTTCATTACTGCAAATTCATGATCTAATGTGCAACTATCTGATTCTTTTGTCATAGTCATAGAAACAGCAAATGACCTCTGTTGTTCCTCGATGTAGATTTTGGCTTTGAGGTAGAAGTATCGTCCACCAAGGCGGAACCGGATTGGTTGTAGATTCTCGCATTCTTCTTTCTTAATGCTCAAGTGGACAACACAGCGAGGCTGCGGAAGTTCAAACTGCTCCACTTTAGTAAGCTGAAACTTGTCGGAGGGATGAATGAATTGCCCGTATGGGTGTTCAACCTTGAAGAAGAGGGCTTCATTCACAAGCTTGGACACTTGTTCATGGTCAAAGTCGGGGCAAATTAGGACTTCTCTCAACTTCGAGCAACTCATATATGGGAAAGGTATGAACTTTGTCAAGCGCTTGGTAAGGATTTCACGACGCACTTCAAGATCGGGATACTGCACACGAGCCCACTTCAAGATAAACTCATAAACATCATCTCTTGAATCCCATTGCAGAGTTTCGCTGCCAAGCACAACTTCAAAAGAAAAAAGAGGCAAGGCCATTGCTTCTTCTTGGGACCTTCAAGGAAAATCCAACAAAAAGAATCGAAATGTAAATCCACATCGTTACTAATTACATGAAAAGATATATAATGTAATTAAATGAGACTCCACAGATAAAATCGAGATAGGCTTACTTACTTGTTGATATCATTGAAATGTTCAACAAGCCACTTCTTTGCCGCATCTATTAGAGGTTGAACGAATTCAGTCACCGAAACACTTGGAGGAAGCGCAAGATATAGAAGTGCAGACTCTAAAGACATGGGCCTCTGCTGCAACATCGCACTACAATATCTAATACATGACATGACCTCAAACTTGTCAGCAATAACCAACACGCCCAACAAATCAGGCGTCGTAGTTGCAGTCAGGGTGTTGTTGTACATAAAATTCAGCAGCTCCATCAAAGCCTCCGCCTCTGTAAACCAAACTGTACTAATTAATAAATGAATAAAAGGAGAGCTTTTTGCTTCATAATACATGAAGGTTTAGTGCATACCAGAGTTGTTGATTCCCAAGGTTGCTTCTTTCTGTTGTGATTCTCTCATGCCGTTTTTGAATAACTACACAACAAACCTATCAGATTTAATCGACAGAACAAGAAGATAAATGAGTCGATATTAGGAAGTTTTTACCTTGTAGAAAAAGGGACTGCTCGCAGCTAGAATGACAGAACTTATGTTCAAAGTTCTGACTTCGGCAACCGAACAACACTCTGATTTTTAGCAAGAAAAGATTAAAAACATAATTACAGAAAAATCAAGCAACTGCGAACAATTGTCAGTCAGAATGGAAGAATCAGTTAAATGAATCAAACTTCATACAGAAAGCATGAAAATTGAAACCAACCGTTCTCCATGTCCGATTTCTGTAATTTGGGAACCAAATCACAACTCTTGGAATCAGAGTTGGAATCTGAAGTGTCCGCCATGATCTCAATGTGGAGGACCCGATCACAGAAATCGATGTCATTGAACGCAAACCCGAAATTCGGCCTCGGCCCTAGCATATCTGAACTTGGAATTTCCATCTTCAAATCTCTGACTGCCTTACTGTATTGAAAGGAAAAAGGGTTGAATGTGGAAGACCGGATCACGGAAATACAAAGTAGTAATCACTGAGAAAAATACCAATTTTTAACTTGACAAGAGGATGAAGAACAGTTTAGCAGTCCCTAGCTTAGTTCTCCACAAAGCAAAGCGAGAAGTCAGTTTGTTACATATATCGATTTAATTTTAACTAATTGCATTTTTTCACATTAATTAATACAATATAGAAATATATATACTCAACCTAAGATTTTACATTTTTTTTAATTCAATTTCACTCGGTCAATATAGAAATACATGCTTAAGATAAGATTTTACCCAATTTAGTTAGATATCGATTCATTTTTAGAAGATTAATATAGAGTTAAGATAATATTTTATCAAATTTTATTAGATATCGATATATTTTTACAAGATTTTATCCATGTTTGTTAAATATGGATATATTATATTATATCTCTTTTATTTGTAATTAATTAAACATAGAAAAAATTTGCAAAATAGGCACTTTTTTTGGTCGATTTTGCAAAATGTCCACGTTTTGGGACAATTTAGCAAAATGTCCACTATATAACCCTAAAAATCAGACGCTCTAACCTCCCCCTCTCTCTCTCTCACCGTTTCCTCCCGTTCCAGATCGGCATCCTCACGGTCCCAGAGCGATGGCCGGATATGTCCGTCGATGGAGGAGATTCTTCATTGTCGATGGAGGAGATTCTCCCGTTTTCATTGTCGATGGAGGAGATTCTTCAATCGGCGATGGCAACAGCTCGGATTTCCTGATCTCCTTGGAGCGAGCGATGGCCGGATATGTCCGTCGATTAGCCAGCGATTGAGCCAGAGATTGAGCGAGGTCGAGCAAGGTGGACTCCGTCGATTAGCCAGGTCGAGCGAGGTGGACTCCAGCCAAATCGCGATTCCAGATTTGTGCGATTCCTCCGAGATCTCCAATTCCAGCGGCCGGTGGAGTCGGACACGAGCGTCAAGGAGGTCGAGCAGTCGAAGCGGGCGAGCGGAGCGAGGGAGGTGGACGTAGTGAGCGGAGCAAGCGAGGTGGCCGGAGCGAGTGGCCGGAGCGAGATCTGTGCCTGGTTCATTGACTTTACAAAGGTTGAAGAAGGAATTTTTGTTAAATTACAAAAATGACCCAATAAATATGGAGATTATAAAAAATATCTATATTTTATTATATTTGCACGACAAAATGTTAAATAAAATAAAATTAAATTAAAAATTAAAAAAAAACTCATGTACCGCTCACGATCTGTTAAAAATTAAATTAAATTATATTTGCACGGCCAAAAATTGAATGGGAGAGAGGCCGCTATCTGAATGTGAATCTCATCGCTCGTCGATTGCGACTCGATCAGTCCATATATGTGCACAACATAAAGTTATTTTTGCAAAACAAAAAGTTCTGAAATGAAAAAAAAAAGCGGAAAAAAAATTTATATTTTGCACAACATACGATGTAAGAGTTGCACGACTCTATTGTAAGAGTTGCACGCCTCTATTGTAAGAGTTGCACGACTCTGTTTTAAGAGTTGCACGACTCTGTTGTAAGAGTCGCACGACTCTTGTTTTAAGAGTTGACTGAGTTCTTGGATAAGCTTAAGATGATGCAGGGTGGCGTTTCTGTCGATTTTAGTGGGGTTAATATCGACAAATCCGTTGTTAGATACTTGGCAGGTTAATTTTGCACAACAATCGAGACTTTGTGAAATTGTTCTCAACATGATCTTATTTTCTCTTAATATAATTTCATAATTTCTCAATAAATTATTGCACAACATGCTCTTATTTTTGCTCAACAATTCTTTATTTTTGCACAACAATCGAGACTTGTGAAATTGTGTCTCCTCATAATCTTATTTTTTGTAAATATAATTTTATACTTTTTTAATAGATTATTGCACAACACGGTCTTATTTTTGCTCATCAATAGAGTAAAATTGTACAACATGGGGGATTGGTGGAAATGTGCTCAACATTATCTTTAAGAGTTGCACGACTCTGTTTTAAGAGTTGCACGACTCTGTTGTAAGAGTTGCACGACTCTGTTTCAAGAGTTGCACGACTCTGTTGTAAGAGTTGCTCATCAATAGACAAGAATTGCACAACATGGGGGATTGGTGAAATTTTTCTCAACATCATCTTATTTTTGCTCAACTATATGTTATTTTTGCTCAACTATATGTTATTTTTGCTCAGCATCATCCAAATATAAATGTAACCGTATGTTGAGCAAATATATATGACTCAAGTCCAGTTTTTTATTTTAAATCTTTTTTAAACATTTTTTCGTGCAAATATAAAAGTACGATGTGCAAATAATCCAAATATAAATGTAAGTTGTGCAAATATAACAAAAAAGTACGATGTTGTGCAAATAATCCAAACATTTTTTAACATTTTTTCATAGGGTGATTTTTGTAATAGAATATAGATATGTTTTACAATTCCCGTATTTATTGGGTCATTTTTGTAATTTAACAAAAAAGTGTTTCTCCTTCCTCGCGCAGATCTGGAATTGCTTGGCTCCGCCTCCGGCTCACTTCGGCGTCGCTCGCTCGCTCCGGCCTCCTTCGATCTCGCCGTTGCGCCTCGCCGCCTCCGCCTCCGATTGCAATCGAGATCCGGAATCCTCGCGCATATCAGGAATTGGATCCGGCTCCGCCTCCGCCTCACTCCGGCGTCGCTCGCTCGCTCCGGCCTCCTTCGATCTCGCCGCTGTGCCTCGCTGCCTCCGCCTCCGATCTCGCTCCTTTGCTCGCCTCCGCCTCCAATTGCAATCGATCATCCGGAAACCTCGTGCAGGTAATTGCATCCGGCTAATTCACTAATTACAGATAATTGTCAAATTAGTATATATATAGCGGCTAATTCCCTAATTTGTCCCAAAATGTGGACATTTTGCAAATTCAGCCTTATTTCGTGGCTATTTTGCAAAATACCCCTTAAACATATTGACAAAAATTAATTAATTAAAGGGGATTTGCCAAATATGCACTGTTTTTTGGACAAATTGGTGATTTGTCCACCTTTTTGGACAAATTGGTGAATTGTCCACCTTTTTGGACAAATTGGTGAATTGTCCACCTATTTGGACAAATTGATGAATTGTTCCCTATATATACTAATTTGATCCTAATTAGCAGCCCCAAATTCTTATTTTGGACCAATAGAGAAACAGGAGCTTGCCTCCTCGCTCGCCGCCGAGATCCACCGAGATCCGATGCCACCTCCGACCACCAGATCGCTCCTTGTCACCGCCGCCGCTCCTCCTCTGGTCGCCGGAGTTCGCGAGGGTCTGGATCAAATATTTCCTCCTGGATTTCGCCGATCGAAGATCCACGCTATGAAGGTCTGAATCTCGATCAACTCGGCGCATCCATCAATTAATTGGATATGTGTGTGCTTGGAACGATTGCAATTGATCTCAATTGCAAAATCGAGGCCGGATCTGGTCGACGTCTTCGGAGGCGGTGGTGGAGGCGGTGAGCGAGGGAGCGAGATCGGAGGCGGAGGCGGCGAGGGCACAACGGCGAGATTGAAGGCGGATCTAATTCCAGATCGGGGAGGAATTCGATTAATTAACCACCTAAATTGAAGATGAAGACGATTCCAGATCGAGCGAGCGGAGCGAGGTCGAGCGGCCGGAGCGAGTGCGATCGGAGGCGGAGGCGGAGGCGGCGAGGCGCAGGCCGGCCGGCCTTTCCTCTTCGCGTCCTCTTCCCAGAAATCGGGAGGAAGAAGAAGAACTTTTTATGAAATTACAAAAATCACCCTACAAATATGAGAAATTAAAAAATAAAAGTATGTTGTGCATGTGCAAAAATAACTGTTTGTTGAGCAAATATAACCGTAAGTTGTGCAAATATGATCCAAGTCTAGTTTTTTTTTTCATTTTGTCGTGCAAATATAAGAGTACGATGTGAAAATATATATAACCGTATGTTGAGCAAATATGACCCAAGTCTAGTTTTTTTTTTATTTTTTTTAACATGTTTTCGTGCAAATATAAGAGTACGATGTTCAAATATAACCGTATGTTGAGCAAATATGACCCAAGTCTAGGTTTTTTTTTAAAAAAAAAATTAACATTTTGTCGTGCAAATATAAAAGTACAATGTGCAAATATAACCGTATGTTGATCAAATATGACCCAAGTCTAGTTTTTTTTTAAAAAAAAATTTAACATTTTGTGGTGCAAATATAAGAGTACGATGTGCAAATATAACCGTAAGTTGTGCAAATATGACCCAAGTATAGTTTTATTTTTATTTTTTAATTTAATTTAATTTTAGTTAACATTTTGTCGTGCAAATATAATAGTACGTTGTGCAAATTTAATCGTAAGTTGTGCAAATATGACCCAAGTCTAGTTTTTTTTTTAACATTTTGTCGTCCAAATATAGGAGTGCGATGTGCACATATAATCGTATGTTGTGTAAATATAACATTTTATTGTGCAAAATGTAATATATTTTAAGGGGTTTTTTGGTAAGTGGACTTTTGGAGACCAAATTTTAAGTCATAGGACAAAAGGGTTACAATATTAGATGACACTTTTTCCAATTTCACCCCTGCTTTATTTTTTCTCATTCTCCCCCAAATTAAAACAAGTGAAGCGATCAAGCGAAGAAACAGATCTGGCCATGGATGCTCCCACTCATCGACTCATCATCTCACGGAAAGGATCGAAGGCGCTCGACGTGGATCGGGGAGGAGGCCACCGGAGGGAGCGAATTCCATGGAGATCGATCGATCGAAGACGATATGTACAAGTCTCCAACAACCGGCACCGTGCTGGCGGCCATTGCAGGTGCTCGACGAAGATCGATCGAAGGGAGCGAATTCCATGGAGCGGAGGAGCTCGACGCCGCCGAGCCATACGCTGAAGATCTAGTCATACTGGCGGCCATTGCAGGTGGGGAACGTCTCGAGGACGATGGTGAAGAACTTCCTAGTCGGAAAATCGGCGAGATCTGGTGGAGTTTAATCGGCGGGATCTGATTTTTTTTTTCCAATTTTCCTATCGATTTCGCTCCGAATTTTAGATCTGCTGGTTGAATTTCGCTCTGAACTGTTGAAGAGGAATCTATTGAAGAAATGTGCTCGATAATTCACAATTGATGTTTCTGCAATTGCTTTTTTTTATCGGCAACTTGCCTTTTGGTCTGATTATCGGCAACTAGGCTACAACCGTGAAGTTCCACCAGCTGATTTTGTGTTGAATTCATGCAAGGATATATTTCAATGAATATTGCTATAATTGGATACATAATGATGAGGATACAACTGTTATTTCGATTTTTGACTCTATGAATTTGTATTTGATGGTGATTCAAAGCTTCAATCTTGGTTTACTACACCCGTCAGATTGTGGTTTACTTATACATATCCTTTATTTTCCTCATGAATTGCAAATGTGATTACATATTGATTTTGGGGCATGAGTTTACATATTGATTTTATTTAGACACTGTCACCACTACAAAAACATGCTCATAGACATTGTAATCAAAGAGAAATCATATCATAAAGGAAGAACAAGCCTTATAGGGACTAATGAGAAGCCAAAATAAATGTGATGACAATTCTCCTCTAATACATGAATGGGTAAAATGGTCATAGATACTGTAATCGAAATAAAAACAATGTCATACCCACTGTCACTACTATAAAAACAAAGTCATAGACACTGTAATCAACAGGAAAACCCTATAGACGTAGTAACCAAAATAAAAACAGTTTTATAGACAACGTCGCCACTATAAAAAAAAGGTTCATAGAGACTGTAATCAAATGAAAGCTCTAAGAAAGGGGAAGCACAAACCCAATAGGGGCTAATGAGAAGCCGATATTCATGTGGTGACAGTTCTCCTCTAATATATGAATGAGTAAGAGTCTAAGAGGGTCATAGACGATGTAACCAAAATAAAAACAAGGTCAAAGACACTGTCACCACTATGAAAAAAGGGTAATAGACACTATAATGAAAAGAAAACTCTATAGACACTGTAACCAAAATAAAAATAGGGTCATATACATTGTCATCACTATGAAAAAATGATCATAGACGTTGTAATCAAAATAAAAACAGGGTGTCACCACTATAACAAAAAAGGGTAAAAGACATTGTCATCATTTTAAAAACATAGTCATAGACACTGTCACCACTATAAAAATAGGGTCACGGACACTGTAATCAAAGGACAAGTGAAGCACAAACCCTATAGGGCTAATGAGAAGCTTATATTCATGCGGTGACAGTTCTCCTCTAATATATGAATAGGTAAGAGGGTCATAGACGCTGTAAGCAAAATAAAAATAAGGTCAAAGACACTGTCACCACTATTAAAATAGGGTCATAGAGACTGTAATCAAAGAGAAATCATATTATAAGGGAAGCACAGCCCCTATAAGGGATAATGAGAAGCCAAAATAAATGTGGTGATAGTTCTCCTCTAATATATGAATGGGTAAGAGGGTCGTAGACACTGTAATCAAAATAAAAAACAATGTCATATCCACTGTCACCATTATAAAAACAAAGTCATACACTGTAATGAAAAGGAAAACCCTACAGACGATGTAACCAAAATAAAAACAGCTTTGTAGACACTGTCACCACTATGAAAAAAAGGTTCATAGACACTGTAATCAAAGGAAAACCCTAGGAAAAGGGAAGCACAAACCCTATAGGGGCTAATGAGAAGCCAAAAGAACATGTGATGTACATTATGGTTTGGGGTTTGGGGTTAAGTCTTTAGGGTTTAGGGCCAAGGCCCTAAATCCTAAATCCTAAACCCTAAACCCTAAAATGTTAAGTAAAGTACGTCGTTAAGAGATGATTGCTGTCACCAAATGGAAAACCCTAGGAAAAGGTAAGTACAAACCCTGAAGGGGCTAATGAAAAGCCAAAAGACATTAGGTGGACAGTTCTCCTTCAATATATGAATGGGTAAGAGAGTCATAGACACTGTCACCACTATGAAAACAAGATAATAGACACTGTCACCACTATAAAAACCGGGTCATAGACGATGTCACCACTATAAAAACAAGGATGTAGACACTGTAATGAAAGAAAACCCTACAGACGTTGTAACCAAAATAAAAATAGGTTTATAGACACTGTCACCACTATGAAAAAATGGTCAAAGACACTGTAATCAAAGGAAAACCCTAAGACAAGGGAGGCACAAACCCTATAGGGGCTAATGAGAAGCCAAAATAAATGTGGTGACAATTCTCCTCTAATACATGAATGGGTAAGAGGGGCATAGACACTGTAATCAAAATAAAAATAGTGTCATAACCACTGTCACCAATGTAAAAACAAAGTCATAGACACTGTAATCAAAAGGAAAACCCTATAGACGCTGTAACCAAAATAAAAACCGCTTTATAGACATTGTCACCACTATGTAAAAAGGTTCATAGACACTGTAATTAAAAGAAAACCCTAGGAAAATGGAAGTACAAAACCTAAAGAGGCTAATGAGAAGCCAAAAGAACATGTGATGTACATTATGGTTTGGGGTTTGGGGTTAAGTCTTTAGGGTTTAGGGCCAAGGCCCTAAATCCTAAATCCTAAACCCTAAACCCTAAAATGTTAAGTAAAGTACGTCATTAAGAGATGATTGCTGTCACCAAATGGAAAATCCTAGGATAAGGTAAGCACAAACCCTAAAGGGGCTAATGAGAAACCAAAAGACATTAGGTGGACAGTTCTCCTTCAATATATGAATGGGTAAGAGAGTCATAGACACTGTCATCACTATGAAAACAGGATAATAGACACTGTCACCACTATAAAAATCAGGTCATAGACATTGTCACCACTATGAAAAAAAGGTCATAGACACTGTAATCAAAAGGAAAACCCTATAGACGTTGTAACCAAAATAAAAAAAGCTTTATAGACTCTATCACTACTATGAAAAAGGGTCATAGATATTGTAATCAAAGGAAAATCCTAGGAAAAGGGAAGCATAAATCCTATAGGGGCTAATGAGAAGCCAAATTAAATATATGTGGTGACAATTCTCCTTTAATATATGAATGGGTAAGAGAATTATAGACACTGTAACCAAAATAAAAATAGGGTAATAAACATTGTCATCACTATAAAAACAGGGTTATAAACACTGTTATCACTATAAAAATAGGGTCAAAACACTGTCACCAAAATAAAAACATTGACATAAATGCTATCATCAAGAACATATAGGTGTAACAAATGTGGTATTTGTGGTGTAAGTTGTCATTTGAAAGTCCGAAACTTGTCCATTATATCAAACCCCACAAATAATTGCACCCACACTTACAACTCCAATTTTAACTCTCGGTCAAACTTCTAAAAAAAATAAAAGAAAAGAGACAAAAGAGGTATCAAATGCCCATGGGAAATTGAACTCGTCATGTCTGACATCTGTTCTCTCATCACTGGGATTAACGAAGTTTCGTATTCACACATTCTTCGTTCTGGTAATTGCGTGGCTGATCGGTTGCACACCTTGCCCACGTAACCAATAATCCCAATCTCCATAGTGATTCTGGTCTCGCTGACCTCATCCGCAAGGATGCCATCGGATAACGACTCCGTCGTATCCGAATTCTTACCCAATCAAAAAAAAAAAAAAAAAAAAAACTTTTCTAAAAGCAAATTGGACTCCCCACACACGCAACTACATGTGACCGAGGAATCACCATCCCGATTGCCCGCACGCGCCATGCCAGAACAGTCACCCACGCACCATCACAAGCCCACCAACGACAGCAGATCTCGTTCAGCTACTCTCTCTCTCTCTCTCTCTCTCTTTGACGAGCCAGGACCCGTCGGCTACCAGACGACATCACCCGAGGACCAACGGGGCAACCTAATTACTGTCATCGGCGGTGCAAACTCCACCAATTACTGTCATCAACGGTTTCATCTAAAATAGGGGATCAAATTTGAGTACTCTCTCCCTCTCAATCTTTGTGTATCCTCGTTGTCTGGGAGATGCTGTCGGCATACACCAATTTAGAGTTGCCATCTCGATTGATCTCTCTCTTGCTTTCAATTTGCCATGCACCTGAAGGCACAGCGTCGACGGAAGCCTCCACAACCGCCATAGGTCCGAGCCTCCGACAAACACCAGCAGGAAGAGCCATTGAACAGCAAGCCGAAACTTCTCATATATTGAGCAGCGACGGAGCCCGATGGATTATGCCGATGACCCGAGAGAGAAGCGCTGATGATGTGAGGCCGGATCTCTGGGTCGGAGAGCGAAGACGGTGATGAGGAGGGCAGTGTAAAGGACGCCGCAGACGAGATCGACGGAGGTGAGAGGGGAGGCGGAGGTCGGAGATTTGGGAGAGGAGCCTGGCGTAGGAGACGAGAGCGTCGGAGTCCGGGGAGGAGACGAGAGCGTCGGAGCCTGGGGGAGGAGACGAGATTTGGGAGAGGAGCGTCGGATCTGACCAGTGGGAAGGGTAATATTAAATCAGGTAGTGTGGTATTATGAAAAAAATTTGGCCATTTACTAGCTAAGGAAAATTTTTAGTACATTTAGATTTGGTCCAAAGGCCATTTCTATATTTTTTTTCCGCTTTTTTTCCATCTCAACACTTTTTGTTGTGCGAAAATAACTTTACGTTGTGCACATCTAACAATTTGTTGTGCAAATATAACTTTTGTGCAAATGTAAAAATAAAAATATAGTAGATGTGAATCACATAATAAAATATAGATAATTTTTATAATTCCCTTATTTATGGGGTAGTTTTTGTAATTAACCAAAATTTCTTCTTCCTCTCTCCCCGTCGTCCCCGATCTGGAATAACAGACCGCCTCCTTCGCTCCGGCCTCGCCACCGCATCCCTCCCTCCGTCGCTCGCCACCGCCTCCCTCCATCCCTCGCTCCGTCGCTCGCTCGCCACCGCCTCCCTCCCTCGCTCGCTCGTTCCGGCCTTCGCCGCTCCCTCGCTCGCTCCGACTGCTCGCCTCGTTCGCTCCGCTCGCTCGCCATCGTCCATCTTCCTCCTCTGCTCCTGATCGATTGTCACCGTCGCTCCTCCTCTACCGCCGCAGCTCCTCCTCCGATATGAGGTCGAATTCAATTTCCGATTGAATTAGATCTGAAGCCGATTGAAGTCCAGTTCCAGATCTGAAATCAAATTCATTCAATCGCCTTGCTTCAGATCGAGACATCGAAGCTTCCGATCCGGCCGCCCTCGCCGAAGTTCTGCACGCAACCATGGTTGTTGTCGAGGGAAGCCACAGATCTAATTCGACCTCATATCGCTACCTCGCTCTCGATCTGGAACTTGACTTCAGATCGCTTGCTCCTTGCTTCAGACCGCTCCCTTGGCTTTAATCGGATCTGAGCGGGGGAGAAATATCGATGATGAAAAACAGAGAGGAATAGGGGCACGGACGGGATTAGGTTTTAGGGGTATTTATTGTGGACAATTTACCAATTTGTCCAAAAAGGTGGACAATTCACCAATTTGTCCAAAAAAATGCCTGTTTGGCAAATTTTTTCTTAATTAAATAGGTCTTAGTACAAAATTTACTACTATGAGATTAATTGTTGACAAGATCCTAAAAGTACTATTACTTAATTAATAAAATCTTTTTCGCTAAAATGCACTGTAACAATAAGTCATTTTCATTTCAAAAATATTTACAAATCATGATAAGAGCACCTTTAACGTTTGTATTCTTCATGATCTAAAGTGGAAAAAATTAATAAAATATTAAGGGAGGGGTGAGACGGATGCTTGAGAGATGCAATTTAAGCATTGACGCTTATTCGTGTGTAATAAATGTTGTGTCAAACCTCCCTAGCTTTTTTATTTCGGAGATCTCAGATCAAAACAACATCGTTTGGAGTGTTATATGTGTGAAATGTTGCGTTTCACATCAAATGGGCACCTGCAATTTTGGAAGGAAAAAAAGCTCCATGAGTCAAGCTGGGAGAGGGTAAGACGCAGATAGTTGAGATTGAATGCAATCAACGATTGTGATCTGTTCTGCTGGTTGGATATTTACATTTACAAAATGCAAATTTCGACAATGAAAATATAAAAATTAAAAAATTACCACTATACTAGATTCATTTTTCTCTACACATAAACATCAATTTTGAATATGTTTCGAAATATTTTGAAAACTGATTTCTTTTGATACAATATATTGTAATTTTCCTCGAAAAAATGGATATTAGGCATTCGGTGCCCGATTGCTTATTATAGTACCTTTCCAGATAGGGAATTGTGTCACGAACAAAAGTGGAGGCAATTATATTTTGCAAATTTTGTATTATGTGTGTTAAGTTGCAATTTAGTTATTGCACTATCTTTTTTGTAATTTCATTTTGTTTAATCGATGAAGTTTGCTATTTTAATTTAAATCTCAAAAGTGGATCGTATATACTTTTACCATATATACTTTTACTTATTCATTTTATAAATGATATAAATTTTAGTAATTAAATACTAGTATAGTATTATAATCATATTATGAACATGATGAAAATAATTGTTAAAGAGGGGTAAATTCATAAATTGATTTGGTAAAAAAAAAGATGGGGTATGAGATGCTAATGATGTCATTGTTAAAGTAAAAAAAAAATAGGGAAGAGATGTTATGCTCATATGGAGAAAATAGATGAATAAAAAAAATATTTTTGATATCTAGAATAGTAATAGATAAACATGACCTAAAAGGAAAAGGAAAAAACATAATTGCATTTATCCAAATATTTAATTCGTTCAACTAACTATTATGTACATGACGTATCCATTTTTTTTTTAAAAAAAAACTAAATGTTCCGAAAGGAACGCGCGGGCACGCTCCCCCTTTCTCTTCTACCTCTGGCCGCCAAACCTAACTACACCACCTCTATTGCCCTCCGTCACGCTCACCTGCAACTGCCGAAGGCCGGCCGCTCTGAAACCCCCACTTGCCCTGCCTTATCTCCACTCACACCAACTTTGTCGAATCGGAATCTCTCCCATCGCCCCCTCTATACGCCTGCTGTCCGTCGCCTGTGAAAGGCTCAAATTGGAGAGGTGGCTACTCCTGATTCGTGCGATTATTGGCGAGGTCCGCCTTTTGAGTGGTGAATTAGGCTCCAAAAGGGGGCATTTATGTGGGATGGGATCGGCTTGAGGTGTCCGGGCAGTTTCTGTCGTTTCAGAATGTGGTGTGGGTGGCTTCTTGGTCCCTCTCTCTACTTCACGGTGTTCTCACCGGCTCCTTTGACTTCAATGTTCTCTGATATGCTTTTTGGCCTGTCGGTGTTTGGGTGGTTAAAGCATTTTGCTTTGCTTCCCTCGGTCCACAGGTGCTCAAAGGTGTCCTCTCCGCTTGTTCTGTCTTCTATCGCGCTATGTAAGTCTTCTTTCTCTCCCTTACAATCACTCGATTAATCTCGCTGCTTACCAGCACTTTACCTACTTAATCCTCAAACAAGGCATTTGGGAATATACTTCCCTTCAAATAAAAATCCAGTTTACAATAAATTGCTCCATGGCCTTCGGTTGCTTCGTCTGCTCGCTCTTCCGTTACATGTCGCTTTTGTTTTTTGCTATTTTGTATCGATCGGACACTGTCATGCTACATCTTTGCCCTCAATCGGGCTGGTTTATCAACACCAATTTAGGCTACACTAGGCATTATGAGATTTAGCTGGCCATATCATGGAGTTGCCTTTGGCAGGCTATGTTCCGGGGGCAGCTCCACAATTTCGTTCTTACTACTGCGGTTTCTTTTGCTCTGTTTTGCAGATCGCTGTTCGTCTGCAGGTGCGTGCTCCAGCTCAGGTTTCACTCCGTAACCTAGACCTTTGATCATCCTCATCATCAACTCCAATAACCAGTTAGAACTACTTGCCTCTACAAGGCCTACCAGCTTGTTGAAAACAATTGTTACCCGTGTTCTATTTTGATAATACCGACAGGTGCTTATTTCATTTACACTGCTGATCGACAACCTCTGTGGGTTCATTGCCTTTTTTACTGGGATTTTTGGCACTCTCTCGGTTCTCATCATGTCTTGATGCATACAACACACTTTATACTCATCTATTTTGTTTATTCAAAATTTACTCTACCAGGTATATTCTTCCTTGAATATTTTGTGTTGATTTTACATGTTACAAGTTCTTGGATTGATGTTCAGACTTGGGCTTTTGTTGCTATCATTCCTTGTGTTTTGACCAACCCTCCGTTTACTTATGTTTATGGATTTGTTTGGGTTTCAAATTTGCCTTTTCTCCATATTCATTTTGCATCTTGTTATCTGCCCAAGTGTCATAGATGTATACGTCTATTATTTATCTTTGTTCAATTTTTTAGTATCTATTTTGACCAATTCAAAGATCAATCTCATTGGTTGTTTTCTTTGCTTTCGGCTTTCCTCAGCCTCTGTCTTCAATTTGTTTTGGTGGAAGGTGTTGCTTGTTGTTTCTTATTGCAGGTTTGGTTTCCTCTCGGTCTACACCTTCGTCCGCCAGTGTCCCCCATATTGGCGGTCCGGGGCCTTGCGAAGGATCCTAGGTGGGCTTTCGCAGCAGTGGTCTTTTAGGCGTTTCCAGATGCTGGGGTGGATCATTTGGCTTTCTGGCTGCTACGGTTTGTGCTTGTTGGTGCCGTGTTGGGCATTCCTTGTGTTTACCCCTATATATGTTGTTTGGATGTGTTTTGGGCTAACACCCTTGTTTGTAATTGTTTGGATGTGGTTTAGGTTAACACTCTTGTTTGTAATTGATTTTAATTATGATCATAAGCTTAACAACCAAATGGGGGACAACGCTCAACAATCTATCATTGTTTGGTATGTTCCTTTTATTTGGGTTGGAACAACATTGTTAGCTACACCAAATCTCTCCACAATTTTTTCATTACCAGACCTTCTTAAATACTGCAAGCACCAGAGCTATCTTAATCATGCTCGGTTATCTTTTTGTGACTTTGTATATTGTTTGATTACAATCAAACAAGACCATCTCGCTCACACCATGAGCTGTTTACTGAGACAATTCGGCATCCCAATGCCTTACTTGCTCTCCCAAACAACAATTGATATTATTATGAACATATCTTCTCTTCGAATGTTATCTTCTAAAGCTTGGTTATGCACACCGCTTCGAATCACAATTGTATTTGTATCAAATATTTTCTTCAATCGAACTATCTCTTTTATGGTACGTTTCTTTAAGACGGGGCACTTCGGTCTTAGATTAGTACAAACAGATCGCCTACGAAGGTAAACATTTTCTGTCTAAATAATAATATCAATGTCTTGGCCCTTTTAGAAACTAAGACTGATAAGGTTCCTACCGAAAGCATTCTGCGTAAATGCGGTTTCTCTAATGTTGCCTTTGATCCGGCCATTGGATTTTCTGGGGGAATTTGTCTCATGTGAAAAGATATCTCTGCCTCCCAAGGATACATTGAACTAATTTCGGTTCAACACCGGTTCATCCACTTTAACTACTCGGACTACGTTACTAAGCGGTGCTTTGTTGTTCTTGTGGTCTACGCCCCACCGGATGAGCATCGTAAATCAGCCTTCTAGAAAACGATCTCCCTTTACGTACAGTCACTTCTGATTCCCTTCTGTATTATGGGAAACCTAAACGAAATAGCTACCCCAGCTGACAAACTTGGCGGAGTCTACCCTTCGACGTCGCGTTTCATGCCTTTACTAGATTTAAAGAACATACTATCACTCCAAGAAGTGCCATGTCACGATGGCCAGTTTACTTGGCAACGGAAATCGAAAGATGTGGTCTTATGCCTGGGAAAAATTGATCGTCTATTAATCCACACGGAGATGCTTACCATTTTTTACTCACTTCGTACACAGATCCATCCTTTCACTAGATCTGATCATGCTTCGATCTCTACAGATTTTCGTCACAACATTCAGCCTAAAAATAGACCTTTTAAGTTCGAATTGGCTTGGGCCTGAAGGGCTGATTACAGAAACTTAGTTTCACAAGCCTGGAGAGCGGATCCTCAAGGATCTTTAATCTTCAAATTGCTTCAAAAGGAAAAAGTATTTAAAAAAAACTTTCCAAGACCTGGCATAAGAATATTGTACGCAATATTCATAACCAAATTCAAGTAACGGATCAAAAGCTCCTTCTTTTACAGACATCTCTTATCTCAAATTATAATAACAAAGATGTTCAAACCCTCAAACAATTACTCAACAAGAGAGAATGTATGCTCGATTTTCACCGTCGCTATTGGAGCGAGCGGGCTAAAGTAAAACATACCAAACTTAATGACTCCAACTCAGGCTATTTTCATAAGATCGCAACTGCAAAATGAGGCAGAAAAATGATCAAGTCTATTCTACTTCCCGGTGGGGAGTCCTCAGCTGATTTCCATACAATCCAACATGAATTTGTCTGTGATTTCAAAGCTCGTTTTAGGGCCTCTTCGACCCTTATTTCGGATCTGTCTTCGGACCTAGCGGTCAACCCACCCTTAGTTTCACAAGCAGACAACGACATGCTATCAGCTCCTGTAACCAATAATGAGATCAAAGCGGTTGTGTTTTCTATGAGCCGGATAAGGCTCCGGGCCCTGATGGCTTCCCGGCTGGTTTCTACCTAAAGTTCTAGCCTACAGTAGGCCCTTCTATAAGTAAGGCTATCAAAGCTTTCTTCGCCAGCGGCAAGCTACTACGTCAGATAAACCATACATTCATTACTCTACTACCAAAATGCGATGACCCGACTACATTAAACCACTACAGACCTATCAGTTTAAGCTCTACAATTTATAAAATCATAGCTAAAGTGATTTCAGCACGGCTAACTAAAATTTTCGATAAACTAATCCACCCCCTTCAGGGAGCTTTCACGAAAGGGAGATCTATCTAGGACAATATTCTGATTGCTCACGAAGCTTTGCATTCGTTTCGGCTAAAGAAAGGCAAAACGTGCATGGTTGCTCTTAAGTTAGATATGGAAAAGGCATACGACCGCATCGAATGATCTTTTCTATTCCCAGTATTATCAAAGTTTGGTTTCAATGACCTTTTTATTAACAGAATAAAGGAATGTGTTTCAATTGTATCCTACTCGGTTCTCGTTAATGATGAACCAACCACAGTATTTCAACCAACTAGAGGATTAAGACAAGGAGACCCCCTCTCCCTTTTTCTCTTTATTTTAGCGTATGAGGTATTAGCACATACACTACATAACCAAGGGCTAGTAAGTAAGGACCTTGGTATCACTTTCGGTCGGCCGAGTATCAAGGTTCCTTTTCTAGAGTTTGCTGATGATATTCTTATTTTCTGCAAAGCTTCCCAATCGGCATGTACATCCATACTGTCCATTTTAGACAGATACTGTTTAATTTCGGGACAAAAGGTGAATCTGCACAAGTCCAGCTTCCAAGCATCTCCTAACACGACTACTACCGCTATTGCGTCTACTATTGCAGTGCTTGGCATTCATCAGGCAAACAATTTCGACAAATATTTGGGCTTCCCTGTCGTAAAGGGTAAGACCAATAGGGACACATTCGTTGATGTGGTTCTCAAGACAAAAAATCAACTCACGAAATGGCGAACCTTAGTGCTAAACCGATTTTTCTTATGCAAGCTTTCCTGCTACCTTCTCATATCCTTCATGAGCTTGACAAAGTGTATAGACAATTTTTTTGGAACAAAACCTCTAATGCACCACCGTTGATTAGTTGGGACAAAAACTGTTCGGACACAATGAAAGGTGGTTTTGGGATTCATAAGGCGGAGTCTATGAAGAGTCTATGAATATAGATCTTCAGATGAAGCTTCTTTGGAAAATAATATCTGAACTAGACAACATCTGGGTTCGTGTTATCTCACAAAAATACCTTAAAGGCCAGGATCTTTTCAGTTACAACAAAAAAAGGTAACACCTCGTGGCAATGGTCTCGTCTTTTGCCCATCAGGCCTCAGTTCCTTCCTGCTCTTCAGAGGAGGGTTGGTAACGGGGAAACGATTGATTTCTACTCTCATAACTAGGCCTTTCAGAAGCCGTTGAGTTCCAAAACACTAACACCTATCCCGGATACTCTAAAATGCTTTTCGGTGGCTCACTTCATCACCAACCGCTAGTGGAACAAAACTTTTATAACCAACTCATTAACAAATGTTCTGAAACAAGATGATATCGACCACATCATGGGTTTAATGTTGCCAATCAACCCAATCACGGATCGTCTATATTGGGGCCCCAGCAAAAATGGCTGGTTCTCAACCGCCTCTGCCAACTCCCTCTTATCTGAAAACGCCCGGCTGCCAGATTTCGATTGTGGTTGGATCCGGTGTCTCGATGTGCCCTCAAAGGTTCGACACTTCCCATGGAAAGTTCTGTGGCAATACAAATGAATCGGGTGATCACCTTCTCTTTCGATGCCCCATGGCTACTGATTTACTTAAAGCTTTACGTATCCACATTCCCGGGAATATCACAGCTTCTATCGGAATGGGCACTGTGATTCCACTTACTGCGATAAAATGTGTGATTGGGACCAATAAGTTTGTCGCTTTAGCCTCAGCTTGGTGGGCCATGTGGTTCTTTAGGAACCAACTAGTTTGTTTATCATACTAACAAAGTAACTATCAATGAAATATCGTTGTTCCACAGCACAAATACACATTGCTGGAAACAATCAAAACTTTTAGACGACGATCCGACTGGTCCGTTAATCCCTAATTGTCGTTTTAATAACATTATACCTAACCCGGTCCTTAGGGGTAGTGCTACGACTGCCAGGTCTCAAAATCGGTCTGGGAAGTGGGAAAAACTACCCCCAAATTGTTCGGTACTTCTGTGTGATAAATCGTCTTATGGTTTTGTCATCCGTGACTCGGCTGGTTTATGTGTCTCTGTTGGCAGGTCAGTTTGCACAAATATCTAGGTGATTTACACCGAATGTCTCGGCCTCAAAATTAGTTTTCTACGAGCAAAAGAGTTGCAACTAACTACACTTCTGATCGAATGAGATAACTTACTAGTGATTAAAGCTCTACTAGGGATTGGAAATGCCCCTGGACAATAGAGATGCTACAAGATGATATTTTGTCTGATATCTCGTCCTTTACTTATGTTGTTATTCATCATATTTTCAGGGAATCTAATGATGTGGCTGACTACCTTGCTTGTAGTGCCCATGCATCCCCTGCCGGCCTTTGCTGTGAGGATGATCCAAAACCGCTTGTTCTCGTTCGGAAAGATGCGCTAAGAAGGGCCTCTGATGCGGCCGACCCGACCTAATTCTTATTTTGCGTCAAAAAAAAACTATTATGTAAATATTTGATTCCAAAACACGGTAAAATCAATGAAAGTAATTAACTAGTAATGAATTGATATAATGGTTACTGTAGCTTTTGATTATTTTGGAACAGTTTTTGAAAACTCTAATATGGTTTTTTATTGTAAGATCCATAAAAAAAAACGTTGAATTATTGTGTTGAGCTAAATCAGTAGGCTATGCTCAATAGAACGAGCTAAATGAGTAAGCTCGGTCAATGGTGTCGAGTTTAAGTGGTAGGGTAAACTGTATAGCCAAGGTTAACTAACCAACTCATACTAGAGTTGGAAATTAAAAATGTGATTGATGTAGGGAAAATTAAATTTGTAAATAGAATATAATATAAAACCAATCAACTAAAGCCTATCACATAAATACAAGACTCCTCCGTTGTAGTATATAGGAATCAGGATCGATCCACGAGGAAGCGTGTTAGCGATTCCAAAGTAGTCTTCAAAACGTTCTCTGTATCGACCAGAAGTCCTCGATATTGACTAAGGTGCAATCAATGTTGAGCTAGAATAGTCGATCTCTTCGGTCTTCAGCACATCACAGTTCACATAAACCCTCGATGTCGAGTGGTAGCGATCAGCGTCGAGTAACAACCTGCAAAACACAGCAAACACGAGAGTTTGACGTCGACTAAAACCGAGTTAGTACCAAAGGCAGTCGACACAAAAGACCGTCGACTGAAACAAAAGCAACAACAGCAACAGTCGACGTTGAGTAAAGTGGTCGACGTCGATCATAGAAACAGGACACATAAACTCTTTCCGACAAAGGTGGTCGGAGAATAGGAGGATGGTTAGTGATGCAATGATCAGAAATAGCAAGGGGTTTGTTTGGTCCACTTCAATGCAACAAAAAGCTCTAACTTTGGGGGTTTAAACAATATAAAGAAAGCCTCCAAGGTAAGGGATAACCACGGCAACAATCATGCATATAATGCACAAGAATCATAGAAAAGTTCATGTTTTATTATCCAAAGATAGCTTTCACATACTTCAACAAATAGATCATTGAGGCTCTTGTATACAAATCTATTTGTTTCTATCTTTTCATAATTTGGGTTTAATCGACTTTCGCAAATTAATCTCAATTACTATCTAAAGTCGCAATCAATTCACTTTCACTTCATAATTGTAAACATAGAATTTCCTCTACTTTCGCAACGGTACTAGATACAAGATAGAAGATGATAATCGCATAAAAGCATAATAGATTCAAACATACACACATGGATATTGTTGGGCTCACCCCTACCCTAGAAGTAGGAAGACTACTCACCCATCCTCGCAATGCAAGAAATCATAGACATGGAAAACATAAAATTGAAATTAAATAAAACTCACAACCGAACTCAGTCTCAATCTCCAACTCTTCCACTCGGTTGTCCTCCTTTCTCTAACTCACAATTGCTTGTGTTTTTTTTTTTGTAAGAGATGTGAATGAGTTTAACATGGTATCGAGCCATATTATCTTCTAAAGATAATTTCTTTCGAAACCCTAGCTTCCACTATCCCACTCGCCGCCGCCGACCACCATAGCCCACCCCGCCACCCCCTGGCAGCCCTTCCGTCACCCACCATGGCCGGCGAAACCTCCTCCAAAACCAGTCTCCTTCACATCTCTTACATTTTTTTTATTAATGGGTGATTAAAACCCTAGACCTAATGTCTTTATTTATAATAAAACTTAAACTTGCTCTCTATGTAAATAAATTTTATTTAAAAAGGAAAATATAAATCTTCTATTTAAAACTTATCTAACTAATACTACGTAGAAGTTTATCTAATATGGAAAGGTAAATAAAGATCTCATGGCATAATTAATCCTTCAAAGATTCGAATCCTTCAAACCGTGTCTGCTGTGCGTCAGGCTTCAATCGACGTCGAGCACCCTTCAGCTTGGCTCCATCTTGAGCAGTGGTCGACGTAATCTCTGAATTTCAACCATCCTACACGTACTCCAATCCCAGTAGCTTCATTCTTCTCCTCCTTGGTTGACGTAACGGGTAGTCTGGGTCAACGTCGATCTCACGTTTTTTGTGGTCTTCTTCTTTCAATTGCTCCAAATCGTCTCCAAATCCTGCGAAATCACACCAAAACTTGTGTAGACCTCCATATCTTGCAAATAATCACATTCTACACAAATTCTTAGCATTTCCAACCCAGAATATCAATAATAGATAGAATTTAGAATGAAAAGTAAGCACAAAACATGGTCTAAAACATGAACATCAGTAATAGGATCTCGTCATCACCTCGGCTAGATTCGATGAGGTTACATCGTCACTTCAACTAAATTTAGTTAGGTTACATCATCATCTCAGTCAGATTTGGTGAGGCTACACTGTCACCTTGGTCATATTTAGTGCGACTACTTCGTCATCTTGGTTAGATTTGGTAACTTTGTCTCCTTGCCAGTCAAATTGGAGCATCCTTCTTTACAACTAGTTTCGAAAAACAAATCAAATCACCAAGATCTACCCATTTTCTCCATTTCAATTCATATTTTTACTCATCGGTCCATATATACCCATAACAATCAATCCAACAACAATCAATGAAAAATCACAAACATCTACTAATTTCATCAATTTTAATTTTAATTTTGAAACTCCTAAACTCCCTAATTTAAATCATACTCCCTTCGTTCGACAAAATATATCGTTTACTATTCTCATACGCTCTTTAGGAGGACAAAAATTATATAAAATATCTAGATTTTTAATTATTTTTTTTTAACAATTTCGTAGTTAATATTAATAAGTACGAACTTGTCAAAAAAATTATAAAAATATGAATATTTGATATAGTTTTTATCATCCTAAAAAAAGTGTGCATTAATAGTAATTGACATGTTTTGTCGAACGAAGGGAGTATATACCTAAACCAAAACATTCAAATCGGTTAATTTTTTTTTTTCAATCTCTATACCAAATGGGTTCGCAACATATGAATGAGCAAGATGTGGATAACCAATGCCTAATTCCCTCTAAGAACGTCCGCATTCGTGAAACCCATCTGAATTCCTTAACTCCACTTTTTATATCTCTCTTCTTAAAAACTCAACACAATTTTTCACTCACATCCCTAAAACCCTCTAAAAACCTTTTTTTTTTTATCGGGATCCATCTCTTTTTTTCCTCTCTCTCTCTCCTCATATTGGCCCACCTCCTCTCCTTTTTCTTTCTCTTTCTTGGGTTTTAAAGGTTTCTTAGTAAGAAACCTATCAAATCATTCTTAAACCCCTCTCCCCTCTTCTTCAATTTTTTATTAATTGGTTTCTTATTTTGGGGGGTTAAAAGACACCCCATTGTGGATCCTCTTAGCTTTCTTGGGCTAGTCTAGACCTTTTTTTAAGGAAAAAAAAAGAAGAGAAAATTGGGTAGGGTATACCATTTTTAAGTTTTTTTTTTTACTAACTATACTCCTTGTGTTTTCTTTTAGGTAATTATACTTTTTTTATATGGAGATTACTTTTATACCCTTACAATCAAATTTTATCATTTTAAAAAGTAAAAACAAATTTTTTTAAAAACAAATTCTATCCTTTTAAAAAGTAAACGGTTAAATCATTGGAAGATTTGGTAGATGAAGATATTTTTCTCAACGTGGAATTGATTACGGTTTTAATTTTTTTTTTTTTTTGATACAAGGTAAGAATTTGGGCGGTGTCAGGCCCTGCTGATCCACCACCCAAGAGCGTCCTTTTGGACGAGAGCTTGGAGCTCAGAATGATGCACGGGCGAGTCAAGGTCAAAGTGATGCCGAAGGTTAGCCACCTTATCCGCGACCCGATTGAGCTCTCTGAAGACATGCGAACACGAGGCGCTTTGGAAACTCTGGAGTAGGCGTCGGGAGTCGGCAATCATCATTTCGATCTCCCACGGACAGCTCCAAACGTCATTTATGCCATTGATTACCGCAAGACAGTCGCCTTCGACCTCAATCCTAGTAATACCCAATTGTAGAGCAGCAACAAGCCCAGAGTGGAGAGCAAGAGCTTCGGCCTTTACCGCCGACAACTCACCACACAGAGAACCTCTACAGAACACCATAGAGCCATGGTGATCACGAATAACCACTCCTGTCGAAGCCTCGCCAGAAGCAAGCACAGAAGCATCAAAGTTAAGCTTGAAACCTCCAGCCGCAGGCTTTTTCCATCTCAAATTTTTCCTTCTCCTTTGGGTGGGTTGGGTGACATTTTTCTTTTGGTCTGTATCTTCCCAAAATTTCCTTTTGGATTCTTCCCATTGTATTCATTGGTGTTTTATATATTGCTCCTGTTTTTGTCTATTTGCAAACCCGTGATCATCGAAAACAATCTTATTTCTAATTGTCCATAAGCTCCACCAAATAATGGCAAGTTTTGTTTTTTGTGTTGCTGACAGATTTGCGAATATCTCTGTTGTGATTTCTTTCATAGTTTCGTTCCTTGTTTGAGTGTTTTGTATTGTTCTTCCGATCTGTTGGTCTATTTTCCAAATGAGTTCCCTTGAGCATTGACAGTTTATGAAGATGTGTTCAGAGTCTTCATCATTAAGATTGCAAAGACTGCATGGGAGGGGAACATCAACCCCTTTCCTGGCAAGTCTTAGCTTGGTGGGGGTTCCATCCATGACAACCTTCCAAAGAAAATTTTTTACCTTTGAAAAGCACTCAATATTCCATATCCATTGTGTCTGTTGATCTAGTGTTGTTCCAGTTTTTGTGATACTTTCCAGTGCAGATTTTATGGTGAACCAACCGTTTCTACTAGGTTTCCAGTATAATCGATCTTCTATTTCATTTAGGGGGATTTTCGTGTTTTTTATTTTGTTGACAATATTATCTGGAAGAAAGGCACGCAATTCCTCTAACTTCCATTGTTTGTCTTGTCCAATAAACTTTTCAATCTTTTCAGTTGGGTCAATTGGATATGTTGTTATTTTGTAGTCCTTTAATTTGATTCCTGTTATCCATTCGTCTATCCAAAATCTAATTGTTTTCCCGTTACCAACTTGCCAAATGAGTTCAGCACAAAATTCATCTTTTAGTTCCATAAGTTTTCTCCATTGCCATGAAGATTCCCTTTTTTTCTTATAGTTCCATAGGGATTCAAATTTGAGGTATTTTTCTGTTATAGTTTTAACCCAGAAGTTTTCCGGTTCAGCTAGTATTTTCCAAAGGAGTTTCATTTGCAATGCTTTATTGATGTCTTTTGATTTGTTTAGTCCGATTCCTCCACAACATTTAGGTCTACATATTTTGTCCCATCTGAATCGGTAAATAGATAGATCGGGGGCGTAAAAGCCAAGAGTTACAAAATTCGCTCGACCAAACTACGGGTCTAACGGTAAAAAATCACTACAATACCCACATGTTCCACACCACAAAAGTCAAATCCACTACAAATCACCTACCACTCGATATCCCTCTCAAATTTTAATACCACAATTAAAACCCCACACAAAAAGGCTCCACTACCTGTCAAAATGGTCAACCCAAACCCAACAAATTAAAAAAGAAATGCAGCTTTTCTAAAAAGGGGCAAGGAAGACCACTGTAACACGCAACCATAATCAACCATTACCACACACTCCACCTTTGGAGATCTGACCAGCACATGGAGCACGCACCACACAACAGCCCGGATCCCACGCGCCATCACCTCCACACCAGCACGAGCAGCTCACGTTCAGCACCTGTTTCAATTAATTGAACCACACCCACCGACGGAGAGGAGGACAGCACAAAGCGCCAGACCACTAGCCACCACGCAGCCCCAAGAAGAGACACCACATGACAGAGCCACCACAACTCACCACTCAACTCCGGCAGCACCAAAATCACCTCCACACCCGACAAACTCAAGCCAAAATGGAGCCGAGAAGGGATAGATCCCAGCGAATCTGGACGAGCCCATTGTAGCAGCTCCGCACCGCAGATCCCTCAGCCGAAACCCCAACCCCACACCTCCATAGAAGATCAAGAAGGGGGAGGACAAAAGCTCCCACCCAATCCCAAAGAACTCCCTCCCCGGACAGCACCGAAAGAGCCCCGGCGACGCCGACGAGCCGCCACTACGAACCAGGGTACCCAAACGCTGCAAAGGGTACCAACTCCCACTGGTCGCACCCATAAAAGCAGCCCGCCCAAGCACACCAGACAGGCTGGCCGGAAACCGCCCGACAACGGAGCCAAGACGCCGGAGAAATCAGATCTGAGAAATAGAAAAGTATTATTATGAAGCCTGCACCCCAGATCTGAGGAAACAACACCAAACATTCAATTTGATAGTCAAACCGAACATTTAATGCACACCTATCCTAAAAATGAATTGCATTTAAGCAAAAACAGGACATTAAAGCCGGATGAGTGGAGGAATTTTGTCCCATCCTATAAGCGGTTTATACGTGTGGTCTTTGTTCCAGAAAAATCCTCTGTTAATTTGGTCCAACTCCTTATGGATTCTTGAAGGGAGCATGAAGCTTTGCATTATATAATTTGGTTTCGTGGCTAGATTTGATTTAATTAAAACAGATCGACCTTGTTGGGATAATCCATTTGCCTTCCACTTTGTGAGTTGTGCTTTACTTTTGAAAATCGTTTCTTCAAAAGTATCTATGTTCACCTTACCATTTATAATTGGGCATCCAAGGTATTTGTCAAGTGTCGTCAGATTCGTGATGTGAAGGATACTTTGGATTGTTTGTTTTTGTTGGGTTGATACTCCTGGCGTTACTTGGAAGGCTGATTTATTGTAATTCACCTTTTGTCCTGATATTTGACAGTAGTCGTCAATAATTCTTTTAATATGGTTACATGAGTCTGAGTTTGCTTTTGCAAATATCATTATATCATCGGCAAAGGATAGAAAGGGAATTCTGGTTCCCTGTCGAGTAATTTCAAATCCAATCGATTTTCTGGTTTCATTGCTTTGAGCTTGTAAAGCTCGCGCTAGTATTTCAGCACCTAGAATGAATAGGTGCGGGGAGATCGGATCTCCTTGTCGAAGTCCCCTTTTCGGAAAGAACATCTCCGTTGGTCCATCGTTTACAAGGATTGAAAAAGAGACAGTTTTGACACAAGCTTCAATCCAAGAGATGAATCGGAGATCAAAGCCAAATTTTGTTAACACTTGGAAGAGAAAGTTCCAATCTACCCTATCATAGGCCTTTTCCATATCAAGTTTCACGGCTATCCAACCTTCTTTTCCTTTTCTATTCTTAAACGAATGGAATATTTCATGTGCAATTAGGACATTATCCTGAATTGCCATGTCGGTTACAAAAGCCCCTTGAAATGGGTGGATGATTTTCCCAAGAACTCGTTTTAGTCTGTCTGCTATGATCTTTGCAATTATCTTATAAATTGTTGTGCATAAACTTATTGGTCTATAGTGGTTTGTCGAGTTTGGGTTGTCGCACTTTGGGATAAGTGAGATGACAGTGTGGTTTATTTGCTTAAGGATCCTACCCGAATGAAAGAAACTCCTGACCGCCCTTGTAACGTCCGGGCCAACAATTTCCCAGTAGGTTTGGCAGAATTCAGCAATCATGCCATCTGGTCCTGGGGATTTGTTTTTCCCAATTGCAAAAGCTGCTTTTTTTATTTCTTGATTCGATACTGATTTCGTTAGCATCTCGTTGTCACTTGATGTGATTTCTGTTCTAATAAGATGCAGATACTTGTTTAGGAGTTCTTGGTTTATACTTTCTTTCCTAAATCGTTTTTCAAAATCTCTCTTTATTTCTGATGCAATGTTAGTTTCTCGTACAACTTGGGTTCCCTCTGCAGTTGTTATATTTCTTATTATTTTCCTGTTCCTTCTTCCGGTTGCAACTTTGTGAAAATATCCTGAATTCGTATCGACAAACTTAAGGTGCTTGGTTTTTGCTCTTTGACTCCAGTAGGTCTTATGGTATTCTAGTAGCCTTTCTTTTTTCCGTAGAAGTCTGTCTTGGATAGTATCGTTGTTGTTCCTATTTGTATTGCTTTCTTTTTGTATGTCAATAAGCTTAGTTTCTATCTCTTTAAGCTGGGAAAAAATATTTCCAAATGTTTTTTTATTCCAATCTTTTGTAAGTCTTTTTAGTCGATGGGTTTTTTGTACTAGGTTAAACATGAGCGATCCAGTGACGTTTGTCCTCCAGGCTTGTTTAACTATATTTTTGTAGTCTGGTCTTGATAGCCAAATTTTTTCAAATTTGAAGGGTTTGCCTTTGTAATTTATTTCATCTTTAATTTCTAGTGAGATTGGACAGTGGTCTGATGTTGTGAACGCATGGTTAGTTGTTGCTAAATCTTGAAATTTTTGTAAGATTTCTGGGTGTACAAGGGTTCTATCAAGTTTCTCATAGATGTTGTTTATATCTGTTTTATTTCGTCTCCAAGTGAATTCATTTCCCCTCGAAGGGATTTCCATTAGTTCACAGTTGTCAATGAATTCCGTAAGTCGTTGGAATCTGCTCTGTGCAGCGGTACATCCCCCCTTTTTTTCAGTTGTCGATTTTATTTCATTAAAATCCCCCATGACGATTGATGGGAGATGGAGGTCCTTGATGTATTCCGTAAGGGAACGCCAGAAAGCCGTTTTTTCTGCCTCGTTTGGAGGGGCATATATTATGCAAATAATGAAAGAAAAGGAGAGGTGGGGGATTGAGATTTTGAGCGAAACAAATCGGTTTTCCTTTCGGATGACTTCAATTTTCTCATTATGTAGTTGGTGATTCTTCCATAGAACGCATAAGCCACCAGCACGACCTGTCGCAGGGATCCATTCGATTGCATCAAATCCTGGTTGTCGCCAAATTTTTTCGTCGGGCATTCGATCTGTTTTTGTTTCTATGAGTGCCATTATTTGAATGTTTTCTATTTTACATAGAGCGTCGATTTCAGTCCAAAGATTTTTACGTGCGATTCCGCACACATTCCATGTACTAATCTTCATTCTTTTGATACGTATGCTTTAAGTCCTTTCTTTCCTTGTCTGTTTCTTGGTATTTTTGTTTTGATTCTATGGATACATGTTTTTCCTCTATTTCTTGTGTTTTTCTTTGGTGGTTAGTTTGGGTTCGTTTATGCGTACTTTTCAATTTTGTCTCGCTCGGATGAGAAACAAGGATAATTTCGATACTCATGTTCTTTCTTAGGTTGCTTGCCTCCGTTTCCCTATAGTCTCTTGTTCTATTTCTTGAGTTTTTGTTATAATAATTCATTTTTCGCTTGCATTCTTGGTTTGTGGTTTCTATTTGCTTCTTCAATTTTTCGATATTTAGGTGCGTTATTGAGTTCTTTTCTTCCTCCAAACTGAGGGAAAGAATGTAGAGTGCATGGTAGGAAAGGTTCAGAGAGTTTCTATATTTGGTCATGTACTCAAAAGCACCTTTTGGTTCTTTCATCGAGTCCAGAATGCAAAAACGCAACCAGGAATAAATCGAAAACAAGGACAAAGAGCTATAGAAGAAGACAAAAGGGAAAAAGGCACACCTGGGGTCAATGGGGATGTTATGCCAGTCAACTATCTTCCTTTCCCTCTTTCTAGTTGCTCGTTGGTTCTTTGATGTGATCTGATCATTCCTTTTTCTATCAATCAAGGTTTGATTCATGTGGTAGAGAGATTGTTCAACTTTCATTGATTTCTGACAGCTCAAGATTTGTTCATGGGTTCTTTCCATATTATTGATCACCCAAATCAAGACTTTCATCAGATTCACCATAGGCACATATATCACATCGAGACTTCTGTTCATATCAATAGATAGCTTGACCAGGGAGAAGGAAGGGTACAAGGGGTTCAGACTCACATAGTTTTGATGGACACATACCCTTTCTAGGGGGCTACTAATTTTCACGGAAGGGTATATGATGCAGAGATCATAACCACGAGGGGGCGAACCCATAGACACAAGAGCCACAACCGCATACAGGTGGGAAAGGAACTCAAAGAAGGGATACAACCAAATCTCACTAAGGCTGAAATTGTCAATTTTACAATGCTCCCTCGGATCTACAGTTACTAGGATGTACTCTGGACAAGGTTCAGTCATTCTATAATACCAAATTTCGCCCAAAAGCAAAATTCCATACAACAATTGGCAGTAGAACAATGATCGAGATTCTAACGTACCTCTTCCTTTGTCGGCATCTTTGTTAGCATTTTCACTATTCCCTTTCGAAAGAGATGAGGTTGTTCTTGTGTTTGTGGGTTTCGCACATTACGGTTTTAATTAGTTACTCTTGAATCTTCAAATTATTTGGTTAAAATTGTTTATTAACGGTTGTATTTTACAAACTTTAATTCATGTATGGGGTCGATTCTTGTAAGGCAATATTATTCTTGTATTACAATATTATTTATGTGATAGAATAGTGTTCTTGTTACAAAATCATGTAATACAATCTCATTCTTGTGTCACAATAACATTCCTCTAATACAAATTTATTCTTATTTTACAATAGTGTTCATGTAATACAATATTGTAACCACGTTCCTGCATTGTTAATCATCAATCAACCATGCGTAATCAAACTCATGTAATACAAGATTTCGTGTACTGAGTGAATTCTTGTAATGAGCGGAGTCTTGTACCTATTACTATATCCGTGATTGAATTGTGGAGATGAGTTACAAGAAAACACCTAAATGAATCGATTATTGTAACAATAGGTAGCAATTATTGTAATCTATTGTAGTTATAGATAGTGATTATTGTAGCCTAAAATTATTGTAACCAAATAAGCGCTTCATCACATCACAATAAGCGATTATTGTGAATCTGTTCTTAAATGAAATCATAAAAAAATTCCTAGTTGAAGGAAGCGTTGCATCTAATTATGAATCACGACATAAATCACAAGCAATTCCTCAACCTTGGTAGACCTCATAACCGATTCGTTAAAGACAAATTTGGTGAGTTTTCAAATTATAGTAACCGGCGGAAGTCATATTAGCAATCACTTGAATAAATAACACAAAACCAACCTTCAATATCTTCACAAGCAATACTCATGCTTGAAGTACGTCTACGAACCTTTCTTGAAAGAGGAGCGTCAATTAATAGAAGAAGCGTCAATGGAATAAGAATTAATTAGGGATTTGGATATTTATTGTTACAATTAAATCATGGGTAAATCTGTCATTAATAAAACAAAATCTTCAAAGGTATATTTACTAAAATAAAAATTAAAAAAGGGATAATTACCCAATATAACCGAAAAAAATGAGAAAGACTTGGTGGTGCAATTTACTGAAATTCATCTTGTCAATCGTCTTTTCGAGATCTCGCTTTAACACTTAGATATTTGTTAGTTAATTAATAAAAATATAAATATAAATCAAAACTATTTTGTAATCACACTTAAAAAATATTAATAGAGAAATATTTTATAACTATTGTTTTATTTATATCTAGACTACTCTTTATGAAAAGAATTATTCATATCTAAAATATTTTTTTTAAATATAACTACCCATAATTTGTTTTAATTATATTGTAATTGATACTAATTTATAACTCTATTAGAATAATTTTGTCATTATTATGTTATTCAAATAATAAAAAAAATCATTTGCTCAAAAAAAAAATCAGAACAAAAAATATTTCATCAAACGCCTCTGCGCTACTCGCTTGGCGGTGACCGCTTATGCAAACGAAACATACATGCACTAGCAGTAAATAAATGGCCGGCTTCTACAACGTCTCAAACTTCAGACGAGAGGAAATTAGCTTACAGCTACGATTAATCTGACAATAAAACAACAGTAGCAGAACTTATAAAATACTGCACTATGTAGTTGCTAATGTCAGCAACACCAAAAGGAAATGTAAATACCTAAGAGTCAAGCCTGAGCATTGTTGACAGTAAGATCAGCTCGAACATGGAGGATTCCATCGATGAAATAGTCGCTGTTGTTACTCATAAAATCGGTCCACGAGATTCCGAACAGGTTTGGATATCCATGGCCCTCTCTTAATTGAGAGTTGCTGACCTGACCCTTCCAGACTGTTTGAAATTCCTTAGATGACTTCTTTTGTCATACTAAAAAAAAGAGCAAATGACTTCTGTTCTGAATAGGGATAGACATAGTATTTTGCGTCGAGGCAAAAGCATCGTCCACCTAGGTAGAATAATGTAGACCGGATTTTTGCGTTTGGTTGTAGATTCTCGCACTCTTCTTTCTTAATGTCAAAGTGGACAAAACAGCGAGGCTGGGGAAGTTCAAACTGCTCCACTTTAATAAGCTGACACTTAACGGAGGGATGGATGAATTGCCCATACGGGTGTTCAACCTTGAAGAACAGTGCTTCATTCACAAGCTTGGACACTTCTTCATGGTCAAAGTCGGGGCAAATTAGGACTTCTCTCAACTTCAAGCAACTCATATATGGGAAAGGTATGAATTGTGTCAAGCGCTTGGTAAGGATTTCCCGACGCACTTCAAGATCGGGATACTGCACACGAGACCACTTCAAGATAAACTCATAAACATCATCCCTTGAATCCCATTGCAGAGTTTCGCTGCCAAGCACAGCTTCAAATGCAAAAAGAGGCAAGGTCATCGCCTCTTCTTGGGACCTTCAAGGGAAGTTCAACAAGTATGAATGCAAATCCACATATATCCCTTACATATATGAAAAGATATATAATGTAATAGAGATCTTGTAATGAGACCCCACAGATAAAATCGAGATAGGCTTACTTGTTGATATCATTGAAATGTTCAACAAGCCACTTCTTTGCCGCATCTATTAGAGGTTGAACGAATTCAGTCACCGAAACACTTGGAGGAAGCTCAAGATATAGAAGTGCAGACTCTAAAGATATGGGTCTCTGCTGCAACAGTGCACTAGAATATCTAATACACGAAGTAACCTCAAACTTGTCAGCAATAACCAACACACCCAACAAATCAGGGATCGTAGTTGCAGTCAGGGTGTTGTTGTACATAAAACTCAGCAGTTCCATCAAAGACGCCGCATCTGTCACCATATTAACTAATAAATGAATAAAAGGAATTTACTATGCGCTTTTGCTTGAGAAGCAAGGTCGGTGCATACCAGAATTGTTGATTCTCAAGGTTGCTTCCTTCTGTTGTGATTCTTTCATGCCATTTTTGAATAACTACACCACAAACCTATGAGCCTTAATCCATAGAACAAGATAAACGAGTCAATAAGAAAAATAAAGGAAGCTTACCTTGTAGAAAAAGGGACTGTTTGCAGCTAGAATGACAGAACTTATGTTCAAAGTTCTGACTTCAGGAACCGAAGAACAGTCCGAATTCATCAGTATACATCCTGTGAAAAATTCAAAACATCAATTATAGAAAAATCAACCAACTGCTAACAATTGTCAGTCAGAATGGAAGGATGTAGTTAAATGAATCAAACTTCAAACAGAAAGCATGAAAGTTGAAACCAACCTTTGTCCATGTCCGATTTCTCTATTTTGGGAACCAAATCACATCTCTCGGAATCAGACTTTGAATCTAACGACTCCGCCATGAGCTCTATGTGGAGGACCCGATCACAGAAATCGATGTCGTTGAACGCAAATCCGAAATTCGGCCTCGGCCCTAGCATATCTGAACTCGGAATTTCCATCTTCAATCTCTGACTGCCTTACCGTATGGAAAGGACAAAGGCTTGAATGTGGGAGACTGGATCTGGGATATACGAAGTAGTAATCACTGAGAAAAATGCGAATCTTACCTTTGACAGGCCGTTCAATAGAACACAAAGCAAAGCGAGTTCAATCGATAGAAGAAAAGACAAATATAGGGATTACTGAATAAAAATTGGCAAAAAAGCAATTAGTATTTGGTAGAAGACGAAGCAGTGAAAGACTGAAAGGGAGAATTGAAGTTTCCATGATCAATGATGGTTTGAAAACAAACCTTTGGGAAGTTGGGGAGAGAGATTGGTGAAGGCGAGGAGGCGGCGTCTTCTATCGAGCGCGAGTGAACTGTGAAAGTGAACATTTCAAATTGGGAAAGAAATCCACTCCTTAAATTACGATATTCGCATAAAACCGCCCATTATAATTTGACTTTTGAAATCGTGCATTCAATTTCCAACAAACGATTTTTAGGCTAATATATATTTACTGGATCCGGCTCCCATCCCGTTTGCAAATTAACTGGAGCCTGCATTTGGACAATTTTCCACTCTTTGATTAAATGAACGGCCAGAATTAATTTATAAAAAAATAAGTAAAATCTCTGCACCAATTTCATCTTTAATGGGGATTTTAAAGTGAGGTCTCCCCCTTCCCCTTAATCCATCATTGTGTCTCTATCTCTTTCTCCGACCTCCTCACCGGAGCCAGCAACCACCACCGGAGCCGCTACCAGTACCAACCCACCTATCTCATCCTCTGTTAATTCACCACCGCTAAACCCTAACCCTCGTTGGCGTCTGTCTCTTCCCTCCGCCGGACACCACTGCAACGCCGACCGCCAAGTCCACCACATGTTATCGCCACCCACCACAGCCCACACAACCCCATCACCGCACCAGCACAGTCCTACAACTACTCTCGCCTGTCTTCATCGCGCCTTCTGCAACGCCGGCTACCACCACTGCTTCGGTGCACCTCCCTCCGACCACCGGCGCCTCCCAGCCACAATTTCCGGCCTGCTGTCCGGCCACCAGTTCTCCTCCTTCCTCCATTGAATCCTTGAGAACATAGACAAAGACGATTGAAATTCATCGCTTCTCAGATGACCCACGACCCCGGTTCGCTGGTTGTAGGTAATTAGTTAGTGGAATCGGGGTTCAATTGCAGAATGAATCACACTAAGAGTGGAATCGGGGTCCAATTGCAGAATGAATCACACTAGGAATCAAAGTTTGGGGGAGAGGGGGAGTTGGTGGGCGGAGTCAGAATTGTTTTTTTTTAAATAAAAAAATCAAAATTAATCCTAGCCATTAATATAATCTAATGGTAGGAGATTGTCCAACTTGAGCCTCCCGTTAAATTACTACTGTACGGGAGCCAGATCCGTACGTACTACTTATAAAACCGCCCAATATATTGTTGCTTTGATACACTTGGAGAATGGCTTACTTGGTTTTAGTGACGGATCTGGAAACTTTTATTTCAAGAGGTAAAAATTACCATCGAAAAATTTGTAAAATTAAAAAAAAAATATTCGAGAAATCCTCAATATCATGTGTAACTAGAATAAAAAACATAAATTATGCATACTTTATTTCATGGTTTTCAAATATTTCAATATAACATACTAATTTGAATTTAGTTATGTTGTTCTTGTGTAATTTGAGCATCTTATATTTTCTTCCCATGTGATCCATATATTTTCCATGTCATTCATTACATACAGTGTGCATGACATGTTGACATCCATGTTTTTTTTTACAGTAGGCTAACAGTGAGAGCTGTTACTAATACAATAATCATACTCCCGGATCATCCTGAAGGATTATGTTACAAATATCCTTATGGTAGGGGATAGATATTGTAAATTACAAATTACTCCTCGTCTAGCAATGTAGTCTACAGAATTATTTGCTTCTCTGAAAATGTGTCTGATCTCTGCAGAGGTAAATTCAGATGTAAGTCTGCCAATTTCTTCTACTTGTCTCATAACCTCCCATTTGGGCGCTTGCATTCCTTTGGCCGCTTTAACCAAGACTTGATTATCACATTCTATGATGATCTTCCTCAAGCCTTTCATCTTCGCATGTTGGAGTCCTAGAATCACTGTCGAAGCCTCTGTTTGGATGATAGATTCCAGCATTGACTTCTTGAAAGAAAATATCAATGATCTATCATTCGGAATCACGAATGATTCCTCCCACCTGACTTTTGCCAGATTGGGAAAAAGAACCACCTACATTAATTTTGTAGATAGTCATCGGAGGTCTCGTCCACTTGGCTTTAGCCCTCCTGTTTCCTTTCTTCTTGTTATCCTTTCCTTCACTTCCTTCCATGTCCCTGTCCTTAATGTTTTTGTTGATTTTCTGAACAATGGTGGTTGTTCCTGCCGGTTTCTTAGACCTGAAAATTTGATCATTTCTAGTTTCCCATATTGCTTGCCAAATAAAAATTATGTCTTCAAATCTACTATTATCACCCTTGATTTTCTCTAAATTTATATGCAAAGGTTCGAGAGAATGAAGGCCCTGAAAATACATACCTGAAGCTTGTTCAAACTGTGCAATGACTTCTCTGGTGAAGGTACAACTAGTAAATAGGTGAGTTGCATCCTCATTTGCTTGGCTAAACAGAGAGCATTGGCTAGGAACTCTATTTACATATCTATTTAGTCTATTTGTCGTAGGTAAACCGTCAATCTTGATTTTCCATAAGAAAATCTTGATTCTAGGAGGGAGTTTCAGTTTCCAAATCCAATTTTGAGATTGGATGTTTTGAGGAGTAGGAGTTAGGATTTTCTTTACTGGCCTGGTAGTGAAGTTTCCTTTCGGATCGGGTCTCCAAATCAGCTTATCTTCTGTATGCCATTGAAGAATCTTCATTTGTAGAATCTTACCATCAATACCTTGTGGGAATATTTGTCTGATTTCATCCTCTTTCCACTGTTTCCTGTCATTCATGAGTGAGTCTACAATCATATTAGGATCATGTGATCCCATATACTGCTTAAGGCTGATAGATGAGATCCAGTGATTCTCCAATACATTGATGGTCGAACCATTACCAACTAGTCAAAGTAGACCTTCTTCAAATTTTTGCCTTAGAGAAAGTAGTCTTCTGAATTGCCAGGAGGTTTCTTTCTTGCAATAGTTACTGATGCTATCTTGTTTGAGATCTTTTTCTTTTATAATTCTTGCCCATATACTCTCTTCATTGTTGTAGATTTTCCACAGAAGTTTCATCTGAAGAGAGATATTGAGATTCTCATCCTTATGAATACCAAGGCCTCCCAAGGATTTGCTTTTACAAATTGAGTCCCAGCTAATGAAGGGTATATAGGAGTCTGATGCGGATTTGTTCCACAAAAAATTCCTATTAACTTGATCCATCTGATTGAGAATACCTTTTGGGAGAAGAAAGTTTTGCATTAAATAATTGGTTTTAGAGCTAAGGTTGGATTGAATGAGGATCGTCCTACCAACTTGCGATAAATTGGAAGCTTTCCATTTAGAAAGTTGTTTTTTCATGTTGTCTATTGCATCCTCAAAAACACAATTTTTAATCCTACCATTGACAAGGGGAATTCCTAAATATTTTTCAAGGGTTTTAGACACCGGGATGCCCATATGGGTAGCCAAATCCTTGGTCAGATTTGGATTAACATTTCTAGAGCATTGTAGAGAGCTTTTGTTGTAGTTAATAGTGAGGCCAGATCGATTGGAAAAGTTGCTTATAATGTTCTGAATTGTGTTTAGACGAGTATGCTGCTTTGGCGAAGATGACAGTGTCATCCGCAAATGTTAAGAAATGAATTGGAGTACCATTTTTTGCAAGTTTTATGCCAATTAATGTGTCGTCTAGGAGGGCTTCTTTATGCAATTCTCTAGAAAGACCTTCCATAACTAAGACAAAAAGGTAAGGGGCGAGGGGATCACCTTGTCTTATACCCCTATTTGGTTTAAACTGAGGACGAGGAATGTTATTAACTAGAACAGAGAACGAAGTGGAAGTGATACATTTCACAACCCATTTGATCCAAGTTTGATGAAAACCAATTTTTTCAAGGACCGCATGAATATAACTCCAGTTTAGTTTATCATAACCCTTTTCCATGTCTAGTTTTAAGGCCATCCAACCTTTCTTGCCTTTTTGTTTATGAAAGGTGTGGAAGATTTCATGAGCTACTAACGTGTTATCTTGAATCGATATGCTTTCAACGAAGGCACCTTGGAAAGGATTAATGAGTTTAGGGAGGATGGGTTTAAGACGATTAGCAAGAATTTTTGAGATTATCTTGTAGATCGATCGTATTACAAATTTATAAAGGATTATAGGTTTGTAATGATTTATAGACGTTGGGTTATCAGTTTTCGGAATGAGGGCTATAAATGTTTGATTGATCTCCGATAACATTTGGTTATAGTGGAAGAAGGCCTTCACAACTTTACAGCAGGATTGACCTATTATATCCCAGTATCGTTTATAAAACTCTGGAGGGTATCCATTTGGCCTTGGGGATTTATCTTCTGCCATGCTAAAGAGAGTATTTTTTATTTCCAAATTAGAGGTCTGAGAAGTTAGCTTATTATTTTCCTCTAGAGTTATCTGGGCTTGAATATTCCAAACATCTTCCACGGAGATTCTGGGTAGATTATTACCTATAAATCTTTCCGACATTTCACTTGTGATGTGTTTCGATATTAGATCTTGATCTATTAGTAAAATATTCTGTTTTCTAGTAAATGATCTAGTCGATCTTCTAGAGGTTTTAATTCTAGCTGTAACTTCATAATACTTAGTATTTTTGTCTCCCAGGTGGAGGTGTCTAATCTTAGCTATTTGTTTCCAAAATTTATGATTAAATTCAAGAAGTCGAAATTTCTTGTGTTCTAACCTTGCAAGCTTCTCTTCTTCTATTGAGGATATGTTTCCCCATGACAATCTGTCTTGAAGAGCCTTGATTTGAAGATCCACTTGGGCAAGTTGCTTTGTTATATTGTTAGGATTAGATTTGCACTATTTTTCAATATTTCGTTTAAGAAGCTTTTGAACCCATAGGAACCATTCATCTTATTACTCCATACTATTTTAATCATCAATTCAAGAGCATCATTAGTAGTCCATGCCATTTCAAATCTAAACGGAGTTCCATTTCTTTTAGCATGGGAGCCGATTCGGAGAGTGATAGGAGTATGATCTGAACTAGACAAAGGGTGATGTTTGATGCAGAGATTGGGGAACCATTTTAGAATATGTTGATGGGCTAGAATTCTATCAAGTCTTTCATAAGTGTTGTTGCTTGAAGATTTGTTTTTCCTCCATGTAAAGGGCGAGCCCGAGAACGGTAAGGTTTGTAATCCAAGTTCATCTTTGATAGATCTTAGTCTTCTAAATCTATTGGTGTTAGGGAGAGATCCTCCAAATTTTTCTGTATCCAATTCTATATCATTAAGATCACCTATGATGAAAATGGGGAGCATGTATTTGTTGACAGTATCATAGATATCATGCCAGAATTCATCCTCCTCATTTTCAACAGATGGAGCATAGACAAAAATTAGGATCATTTCGTGTTTTTCAATTGTTTCTTTTATTACTACAACTCTTTGCTTCACCTCAAGGATGCTACTTGTCTCTTCAAATTTAGCTTTGAGTAGCAACCAGATTCCACCCTTACATCCAATAGATGGGACACTGAGGGCTTTGTGGAGTCCAGAGCTCTTCAATTGGATATCAAATGGGGCTAGTTCTGGTTTTGTTTCCGTAAGGACTAAGGCATCAATATTATTTATAAATCTAAAGTGGTTGATCTCTTGCCACAGAAGTGGCCGTTTAGTGCCTCTAATATTCCAGTATGCTATATTAACCATAAAATTCCTTTATAAAGGTAACCAAATCTTTGATGGACTCTAGGGTGAAGACTACAGTGGAGTAAATTAAGATACTTAAGATTACAATTCATTTCTTTTTTGAGAGAGGGGAACTTAAGAACCTCAATGATCAGTATAGTTCTCCTTGAGATTCTCTTTTACGTGCTGATGGATTTGTTTTCTCTTCTGCATGCATCTTCTGTTGTAGATATATTTGGCTTGCCTATTCTTGTTCTGGTGTTGTTGCTGAGTAAGTTGATTACCTTTTCCCGTGAGAGATTTGCTTTGAACAAGGCTACAGTAGAATGTGCTTTTGGCTTGATAAAGCTTGTTGGTAGGGTTGAGCCGGGCAGCTTGCAACCCACAGGAAATAATAGATTTTTATGGGGCAAAGCTAAAGTTTTTTGTAGAGAGTGGTAAGAAGTTGTATACCTGATCTCCTTGGTTGCTCTTCTACCAGCTGATTCTTCTTATTTGTCCTGCAACACGTTAGTGTTCTCGAATCCACACAGGTAATAGAAAGCAAGATATCGAGAGGTTGGCAGGTGATTTGTTTAGAGGATTCATAAAGACACTGCAAGGTAAAAAAGGCCATACCTGACAAGCCTCGTTCACTCATATTTATAGTCTTCGTTATAAGTAAAGACTCCACCTTGATTGTAAGATCTTGAGACCTAACGTGCAGGTGATTTAAAGGATGGCGAAAGACAAAAAGTTGGGTTTCAAGGTCTTGAAACCCGGACTAAAATGTTTGGAATATCACTTATGCATTTCTCTATTGAATTGTTCTCTCACAGGAAAGAATCTGAGGCCAACCTTGTTGGGCCTATATTATAATGGGCTTTATTATTGGGCTATGAGATATGATTCGGCCTTAATCAAATTATATACATATAGTTCTCATCAAATTAGATACATTATATATGCTCTTTTAGGATCTCATTTGTCATACAAGGAAAGAACCGATCCAATTGATCATACGTGATCATGAAGAAGATTGATGGAACAATCTTGGAAAGCACACAAACAGAAGGATCATTTTCGGAAAGAATTCAAATGTCTTGGAAAGTATTTGAAATTCAAACGGTCTCCCTCTAAGAAGCTCTACAAGTTTTCCGACTATATAAAGACGAAGGAAAAGAATGATGAGGACTACCTAAGCACGCATTCAAGAATCATAGCATCCTAAAGCATTCGTCATCCCCAGTTTCTCTTAGGGCCTGTTTGGTATCCAGTGAAATTGGGAATGGGAATGGGAATGGGAATGGTTGATTACCATTTTGGTGTTTGGTATGTCAAAATCGGGAATAGAAATCATTCCCGGTAATCTCTTCATCCCCATTTTCTATCCATTTTCATTCCTCCCAAAATACCTGGGTAATCGTTGATTACCAATTTCCACAAACCTACCACCGTCTCCTTCTTGCATATTCGCCTCCACCAGAGTCCCTTACGCCGTCCAGTGCTGCCACCGCCGTCTCCACCGTCGCCAGTCGCCACCGCCGCAACCACCGTCGTCCAGATCTAAAGGCACCACCGTCGCCGCTGCTACCGTCGCCGTCGTCCTCCCCGGTCGAATCCAAACCTGCGTTCTCTCTCTCTCTCTCTCTCTCTCTCTCTCTCTCTCTCTCTCTCTCTCTCTCTCTCTCTCTCTCTCTCTCTCCCCCCTCCGTCACGGCCTTCTTCCACCGTTGTCGGCGTCGTCCATTGTCGGCCATCACCGACCTGGAACACCTTCGAATCCAGATCTGGTCATCTCTCTCTCTCCCCGACCAGATCTCCCCCGTCCTCCGTTGTCGTCGTCCCAAGATCTCCCCCGTCCTCCATTGTCGTCGTCCCCGGATCTCTGCCGTCCTCCGCCGTTGACGTCCCCAGATCTCCCCCGTCCTTTGTTGTTGTCGTCCCTCTGGCTGCTGGTAGATGGGAATTGGTGGATTAGGGTTTCTGAAATGGTATGTTCAGCCCCCATTTGATTGTAATTTGTTCAAATTTGTTCATTTTTGTGATGAATTTCAGAAATTGTTTGCTGATTTGATGTATTTTCGTTCTTAATTTGTGAGATTGAATTGATTTGTTCTTCAATTTCATACTTTGAATTTTTTGACGTTTAGATTGAATTTTTGAGTTTCTCATTCCGATAGCATACCAAACAACATGGCTCGGTAATGGTTTATTCCGGATTTTGATTCCCATTCCCATTCCGATTCCCATTCCGATTACTACACTCATACCCAAACGGGCCCTTACATCTCTAAAAGCCTAAGTGTTGTTCATTGTTTAAGAGTTAAGAGAAACACTAGCACTTATTGTACAAGTCATTCATTTTACACTTAGAGTATTTCATACTCGATCAAAGCACACTTGATGTGTGGTGTGAGCTTTTATTTCACTTGTAAGGTTGAGAGCTAAAATAGAAGCGGTGAGGCTTTGTATAGAGAAAGGGTAGTTTCTCTAGGAAGTTCTAGGCTCAAGTGAAGTGAAATAAGAAGTGTTTGAATCCTACGGGTTGGATAACCCTAGGCGGGGACGTAGGCTTGTTGGTGCCGAACCTCGTTAACAATTCGTGTGTTCATCTTTTATATTCCACATTTACATTATCATATTCGATTTTACTTCGTCAAGTCCTGATAGCCTGTATCAAGGTCTTGACAAGTTGAACTAAATTTCTATTGTTGCGAAAATCGTCCACACTCTATTCATCCCCCCTTCTAGAGTATTATTCATCGCCTTATAGACTCTTCAATAAGTCTGCACTTGATTTGGTGACACGCGCGCACACACACACACACAAGTCTGTACTTACTTTGTTTAGCCAATCGACTTCTTTCACACCCTAAATAAGGTTGCGCTAATGTGTCATTGACAAGGAGACGAGATCCAGGGACTAAATCAGCTGGAACCCGACTCCTAGGGTTTTTACTTGTAGTTGGAGTGACATGGATTTTCCGCAGCCCTCCGCCTGTGCCCACCACCATGTCCACAGTTGAGACGCTGCCATTGTGAATCGTGAGTCTATAGACAAGGGTTTTGAAGAAATTTTTTAATCTAAATTTTTATTTGGTAGAAAAGGTTTTGTTTGAGAGATTTTGGATAGATTTTTGAGGGTTTGTTTGATCAGATCTAATGCCTAACACCCAACGGGCATAGACGCTAGAAAGATCAGTGAGAACCCTCCAAGGGTTGTTATTGATGGTCAAACCCAGTTGAGATTTCCCTAAATCAGAACACCCAGCCATCGGCGAGACCATAAGAGGGTTGTTCCACCATCGAGGCCTGGTGCACACTACTACAATTAAGAGCAGAGGGTGCGGTTTATGGCAGCGGTTTTGATAAGGAAGCGGTTTATGGCCGCGGTTTAGGAAAATGCCATGGATTTAGAAGCAATTTAGTTTATGGGAGCGGTTTTGGCCGCGGTTTTTAAATCCAGAGCTATAGTGGCAGTTTGACTTACCTTTAGAAGCGGTTCATCAAATTAAATTTATATGAGGCAGCGGTTCAATAAAACCTGTTAAATTAAAGTACCCGCGGTTCAAGGGATTTGGCGGGTTTACAAATATTTCATTCCGGCCCGCCCTATTTTCCAAAAAATTTTGAGAAACCCGCTTAATAGAAATAAATCATTTTTTTCCAACAAAACCCAATCCGAAGCCCCCCATTCTAGGGTTAGACGATGAGGAGGCGATTCAGAGAGCTGCCGTAGCGGCGATCAAATCTTCAAGAGATTGAAGGTTTGACTATGGCGCAATAGATTCAATCGATTTGGGGGTAAATGAAGCTTCAAGCTTTTCGGATTTCCAGCTTCCAGCGATTTGGGGGAGAAGATGTTGTCGGATCAATTTGAGAGAAATTTGAAGCTTCAAGAGATTGAAGATTTGAATGATTCAAGGCGACCCAACATCTCCGGGTTAGTTTATTTCTAAAGCCTTGCTAATTTGCAGCAGCTTCAAAATGATTAGGAATTTTTAATCTAGGGTTTCGATTCATTCTCTATTTATGCTTCGGATCTAGGTTTAGGGGTTTTGGTTCTGATCTAGGGTTTCGATTTTGGTAAAGATGTTTCATTGTAGGGTTTCGATTCCACCAGATCTATGGTCTCCGACCTTTTTCATGGTTGTCAATTTCTGTCTGCTGATTAGGAATGAAGATTATATTATTGTCAGACAAGAGTTAACCGAAAGCTTGTAAAAGACTAGTATTCTACTTATCAATACTAAATTGCTTCCGTTGTCAACTAAATGTTCTCTTGGTTGGTGAGTTTTGATCAGTGCCTTTGGACTAAATCTTCGTTATTATCTTCCGTAAAAGGCAAATGGATGGAAAAAATCACCTATTCCCCACAAATATAGTGAGCTCTTTTCTTAAAAGGAGTTGAAAAGATATAATCTTCTAATTAAGATATTTGTGGTTGTGGAAAGGGAACTTAATGGTTTCCATGATTGTTAATGATGAAATAGCTACCCGGCTTAGATCCTTAAGCTACATATTAAGCTCATTTTTTCTCTTGGTGGGTTGAATTTGACTTTCTTTTACTGTAATGATTTGATAAATTAGGTAGTAAGTCACCTACTTAATTTATGAGATACTACAATCGCTTGACAGTAATTTTCAATTGACATATTCTAATAGTGATTTTCAATCGACATAATCTAAGGAGTTTTTATTTATTTGTTGTTTGCATCTTTGGTTGTTGAACATATGTATGTCATGATATCAGATTAGTTAATCCTTTTTGTTGGTTGTTTAAAATGTGGGTCTTACTCGTGAAAATTGTGAATGGTTTCTTGACATCAAGCTAAACTGGGATAACAATATCACAATAGGGAAAATATACCAAGTAAGGAATTCATTGTACTACCTTCTTTTGTTATGTTAATGACCCTCTTCAATCCATTCAAGCTAAACTGTCCAGGTTTGTTCTATTTCTCAGTCCACTTTCATGTGTACAAGTTTTGAATGTAACTGAAACATTAGACCCAAATTGCTCAACTTTTGTGATTCTTTGAGCCCCTGCTGTTCCATGAACAAGTCTGTGTAGAGCAGGCACTGCCCATCAAACTCCTTTATGATGACAACGAGCTAGTAAGTTCTCTTATTTGCACACTTTACTACTTATTTTGTGGGTAGCGCGAGGATTGCAGCGCCAAAGACTAGTTGTTCACACAAGGAGAGAAGAACAAGAGGTATTTGTTCTCTTTTCGTTTTTAAATTCCTGAATTCAAAGTTTAGGGGTTTGGATTTCAGGGTTTTAACTCCTTTCTAGTACAATATGAGGATTTGTATTTATTTCTAGTGCAAGTTGAATTTGAGATTTCTGTAATTGTATTTTTAGGGTTTGGTATTTTGACTTGGAGATTTCATCTCAAATTAGCTAGCCTTAGAACTGATTAATTTCATCCATTCCAATTTCCATAAAGTTAGTATATGTGAATGAAGTTTTAGGCTTTAGGGGTCTGGATTTTGGGGTTTAAATTTCTTTCATAAGGACTATACGACCATAGTTATAGAGTGCATTCACTTTGCCGTTGTTTCTGGCAGCTTTCTTTGATGGGAATTCTCATTTGCTTGTGAACTCTGCATAGATATGCAATTATGATGTAATATTATAATTTTTTGCCGTGTAAAGATACTTCTTCATTATCCCATGGATGATCTAAATATCTTATCCTATACATTGCAATTTTTTTTTGGTATAATCTTGGTGCACTATGTGGTAGTGTGCCCTGCAAGAGTATCTTTTCCTGATAGAAATAGGGACATAAATTGATCTTAGATAGCCAGGCATTTAGCAATCTTTTGCAACTGTTTTATTCCTCCAATCTTACTGCATTTTATGCTTTCACACTTCTTTCCTGAACAGCTGCATTGCTATGCTTATCGGTTGCATTTTTTCCTTGTGCATCAGCACCACACTCTTCTATGGTACATGATTCTTTAGCCCTGCTTCTAACTGCAATTCTAGCGGTTGTGCCTTCAGTTGGTTTCCTTTCCCTTCAGATATGATCCGCCCTCTTCTAGTGCTCAAACGATCTTTTTGCGTTCTCATACACCCTCGTATTGTACCCGTATCTGTGATGCTCTTCTTTCCATAATCTGTCATACTATTATCTCCCTCTTCCTGGTTGTTCGCTACTTTTGGTTTATTCATGTACATTTAAAAGAGCATGTTTGTTATTTTCAAAAAAAAAAAAAAAAAAGAGCATGTTTGTTGGTTGATGGTGGTTATCAGTTGCTGGTGTTTATTGTTGTTACTAGTTTCTTAGAGCATGTTTACTGGTGGTTATACTCCTAGAGTCCTAGATGCTCGTCAAAACTAAAAATAAGTAATCTTTAATATTAGTTGTTTGCTACTTTCTGAATCCATTTCAACCTTCGTGTTCTTGTTGGTTTTAGTTGCCTTTTGATTTTCAAAGAATTCTGGAGACATTCTTATTGATTTGTGGATTAGTTGCCTTCTGATCTTTTTTCTCTCTCTTAACATATTCCTCTGTCACTATACTTTATGGATTTAGTTTTTGTGACATTGAATGTGCAGTGAGTTAATTTTCTTGACCATGCAATTCATGGCATATTGAGTTGAGCTAGTATTTCTTACCTTTATTCCAGCAAGTATTTATACCTTATTGTCAAATCCCTTCCATTAGTCATATACTCTTCTTTTCTTTCTTTTTTTATGCGGCTTGTTAATCAATTTTAGTACTTGATCTATATATGCACATCTTAAAGGGACTAAAATTATTTGTTGATTGCAGATCTCTATAACCAATTTGCAGATCAATCAGTGCCGAAGGCCCAAAACTATCATAAAGATACTTTATTTTTCTTAGTTTTTACTTTTTGTATAGGTTACAAACTACATATGACCATTTTGTAGGTCGATCATATGGCTATTTTGTAGAACGCTTAATTCAGATTTCTTAATGTAAGGATTGTTACTTTATAAATCAATGAAAGAATGTTATTTTTTTCATAGTTACTTATGATTTTAAATAAATATAATTAAAATTTTAAAAAGCAGTTGGAAGCTACTCCCTCCGTTCCACAATAGATGTCCTTTTAGTTTTGGGCACGTTTTTTAATGAGCGAAAAACTCTATAAAATATTATTTTTTTAATTAATTTTTTTATATAATTTGATATTTATTAGTAACAAGTATCAAATTATATAAAAAAATTAATTGAAAAATTAATATTTTATAGAGTTTTTCGCTCCTTAAAAAACGTGCAGAAAAGTAAAAGGACATGTATTATGGAACGGAGGGAGTATAAAATTGATAAATTGCAGCAATATTTTTCAATTTAAAACCGCCGCTACAATAAAATAAAACCGCTGCTTATGATTGGGAGACAAACTGTCTCTTTAGAGTAATAGACAGCGGTTATTTTCAATTTTTGGCAACGGTTGTCTCTTTTATATGAAACCGCTGCCTTAGATCATAAAACCGCTGCCAAAAAGCTAAGGCGACGGCAGCAGAAGGTGCGGTTCAAAACCGCTGCCTTAGAGCTGAGGGGGCGGTTATCCTATATAAGGTCACGGTTTTTGACCGCCGCCAAAGTCTCTAATTGTAGTGTGCTGAGAGTGGCATGGAAGTTGCCAAATTGGAGACTACAGACTAGTCTTTGAAGAAGTTTGTTTGTAGGTTTTGTGTTTGGAAATTTAGGGTTAATTTGATGATTGTTTGGGTGATGGGAGATGCAGCAGTAGGGCTCAAATCGGCGGCCAAAAGTAGCGGCAGCGCCGCACCACGACCAACCAGCTGGGGAGGACGCCGGCGAAGCAGGAGAACAAGAGGAGATACCGGAGGCGCGTTCAAAGAAAGAGGGGCACATTCTTTTTTTAGGAAAAGAGAGGAACGAGAAAAGATGTTGACATCAATGTAATTTGAGCATCTTACATTTTCTTCCAATGAATATATAAATATTGTTATGTGTGAATATGAATATGATATTTTTTTTGATGAAAATCACACCAACCCAAAGGTCTCCAAACACAATGTCAAATAAGTCACATGGGAAATCGAATTCAGAAAAAGTTAGAAAACAAGAATTCGGACGCATATGAGCCAGGAAATGAGTTGCTTGATTGCCTTTCTGGCGTATAAAGCTCCATCGACATGCCTGAAACTCCCTTGCAAGCCACCGAGCCTTGTGCACAAGCCTGTCTACTAAGGGCGGCCACAGGGCGCCCCCCCCCCCTCGGCGACGGAGTTTCGTAGTATTTAAAAAAAATAAGGAAAAAAAAAAAGTGAAAGTCAACACATAGATTGTCTAGCTTGGTTAGTAAAAGGAGGGAAAGAAGTATAAGGGAAGCAAGAGAGGTTATGGGTTCAAGTCTTATTACTTACATTTTTGCACTACTTTTTATTCCTTACTTTTTTTTTGTTATATTTTTCTTTTAATAATTTCATAAGATTATTCATTATGTTACTCATATATTTTAAATAATTCTACTAATTTTTTCTTCTATGAAATTTTTTTACTATCAATGTCATATTTAAACCACAATTTATGAGTTTTTTTGTCATACTTTTCAATCCTATCATTTTTTTCCATTTACCAATGACAAATTCTTTAAAAAAATTATAATTTTCTTTCAACATTTAAAAAAAAAAATCTTAATCCTGCTACACACGTATATAAATTATTAAGTTATTGTATGAATTTTTGTAATAAAATATCATATTTATACCATTATTGGAGGGTAAATTTTTGCGAATTAAATGAATTTGTGATTTCATAAGCAAAGTCGTCACATTCTTTATATATCGAGAAAAGTGATGATTTTATTAAATTTCATAAAAGTCAGAAATGGATCTTACAAATCGAGTTCATGCCTAAAACATATAAAAAGGCCCAATTAGCCCATCAACTAGCAGTTGTAACTGCTTTACATTGCAGTTAACAGAGTAAAGTAAAACTGCAGTACGTGGGATGAAGGGAGTTTTAATTAACTTCCCCCATCCATCTCTTCTATAAAAGGCAACTGGCTCCTTCCTGCTAATCCCCTCCGGATGTTTTTTCTTCCTCTTTCTTCCTTTTGGCATTGAACTACAAAACAAAAGAGCAGTTGCTACTCCCTCCTTGATTTTCCTACTCCTGGAGAAACCTGCAATCAGCACAAACAAAAAAAAAACATCAGCAACCCTTGTTCCTGCTGCAGAAAAGAAGAGATTCAAGGTAGTTTTTCATGGTTTCCAGAATCCCCCTATGCAAAACGATATAGCTTTGTAAAGTTATATTTGTTTTAAGCATATGGTATGGATTTTGGAACCACAAAACTATCCCTAATCACGTCGAAGTGCTGCCAAAATTCCACAAGGGCATATTCAAATTTGTTTTGCCCTTTACCAGTGACTCATGCCATGTCAAAAACGGAGGCTTGACACAAAGTCCGCCCGAGATTCACAAGCAATTAGTTGCCGAATCCCCTAAATTATCAAAATTAAAATGAACATGGGACAAATTCTATTTTGTCAAATAACAGCACAAAACCAGCAGCTAGAAGGCATTAAAATTGTGAACAAACAATGTCTTTCTACAGTCCCAAGTGAACACCAAACAAATGAAATAGGGGTTCATAAAAAAATCAGAATCCACAAAACATTCAAGTCAGGACTCTGCCAAGTATAAATCAAAACCCAAATCGGGCTATGCTGAAGACAAATTGAAACTCAAATCAGGAGGTTCACTACATCAATATCAGATTTCATTGAGCAGAAAATAGCTTATGAGATCAAGAGGAATAAGAAGTCAAGAGCAAAGAAAATCAAGAGATTAAAAAAAAAGAGCAGAACCATACCGGTTTTGGAGGAGACGGAATTGCAGCAAGGTCTGAGGGCTGGAATGAGACTACTACTCCTTTCTTCCTTCCAATTGTTCAAATTCGATGACCTCTGGTCCTTGCTCAAATTTCTCCCTAGCCTTGGATCCACTTGTCCTTTTATCAATCATTGGGAACAAAAATCCCAAATAACAAATCAAAATTAACCCTAATTTTCTCCAAACCCAAATCATCCAAATTAGGGGTAAATTGCAAGGGAAATTAGGAAGACAAACATGTTCCTTCCTCCCTTTGCAAGAGCTCTCGGGTTTTCGGGCGACAACAAATTGCTCCGGATACCTACGCTTCAAGAGCCCTCCCGTTTTTTTTTCTATCAGCCTTTTACTCTAGGTCGCTCTTCCTCAGAGCACTTGAAGCCAAGCCCCATGATGTGCTTTGGAATCGGTTTCTTCTCCGGGTCCAACCCTCTGTTGCCGCGGCGTTGTGGTTTCTCTGTGGAAGCTTGCAGGCGGCGGGGCTGAAGCCACTGAGTCCGGAAACAGGACCTCGATTGCAGTAGTGTGGAAGAAGTTGCAAAGGGAGGAATTGGGGCTGAGTTAACAAAAGAAAAAATGATGAGTTGGGCTTTTTAAAAAAAACTGGGCTACGTGGCCCGAAGGCTATTTCACAAATCCAAATGTGTGGCAATGGAATTCAATATCAATATACATATATATGCATTACATATGCATACGATATTGGATCTTTCCAAGTATATTTTTTTTTAATTACAAAATCAACCCACAAAAATATAAGAATTATAATTGGCACAAATTAAGATTTTGAGTTTGATAAAAAAAATATATATATAATGAAACTCGTCAAATATTCTTTGCCAAATAATTCTAGTGGATCAATCTCAAACCGGCTTCAATAAAAACGGAGTCAAAACCTCAAATCGAGTTTCACCAAATATAAACTCGGTTAAAAAAAGAACTACGTAAAGACTTGATACTCGTTTACGAGTTACGTAGGAAATTCGATATTAAAATTCAATATATATCGGATTCAGTCGCCCGACTCAAATTAAATCAAATTTGTCCTTTGGTAGAACTACGTAAAGGCTTGACGCCGTAAAAACGACTACGTAGGTAACCCGATATTAAATCCTAAAAATATATCGGGTACAGTCGTCCGCCTCTAAATTCTCTTTAAATGAATATGAGGTCAAAACAAAACAAACAAATTGGTTCGAAAAGAACTACATAAGATTTGATCCCGTTCAAACGGGTATGTAGGAAGCTTGACATAAAGCTACGAGCTCGTCGAGTTCAATCACGATCCTCAAACGATCAATTTTTTTAAACTAAATCAAACTTGGTTTCTAAAAGAACTACGTAAAGACTTGACGCCGTAAAAACGGCTACGTAGGTAACCCGATATTAAATCTCAAAATATGTCGGGTACAGTCGCTAATCCCTAAATTCACTTTTAAAAGGAAAATGGCGTTAAAATTAAATCTAAATTAAATACACATGATTTTCCATGTAAGTTATAGCCGTTGAGTTGGGAAACCCTTCCGAGAAGGTGTGCTCAATTTATTCGGGTGATACACGAGAAAATCTCATGCATATGATAGTGTGATTTATGTTAGGACTACCCTTCCGAGAAGGTGGGTCCTAATACGATCCAATGATGCATGAAAACCTTATAGGTGATAAAATACACAAAACCCAACAACTCTGAACTACGTGAGGCTTGATTCTCTTCCAAGAGATACGTAGGCAACTCGATAAACTTCGGGTGCAGCCCAAATCACCAAAACCACTCAAATCTTGGTATCGATACGACTTCGAATTAAAAGGATAACCAAAAGGGGTCGAACTCAAATATTAAAAATCAAATAAAATGTGTTGTACGATTATTGCGCATTTTTGTTCAACAACCATAATTTATGGTTTATTTTAAATATATTTTTTTAAAAATTTCTTTATTATATATATCGAGAAAAAAAAATTCCCGACCAAAAATTTCGCCCCCCCCCCCCCTCTGGCAAATCCTACGGCCGCCACTGCTGCCTACGATCCAGCGGAAAGACGCCCGACCCTCTAACAGCTGCACAGCTTGGGAGCAATCAGTCTCCATCAGAGGCGGAGCTGGGAGGTGCTAGAGCACCCCCCTGGCCGGAAAAAAAAATACAAAAAATAAATAAATTTTTTTACAAAATATTTAGTATATTTAAGGTAATATAAGATTTTTAAGTGATATTTGAAATAGAAGTGCTATCTATCTCAATTAGTAAAAGGGAAGGAAGAGAATTAAATGGTAATGGGTTTGAATCTCAATCTCTTCACTTTTTATTTGTTTTATTATATCATTATTCTACATAATTATTTAGGGATTTCTTTCTATATTTTTAGTTTCTCTAAAGTATTTCAATTAAAATGTCATGTCATATTTAAATTTAATGTTTTTCTTCAATATTGTTTTAAAAGTAAATCTTCTTGATTTTTTTTTTCCTATATTTTTTGTTTCTCTCAACTATTTAGCTAAAAATATCATAAATAAATCACAATTTTGGCATTTTTTTCAATATTTTTGTAAAAATCTTCTTAATAGGTATAAAAAAATATTTTAAGAATTTTTTTTAGCACCCTCTGGATTTCATCTTGGCTCCGCCACCGCAGGGGCGGATCCTCTTGTATGGACGGGGATGCTTGAGCATCCCTAAAAAAAAAAATAGTGTTAATTTCCTTATATTTTACGTCAAAAGCATCCCCAACCCGGGAAAAAAATTACAAAAGAATTTTTTTTTACCTTTAAACATTCTCGGAATGATGAAAAATTTACCTTCAAGTATTCCCGGAATGTCGGTCCAGGATCCGCCCCTGCGCCACCGGTCTCCATAACAATGGCTTCTACTCCCTTTCCCTTCAACGCCCACACCATAACGTCTAGGTAGGTAACGTAAGTATAAATAATATCATATTCATATATTAATATTTACATTATTATATTCATATTCAAACAGGTGTGTTATACATCATAGTACCAAACACAAATTAGATAGTGGTTGCAACGTACTCCAAATTGGTCAGAAAGTATACATTATGAATACAAATCAAGCCTATTAGTTGTTGATGATAAGATCGGCTCGAAGATGGAGGATCCCATTGATGAAATAGTCATTATCATTGCTGATGAAGTCTATCCAAGGGATTCCGAGAAGATCCGCACGGCCATACCCAACCCGCTGCCTTAACTCGGAGATGTCGAACTTGCCCTTTCCCTTGATTTGAAACTCCTTAGATGACTTCTTTATCACTGCGAATTCATAATCTATCGTGCCATTATATTTATCATTTGTCATATACAAAAAAAGACCAAATGACTTCCTTTGTTCCTTAGTGTAGCATGTTGCACTGAGATAAAAGCATCGTCCACCTAGCCAGAATGATGGAGACTTGATATTGCTCGATGGGAATAGATTCTCGCATTCTTCTTTTTTCATGCCAAAGTAAACAACGCAACGAGGACGAGGAAGTTCAAGCTGCTCCACCTTAATAAGCTGACACTTGTTGGAGGCATGGATCAATTGCCCATATGGGAGTTCAATCCTGAAGAATAATGCTTCGTTCACCAGCTTGGATACTTCTTCATGCTCAAAGTCGGGACAAATTAAGACTTGTTTCAACTTTGAGCAACTCATGTATAGGAAGGGTATGAACTTCGTCAAGTGATTGGTGCATATTTCACGGCGCACATCAAGTTTGGGGTAGTGTTCACGAGCCCACTTCAAGATAAACTCAAATATGCCATCTCTTGAATCCGCTTGCAGACTGTCGCTACTGAGAATAAGCTCAATAGCAAAAAGGGGCAAGGTCATCGCCTCTTCTTCTGACCTTCAAGTTCAACAAGTATGAATCAAAACACAAATCTACATTAATTATTTTTAAAATTTTAGAATCAATGTGGGAGGGACAATCCCATATCAAATCTCTCAACAGCTGAAACAAAAGTTTATAGAGATCTTCTAATTAAACTACACACATCAAACTATAATATACACTTACTTGTTGATATCTTTGAAATGTGTAATAAGCCACTTCTTTGCTGAATTTATTAGTGGTTGAACTAATTCGGCAGCCAAAACAGTAGGAGGAAGCTCGAGATATAAAAGTGCAGACTCTAACGACATGGGCCTCCTCTTTAACAATGAAGTACAATATCTAATGCAAGAAGTAACTTCAAACTTGTCCGCGATGATCAACACACTTAAGAAATCAGGTGTTGTAGTCACACTCAGGTAATTGTTGTACATAAACTTCAATAGTTCTGTAAAAGCGGCATCCTCTGTCCAACATAATGATAAATAAATAAATAAATAAAGGAATTAAGTTTGCTCTATTACATGCAAAAGAGCTTATTTATATACACACGCACACAAGAGGACTCTTTCAACAAACGAGTGCAAAGGATGATATATGCATACCAGATTTGTTGATTCTCAAGGTGACGCCCTTTTGTTTTGATTCTTCCACGCCATTTTTGAATAACTAAAGCATAAAATTATCCGTTTTTTAATGCAGAGGACATGATAAACAACAACTTAATATCGTTTTTTCTATTCTATGTTCAAGGGCATAGAATAAAAAATTAAATTGAAAAATATTTTCCCTAAATGCACCGGTTTAGCCATTTTTTTAAAGGGTTTTCTTTTCCCCATTTTCTTTTAGTTTTTTTTTATCCAATTAAGTATACTTATCCTATGCCCTATGACACACATTAATTAGACAAACCGATTCAATATATAAGAAAAATGCAGTTAATTACCTTGTAGAAGAAGGGACTATTTGCGGCTAGGATGGGAGAACTTATGTGCAAAGTTTTAACTTCCTCAGCGGTAGAATGCTCTGAGTCATACCATTATACACATATATGCATGAAAATCAAAATCATTCAACGAGTATTTTGGTCATCGATCAACATCTTTCACATTGGAGGCAAACATCATATATAATGCAATGCAAGGCAATTAACCAACCGTTTTCGGGCTCCAATTTCTCTATTTTGAGAATGGAATCACACCCCTCGGAATCAGACTTGGGATCGAAGGAGTCCGCGGCCATGATCTCAACGTGGAGGTCCCGATCAGAGAAATCCGCATTATTGAACGCGAACTCGAAATTCAGCCTTGGTCCTAATGTATCTGAACTCAGATTTTCCAGCTTAATCTTCAATCTCTACCCGCCTGTACATGGGGGGAACCCAAAATTTTATTGTATCATTTAGTTAATAACAAAATGAGGAAAAAAAAACATATCCATTCTTAATTAATTACAGATTTACAATAGCATGCAATTACCGGCCGTTAGTTCTGAACCCGAAAATCAAAATATCTTGGCTGTTTTGGGAGGTGGGGAGATCGGAGAATACGAAGCATTGTCTTTCAAGCGCGAACCCGAGTGTTACTTATAAAATGGGAAAAGTGCAACAATGAGAAAACTAGCCATGAAGATAAATACCACATTGGCATAAAACTAGTACTACCAATTATTATAAAAGATTTTTAAAAAATCCAAATATTACATTGGATTGTTGAACAACTTGAGGATGGAATATTCGAAACTTGAGTGCATTAAAGGGTTTTTGCCTTTTAGTGCTAAAAATAATGTTTACTTACCTCTTGAGGACAGAACATTCAAAACTTAAGAGTGCATTTGTTTGTTTTATCGATCGGTGATAATATCATGGATTGATTAAAAGATTATTAAGGCGTGCATTATGCCTAACTACAGTTAGGCTCACTCCAATGGTTACGGACAAAACTTCATTTACCTTCTAGGTAAGAATACCCATCCATATTTTAAAATTAAAAAAAAAAATCAAAAAGTAATTGTAGTGGGACCGCAGACAATTAATGTGGAAGATTAACGAGTGTAGTAAATACTAGTAATTACTCACTATATATTCTCCTGATATCCCAATATTTAAGGGTAATTGTAACTAACACCCGTAATTTATCATATTTTACATAATATTTTAATTGTTTTTTTGCTCGAAAAAATATCCTAATTTTAAGGGGTCGTTGTGATTCGATTTATGTGGTCAATTTCTCTCATTCTTTCTCTATCTTATTTTTCAACCTCCAAAGTTTTTCGGACAATAACTGAAATATGTAGTTCCCTATGTTAGATTAATTGCGGTTAAAAATAGTGTTGCTACACTAACTGAATTAGTCAAAGAATCAAAGCTCAAACTTCATAATCCATGATATTAGCATCCTACCCAAATTCAATCAAATTGATCATCATTGCACCAAAAAATCAAATTGATCATCATTTAAACCGGTTCAAGGATAAAATTACCTTATATACGGAGTATTATATATAGGCACATATATACACCCGAAACCATATCTTTTATATTTTAATTTAAATGACATCAATTAAATAACGAGAATAATTAAAATATATTCTTTTTATTTTATTTAGAGTAATAAATTATTTTAAAAAAATTATATTAAATACTTAATGTGAATTGAATATACTACTCCGATCCAAAATATAAGTCGTTTGACTTTTCAACACGTATTTCAAGAAGCCCAAAACTATATAAAATATCAACTTTTTTAAAATTATTTTTTTACAACTTAATATTTGTTGGTAATAAGTATTGAATTGTAAAAAAATAATAATAAAAAAGTTAATATATTATATAGTTTTTAGCTCCTTAAAATACGTGTTAAAAAGTCAAACGACTTACATTTTGGATCGGAGGTAGTATTAGACAATATAATGTTTTATCCAACAATTAGTAGTTACTTATATGATTTTTTCCTCAAAACACACACTAATAGTATTCTTATAACAATATATTACTCCCTCCGTTCGGCAAAACTTGTCATTTTAACTCTCCACACAACTTTTAATAAAGCTAATAATTACACTTCTTTTTTACTAATTTACCCTTATTCATTACTCTACTTTTTACTTTATCAAACACTACAACTCACAACACATCAATCAAATCAAGGGCATTTTAGTAAAGTAGAAGCAAAAATATCTAAAATGACAATTTTTTCCGAATAAAAACAAAACTCTAAAACGACAAGTTTTGCCGAACGGAGGGACTAGTTAATATAAGGTTTTATTCAACCGTTATTAGTTACATATATGTTTTTTTTCCTCAATGATGCGGGACCATCCAAGATACCTTCGGACACACCTATACTTGGGGATGGACCTATGATTCGATTTCATGAGAATGTTGTCATTCTCAAGAGGAAGAAGAAGGCTCCACCATGGGAGAAGGTCCAAAGGTGCAAGCTTGATGGTCGTTCTTTTTTAGATTCGTTCAGCCGTTTGACAGTTTTTCGACATCTTAGTAAAACGAGTCGTACGGATTCAATATTAATCGGATTGGATCGTGCCATACCTTGTCGGAACGAGGACGAAGAGATATACAACTTTGTTGTTGAAGGTTTTTCAAGATTCGACCTAGAGCTTGACCGAAAATTGACATCTTGGAGCTGTCACTGTTTTTAGACGGGAATAAACAAGTGTGAGAACTTTCTTTTATTGCTATTTTAAGAGACCTTATTTATTTAAGTTATTTTAGGTAATTTAGGGATTTATTTTAATTTCCATTATATTTATTATTTTCATTAAAATCAGCCCTAAGGTTTTCTATATTAGAACGGTTGATTTCTCCATTGTAAATTAGACGTCTCTTTTATGAAAATTTCAGTTTGTGTGAAACACAATTGAGAGAAAATCAATCGACTCGAAGCGTGGCTCGTCGATTGCAACTATTGATATAGATCTTGCTTGGTTTGCTTTGAGTTCATCAACCTCGCGAGAGGTTGGTGATCCTGGTAATCACAAGTCCCCTCCTTGTGCCTCCAAGTTGTCCGCTTGGTTGTGTAAAGTTGTAGAGGCGGGCTTTATAGTCGTTGGTATTTGGTTCCTACCATCTTAGGAGGCCTAAGGTCTTTATCTCGTTCTATTTTAGTTCGAATCACCCAATCTATCGGTCTTTATTGCTTTCTTGAATCGAGTCTTGTTTAGTTTGTGTTGTTCTTGAGTCTTTTGCTTCCGTTCTTGTTAGTTTTTTATTGATTGTCGAAAATCGGGCCATCCTACGGCTAACCCCGTACCAAATTGGCATCAGAGTTTTGGTTTCCGACATCAAGATTGTGTCTTTTGTTTCCCTAAACAAAAAACCTACAAAAAAAATAGAGTCTTTCTTGTTCTTGATATTTTTACTTCTTGCAATTTTGAATTGATTATTACTAATCCTTGTTTGTGATTATTGTGGTTGCTAGCCTAAAACACATAACTTTAGCCGAGACCCCCCTTGCAAGTGGCTACTTTGTGCGTACATCATTGCGACGGCAAAGAGAGTTCTCAAATTTCAGTTGGCCACACCTTGCAAAACCAATCTCCTAACCCTAGTTTGTGTTGTTCTATCTTTGACTACCTTAGTCTATCTTTGTTTTATCTAAATATTGCCTTAATTAATTTGTTGAAGTTTGTGGTAGATATATCTCATATTTTCTATCATAGATTATAAAAGGCCTTAGATAGATATAATTACCATATTAGCCAAACCATTACCTATATATATTTCATTAGGGCTATATAAATTTTATTTTTCTTTCACCATAGTTTAAATTTTCAAGAGTCCTTTTATTGCATTATTAGTTTCTTGCATTAGTAAAAAAAAAAAAGAGTCCGAAAATTGTCAAAAAAAAAATATATATTACATTCAAAGCTTTGACCTATGAGGATAAAATTCACTAGGGGCAAAAGTAGCTTAAAAAAAAAAGGACTTCGAGATCTAGTGCAAGAAACTTCAAGGACCAATTTTGGTGAAAATTTCATAGCCCTACTCGGAAAAACCTTAAACACATACCTCCCAAACCAAAGCTTTTTTTAAGCCCTACCTTGCAACTACAACGTCCTTACTAAGGATTTGAATAAAAAAGAGGTAAAAATCCAAGTTCTTCTCTTCTTTTCTTTATTTTCTTTTGTTCCTTTTGTGTCCAGTTCTGGTCGAGTGTCATTTGTTCTGGTCGAGTGCCGCTCGAGTGTTGTTCTCAGCTTCTGTCGAATACGACAACCTTTTGTCGAGTGTTCTTGCTATTGTTGAGTCCCTTGTTGCTTGTTTCTTTGTCCTTTCTCTTGATTATTCTCTTTTGATTGTTAAGTCCTTGCTTGAGTGTTGATTTGCCCAAAGCGGATTGCCCCAACAAGCTTGTCATACCAATTAGAGAGAAGAGTGCGAGCGAAACACTTGTGAGGTTGTTTATACTTTTCACTAACCTTTACATAGTTCTTTGTTTGTTGCTTTGTGATATCTAACCAGGGAACCATGGCGATTACTTATGCTGAGATGAACAAATTTTTGAAAGCCATAAATGAGAAATTGGTAAAGCTAAATGAAGGAATGGTAAAGGTAAATGAAAGATTGACGGCACAAGAGCTTCGGTTTGGCTTACCGGTACAAACTATTGATTGTTCTTACCCCGTGTTTAGTTCTTGTTTTGGCTCTAACACGGTGCCCGGACAAGGAGTACCACCTAAAGATGATGTTCCACCACCAAAGGAAAGGGAAGAAACTCATCCTATTCCTTCTAATCATGTTATTCAACATCATGTTTCTTCTAGTGTAAATATTCAGTTTGTTGATAAAATTGAAGAACATGTTCATAGTGACCAGGATCTTAATTTACTTGCATGTGATGATAATGATTGCGTTGGATATAAGCATGATGATTCTTTGATTGATTTAAGTGTTCAACCTGTCTTGTGATGATAATCAAAGAGAAGAATTGTGTCATACTAAATGTTTAGAAAAAAGTAATGTTTCTAATTTGATCATTAATGATGGTGAAAATTGTCCTAATATTGCTAGTCTTGACTTAATTGAAAGTCAAGCCTTGAAAAAGGATGACTCCTTGTCCTTGCTAGCTTTAGATGAAAACTTAGTGATAAATGAACTCGCTAAATTGCATATTCAATTAGAACCTTATAACGATGAAATGAAATATGATTTATGCACTAATAAGGCTTCTTTTCTTGGTGTTGTAGTGACCTCTGATGGCCTTGAGAGGAGTTTCCATGGGCATGAGGTATTCGATCCAGGAGCTCGTGTGGATGCATTTGTGGAATCTTATGCAACCTTAGATTCGACGTCGAATCCTTTTCAGGAAAGGGGGAATGATGCGAGACCCTCCAAGACACCTTCGGACACACCTATACTTGGGGACGGACCTATGATTCGAGCTCATGAGAATGTTGTCATCATCAAGAGGAAGAAGAAGGCTCCACCATGGGAAAAGGTCCAAAGGTGCAAGCTTGATGGTCGTTCGTTTTTAGATTCGTTCCGCCGTTTGACAACTTTTCGACGTCTTAGTAAAATGAGTCGTACGGATTCAATATTAATCGGATTGGATCGTGTCATACCTTGTGGGAACGAGGACGAAGATATATACAACTTTTCTGTTGAAGGTTTTTCCAGATTCGACCTAGAGCTTGGCCGAAAATCGACATCTTGGAGTTGTCACTGTTTTTAGACGGGAATAAACAAGTGTGAGAACTTTCTTTTATTGCTATTTTAAGAGACCTTATTTATTTAAGTTATTTTAGGTAATTTAGGGATTTATTTTAATTTCCATTATATTTATTGTTTTCATTAAAATCAGCCCTAGGGTTTTCTATATTAGATCACTTGAAGCAAGTACTACTGGCTTTGTTAGAGAATCAATTATATATCAATCTTAAGAAGTGTACTTTCAGCACCAACAAGCTAATCTTTCTGGGCTTTGTTGTTGGTGAGAAGGGTATACAAGTCGATGAGGACAAGGTGAGGGCCATTAGGGACTGGCCGTCATCGCAGTCTGTGACTGAAGTTCGTATTTTCCATGGGTTGGCCACCTTCTACAGAAGGTTTGTTGGGGACTTCAGTACCATCACCGCCCCTATTACGGAGTGTCTGAAGAAAGGAAAGTTCTAGTAGGGCATTGAGCAGGACAAGAGTTTTGCTTTTATCAAGGAAAAGTTGTGCACCGCACCCGTCCTCGCCTTACCAGATTTTGATAAGATCTTCCAGGTTGAGTGTGACGCTACTGGCGTGGGAATTAGGGCTGTACTATCTCGGGAAAAGAGGCTAGTGGCCTTCTTCGGTGAGAAACTGAGCGACGCCCGTCAAAAGTGAAGCACTTATGATTAGGAGTTTTACACAGTGTTTCGGGCGCTAAAATGGTGGGAACATTACTTGATTCAGAGGGAATTCATCCTGTTTACATTACAGATCACCAAGTTTTGAAGTTCCTGCATAGCCAGAAAGTCATCACCAACAGGATGCACGCTCGTTAGATTAGCTTCCTGCAGAAATTCCCTTTTATTATTCAGCATAAGTCATGCGCAGAGAATAAGGTTGCAGATGCCTTGAGTAGGAGGGTGTCTTTGCTGATTACGTTAGCTCAGGAGATCGTGGGCTCCGATGTACTTACGGAACTCTATGAAGAAGACCCCAATTTCAAGAAGTTATGGGTCAAGTGCAGCAGTAAGCATCCTTGTGCTGATTTCCATATTGAGGAGGGGTATTTGTTCAAAGGAGCGCATCTGTGCATCCCCTCAACTTCCTTGCAAAAAAAGCTCATCAGGGACTTGCATGGTGGAGGTCTCGGGGGTCATCTGGGCAGAGACAAGACCCTCGTGAGCTTAGAGGAAAGGTACTTCTGGACAAACCTACGGAGAGACGTTGGGGCGATTGTCAGAAAATGCTACACCTGCCAGGTTTCTAAAGGTCAGTCGCAGAACACCGGTCTGTACTTACCTTTACCGATTCCTGAAGATATTTGGATCGACCTTTCGATGGATTTTGTGCTCGGACTACCACGCACACAACGAGGAGTCGACTCTGTATTCGTGGTGGTCGACAGATTTTCGAAGATGTCTCACTTCATACCGTGTAAGAAGACTGCGGATGCCTCCAATATAGCCAAACTGTTTTTCAGGGAGGTTGTGCGCTTACATGGAGTTCCTAAGTCCATCACGTCAAACGGAGATACTAATTTCCTCAGTCATTTCTGGGTTACCCTGTGGAGACTGTTTGGGACGGCTTTGAAGAGGAGCTCCACTGCATATCCGCAAACTGATGGTCAGACAGAGGTTACAAACAGGACATTGGGAAATATGATTCGGAGCGTTTGCGGAGACAAACCAAAGTAGTGGGATTTAGCCTTGGCACAGATCGAGCTTGCTTACAACAGTGTCATGCATTATGCTCTGGGAAGGTCCCCTTTCTCTGTTGTGTATACCTCGACGCCCCGACACGTCATCGACTTGGTTCCATTGCCTAAGGCGCCTGGCACTAGTGCTGCTGCTGATTCGATGGCATAGGATTTTTAGGCCATGAAAGACGCTGTCAGATCCAAGCTGGAGGCTACTGGCGAGAAAAAAAAACCTGCGGCAGACAAGCATCGGCGAGCCAAGACGTTCAACGTAGGGGATGAAGTCATGGTGTTCCTGCGCAAAGAACGGTTCCCAGTAGGCACTTATAAGAAGCTACAGCCCCGCAAGTATTGTCCTTTCAAGGTAACCTACAAGATCAACGACAATCCTTATGTTGTTGCTCTGCCCGAGTTTATGGCTATTTCCAACACCTTCAACGTCGCTGACATATACGAGTTCCATGCCGATGAGGTCCTTTATCCATAACAGAAGTCGGGGTCGAGTTCTTCAGAGGTGGAGGAGACTGATGTAGATCGCCTGGCTGTGCAAATAGAGGAAGACCTCGATCGAAGGAATGTGCGGTATCGACAGAAGTGATTTCGAGCAGCCGGTGTCGGATTCCTTATTATGATACCTTTCCGGATAGGGAATCGCGCCACGAGTCAAACTCACCCCTTTGCTCTGATGTAGGGCCTTTTTCAAGCATCCGAGGTCATTTCAGAGCTCAAAATTAGACTTTTATGTTTTTCCGACAAGTTCAGTAATTTCCGTTATTTTATTTTATTTATTTCACAAGTAGGGTTTATTTTCGTCTTTCCTATTTAATAACCTGTAGCCCTGAGGATGATTATTCAATTATTCTATTTTCCAATTATTCAGAGAAATCTCTTCTCTTTCTGCTGGATTCCAGTTATCAGTTCTAGGGCTCGTCGCTTGCGAATCCTCCTTTATGAATCTCGTGCTTGCGAGAGTTAGGCTTCCGTTCTACATCACAATGGCTTCTACACACCCTTTCCCTTGCGACCTACAACACCCACACCATAACCTCTAACTAGGTAATGTAAGTATAAATAATATCATATTCATATACTCATATTTACATTATTATATTCACATTCAAACGGGGGTATTATAGATCATAGTACCAAACGTACACAAATCAAATAATGGCCGCAATGTACTCCAAATTGGCCTCGAGCTATTATGAATACAAATCAAGCTTGTTAGTTGTTGATGATAAGATCGACTCGAAGATGGAGGATCCCATTGATGAAGTAGTCATTATCATTGCTGATGAAGTCTATCCAAGTGATTCCGAGAAGGTCCCAAAACCCCATACCTTGCCTTAAATCAGAGTTGTCGAACTTGCCCTTCCTTTTGATTTGAAACTCTTTGGATGACTTATTTATCACTGCAAATTCATAATCTACCGCGCAATTTTGTGATTCTTTTGTCATATTAAAAAAAAGAGCAAATGACTTCCGTTGTTCCTTAGTGTAGCATTCCACCGTGAGGTAAAACCATCGTCCACTCAGGCTGAATGATGGAGACTTGATTTTGCTTGATGGGAATAGATTCTCGCACTCTTCTTTTTTCATGTCAAAGTAAACAACACAACGAGGCCGAGGAAGTTCAAGCTGCTCCACCTTAATAAGCTGACACTTGTTGGAGGCATGGATTAGTTGCCCATATGGGAGTTCAATCCTGAAGAACAGTGCTTCGTTCACCAACTTCGACACTTCTTCATGGTCAAAGTCGGGACAAACTAACACTTGTTTCAATTTTGAGCAACTCATGTATAGGAAGGGTATGAACTTTGTCAAGTGATTGGTGCAGATTTCACGGCGCACATCAAGTTTGGGGTAGTGTTCACGAGCCCACTTCAAGATAAACTCAAATATGCCATCTCTTGAATCTGCTTGCAGACTTTCGCTACCGAGAATAAGCTCAATAGCAAAAAGTGGCAAGGTCATCGCCTCTTCTTCTGACCTTCAAGTTCAAAAAGTATGAATCAAAACACAAATCTACATCAATTATTTTCTGCATTTTAGAATCAATGTGGGAGGGACAATCCCATATCAAATCTCTCAACAGCTGAAACAAAAGTTTATAGAGATCTTCTAATTAAACTACACACATCAAACTATAATATACACTTACTTGTTGATATCTTTGAAATGTGTAATAAGCCACTTCTTTGCTGAATTTATTAGTGGTTGAACTAATTCGGCAGCCAAAACAGTAGGAGGAAGCTCGAGATATAAAAGTGCAGACTCTAACGACATGGGCCTCCTCTTTAACAATGAAGTACAATATCTAATGCAAGAAGTAACTTCAAACTTGTCCGCGATGATCAACACACTTAAGAAATCAGGTGTTGTAGTCACACTCAGGTAATTGTTGTACATAAACTTCAATAGTTCTGTAAAAGCGGCATCCTCTGTCCATCATAATTAAAAATAAATAAATAAGGAATTAATTGGGAGCTATTACATGCACTTACTAGAGCTTGTATATACAAAGAGAGGGTGGATTCGATGTGAACATGCATATCTTACATTGGGAACTGTAAACAAACTGATTATATATAAAGAGAACTATCTTCCCATAAACAAACGAGTGAAAAGGATGATGCATATGTATATACCAGATTTATTGATTCTCATGGTCACGCCCTTGTGTTTTGATTCTTCCACGCCATTCTTGAATAACTAAAGCATGGACTTATCCGACTTTTAATACGTAAACAGAGGACATATAAACAACAATTATATTGAATAATGAATATAATTAGTTTACCTTGTAGAAGAAGGGACTATTTGCGGCTAGGATGGCCGAACTTATGTGTAAAGTTTTAACTTCCGCAGCGATTGAATGCTCTGCATTAAAACATTATACACATGTAACACATATATGCATGAAAAACCATTCAAGCTACGAGTATATATTGGTCATATATTAGATTCAAAATATCTTTTACATTGGAGCTAATTTATACATTTGCGGATCTAGGGGTTCGGGGTCACTTCAACGCCCCTAGCTAGCCCAAAAGAAAAATATAAAAAAAGTTATATATAATTTTTTTATAGATTTTTTTTGGTAATTTTTATTAATTTTAGGGATAAAAGAGTATAAAATGAATAATAAATCACAAAGATAGCTTAGCTAGGAAAGATTGTTTTTTATTAACTTGAGATGATGAGTTCGTATCCTAATTCACTTTTTCATAATAATACTTATTTCTCTTAGGTTTTTTTCTACTAAAAATACTTAATTAAATATAAATTTAAGTTCTCTCTAATATATTTAAACAAAACCATTTGTTTCTATATATATACATATAAAAAATATCTAATTTTTTTCCTAATATTTTTTTTTCCGCTAAAAGTAACTATTTAAATCACAAATTTAAGATTTTTTCTATTACGTATAAACAAAAAAAAAATATTTTTCATACAAACATCATATAAAAAATTCTGAATCTGCCACTTACTTTATATATACCCGTCACCCACCATTGTAAATGATTACTTGAGGGCTTTTAATATAAAGCTTTTTCTGTATCGAGGTTGAACTTGGTAACAATGATAATGTACGTATCCTTTTTTTGTTAGCTAGCTAGAACAAAAACTGGAGTAGAGAGTTCATAAAGGAAGAATAAACTTAGAGAACTTACTCGAGAAGGGAAGAACAAAGTCCTTTCAATTCGACACAAAACATGAAAGTTGAAACATCATATATAAATATAATGCAAGGCGATTAACCAACCGTTTTCGGGCTCCAATTTCTCTATTTTGAGAATGGAATCACACCCCTCAGAATCAGTCTTGGAACTTAAGGAGTCCGGCATGATCTCAATGTGGAGGTCCCGATCAGAGAAATCCGCGTTATTGAACGCAAACTCAAAATTCAGCCTTGGTCCTAATAATGTGTCTGAACTCAGATTTGCCATCTTAATCTTCAATCTCTACCTTACCTGTCTGTACAGATGGAGGATGGAAACCCAAAATTTTGTTACTGTATCATTTAATTAGTTCATAATGAAACACCTCACAATTTAATTATCACAAACTCCACATTGAGATTGGGATAATAGAATTTTTCATGCCTATATATACATACTAAACAAATGAGAAAAAAATACATAAATCCAATCTTTATTACAGCATTTTGCAATATATATTGTTTCTATCTAGTACTATTTCTGAAATTACCAATCTTACCGGCCGTTGGTTCTGAACCCGAAAATCAATATTTTTTTTTGTTATTTGGCTGTTTTGGGAGGTGGGGAGATTGGAGAATATGAAGCGTTGTCTTTAATTTAAGCGCGAAGCTGAGTGTTACTTGTAAAATGGGAAAAGCGCAAGCTAGAATCAGGAAATGTTATCTCCCAAAGGGATTTTAGATGACTAGGGTTAGGGTTCAGAAGTTTAGGGAAGAAGAAGGTAGGCAGGAAAGGAATTGTGGGTAATACCCATAGGTCCCCGGTTTGAACCCCGGAATAACCGCTCTTTATTTACCAATTCAAGAGAGAGAGATTAGGATAATAATTGGATTAATATTTGGATATCCCACAATTATAATCGATCCATAGTGTATACGAGTTCGAACCGAAGACCTATAAGTATTACCCACAAATCATTTCTGGTGAGCCATTCCGGAATGATTATACCCTTACTTCCTATCTACAAGGACATTAATGAAAACTACCCGTGAAGATAATACAGCAATGCCATTATTATAAAAGATTAAAAAAATCCAAATACTATTAAATTGGATTGTTGAACGTATACCTTGAGGATGGAATATTCGAAACCTTAGTGCATTAATTAAAGTGCTTTTTGTGTTAAAAAAAAATGTTTACTTACCACTTGAGGACAGAACATTCAAAACTTAAAGAGTGCATTTGTTTGTTTTCTGGGTATCATTGATAACAAGATTACCAATTAAGGCATTATGCCTACCGTTACATGTAAAAATGGGTTACCTTGCTATGATGTATGGCCGGTGACGTCATTACATTGATGTTCTTGTGTCACCACATTTGGCATGCCATGCTCAGTCACTCGTCAAAGTGGCTCACAAGCTCCCTACTGTCGACGTAGGTTTTCAATTCCCTAAAGCCTCATCAGCCCACTATCGGTGCCAAGCAGCCCACGGTCTCCCACATCCTCCACCCTTCGTGTACAAAAGTCAAAATATCTTGTATTTAAAATGAGAGAGTATTTTTTTAATCTAAATTATCACAATTTTGATTCACAAATCTATTAAAAAACGAATCAACAATTTATAAAAATCTATTGAAAAGCGAATCAACAAGACAATTTCAGCAAGCAGGCAACACCAAATATATTAGCAGCAACTTCAACCTGATCAGAAAGGATTACGAATACGAGTCAAGCTTGGTCATCAGAGTCGTTTACGGTAAGATCGGCTCGAAGATGGAGGATCCCATCGATGAAATAGTTGCTGTCCTTACTCATGAAGTCGATCCACGGGACCCCAAACAGGTCCCCAAAACCCTTAACCTTCCTTAAGTCAGAGTTGTTGAACTGAGCCTTGCGAATAATGGTTTGAAACTCCTTAGACGACTTCTTCATTACTGCAAATTCATAATCTAACGAGCAATCCTCTGATTCATCTGTCATACCAATAAACAGACCAAACGTCTCCCGTTGTTCCCAGGTATAACGTGTTGGCAAGACGTAAAACCATCGTCCACATAGACAGAACGTCGGAGAATGAAGACTGCTTGATGGGAGTAGATTCTCGCACTCTTCTTTCTTCAAGTCAAAATAGACGATACAGCGAGACTTTGAAAGCTCATCGATTTGCTCCACCTTAATAAGCTGACACTTGCTGGAGGCATTGATGAGTTGCCCATATGGGAGTTCAACCTTGAGGAAGATTGTTTCGAGCACAAGCTTGGACACTTCTTCGTAGTCAAATTCTGCGCAAATTAGGGCTTCTTTCAACTTCGAGCAGCTCATGTGTGAAAAAGGTATGATCTTTGTCAAGCGCTTGATAAACATTTCACGTCGCACTTCAAGTTTGGGATAATGTGCACGAGCCCACTTCAAGATAAACTCGAAAACAGCATCTCCTGAATCCGCTTGTAGGCTATCACTACCGCAAACAACCTCAACAGCAGAAAGGGGCAAGGCCATCGCCTCTTCTTGGAACCTTCGAGTTCAACAAGTTTATATGAACCAAAACGCAAATAAACATTACATGGATAAAAAAACACAAAATTCATAACATTGTAAATAATTGGCTTACTTGCAACAGCTACAGTTGATATTCTTGAAACGGGTAACAAGCCACTTCTTTGTCGCGTCTATTAGTGGCTGAACAAATTCAGCCATTAAAACACTTGGAGGAAGCTCGAGATACAATAGTGCAGACTCTAATGACATTGGCCTCTCTTGCAACAACTTGCTACAATATTTAATACAAGAAGTAACCTCAAACTTGTCCGCAATAATCAGTACGCCCAACAAATCAGAGATTGTAGTCACAGTCAAGGTGTTATTGTACATAAAATTCAACAGTTCTATCAAAGCTGCATCCTCTGTCCACCATAATAATATGAGCTAATAACAGCACAAGCAGCATATATTTATAAAATTGTTTCGCAAAACGAGTGCAGGATGATGCATACCAGATTTGTTGATTGTCAGGGTCACAACCTTCTGTTGTGATTCTTTCATGCCATTGTCGAATAACTACACAATGAACTGTTCAGTTGTAATGCATAGAACAAAATAAACAGCAACTCAATAAGAAAACTATACATAGTTTACCTTCAAGAAAAAGGGGCTGTTTGCAGCAAGGATGGGTGAACTTATGTTCAAAGTTTTCACTTCAGCAACTGGAGAGTGCTCTGAATTAATCATTACACATGAATGGAAACAAAATCAGGTAATAAGTATTTTAGGCACCAAAGATTCAGAAAATCACTCTTTCATAAATTGGTGTGCATATCATTCAAATAAAGGGGAACAAGTGCTTTATAGCCCAAAAGCATAGTAAGTAAATGACACATTAGTACTTAAATTCTTTAAGACTTGTGTCAATTTCTCACCAAAAGCACATCCGACACAGAAGCCAGTGAATTGACAGTGCCTTTGACGAGAAATTGACCGTGCATATGACACATTGTTCTGATGCCACGTTTGTTATAAAGCATGACAAAGTAACGGCAAATCCAACTTTATAACAAAATATGAAATTAAGTTGAACATTCCGAAGGCAATTAACAAACCATTTTTGCTGTCCAATTTTATTCTTTTGCGAACGCCATTACATTCCTCGGAGGCAGACATGGAATCTGAAGAGTCTGCTGTGATCTCAATGTGGAGGACACGATCAGCGAAATTGGCGTTGTTGAACGCAAACTCGAAATTCAGCCTCGGCAACATGTCTGAACTCGGATTTTCCATTTTGAAATTCAATCTCTACCTGTCTTTGTAGTTCGATACCAATCTTGCGTTGAGAAGATGCTGTTCAATTAACCGATCGAGATTTACAAGAGGATGAATAACTGTTGACCACAAAGCAAAGCGAATTCAAACTATTGAATAGAAAATCGCAGTGCAATCAATTTTGATGAAAGACGAAGCAATGACGTGAGAATTGAGGTCTCCATAATCAATGTTCGTCTTCTATCGAGCGCGACTCGGATTGGGAAAGTGAACTTTTAAAATTGGGAAAGTGCAGAAATATGATAAAAGGAGGCAACGACAACCCATTAGAGCAAGCCCAACAGTTTTGGTAAAATATCTATAAAATAGAGATTAAAATATTAAAATCTTTAAAAAAAACTCACTCCAACTCCAATAACTTCTCTATTTTATAGATTTTTATATTTATTAAAGACTATAATAAATAAATGTATTTATTAAAGATATTTAATTCTACATTTCTAAAAACTTAATTCTAACATTTAGCCTCACATTTGTTGGTGAACTATTATATGTTACACATCCTCTTGCACGACATGTTAATTTTTTATTATTATTATATTCTCATGTGATAGTTTTTTTTTTTTAAATCTAGTGATAAATTTGATATTTATTTTCTAAATTATATTAATATTAAATTTAGATTGTTACTATAAAAGTTATCATAAAATTGGATAAAATATTATTCAAACTGAATCTTATTATTTTCAATTAGTTAATATATATTTTGTTATAAATTAGATTGGTGATTGATCATATATGATTAATTAATTAAATTAATTAGCTAATAAGGCTTAATTTTTAAATAATTTATAAAAATAAAATCATTCCAATATGAGCTATGAGTGTAACGGCCCAGAATTATGATTCTCAGGTTACGTTTCGAGGGATAAAACCCCTCGTTAGGACCTTGCGCCCCGAGTACAGGTTGAAGGTTTCAAAACCTACTTTAATGTTTTCAAAGGGGGATTTCATACCCAAAATCGAAGGGATCGTTGGAATCCCCGGGGAAGTCCCCTGTACCTGTCATAAGTCTAAGCGTGGAAATCCGAAATCGTGCGACTAGCGGAAACAAGTGTAATACAAGAGGGCGCCACGGCAGAGCCGAGTCAAAACGGAGTCTAAAGTGTAAATCCAAAAATATAATCAGAGTCTGGTGAAGTCTATAACTCCAGCGCTCACTCTCCGCCGACAAAATGACCCGCGCAATAAGCAAACAACACCGATAAGATGAGCATAAATAATACCTAAAAAAATTGATATGGGGCGGGATCAGATCGATGCCCACTTAACTCTGCATCCCAACCATAAGCACACATATACGCTATACATAGTAAAGATGCTTCTAGATGCATGGCGGAAAATTAACACACTAACATGCTCCTAAGATCAAGTACATGATAATAATAAGGCCTTAGCACAGAATACCAAGTGGTATATCCCTCTCCTACCTCCACCCCTTCCGATAGGTGGAGACTGGCCAGCTCGTGAATGCATTCATTCATAATAGGGCGGCACGCATGCCTAACCCGCTCCACAATAAAGCCCGCAGGCATCTCATAATATAAGGAAGTGCATTACTCGATTGACTCAGGGTACCCGATGAGGCTGGGCTACCCTATGACCCTAGCAATGACTCTAGTTACTTCACAGATAACGGCCGTTCTGTTTACATACGCATAAAGAAATAGGATGCTCAACGTAGATGCAATCTAGCATGGTACTACATGACATACTGATCATGAATGCAACACCTAGTATATCATGCATCTAAAGCAGGGAATAGCTCTATTCAATCTGAGTAAGCTCCGAAGAGACTTACCTGGTATCGCAGAACAGCAAAAGGCAATCAACCAGGCAATATGAAATCCGACACGTCACAGATGGTCACCTAACAGGTATAAGCACACCAATGAGTCTATCTCTAAGGCACACAAAGCATAGAATTATCACACACACAACTTCACAACTTAACATAATAACTGTCACATCATCATTTCCATAATGTCAACCTTATCTCATAATCTATCATCTCAATATCTCACAACCATACTCAATATAATTCTCCAATTCATCAACTTAAGACAATTCCAATTCATACTTAACCAACTTACATGCCATCATTTCAAAATCTTACTTAGCATATAATTGCACATCTTCAACATAATCATATAACATTTAACCACAATAATAAATCACCACAATATCATATATTAAATCTCAAAACAACATCTTATATTTTAATCCCAATAATATTACATACTACCTCTAACATCATTTTATTTTAACATCTTTATAAAATATTTATAAAATCCCAACAATATTCATTTACTCAAAACCTCCCTTTTTAAACTACTAATCCAACCTTACTTTATTTTAAATTACCAAAAACCACCCTCTTATTTTGGTAAAACCCCAAACCGGCCCCTTATGGTTAAATAAGCCCAAAGACAAGTTTGGTTCATCTGAAGAAAATTAGGCCCAACAACTTGTTTTAAAATGTCAAACCCGGCCCAAAAAATTAGGCCCAACAACCCATTTCTCCCATCTTTAAAATCTGGAAGGTTAAAAAAAGGAAGGGCCCCATATGCTGATGTGTAAAAAAAAGAAGGGCCCAGGGCTGAAGTGGCAAATGAAGGGGGGGGGGGGGGGTCCACATTCATCTTCTTCCTCCCATTTCTTTCGATGGAAATGAAAGAAAAAGACAGGGGCCTCGTGCCCAGAAACGGCGGAGGAAAGGAGAGGGAGGGGGAGACCTCCGGCGGCGGTGGTCCAACTCCGGCCACCCGGAACGGCCACTCCGACACCCACACACATGGAAACGAAAAGGGAAGGAAGGAGGAGAAGAAAGAAGCTCACCGAGGGGGGTATTCGACGCCGGAAGCAGAGCTCCGGGAGGCTGTCCTGGGGTGCGTCGATGGCGATTCTTCGAGCGGAAACCGCCTAGAAGATGAGAGGGAGGTTAAAGATGGAAGCTTGCTCGATTTGAGGGTGAAGGAGAGGAAACGCGAGCGAAACGAGGCCTTACCGAGGCGAATCGGGAAAGCGGAGCCGAAGGACGACGGGGGCGGCGCTGGCTGCGTTGGGCTTCGGCTACAGCTGGCGGCTCCGGGAAACTGGCGCTGCTGCCTCAGATTCGAAGAGGGGTGTGTAGGAGCAAGGCGGTGCTGGGCTTTTTGTGTCCTCGGCTAGGCAAAACAGGACCGGGAAAGGGGAGCTGTGGTGTTGGCGGTAGTCGACGACGAAGACTGGTGGGAGGGCGGCGGTGCAGCAGTGACGGGGGTGCGGCAGCAAGGAGGTGGGAGGTGGTGAGGTGTGGCGGCAGAAGTGGAAATGGGGCTACAACAACCGGTTTTGGCTTGTTTGTGTCAATGATGAGAGAGAGAGGGGGAAGAATCTGAATTTTCCAAAGGTCAAATTGCAACACAAAGAGGTCTATTTTTGGGAAGAGAAAGGTGTTGTTTGTTGGCCAAAATAAAGGGAAACCAAGTAGAGAGGGAGGGAAGGTGAGGATAAGATTTTACCTCAATTAGGAGGTGATGAGTTGGATTAGGATAAGAAAGGCGGAAGAAGACGGAATTGGGGTCTTAAGTCGGAAATTTAAATTTTCGCTGATTGGTCGTTTAAAAACCCAAGGACGGAATTGATATTTAAATCGGGAAGTTTGGGTCGGAATTTATTTTTAAATTCATTTTGATTTTCTTTTTCCGATAATTAATATTTTAAAAATCCGAGCCTTTACATCATCCACCTCTAAAAACAAGTCTCGTCCCCGAGACTAAAATCATTATAAAGTAGGGGATGAAGTTGGAATTGGTGAGTCCAAGGATCACGGCATCGATCCCGTAAGTACCTCATAAGTGCCCCCATGAGATCTCACAGTACCGTCGTCATGATCATAATACTCCCAATCGGTCGTAGTAAGGATGTGGTAGGGGCCCCTACCACACCCCACTCCGACTCCTCGGGCATACCATAACTCGAAAACCATCATGACATCTCCGCTAGGTCTTAGCAAGCAATCTACACGCGCCCCCATACATGCTTGTATCCACTTCGTGGAGCGTCAAAATGCAAGCTCGCTTGGAAAGTTTCAAGGGGAGTCTTAGTTCGAAAAGGTTTGATTTCAAAATCATTAAAACTCTCAATCGCGTTAAATTCCCAAATCCAAGTTAGTTATTTTTAAACATCATTCAAAATCCCTTAACCCGATGTTAGTCAAGCAAACTTCAATTTCAGGAGGTGGAATCATCCACCTCTAGGGCTAATCCCAATTTTCATCCTAGGTTCCAAGTTATAATAGAAATTCATCAATTCAACCTTATCATTCTACAATTTCGATTCAAGGCATCATGTAACATAACAACCATTCAACATAGCAACCACATCACGCATTCATAACCAGATTGATAACTCCCTCCCTTGATGAAAATCGGAAAAGATGTTCCAAAGGCTTTGACAGGTTTTTGTGTCAAAGGCCTTGGAGCGTTAACAGTTGATGAAATACAAAACCTATCTTATTATTCGTATATTATTTTATCTTATTATACACTTCCATTATATTATATATATATATGAATAACTAACCATTTCAGGAAGTATAAATCAGATTACATCCTTCCTTTTACTTGTTGAGAAGATCGGTTCAAAAATAGATCATGGCTTCGAAGTGTCCTTAAATAGAAGATCCAAGATCAACCTGATTGGAAAGAGCCGTTGGAGATCTGGTGATGAAGATCCTCACGCTCCATGCTATCTTCATGCTATTATATAAAGGAAAGGAAGGAGAAGACAGAAGTACAAGTGCTACACACGAGCTTCAATTCATTCAAGCGATCTGTCTTCCAAGTGTCTCTCTGCAAAGCGCTCAAATAGTTTGTTGTTTATTTCAAAGCCTTTGAGAGTCACTGTGAGCTTATAGGATATATTCATTACAAGTGTTACTCGAGAGTTTATAACTCGGGAAGTTGCACTAGGCTATTGATTTGCGAGAGTTAGAGGATTGTACTAGATAGCTGAGAGAGGTGGGGCTCTTCTAGATTGGTCTAGGACTCCAAGGGAACGTGAGTTGACTAGATTGCAATTGTATAGGAGAGAGGCTTCTCGGTGAGCTATTAGGATCCTAAGCTAAGCATTCAATAAAGCCTTTGAATCCTAGGGTTGTGGAAGAACCCTAGGCGGGGACGTAGGCCAGTTGTGCTGAACCTCGTAAACAATTACTCGTGTCCTTTACTTATTTGCTTTACCTTATTTCCGCACTTGGTTCGATTGTCTAACTTTGTGATTCAGGTTTAATCTCAAGAGTTTTGATTCAAGCTTCAAAAGTCTTGAGACTTTCTGCGAAAAACGGGCATACTCTATTCAACCCCCCTTTTAGAGTACTTCTTATTACATTGTTTTTACATTATCGAACCTTCAATTGGTATCAGAGCTTTACTCACTGTTTTTGATCTAAAAATCTTGTGAGTTTTCGATCATGTCTGGTGAAGCAAGCGGAGGATTTGCACAGGGAAGGTCCACAAGCAGACCGCCACTCTTTGTAGGAAACAACTTTGTCCACTGGAGATCTTTGATGAAGATGTTCATCATTGACCAAGATCTAGAGCTTTGGAACATTATAGAGAATGGTCCGAAGATTCCAGAAAAGGAAGGACCAAACGATACCAAAGTGGCAAAGAAGGAGTCTGATTACAACCAAGCAGATCTTGAAACCATCTCCAAAAACTACAGGGCTATCAACTTACTTTATTGTGGTCTTAGCACTGATGAGTTTAACCGTATTTCCTCTTGTAGGTCAGCTAAAGAGATTTGGGACAAGTTGGTCGTCACCTATGAAGGAACGAGCCAAGTAAAAGACACCGAGATCAGCATCTTCCTTCGAAAGTATGAGCTCTTCAAGATGAAATCCGATGAGTCAATCAAAGCCATGTTCACACGATTCACAGAAATCACTAACAACCTTGACTCTCTCGGCAAGAGCTTTACCAATGTTGAGAAAGTGAGGAAGATACTGAGGTGCCTTCCAAAGGAGAAATGGGGTCCAAAAGTAACAGCTATAGAGGAAGCCCAGGACCTCACCACTTTACCCCTTGATGACCTTCTTGGAAAGCTGATCACGCATGAGATGATCCTTAATGAAGACGATGGAGAACTTCCAGCTAGCACCAAGAACTTGGCACTCAAGTCTAAGAAGGATGAGTCCAAGGATGGATCTGATTCTGAAGATGAGGATGACGATGAGGATGATCCTTTTGCTCTTATCACAAGAGGCCTTGCTCGATTTCTCAAAATGAAGAAGCAATTCAACAACAAGGATGGATCAGAGTCTTCAAAATTTCGAGGTAAGCCTCAATACAACAAATATGAAAAGAAGACTAAACCGTTGTCTTGTTTTGAATGTGGTGAAACAGATCATCTTGTGAAGGACTGCCCTCAAAAGACTAAGAGCCAGCCCAAGAAAGGTGACAAATGGAAGAAGAAAGCTATGGTGGCTACTTGGAGTGATTCCGACTCTGACTCCGACGATGAGAAGGCCAACATCTGTCTTATGGCCTCAGAAAATGAATCCCACGATGAAAAGCTTGAAGCTACTGTAAGAGAACTAATGGAAAGTCCAAAAGAGGTATTATCGGAATTCCTTTCAAATATGATTGCCAATGAAGAGAAACTTATTGCCCAAACTAACATTCTTATTAAGAGAACTGTGGATCAGGAGAAAACTATTGAGGATCTGTCTATGAGGGTCAATGGTCTTGAAGCTTCTTATTCAGGTCTTGACATTAAAGTCAAGACGCTTGACTCGGAGAAATCTGAACTCAAGCAAGATCTCTTCTCTCTAAGAAATGTGCATCATGACTTAGAGAACGAGAAGATCTCTCTGAATAATAAGATTCTAGACCAACAGACAGCCCTCATAAGTTTTACCAAATCCAAAGGCACTCTCGATAAGATGTTGGGTGAGCAACAAAGCTCTCTAAACAAAAGTGGTATTGGGTACAATCCAAAGTTTTTAAAGAAGCAACACATTACCACTTTTGTAAAGGCTAAAGGAAGCAGAACCTCTCCTATATGTCACCATTGTGCTAGAAAGGGACATATAAAAGAGACCTGCCCTTATAGAAGAAAGGATCCTTATATCATTCGCAATACATTTCCTATTCATTTGAGAAAAGAATGGATAACACAAGTTTGGGTCCCAAAAGGCACTATTTTACCTAATATGGTTTACCCCAACAATGGATCCAAATTTGCTTATTGGTCTAGCCACAAAGGTTGATGTTTGTTTTGCAGGAGATCACCAAAGTGAAAGAACACAAATGGATTATTGATAGTGGTTGCTCGAGGCATATGAGTGGGAAGAGTTCTCTCTTTCATGATCTAAAGGAGCAATCCACGGGAACAATCACTCTTGGTGACAAAGGGAAATGCGACATTGTTGGTATTGGTAGTGTTGGAAGTGATTCCAGCCATAGTATTAAAAATGTCTATCTTGTTAATGGTTTAAAGTATAATTTGCTTAGCGTTTCTCAATTATGTGATAGTGGTAACAATGTCAGATTTAACAAGAAAAGATGTATAGTGTGCAGAGATGATACAGGTGAAGTTATTCTGACTGCATACCGTTACAACAACATATACGTTGTAAATGCTGATCAAGTGGCACAAGGAAGCTTAACCTGTTTAAAGGCCTTGACGGACGATCCAAAGCTTTGGCACAGGAGACTCGGTCATGTGAGTCCACATACACTACAGAAGCTTGTGTCCAAAGGACTTGTAAGAGGGCTACCTGAGATGGACTTCAAAGGTATTGACATGTGCAATGCTTGCACACGAGGTAAACAAACACGTAGCTCCTTCAAACCCAAAAAGGTTGTAAGTTCTTCTAGACCCCTTGAACTTTTACATATGGATTTATGTGGTCCTATGCGAGTCAAATCTCCCAATGGTAAAAAGTACATCCTAGTTGTTGTCGATGATTTTTCAAGTTATACTTGGGTTGCTTTTTTGAAAGAAAAATCAGAGGCCTTATTTGAGTTTTCAAAACTTTGTAAGGAGTTGCAAACTTTAAGAAATGAGCCCATAGTGTCTATTCGGAGTGATCATGGTAGGGAGTTTGATCAACTTCAATTTGATTTGTTTTGTGCTAAATATGGCATCTCCCATAACTTTTCTGCTCCTAGGAAACCTCAACAAAACGGGGTTGTGGAACGCAAGAACCGCACCTTAGAAGATATGGCCAGGACTATGCTTTTAGAAAATGCATTACCTAAAACCTATTGGGCTGAAGCTGTTAACACAGCTAACTACATTTTAAATCGTTGTCTTATTCGTTCCATCTTAAAGAAAACTCCTTATGAACTTTTCAAAGGCCGCAAACCACTTATATCTTATTTTAAACCCTTTGGCTGTACTTGTTTTGTTCATAACAATGGAAAAGATAACCTTGGGAAATTTGATGCGCGTAGTGATGAAGGTATATTTCTTGGCTATTCCACGAGTAGCAAAGCTTATAGAATCTTCAATAAAAGGACCCAGGTAGTTGAAGAAAGTATACATGTTATTTTTGATGAATGCAATGATGGTGCTTTGAGTGAAAGTGTTGCAGATATAGATCTTAATATCCATGAAGAGAACGAGGAAGGTGATGTTACCAAGAACACAGAGAAGAAGAACATGCAGGAACCGATTCTTAACACTGAAGAATTGGCCCAAGGTGTTGAAGATGCGTCCAAAGCCCTTGGTGTCCAATCCAACAGTGTTGAGACGTCTGAAACTGCTGTATCAGAACCTAACAGGACAACGGAGTCAGATGTACCACAAATCAATCCTGATGATGTGACGAATCAAGGAGGTGAGACTAGCAAAAGGAAATTCAAATACTCCTCATCACACTCATTAAAGGATATCATTTCTGACCCTACTTCTAGTGTTCAAACTCGTTCTAAACTTAAAGATCTTTGTGATTTTAACGCGTTTGTTTCTCTTATTGAGCCAAAGAAGGTAAATGAGGCACTTCAGGAGCCAGACTGGATTATAGCTATGCAAAGTGAACTCAATGAATTCGAGAGGAACAAAGTCTGGACTTTGAAGCCTAGACCAAAGCATCAATCAGTCATTGGCACTCGATGGGTGTTTCGAAACAAGCTAGATGAGAATGGCAAGATTGTGAGGAACAAGGCACGGCTTGTTGCTCAAGGCTACAATCAAGAGGAAGGTATTGACTACGAGGAGACCTTTGCTCCCGTAGCCTGGCTTGAAGCCATTTGCATTTTATTAGCATTTGCATCCTTTATGAGCATAAAGTTATATCAAATGGATGTCAAGTGTGCTTTTCTTAATGGTTTCTTAGAAGAAGAAGTTTATGTGGCTCAACCCCCAGGTTTTGAAAGTTCAGAATTTCCCAATCATGTTTATAAACTTGACAAGGCGCTTTATGGTTTGAAACAAGCCCCAAGAGCTTGGTACGAGCGCTTGTCAAAATATCTTTTAGAAAATGATTTTAAAAGGGGGTTGATCGACAAGACTCTTTTTATCAAGACCAAAGGAAAGGACATTTTGGTTATTCAAATTTATGTTGATGATATATTATTTGGTGCTACTAACACATCTTTGTGCAAGGAATTTTCTGACATCATGTGCAGTGAATTTGAGATGAGCTTAATGGGTGAACTAAACTTCTTCTTGGGGTTACAAGTTCATCAATCCAAGAAAGGGATCTTCGTCAACCAAAGCAAGTACACTAAGGATCTCTTGAAAAAGTTCAAGATGGATCAATCTAAAGCAGCCAAGACTCCCATGAGCTCAACATTGTCTCTAGATCAAGACAAGACTGGAACTAGTGTCAATCAAAAGGAGTATCGAGGAATGATTGGATCTTTATTATATCTCACGGCTAGTAGACCTGACATTATGTTTAGTGTTTGCATGTGTGCTAGGTTTCAAGCTGATCCCAAAGAATCTCACCTCGTGGCTGTGAAGAGGATCTTTCGATATCTCAATGGCACTAGGGAACTTGGACTATGGTACCCAAAGAAAAAGGATTTCACTTTAATTGGATATTCTGATGCAGATTTTGCAGGCTACAAGGTGGATAGAAAGAGCACATCAGGATGTTGCCAATTCTTAGGAGCATCCTTGATCAGCTGGCACTCAAAGAAGCAAAATTCAGTCGCTCTATCCACTGCAGAAGCCGAATACATTGCAGCTGGAGCTTGTTGTTCCCAAATCCTTTGGATAGCTCAACAAATGCGAGATCTTGGCATCAACCTCAAGGGTATCCCAATTAAGTGTGACAATACAAGTGCCATATCCATCACTAAGAATCCTGTTCAACATTCAAGGACCAAGCATATTGATGTGAGACATCATTTCATTAGAGATCATGTTGAAAAAGGTGATGTGTCCATATCTTTTATTTCTACTGATTATCAATTGGCTGACATTTTTACTAAGCCTTTGGCAGAGGACAGGTTCACCTTCATTAGACGAGAGATTGGGATGCTTGACAAGGATGCACTTTCGCAGGGGGAGCTTTCCCTTTACGAAAGATATACTCCACTCAGTGTCAAGACCTTTGAGAGTTATGTCAAGGTCTGCCAACTGAACAGTGGAGAACATATATCGGATCATATATTTTTGGTTAATATCTTTTTAGATATTTAATCAATTATATTTGTGTTAATCGGATTTCAAAAATTGCCTATTTTTATGTTTTCCTTAACCGTTAAGATATTTTATTTTTGGAACTAAATTGGTTTGTGTTTAGTCCGATTTTTATGGTAATTTGAATTCAAATTTGAATTTGAAAATCCTTCAACTTGGCAAGGTAATGTTTTCTTTCCTTGGAACCCTAAACCCATCCCATCAATCCGTCACCCTCTCTCTCTACTTAAACCAAATCTGTACCCGACTACAACCCACACTTAGATTTTATCCAAACCCTTTCCACTTCTTCATCTTCAACCTCTCAAAGAAACCCTAACCAACTACCTCCATGGCACCCACAACCAAGAAAGTCGTCAGTCCCAAAAGACTTGGCGCCACCCCCAAGGGACGCCAGGCCACTGCTACCTCTCCCACACCCGAACCTCCTACTCAAGCCATCATCCCAGCAGTTGTCCAGAGCACCGTCAAGTCGAGCTCAGCCACGGCTCCCAAAGGCTCTCAGAAACGTGCTGCTAAGAAACCCTTGAGTGCTAAACAAAAGGGGAAGAGAAAGATCCTGGAAAGAGATGCTGCCAGGGAAGCCGAGGAGGAGGCCTTGAGACAGAAAAAGGCCGATGAGGAGGCCGAGCTTGCTAAGAGACTGGCCGAGGAGGAAGCTGAGCGAATTCGGAAGGAATCCGAAGTCAAAGAGGTTCCATCTGAGGTGGAGCCCGAGGAAGAAGAAGAGAAAGAGGAAGAGCACGAGGGATCCGGAGAGGACGAGGAACCTGAAGGTGATGAAGCGGGGTCCGGTGAGGACTCGGGGTCTGAGGAAGAGGAGGAAGAATCCCCTTCTCCCTCTCCTCCTCCTCCTCCCCCGTCTCCGAAGAAGCGGAAAGCCCCTGCTCCAGTCAAGCCTCCATCCCCTAAGCGTACCAGGAAGGGCCCTGTCAAGAGTCTTGTAGCGCTTGTCAAGAGAGCTGCTCCAACTGTTGCGCGCAGAAAGAACGCTGAACCCCCGGCCTATATCCAGGTAAATCAATCCTTGCCCTCCTCATGGTTTCAAGATGCTGAGACTGCTGGTAAGTGGGTAGACGAGTTTAGAAATCGTAAGATTAGTTGTTCTGATTTTTTAGATATCGAGTTCTTTGAAGCTTTGAAGTTATCTTGCATTGAGCTCCTCAAAAAATCCCCTGCCTGGAACCTTATTAATCTTGAGACTGTTTACTACCCCGAGCTTACCCGACTTTTCTACATAAACCTAAAAGCCAAAAGTGATCCTGATGGTTGGTCTTTGGAGTCTGTCGTCAAAGGGGTTAGAATCTCTCTCAACTCCAATGACTTCGCAGACTCTCTAGGCTTACCTACCCCTGTTCCACATGCTCAAGTAAACCCCTCAAAAGAAAACTGCATCATCCTAGCCCGAGCCAAATATCTCCTACCCGAAGCGTCCAACAGCACCTCAAAACAACTCACCCACTCATCCCTAACCCTTGAGGCAAAAATTATCTTTAACATCATTGTTAGATGCCTCTTACCCCGTCTCAACTCTGGCTCACTCCTAACCGACAATGTCATGGTCCTGCTCTACCGCATTCTAAATGGCCTTGATCCTGATCTGGCCAACACTATCCTTGGAACCATGGCCCATGCCAGAAAAGCTCGAAAAGGCTCTCCCCTCCCCTTTGCTACCCTTTTGACCCCTATCTTCAAAGCTTCTGGAATTGATGTCAAAAATGAAGAGCAGCTGCGTCATACGGGTATGTTCGACTCTAAAGGCCTTGAAAAGATTGGCATCACTCGGTCTCCCCAAGGGACCTTGAGTCTTGCCACTCCTTCAAAAGCCTTTCCCACTGCTCCAGCTTTCGATGAACGCATGGACAACCTAGAGTTGGGCTTGGAGGAAGTTCGCCTGGATATTAAGGAGCTGCAGACGGAGGTGATGACGAAGATGAGCGGGATTTCAACGTTGCTGGAAGGACTGTGGACGAGGCTCAAATGCTCTGGATTGACCAAGCCTAAACCTTAACCCGCCCTATCCCACCCTAAAAACTTATTACTTTGCTGGTTTTTGGAAACATTTTCAAAACTTTTGGTGACTGTTTTACCTCCGCCCTTTGTTGAAAGACAAAAAGGGGGAGATGATCGTTAGACCTTGAAAACCTCTGTTTAAAGGTCTTGGAAGACCTCGCTTTTTAACTTCTGGTTTTCGGTTGGATGTTTTCTTACGTTAAAAATTATTTGATCCAACATTTGTCTAACCCTTGCAGGTACTTAGTCCGATCTTGCTTATGATATATCTGTTTGACTAAGCTGCAGGGATGCACAGGTTTTGTCTTTCATCAAGGGGGAGATTGATAATTCCCTCCCTTGATGAAAATCGGAAAAGATGTTCCAAAGGCTTTGACAGGTTTTTGTGTCAAAGGCCTTGGAGCGTTAACAGTTGATGAAATACAAAACCTATCTTATTATTCGTATATTATTTTATCTTATTATATACTTCCATTATATTATATATATATATATGAATAACTAACCATTTCAGGAAGTATAAATCAGATTACATCCTTCCTTTTACTTGTTGAGAAGATCGGTTCAAAAATAGATCATGGCTTCGAAGTGTCCTTAAATAGAAGATCCAAGATCAACCTGATTGGAAAGAGCCGTTGGAGATCTGGTGAAGAAGATCCTCACGCTCCATGCTATCTTCATGCTATTATATAAAGGAAAGGAAGGAGAAGACGGAAGTACAAGTGCTACACACGAGCTTCAATTCATTCAAGCGATCTGTCTTCCAAGTGTCTCTCTGCAAAGCGCTCAAATAGTTTGTTGTTTATTTCAAAGCCTTTGAGAGTCAATGTGAGCTTATAGGATATATTCATTACAAGTGTTACTCGAGAGTTTATAACTCGGGAAGTTGCACTAGGCTATTGATTTGCGAGAGTTAGAGGATTGTACTAGATAGCTGAGAGAGGTGGGGCTCTTCTAGATTGGTCTAGGACTCCAAGGGAACGTGAGTTGACTAGATTGCAATTGTATAGGAGAGAGGCTTCTCGGTTAGCTATTAGGATCCTAAGCTAAGCATTCAATAAAGCCTTTGAATCCTAGGGTTGTGGAAGAACCCTAGGCGGGGACGTAGGCCAGTTGTGCTGAACCTCGTAAACAATTACTCGTGTCCTTTACTTATTTGCTTTACCTTATTTCCGCACTTGGTTCGATTGTCTAACTTTGTGATTCAGGTTTAATCTCAAGAGTTTTGATTCAAGCTTCAAAAGTCTTGAGACTTTCTGCGAAAAACGGGCATACTCTATTCAACCCCCCTTTTAGAGTACTTCTTATTACATTGTTTTTACATTATCGAACCTTCACATATCATATTCACGTCAAGGATAGCCATATACCTTAACGGATCTATCATAGTATCGCACGTAGTAGGATTCATCATATGATATCACAGGAGTTGCACATCACATCAATAAGATAAGCACGTCATATCATGCTAACTACCAAGCGTCATCACAAATAATTCTGTATACTAGCATTTCATCGAGTTCAGGGGGCAACTATGTTAGTACTAACAATTCACAATTGTCTATGACAATACATCAGGGAATCAACATCGTCTAAGCAGAGAATTCGCACCACATCCAGCCCCAAGTAAAGCATACACTAAGTCACATCCTCAAGAAAATCTGCCTATAATTACCAACCATAACAAGAATCGACCACCATTCCCTACCTCTCGCAAAAAGGTCATCATTACCTCGGTCTACCGACTCAATCCAACACTAGTTCTAGACATCATTGCATCCCGCTTATCATATGTCCCACTCATAGACAATCTCTATAGTCTCATAATCATCCGCACTTCAAGGCCTACATCCCAAGCCGAATTACTAGGTATCCCAACTCTTGTGCCATCAAGTCATCTAAGAGCCAGCCTACTTCGACATCCCGACCTCAAATCCTACTCGACTACCTAAAACCATATCTCGGAGTTTTCAATCGCACAATTTCCTTATTCTGGCAAGCTTAACAACTCGACCGATTACCAATACTCTCTATAAAGCATACCCTCATCCTAGAGGTCCTCTACCAGTCTCATATTCACCTTCTAGGAGAAATCTCAAGTCCTCGACTAAACCGCTCTCACGATCAATCTAGACACCTCTTAACAATCTTGCTGATTCTTCCTAAGCTCTCAAGACTCCGCCTGACCATTACCTCCCAAAGGGACGTATCAAATCATCTCGCTAACCTGATCATACTTCCCACACCACTAACCGCTCTTACTAACCATCCACCTCTAAGAACTCAACTCATACTAACCATCTCACACCTGTCACTCTCGACCAACTCCAACGCCGAAACTAAACTAGTGCTAACTCATAACCACGAATCCCCGAGTTCCTCATCACCCGCGTCTATCCTCAATGACCAAACACAGATTCTACCTACTCGTCCCATTCCGAATCTCACAAAACCTAAACATCCATGACTCCTCAGCCGACCTATTCTAGATTCTCGTCTCAGTATATTTCCAAATTTCCTCATTCCAACCCTTACTAACCTTAACCATTCGAAAACCTCAAGTCGTCCTACTCCAGTTCCTCATCTCTTCATATTACGAAATTTCCTCAAGCTCCTACTTCTTAACCATGACACCTTACCGTCCAAATCTTTCTTTTACCGATCATCATTTCCGTAGAGTCCCTAGATCATCCTCATCCGAGTTTCCCAATTATCGCAACTTAGCCAACTCTCTAAAACATTCTTCCCCTAGTGTTCTCAATACTTTTATGATTTGCCAATTTCCAAACTTCATGCTCAAAATCTCCCTATCTTGACCTCAAACCCACAATCTTACGAGAAATCTCAACGACATTCTTGCCTAACTACCAGCCCTTGTTCGAGATTCATCTCACGCCCTCAAATACCTCAATAGCCACAATAACATCCACTCATAACTCTCGATTCATTCCCTATCCTAAAATCCTCCAACAACGCATCTAGAAATTCCTTCACTAACGAATTCTCCAAGCACTACCAATCGTACATCCTAGTCCCAATTACTCATCACGCGTACACCCTTGATATGAACAACCTAATACCCAAGATCGATAACTTCCCAAACAACCTTATACTACTTTTCCTTAGCGATTCCTCAACCTCAGCTTTTACCAAGTTCGCTCCCAATCACCACACATACAACCTAGTCCCAATTCTATGATTCCTTAGACATTCGTTAACCGACCATCCTCAATGCCACCCACAATTCGCTCCAAAACTACTTAGACACTCTCTCGCAGTATACTAACCCGTATATCAACACATCCCCTCAAGAATCCCTCCAAACCACCCTTAAGTCACTTATCCACCTCTAGGACTACACCACCCGCACACGCTATTGTCCCACACTACCTCTAACGAAGACCTTTCCCCTGAAATCTTGCCATACTACTCTATTCCTCACCGAAGACCTACTTGGAAGCTCAATTATACTCAATATCTGACAAGTCCTAACTCACGCGGCTCTTCTCAAGCTGACGCATCCTTCCTACACCTCATCTCACACAACCAATGACCCACTCGAAGAGCCCATTTCACCAAGGAATCACTCGACTCATGCCCAAGACGAAAACACTACTACATATATAACTCATAATCGATTTACTAGCAGGTCAGTACACTGAAGCATCAAGATACATCATCGCAAGCACAAGTTAGTCAGGTCACCATTCACTACTGGTTCGGCATATTCGTCACTACCAATCTCATCATGTCAGTTCTAGGCCTATCACACACCATCAATTCCGACTAATAAGAGAATCCACGGTTCGAATTAAGAATGCTCTTCCTCGAGTTAGTTGGGAGGATCCTGCTCACGTCTCCCATCCTTGAAGCATATCCGTTCTTTTTGCCATCGGTGACGTCGTCCTTGGAGTCTATGGGACATGGACCCACCATGCTTCCGCTTCGCCGTCCCGGTGCCACTTGGTCGTCGCTTCTTCCTTTCATGTCGGCGCTCCTCGAAGGATTGCAAGGATTAGGAGTTACGGAGATAGGGGAGAGACAAAGGCGGACAACACGACTTCTTGACAACACGACTTCTTCAATGATTCAGACATGGACCAGGACTAGACGGTGAGACTAGAGATAAGATCTCAACCCGAGAGTTACAACGATGCCCTTAGGTCATTCTATGAGGTTATATTTGCCGCAAGGAACACATAGCAATCAAGAAGTATCTCAACAACATTATTCCACACTAGCATGTACCTATCTCAAGAATAACGATTTATGAGTTCACAACACGTTCATCTAATCAATTTCTTCCTGCACGCGGACAAGCAAGTACCCTATCATTTCATTTACCAGTCATGCCTGACATATTAAGATAATTTATACATGGACCGACAATGGACATATGCAACACAAGTCATGCAAGATCTAGCGAGCATCACATAATATAACATGTATGATTAATCACTCACCTTAGGTACACACATAAGCATATCAAGATGATATGGGGCCAATGCAGCATGTTAAAATGCATTCCAATAATCCTACTACAGGTATAGTCAAGTCCTACAGGGGCGGTACAACAACTATCATATCACATACATTCATATTCACATAGTAAGACGAGTACGACAATTAATCATACGAGGGTCCAAATTTGGGAGGTATATGTCCTACATGATACTAGCAATACTCGTTAAACATATACATAGTCAACGAGGTCCAATTAAGTCAATTTAGAATGCTAAGACATTCATTCCTCATATTAAACATACAACAAGGGTTGATCACACTATCATGAACCTAATTCATGGAAAGATAATAATTCTGGAAGTTTCATACATATGGTACAAATATCTCCTCATAGAAGCAACCATGCAAGTTATCAACCAAGTCATGCTAAAATACCCCGACATCCCATGTCATGAAGTCATAAAGGAGGCTATCATTATAATCAGACAGAATTCCCTAAGGGCAATCACTTACTCATCACCCCGTTTCCCGTGGGACACTAGTATGACTCGCTCGGTAGGACACAATGACGTTCACGTTGTTCCCGAGAGATGAGGATAAACTCGTGTTTAGACTCCTATGGAAAGAAGACATGGTTGGCCATTACGAGGATCAAAGGGGTGACTCCATGAGACAACTCACTCCTAACTCGAAACTACTTCAGTCATCACTCACTCTAACATACTCAAGTAATCCTCACATCCGACATGATTTTTGAAGGTAATTAGATGACCAACCCAAATTTCCCGTGGGAGACACCAACCTCTAGTACAAGACTCGGTAGAAGCATAGATGGTGGGATACCAAACAGGACTCGAAACGGGGTGAGCGGATGCTCTTTGACCCCTGCTAACATGCCTAAATATTTTGATGTGACGGATGACGAAGTTAGAATCATCAAAGGGTTTGAATTAAGGAAGTTCCATTCCGACAAGACAGGAATTCCAATGACATAAGAACGAGGTACTCTCCCGCTATCCCGTTTGCACAGTTATTCAATACATGATTCAAGTCAAGATATACTGATTAGTTCTCTATCTTAAGCAAAACAACACTCAACATTTAAGCAATCAACGGGGTTAATATGATCCTCTTCGAGGAGGATCGCCCTCAGGTCCAGTTGGATATAATGCATATAATAATAGAGACGATCTATGCCGTCCTTCGAGGGGCGGCTAACCAGAGGGGCAATTACCTCATGGTCTCCTAACCCATTGCACTCCAACCCTCGAGTTCCTTGGAGTCTTCATAACCCATCTGTAAAAGAAAGCTAATGTTTGCCTACCTTCCCCGAATTCTACATCCATAAGGGATGTCTATCGCATAGTCTCTACCCCACGAGATTGCCATTCATAATTGATTACTTTATGCTTATGTCCAATTAAATTCATTTTGCCCCTTGAAAACAATTTGAAAACCACTTGAAAGCAATTTGAAAACCTTGGGCCATTTTCAAAACCACTTCAACCTATCATACTCGGATTGCAAAACCTCAGCTCTGATACCCCTTTGTAACGGCCCAGGATTATGATTCCCAGGTTACGTTTCGAGGGATAAAACCCCTCGTTAGGATCTTGCGCCCCGAGTACAGGTTGAAGGTTTCAAAACCTACTTTAATGTTTTCAAAGGGGGATTTCGTACCCAAAATCGAAGGGATCGTTGGAATCCCCGGGGAAGTCCCCTGTACCTGTCATAAGTCTAAGCGTGGAAATCCGAAATCGTGCGACTAGCGGAAACAAGTGTAATACAAGAGGGCGCCACGCCAGAGCCGGGTCAAAACGGAGTCTAAAGTGTAAATCCAAAAATATAATCAGAGTCTGGTGAAGTCTATAACTCCAGCGCTCACTCTCCGCCGACAAAATGACCCACGCAATAAGCAAACAGCACCGATAAGATGAGCATAAATAATACCTAAAAAAATTGATATGGGGCGGGATCAGATCGATGCCCACTTAACTCTGCATCCCAACCATAAGCACACATATACGCTATACCTAGTAAAGATGCATCTAGATGCATGGCGGAAAATTAACACACTAACATGCTCCTAAGATCAAGTACATGATAATAATAAGGCCTTAGCACAGAATACCAAGTGGTATATCCCTCTCCTACCTCCACCCCTTCCGATAGGTGGAGACTGGCCAGCTCGTGAATGCATTCATTCATAATAGGGCGGCACGCATGCCTAACCCGCTCCACAATAAAGCCCGCATGCATCTCATAATATAAGGAAGTGCATGACTCGATTGACTCAGGGTACCCGATGAGGCTGGGCTACCCTATGACCCTAGCAATGACTCTAGTTACTTCACAGATAACGGCCGTTCTGTTTACATACGCATAAAGAAATAGGATGCTCAACGTAGATGCAACCTAGCATGGTACTACATGACATGCTGATCATGAATGCAACACCTAGTATATCATGCATCTAAAGCAGGGAATAGCTCTATTCAATCTGAGTAAGCTCCGAAGAGACTTACCTGGTATCGCAGAACAGCAAAAGGCAATCAACCAGGCAATATGAAATCCGACACGTCACAGATGGTCACCTAACAGGTATAAGCACACCAATGAGTCTATCTCTAAGGCACACAAAGCATAGAATTATCACACACACAACTTCACAACTTAACATAATAACTGTCACATCATCATTTCCATAATGTCAACCTTATCTCATAATCTATCATCTCAATATCTCACAACCATACTCAATATAATTCTCCAATTCATCAACTTAAGACAATTCCAATTCATACTTAACCAACTTACATGCCATCATTTCAAAATCTTACTTAGCATATAATTGCACATCTTCAACATAATCATATAACATTTAACCACAATAATAAATCACCACAATATCATATATTAAATCTCAAAACAACATCTTATATTTTAATCCCAATAATATTACATACTACCTCTAACATCATTTTATTTTAACATCTTTATAAAATATTTATAAAATCCCAACAATATTCATTTACTCAAAACCTCCCTTTTTAAATTACTAATCCAACCTTACTTTATTTTAAATTACCAAAAACCACCCTCTTATTTTGGTAAAACCCCAAACCGGCCCCTTATGGTTAAATAAGCCCAAAGACAAGTTTGGTTCATCTGAAGAAAATTAGGCCCAACAACTTGTTTTAAAATGTCAAACCCGGCCCAAAAAATTAGGCCCAACAACCCATTTCTCCCATCTTTAAAATCTGGAAGGTTAAAAAAAGGAAGGGCCCCATATGCTGACGTGTAAAAAAAAAAAGGGCCCAGGGCTGAAGTGGCAAATGAAGGGCGGGGGGGGGGGGGGGGGGGGTCCACATTCATCTTCTTCCTCCCATTTCTTTCGATGGAAATGAAAAGACAGGGGCCTCGTGCCCAGAAACGGCGGAGGAAAGTTGAGGGAGGGGGAGTCCTCCGGCGGCGATGGTCCAACTCCGGCCACCCGGAACGGCCACTCCGACACCCACACACACGGAAACGAAAAGGGAAGGAAGGAGGAGAAGAAAGAAGCTCACCGAGGGGGGTATTCGACGCCGGAAGCGGAGCTCCGGGAGGCTGTCCTCGGGCTGCGTCGATGGCGATTCTTCGAGCGGAAACCGCCTAGAAGATGAGAGGGAGGTTAAAGATGGAAGCTTGCTCGATTTGAAGGTGAAGGAGAGGAAACGCGAGCGAAACGAGGCCTTACCGAGGCGAATCGGGAAAGCGGAGCCGAAGGACGACGGGGGCGGCGCTGGCTGCGTTGGGCTTCGGCTACAGCTGGCGGCTCCGGGAAACTGGCGCTGCTGCCTCGGATTCGAAGAGGGGTGTGTAGGAGCAAGGCGGGGCTGGGCTTTTTGTATCCTCGGCTAGGCAAAACAGGACCGGGAAAGGGGAGCTGTGGTGTTGGCGGTAGTCGACAACGAAGACTGGTGGGAGGGCGGCGGTGCGGCAGTGACGGGGGTGCGGCAGCAAGGAGGTGGGAGGTGGTGAGGTGTGGCGGCAGAAGTGGAAATGGGGCTACAACAACCGGTTTTGGCTTGTTTGTGTCAATGCCGAGAGAGAGAGAGGGGGAAGAATTTGAATTTTCCAAAGGTCAAATTGCAACACAAAGAGGTCTATTTTTGGGAAGAGAAAGGTGTTGTTTGTTGGCCAAAATAAGGGGAAACCAAGTAGAGAGGGAGGGAAGGTGAGGATAAGATTTTACCTCAATTAGGAGGTGATGAGTTGGATTAGGATAATAAAGGCGGAAGAAGACGGAATTGGGGTCTTAATTCGGAAATTTAAATTTCCGCTGATTGGTCGTTTAAAAACCCAAGGACGGAATTGATATTTAAATCGGGAAGTTTGGGTCGGGATTTATTTTTAAATTCATTTTGATTTTCTTTTTCCGATAATTAATATTTTAAAAATCCGAGCCTTTACAATGAGTTCAAGTGAATATTTTTTTAAGTGAAAATTTTATACACTAATTTTTTAATGGGAATTTTATACCATTAAATTGGATGAAAATAGTTGTGCTATTTTATTTATAAAAGTTAACATAGAGTTATGATGTTTTGTTCTATCTATATTGATTTAACACAATTAATTTATATATTATACCAAATCATATCAATATTTTAAATAATTTTTAAAAATAATTATATTTTTATTACTAGTAATTAAATATGAAATTATATATTTTTTCTATATTATGGGTGAAAATGTGGGGTTTTATCATTAAATTATATATAGGGACAAGTAAACATTAAATTATAGAGATCAACTTCTCTTCCTCCAAATTTAGAGATTTTTTCCCTCTTTCCATCCATTTCTCTAATTTAGAGATGGAATATGCTGTTGGGGAGAAAAAATGGTCATTTTCTCTAAAATCTTCATTTTTCTCTATTTTAGAGAAGCTGTTGGGCTTGCTCTTATATTATGATATTGCCATAAAACAGCCCATCTTTTCGAGAATTCTGTTTAGCGCAGGGTGAATTTGTCATTTAGCGCATGATTGGTCGCACCGACCATATAGTTAATTGTTCGCAACGACTGTATAGTAATTGATCGCAATGACCCAACACATTATGGTCGCCACGACCATGGTCGCAACGATCATATATATTATAGCTAGGTTGTTTTTTTGAACCTGACTGGATTAAAATCATCCCTTTTTACCCTGGTTATTTTTTGACCCGAAATGAAAGAATGCACTAATTAAAAACTAAAAAAATAGAAGAAAAGAAACAGATTCGTCTTCCTTCCCCATCCGATCCATCTTCTCCTCTTTGGTCCAGATCGCCGCTGAGGAGCTCTCGACTTTTTCCCATCCCACCACGAAGACTATGCCTAAAATGAAAATTGCACACGATTTCATCCCACCTTTAATTAGAGAAAAACAAAACCTCTCTCTCATCCCACCTTCCATTTCTATAAATTTCCAGAACTGTGTCTTACTAATTAAAATTTTTCTTTGAATGCTATTCCATTTGTATACACTAATCCATCCTCAAGTTCACAAACTCTAGATGGTTTGTTTGTTTATTAAAGGGTTTGATTTGGAGTTTCGACGGATGCCATGGCTAGGGTTAGTGGACAACTTTTGATAATGGCATTCCGTAATTAATTGGTGATATAGGGGTAAATAATTTTTGTTTTAAAGAGTAAAAATGTCTTGTTCTAATACAGTGAGGATCCTTTGTAACACTCGGTGTTACACTTAATTATTTCATATATAAATTTATATTACAAAATTTTATAAAAATTATATTTAAATTCTAGACACTTATATTAACATGTTTATAAAATTTTATTATGAAAAATTATTATTAAAAATTATGGATAATTGAAAGATTGATTATTTTAGAAAATATTTTTTATATTTTTCTAAAATATATATTTTCAAAATAAAAATTTATAGACATGTTAATATAAGTATATAAAGTATAAATATAATTTTAAATTTTTTTAATGTGAATTTATACCGAATATAATTAAGTGTAACACCAGATGTAACACGTAAAGTGTTACATGGGATCTCAACTGGTTCACAGTGCATCTTCCCCCGTAAGCCATAATAGCTAGGGAAAATAGCCTATCAAAAGAGAATATTCTATCTAATATTCTCTTTTGACTTATTGTACGGTTTTGTTGTTCCCACCATAGGCCAGTTTTGGCAGGCTAAATTTCCTATAAATATTAATATAATTTAGAAATTTCACATCGCATTTCTGTCACTCGATTTTATCTTTAGTACATTAAGCAACATAATATTTATTTTTTATTATAATTTTGATGAATCTATAATAAAAAGGATTAATGTCATTTTCTAAAAATATTATTTATGTAATGATAATTTAAATATGTCAAATATTATGTTCATATCGAAGAACTCTTGAATATCTTTGCAATACTACAACTTTTATTTTTAAATTAAAAATCATAAATATAATTTTAAATTTTTTTAATGTGAATTTATACCGAATATAATTAATTAAGTGTAACACCGAATGTAACACGTAAAGAGTTACAAGGGATCTCAACTGGTTCTCAGAGCATCTTCCCCCGTAAGGCCGTAAACCATAATGGCTAGGGAAAATAACCTATCAAAAGAGAATATTCTATATAATATTCTCTTTTGACTTATTATACGGTTTTGTTGTTCCCACCATAGACCAGTTTTGGCATGCTAAATTTCCTATAAATATTAATATAATTTAGAAATTTCACATTGCATTTGTGTCACTGGATTTTATCTTTAGTACATTAAGCAACATAATATTTATTTTTTATTATAATTTTGATTAATCTATACTAAAAAGGATTAATGTCATTTTCTAAAAATATTATTTATGTAATGATAATTTCAATATGTCAAATATTATATTCATATCGGAGAACGCTTGAATATCTTTACAATACTACAACTTTTATTTTTAATTAAAAATCATAAATATAATTTCAAATTTTTTTAATGTGAATTTATACCAAATATAATTAACTGTAACACCGGATGTAACATGTAAAGAGTTACAGGGGATCTTAACTGGTTCTCAGAGCATCTTCCCCCGTAATGCCGTAAGCCATAATGGCTAGGGAAAATAGCCTATCAAAAGAGAATATTCTATATAATATTCTCTTTTGACTTATTATACGGTTTTGTTGTTCCCACCATAGGCCAGTTTTGGCAGGCTAAATTTCCTATAAATATTAATATAATTTAGAAATTTCACATCGCATTTTTGTCACTCGATTTTATCTTTAGTACATTAAGCAACATAATATTTATTTTTTATTATAATTTTGATGAATCTATAATAAAAAGGATTAATGTCATTTTCTAAAAATATTATTTATGTAATGATAATTTAAATATGTCAAATATTATATTCATATCAAAGAACTCTTGAATATCTTTACAATACTACAACTTTTATTTTTAATGAAAAATCATAAATATATAATATATAGATTTATAATTGTATTATTTGTAGATTTACATAAACATTAAACACATAAAAATAAATAAATAGCATTTGGCCTTCCAAAAGAGGAAGCCAAATATAACCTTTGTTTCGAAAATAGGCCAAAAACAAAAAGACTAAAATGGATTTTGACTAAGGTGGGAGCAAAATTAGATCAAAATTCATTTTTTGGTTTACCATGAAAGATGCTCTAAAAAGCACACAACAAATATCTGAGACAACATATCAGAGTATTATCTATATTTATATCTATCTACAAGAAAAATATCTGAGAAAACTCCTACAACAAATAAACGAAGTCAAATTGGACTTATGGGACTATACGAACATGCCAACCACACGACCACAAAATCAATATAGGAAAAAAAAGAAACATTAGATGACAAAAGCCTAAAGTTGGGCACTTCAAAATAAATTTTGATGGTTCCAGGCTCCATTCGGGGCTTGCAACTACTGGTTTTGTCATTAGGGAGGCCAATGGATCCATCATGACACTGATGCTAGACTACTAGTAGCAATATATGGTACAATACCAAATTTTCTAATATAATATTTTAATATAATTAATATAATAAAATATAATCTATTAACAAAACACACCATCGTAATGAATTAATACTAGTATCAATATATGGTACAATACCAAAATTTTATCCATCTCTACTTAATCAATACAATACAATACGCTTAGGATAAAATTTTACCCAAATTTATTTAGATATCAATATATATTTTTACAAAATTTTACCCAAAGTTATTATAAATGAATATGTATTCTATCTCTTTTATTTGTAGCCAATTAAAAATCTATATAAACTCTTAATTTAGAAGAGTTCCGGCTGACGTGTCAACCTTAGAGTGAATTTAGCCACTTTAACCAATCATAATTTTTTCTTCCTTTCATTTTCTTTTAATTCTCTTTTTATTTTATTCTCTTTAATTCTCTTTAATTTTTTTGTACGGGGAATTAGGTCTTTCCTTTCCAATCTCCTGCGCCTCCTCCTAATTCCGAAGAATCCTTCCTTTCCAATCTCCTACCGCCGGTGTCACCCCCGCCGCCATCACCACCACCTCTGCTGCCGCTGCCTCCGCTGCCGCTGCCACCACCACCACCACAACAGAACTGAGATATGTTTCTGTCGAAACCCCAAACCCCACCCCCCTCTCTCTCTCACTCTAGAACTCCTACCGCCGCCGTCACTACCACCGTCATCGCCACCACCTACCGCTGGCTCCACTGCCGCCGTCTCCACTGTCGCTGCCTCCACTGCCGCTGCCACCACCACCACCACCACAGATCTGAGATCTGTTTCTCTCGAAACCCCAAACCCCACCACTCTCTCTCTCACTCTATAACTCCTACCGCCGCCGTCACTACCGCCGCCATCACCACCACCTCCGCTGCCTCCACTGCCGCTGCCACAACCACCGCAGATATGAGATCTCTTTCTCTCGAAACCCCAAACCCCACCGAAAAATCCTTCCTTTCCAAACTCCTACCGCCGCCGTCACCACCTCCGCTACCTCCACTGCCGCTGCCACCACCACCACAAATCTGAGATCTTTTTCTCTCGAAACCCCAAACCCCAGGTTTGCCTCTTTCATTTCAATCTTTCAATTGCAGTTTCCTACTGTTTTGATGTTCGCTACTGAAATGTAACATCCAGATTGATCAATTATATGTTTTGTTCTTCAAATTTAGTGTTTATCTGTAAATCTTTATTTTGTATTACATATAGATATAGAGCCCTGACTCTCCTTTTAACCAAAAAAAAAGATATAGATACTGACTGATTTTTTTAGGTTTGTTATTTTTTTTTATTCCTATTTTCTGGGATTGAGTTTTTATCCGATGATTACTGGTGTTGTTAGTATTTTAGTTTTTCTTCATATTTTTCTCAATCAATTTTAGATTCTGCTTTGATATTAATCATTTTTTTTATTCCTATTTTCTGTAATTAGGTTTGATTTTACCCTTGCAACTTATCCGATAATTGGTTTGTTTTTTCAGATTATTGTAGAATTTGTTAGTTTTTTATTTTCTTCTTATTTCTTCAACAAATCTTATTTGCTGATTTGATTTTATCCATTTTCCCTCCTCTTTTATAAATACCGGTTCTTTATTAACCCATTCCCCCATCATCTCATCAATCAAGCATTTTTTTTATTAATCCTATTTTCTATAATTAGATTGGATTTTAATTTAATTTGTTTCTTATCCGATAATTGTTTTGTTTTTTTAAGATTAATATAGAAGTTAGTTTTTTTAATTTCTTATTATTTCTTCAAAAAAAATCTTAATTTCTGATTTGATTTTATCCATTTTCCTTCATTTTTATAAATACTGGTCTCTTATTAATCCATTCTTCAATCAAGGTGTTCATAATGCGGATGTTCTCGAAAGAACCTTTTTCCTGGATCCAATACAAAACCAGCCTTGATGAAAGGGTTTGTACATTTCTCATATTTTGTCCATGTTTCAATCACAGATTATGTCTATGTTCTCCAGTTGTATATCCCATTATGTTTGGGTTCTTACTACATTGCTCTAATTCCATTTAGTTATTTTTATTTTGTAGGGATGTCGAATTGAAGCATACATTCGGGGAAAGTTCATTTGGAGAAGTTCATTTGAAAATCCTTCTGTTAAGGTATTTCATCCGTTAATGATTTGTTTCCATCACATTACTGGTCTGTTAGTTTTTTTAAAATTTCTTCCTAATATCTGGAATAATCTTAACTTCTTATTTCATTTCATCCATTTTCCTCCACTTTTATATATACTAATCCCTTATTAATCCACTCCCCATCATCTCATCGATTGCCGCTCACTTTGGTTCACAATGGCGATGGCAGGACCGCATGAGCAATAATCAAATCATAAACATATCAGAACAATTGATTTTTTTTCAAGGTTCTGCCTAGATTCAAGGAATGGACCTCCCTCACAGCAAAAACATATTCAATCGAAGAGGTTAGTGAACCGATTTTGCATTGTTCCCTTGATACTCTTGATCTAATTTGTGATTTTGCATGATCTCCTCTTTTCTGACATGGCTACATCTGGGTTTCCTTTAATTTTTCGTCTCTAATTCTTCACATCTTTTACATTCTCTATATACGCTTCCAAGAATTGATCTCCCTTTCACCAACAACGGATTCAATCGAAGAGGTCAGTGAACCAATTTTCCATCCGCCCCTCTATTTGCCTAATTGAGTTTTCTATTTTGCCCAGTCTCCTCTTCTCCGACATGGCTGAACTATTGATCTTTGAACAAAAGTTGTTTTACTTTTATTGTGATTTATCTTGATTTTACTTATTTTTGCATCCACTTTTTTTTATTCAGTTGCTTACACTCTCTAATCTTTGATGATGCTCTCTGTCTAATTACATTTTCATTATAATGGTATTTGTTTAGCTTCCTTGGATTCATTAATTCTATTATTTTATGATTTTGCTATTTATTCAGTTTATGCAATGGGGTTCTGCAGATTTTGAGTTGAGATTTTGCTTTACATGGTGCATTTTTCAAATGCAACTCATAAAGTATGTTTAGCAACCACCAAATATTAACATGCATTATGATTTCATTATTGCACACCATTTTTTGCATTGCTATTTTTCAAATTATGTAAACAAATAACAGAAATTAAGATCTCAGTTTTTAAAGATCTTGCCATCTTTCCTAACTGATTTTAAAAATTTAAAATTTCCCTATATCTTTCATATCTTATTTTTGATTTGATTTTATCATTTTTCCCTCCTATGTGTATGTGAAAATTATAATGCAATTATAGAAGTCATGTTATTGATGTTGTAAATGAGCACCTACAATTTCACCAAGTAGCTTCTGTTATGTGCCTTTATGATGAAAATCCACTAAATTTAAATTTATTTGTATTCATTGGAATATTTGTGGGCTCACTAGCAGTGCAGCGGTCTTCGGGGTGTTGAACTGGTGGAGGTTGAGGTGGTATTATAGGCATTAAGGGAGGGGAAGGAGCAAGGCTTGATCCAAGTGGAGGTGGAGTCTGGTAGCATGGGAGTCATCCGTAAGTTGCAGGGTAGGGAGTTAGTGAGCGAGGAGGTCATCCGTAAGCCATGCTCCTTCAAAAGTAATAGAGGAAGTCATAGAGGAAGTCATGAAGATTGCATAGCAGTAGCAAAGAATTAGAGTCATGTACGCCGACAAGGGAGTCATGTACGCCGACAAGGGAACAAGGCCGCTCATTATTTAGCTAGGCTTAGACCAGCTTTCATATGTTGTTTTCTGAATCCCTTTGGAGTTTAGAGATCGATTTACTGTATGCTGATTTAATTAATTGGTAAGCTTTGTTTGTTTGCTGCTCCAAAAAAAAATGTTTGTGGGCTTTGGGATCCTATAATACTCAGTATATTATATTTCTTACATTTTGCATTCTCCTTTTCCAATTAACTTTCAAAGGTTTCTAACTACTTTATATATTGTCTTCCATATGCTAACTTATTTAAATACAGAGTATTGTTATGCATAGCTTCACTGTTACGGACCAAAAGTAGTTATTTGATAAAATGTACTATAGTATTTTCTTAATGTAGTTTTCTGAAATTTATAGGTCTTTCAGAATTGACCAAATACAAAGATTGTTGTTTTTTTTTATAAAATGTAATTTTATTTTTTAGAAATTAGTTTACTTCAATCTTCATCTTCTAGATTGTAGTTTTTGTCAATGTTTTTGCTTTTTGTCTATTTGAATTTGTCATTTTATGAACGTTTGTAGTTTTAATAAAGTTGACAAGGAAACCTAGGTCATGGCGAGGATAAACGCGCCAGAGTATGAGAGAGGGCCTAAAGATAAACGATAAACGCGCCAGAGCATGAGAGAGGGCCTAAAGATAAACGCGCCATGGCGCGGGGATTGTACACTATGCCAAATTACATTTCAGGCGACGGACCTAGTTCGTCGCCTGAGAGGAGTTTTTCGTCGCCTAATCATTCAGGCGACGGATGTTCGTCGCCCGACCCATGATCGGCTAAATGTTGTCCCTAGAGTATTCAGGCGACGGATGTCATGTTGTCCGTCTCCTGAGTAACCTCAAGCAACCGAAAACATGTTCGTCGCCTGAATACATTGTCAGACTCTCGGGGGCTCTTCAAGCCCGCCCATTTCCATTCAGGCGACGAACCATCGTATATAGGCGACGAAAAACGTTCCTCGCTCTATTGTAGATGGAGAAATTAAAAATAATATTTAATGGACTCAGGCGAAGAACATATATAAGTAACATGGTCGCCTGAATGAGGTAATGAAATTTGGAAAAGAAATCAGGCGAGGGGTTTTCTAGTATGTTCGTCGCCTGAGTCCATTTAAGTTTTTTTTTATTATTTAAGCAACGAGTTTTGTTTATTTTGTTCGTCGCCTGAGTGATTTTTTATTTTTAAAAAATAAAATCACAGGAGCTTTTGCCCCCCTGTTTTATACCAAAAATGTGCACATTATTTAAACACAAAACCTGTACAGTCAAACAACAATTCCAATTCAAAGAGCACTCTAGAGCCCCAACCAACATATCAAACAAACACATACAACATATACGCAAACTCAAACTGCGCAAAAAACCAATATGTGCAGTCTCACATATATTAAACCATTCAATTCTAATTGAATTAATGTATAGAAACTACAAAAACCCAATCCCAACCACACATGCACAAAAGTACTTGATGTGGCTTCCAAAAGTTGTCTAACAGAAATTTGGAGATAATATGCAAGAGGGTTAAGAGGATCCGATACCATCTATTGCTGCAAGGCCAGCTGAGAGGACGCGAGAGGAGTGTCGGTATTAGATTGAAGAGCCTGGAGTGCAGCCGAGGTGAATGATAGCTGGGAGCTCGTCGTAGCACTCATGAAGTCGAGCATCTTCCCTCCTTGTGTCCACAACCTCTTCCTTTGGCCATTGCGCTTCAAGCTTTGCTTCCTCCACCTCCATTTGCCTATGCTCAGCCCTAGCAGTCCACGATCCCTCCTTTTTCTTCGCACGCTGCTCATGAGTAGCACCCATGTCTTCAAAATCAGTAGTAGCAGTCATTTATTCATTCATATACATGCACATCTAATTAAGTGCAATCAGTCATATATATGAGCTACTGTTTATACATTCGTATCAAAGTTAGATTATGATATAAGTTTCTGGTTTTCTACAACAGACTATATAAAAGATTACTCTAAAATAGATTATGATACAAGTTTCTATTTATACATTCAAATCAAAGTGGTTTATAAATTAGTGGTTTTATGCATTATGGCCTTTTTATGTAGATTGTCACTTAATTATCTAAATTAACAAGATTCCTCTAAAATTTTAAAGCTCTCAATATCATTCATTCATTCTTAGTATAATGGATTCAAATTTTCATAGCTTTTCTATGGTATATTTATAAGATTTTTTAGTTCATCAAAATTCATTAGATTTGTTAAAAAAAAGTAGGCTTTTTAAATTTACATTCATTTTAGACTTCTTAAAAAATAATTAACATTTTAGGAGCTAAGAGCAGAAAAAATCAAGAATAAATGATCATTTGGAAATTTAATTTACATCTCTATAGATTATAACATTACAAATTATTTTTACAAATATAGCGCTAGTTAGTATGGTTTTATAAAAAAATTATCTAATTAATGTTATACTATGGTTTTAACTTTATAAAAATATTACATAATTTATTTATAATTTATGACATTATAAGTTATGATTTTATAACAATATGATTATAACATTACAAATTTATTGATTATAACATGATATATTTGAATGTTTTATAACTTATGAGTTATTACTAATAACTCATATTATATTCATAACATATATGAATATAATATTAACAAATACATGAACTCATATAAAAACATTATAAATATATCTCTAGTTAAATAATGTAGTATTGTTCTATAGAAATATTATGAATATTACCTAATGAATATGGTTGTATTAAAATATTATAAATATATTAAAATTATAAATATAATAATATTATAAATATAATAATATTATAAGTTCTCAAGTGACGGACTTAGAAATAAATATTGGTCGCCTGAATGTATTTCAAATTTTCACAAAAATTTAGGCGGAAAATCTTGGCGCTGAAAAATCATTCAAGCGACGGAAATCTATGTTCGTCACCTGAAATATCATTCAAGCGATGACATTTATATGTTCGTCGCCTGAAATATCATTCAGGCGATGACATTTATATGTTCGTCGCCTGAAATATCATTCAGGCGATGACATTTATATGTTCGTCGCCTGAAATATCATTCAGGCGACGGAATTTATATCTTCGTTGCCTGAATGGGTCATTTCTGACAACCACTATTGGGGGCCTTTGGGGCCTATATTCAGGCGACCGTATTTATATAAATGTTCGTCTCCTGAAATAAGTTTGTCACCTAAAAGATGTTCAAGCGACGAACTTTGAAAATAATTCGTCGCCTAAATCTAATCTGAGATGGGTTTTGGTCTTGGGTGATTCAGGCGACGAACCCTTAAAAGTTCGTCGCCAGAGGTGAGCTCAGGCGACGGAAGATCAAAGGTCCGTCGCCTGAGGTGCAATCTGGCATAGTGGTACTAGTAATCTATTATAACATGATTAATTTGGAAACCCGATTTAGTTGAGAGCCAAATGATCCAACTCAAATACGAACCAAAGAAGCAGATTGAATTTTATAGGCGTCAAAGTGTTCATCAAAAATAATAGTGGGTGCGTTGATGTGCTGGCTAGATTGAATTCATGAAACGTGGAATGAATGTATGGTCGTATACCGTATGAAAACCGGCACGTACAGAGTATTAAATTTGGAAATTCAATGGTGTAGGAGCCTAGGAGGTACGTCTACGACTGTCCGTGTTAGCTTCATCCAAGTGCCAAGGGGAATCCGAATCTTCCTCTGTCCATCTCTCTTCCAAAGATTTTTCCTTTCATTCGTTTCATAATTTTTTTTATATATATAATAAAGTAAGAATTAAATATTAGACAAGCCTGATTCTTGAGACCGCCTAAACATACAATAAGAACAGAAAATGACGCTAATAATTATACAACAAGAACGATCTAAAGAAGAGCTCCTCCCAGCAGTTGCGGACGATGACGAAGAACGAAGTCAAACACCACCAAACGGTAGCACCGCGGGCCAGCGGTACAGCAAGAATAAAGAATCTATTTCCTGTGGGAATTGCAGACGAAACTTCAAGGAAGCTCCTTCTCGGATACGGAGTCGCCCTGTAAGCACTACCTCTATCCCAGCCAGTCCCGGATATGGAGTCACCCTGGACGCCTATAAAATGCACTTGGCCGGATAAGATTCCTGCTGTACCGCTGGCTCGCGGTGCTACTATTTGCCTATTTGGTGGTGTTTGACTTCGTTCTTCGTCGAAATCCAAAACTGCTGGGAGGAGCTCTTCTTAATCGTTCTTCTTATAGAGTTATTTTTGCCTGTTTTATAGCACCGTTTTATGTCAATGTTCTTATTGTATGTTTTGACGGTTTTCGTCTGCCGATTCGCTGGCCTTCAAACTTACCTCCTCTCAAATTCTTACTTTATCAAAAAAAAAAAAAGTTGCTTCCATTTTAATAACATATATATCAAAAATCCATATCTAAAACAATTTTATTTAGAACAAAACAAATATAAATAAGTACATTAAATAATACGGAGTATCTAAATAAACTTTACATTACAAATTAAATGTTAGTATAGTAATATCTATGATATTGGTGTACATCAACAAATATACCCTTTAAAAAGTTGCGAGAATACAACAAGCCTAAAGGCCGTTTATATATACGTACTTGGGCAAATAATACCTGTTAATTAGTCTTAGCTTCAACAACCTCCGCCGCCACCGCCACATCCGCCACCACCACCACCACAGCCGCCGCCACCACCCCCACCCCCACAGCCTCCTCCGCCAAAGCCTCCGCCACCTCCATATCCTCCACGACGTGGTCCATCGAAGCCGTCGCTGCAGGCGAGCACGACCATGGTGATAACAGAGAGGGAAAGAACAATCATCCCCAGCAAGAAGACGAAGCCGGAACTCGAAAATCCGTAAGCAGCTCCATGGTAATTGCTCACAGCATCCAAAAGAAACCTTGCCATTTGTGAATTGAATTTGCAGTGCCACCAACTAATCTTATCCAAGTTCATTTTATAGGCGTCAACTGTTAATAACAACCGTCCGTTGATCCTCTTTGACTTTTCAGATCTTGACGGAAACAAGACGCGGTTTTTAAATGTTATAAATTTCATTGTAACTTCGGAGTATTAATCAATTGATTTCCTTTACGATTAAGTAATGTATTGAATAATATTTGACCAAAAAAAGTAGTCATAACTAAATATATGTTATTAGACTTTTATTTTTATTTTTTTAGTAAGGATTTTTAATAAGTTAATTCAATAAAATAACAATTTTTAAAATTTATTTGCAAAAATAATTCCATTTTAATTATTAACTAGCCTATAGCCCGTGCACTACGCCCGAGATTTTTAACATAGTAATGATGTATAAAACATAGTACTTGACTGAACCTTACCTTCGACTAATATGATACAAGAAGGAGTGACACATAAATTACTTTAACATGGTTTGATAAAGTAAAATAAATCAACCACAATGCACGCAAATAATAATCAACTGAGTCATAACATTTGCATGCATATGTCCTTAACACAAGTTTCTACAAACTATACGTTGTGAAAAACCTCTTTATATACTACATTAGTAGTAGAGGTTAAAAGGTTAGAATCTTGATCACATATTACAATCTTCAATCCTCTCCTAGACGTCACCCGAGAGACCGCAACATATAACTGGCCATGACTGAACACCGGCCGAGGCAAATATAAGAAAAAGTGGGGGAGTGGGGGAGTGGGATAACTAAGTAACTTCCATACTAATAAAGAAAAATGAAGATAACTTCCAAGTTTTATGTGTGTAATAGAAAAAGTGGGGGAGTGGAGGAGTGAGATAACTAAGTAACTTCCATACTAATAAAAAAAAACTAAGATAACTTCCATGTCTCGACTTTCGGCCGTCTCCGATCGAAATGGATGAAGAGGGGTCGCCAATCGGCGCTAGTGCTCGTCCGTGTTAGATCTGAACTTCCATTGAAAGCGGTTGTCGCCCCAACATCCCTCATCTCCAAATCTCGAGCCCAACCCTAGAATCCTCGCCATGGCCGTCGGCATCAGGCGCGGCCTCTAGATCAAACCCCTAACCCTAGAATCCTCGCCATGGCCATCGGCGACAGGCGCGCCCTCTAGATCGAGAGAGAGAACGGAAAGAAGAAGAAAAATTGGAGAGAGAACGGGAGAAAGAAAGAGGAAGAGAAGGGTAAAAACGGAAAGAAGGAAAAAAATTGGAGAATGCTCCATGTGGATAGCCTCACTGCTCTACAAAAGACTGAACTTTAAGATATAGGAGGATAATTTTAAAATTGTGAAAAAATTGCAAATTTATAAAGTTTTTATCTTATTAATTAAAAAACTGCTAAAAACTAAACGATTTGAATTAGAAGATCGAGCACCTAAATTTTTAAAATTGTAAATTTATATGCTAAGACTTTTTTTTTGATGAGGTAAGAATTCGGTTGGAAACCCTAACCGATAGCATCTCGACGGATGAGATCAAGTAGATCTGGGTGAAAGTCCAGTGCCGTCCTGGGAATAAAGCGGCCAATGTGTGCAACTTTGTCAGCCACCTTGTTCCCCTCATGGGGCACATGGTAGAAGGAAACATGCCGAAAGGAATAGAGTAACGCACAGATGTCACCTAACATAAGTTCAATTTCCCAGGGGCATGGGTCATCGTTCTTAAGGTGTTTTATTATCGTGAGAGAATCACCTTCAATAATAAGCTTGTGAATATTAGCTTCTTTGGCCACTAAGACCCCCTCCCAGAGGCCAGAGGGCAATCGTTTCTGCCATAATCGGGGATACGGAGCCTACGTCCTTATATCCAAGTTTGCATGCCTTTCCTTCCCAGTTTCTAATGATATATCCTATACTCTCCCCTCCATCTCCACCGACTGCTCCATCAAAATTTAGTTTGAAATACTCTACTGGTGGTTTTCTCCACTTGACGTTTTTCCTACTAATTTTTCCCGATTTGGTTATTCGTTTGCGAGCTAAGTCTGCTTCCCCTTCCTTGACAGATTTTAAAAATTGCAGAATTTCCGTGTGTGTTGGTATCGTCTTTCTGTTGAAAGTTATTTGATTTCTGTAGTACCAAATAGGCCAACCCTTGATTGCCAATTCTTCCTATTCATTTCTATTCAGTTCTAGGCCTATCTGTTTCATTATGTTACTTCCACTCCTCTCATCTTCGGGTAAGTTGTTTATTACATGTGAACATTTCTCCATCCTTAGAGGCAAGCATTGTCCTAGAGGGCATTTCGTAAATAGATGAGCCATGTTTTCCCCATGTGAGTTGCATATATCACATATATTTGGGATTGATGCTCCTCTAAGACTTAATCTTTCCTTCGTTGACAGACCATTTTGCGAAATTTTCCAAAGAATTGTTTTTATTTTTGGTAAGGTATTGAGTTTCCAAATCCAAAGTGCCTGGTTGTCTTCATAAGCTTCAGAGTTAGCTATCATTCTGACAGCACTAGAAGTTGAAAACTATCCCTGATTATCAAACTTCCAATAGAGCCTATCCGCCATCTGATGGATGGGAAGAAGTGTGTCTATGATGAGTTTAACCCAATCAGGGCTAAGAACACCATTTAATTTTTCTTCCCACCATTTTCCATCCAATATATATTCGCAAACTCTGACCTCGGTATCTAACTCCTGCAAGGGAGCAGTTATTTCTATAAGAGGTTTCGTGGCTATCCAGGTGTCCTTCCAAAATTTAACCGTACGCCCGTCCCCGATTAACCATGTTAGTCATTCCTTAAACTTGTCAATAAGTGATGAAACATTTCTCCGTTTCCACGAGGAGTTACTCACTTTTTTATAACACAGAATATCTGTTTGCTTTAGATACTTATGTTTGATAATACTCACCCAAATGTTATCTGGTTCAACTAATGTTTTCCATAGTAATTTCATTTGAAGAGCTTCATTCATGACACTAGTTTTCCTAATTCCTAACCCTCCCTTTCTTTTCGGACGACATATTTTATCCCAGCTGATCAGAGGTTTATAGTGAAGGTCTTTATTCCAGAAGAAATTTCTATTGATCTAATCATGTTCCTTATGGAGGGATGAAGGCAACATGAAGCTTTGCACTGTATACAACGGTTTTACTGATAAGTTGGCATTTATGAGCACCGATCGACCTTGTTGTGAAAGAGAGTTAGCTTTCCATTTTTCTAATTGGTTTTTTGTATTACTTACTATATCCTCGAATGTCTTCTTATTTACCCTTCCATTAATGATCGGACAACCCAGGTACTTCTCCAGAGCCCTTGAATGAGGGGTCTGTAGAGAATTCTGAAGATATTGGATTCGTGAACTCGGTACACCACAAGTTGTTTGGAATGCAGATTTATGATAATTAACTTTCTGTCCAGAAATCCTGCAATAATTATCTATTATGTCCTTAACTCCCTGACTGGCATTCTCATAAGCTTTTGCAAAGATGATGATGTCATCAGCAAATGCAAGAAACGAGATACATGGCCGGGCCGTTATTCCCAAATTTAAATCCAATTTTATTCACCTGGTCCTGGGAAGCCAGATGGAGCTTGCGCGCCAGCACTTCTGCCCCCAAGATAAACAGGAATGGGGACAATGGGTCACCCTGACGAATTCCCCGCGAGGGAGAGAACACCGTTGTCGGGGTGTTATTTACCAGAACAGAGAACGAGACAGTAGAAATGCACTCTCTAATCCAGTTAATAAACATTGGGTGGAACCCAAATTTCTTCAGCACCTCCAAGGAGAAATCCCAATTCACCCGATCATACGCTTTTTCCATATCCAATTTGATTGCCATCCATCCTTCAACTCCTTTTCGCGTTTTAAACGAATGAAAAATTTCATTTGCTATCAACACATTATCTTGGATTGCCCGATCCGCTACAAAGGCTCTTTGGAGAGGATGAATCAGTTTACCCATAACCTTTTTTAGTCTCTCAGTAATGATTTTGGAAACAATTTTGTAGAACAAAGGCTAATCGGCCTATAATTGTTGGTTGTGCTTGGGTTATCAACTTTCGGGAGCAAGGTGATGAAAGTGTGATTTATTTGACGGAGAAGTCTACCAGATAGAAAAAAGCTTTTAACATCACGTATGACCGAAGGTCCCACAATATCCCAGAAGGATTTATAGAATTCTGCAGTAAAGCCATCCGGACCCGGTGATTTATTTCTTCCCAGACTAAACACCGCATTCTTAATTTCACTGTTAAGCACTGGTTTGGTGAGATACAGATTATCTTCCACGCTTATTTCGTTAGATATCACATCAAGTTGGTTGCTCTAATCAATTTGTTCCCTATTCTCCCTTCTAAAACGTTTTTCAAAATCTATCTGCACTTCCTTGCGGATATTTTCTTCCCCTATCACTTGGGTACCCTCCGATGTAGTAAGCCTTATAATTTTCCGATTCCTACGTACAGACGCTATCCAATGAAAGTATCCGGAATTAGTGTCTACTAGTTTGATATGTTTTACCTTCGCTCTTTGACTCAAATAGGATTTATGGAATTTCACAAGGGCTTACCTTTTAGTTATTAATCTCTTTTGTTTTGCGGCGGTGTTCTTGTCACAGTTCTGGCTAATAGTGGCTTGAATCCTCACAATTTCTTCATCTACTTCCCTTAATTGCCTAAACACTTTCCCGAAAGTTTTTTGATTCCATATTTTGATCTTTGCTTTTAGTACTTTGGTTTTAAACACCAACTGATACATAGCAGATCCCTCATAGTTTGCCCGCCAAGCTTGTCTCAGAATATTCCTTAGGTCCTTTCTTTTCAACCACATGTTTTCAAATTTAAATGGTACGACTCTGTGGTTTTGCTCTTCAGAAAGGTCTAGAGTGATCGGGCAATGGTCAGAGGAAGAAAATGCATGATGGGTTATATGAATGCTAGGAAATTGTATTAGAAATTCATTCTGAACTAAGGCTCTATCTAGTCTTTCATGAAGGTTGTCTTCGCCCTCTTTTTTCTTTCTCCAAGTGAAACGATTTCCTCGGAAGGGGAGGTCAAATAAATCACATGAACTGTTTATTTCTTGTAACCTTACAGTTCTTCCTATTCCCAATTCAGCACCCCCAATTTTGTCCTCACTGGATAGAATATCATTTAAATCTCCAATAACCATACTAGGGATATTAGAATTGTTAACGATAGTTGTTGCTTCTTCCCAGAAAAAAGGTTTTAGGCGCTCATGAGGCGGTGCATATACAAAAAGGATCTAGCATCGGAAGTCTTTATCAGAATTATAATACTGAACCGCTATGATTCTCCTACTATGGTATTCAATTGAGATGGACTCATGAGTTAGCATATGATATTTCCACATTATACCAATCCCACCCGACTTTCCTTCCGCTGGTACTCAAAACACATTATCAAATCCCGCAGACATCCAAAGTTTATCCTCCGGTGTTTTTTCCGACTTTGTTTCCATTACTGCCATGATGTGAACTCTATGTATATTACAAAATGTACCTATTTCCGTCCAAAAGTTTGGTCTCCCTATGCCCCTAACATTCCATGATCCAATTTTCATGTATAAACGAATCTGTCCCTTTCACTATAGAAATCTGTTTAGATATACCAAGAGCATACTTAACGAATATCTGCTTTTTCCAATAATACTTGATCTCTATCCTTGTTAGTAAGGCACTAGACTCCACATACTTAATTGTCAAGGCGCTCCTAATTGATTTAATATTGCGTAAAGAAGTATGAATTTCGCTAGATTTAGATACAACTACCATATAATACTACCACTTAAACACTTTCATAATTACATATAGGCCAACATTACATATATCATAGTTCACCTGCATAGTGACATACATCATTCTCCCATGAGCCCTTACACTTTTATTGCTATCAGTTCTTATTCTTAGCCTAGAATGGCTAATAAGGCTACTAACATACACATGCCTTTGATGATTTCGACATATAACCATAAGCAGAGACATGAGGTTACTACTAAGAGTAAATAAACAACCATAAGGATTTGCAACCCAAGAGTATTTAACATCACAAGCAAAGGATCCATAGTTTGTAAAGTTAGATAGGATGAGAGTAATCGGAGTTCTTCCCCACCTTGCATTCGACTCCTACGAAAAGCAACGCTCCATGGACATGGCATGATCACTTTCCATTTTTACCCCTCTTGTTACTTCCTCCCATCAGTTTTGACGAAACAGACTCTCCATCCTCAACCCTGAGCTTACGCTTGCCAGACTCGGATTTGACTGACCCTTCAACACCCAGCTGCTCAAACCTCAAGATCGCCGAAGGCCAGTCTGAGGGAGCAACAAGAGGGTCAAGGGCAGAGACGGAAAAGCGAGCAGGTTTTGACAGATTTGGAAGTATGAATTTAGAAGAAGCAGGGATGTCTTAAAGCATTTTGTCAAAATCAGCTTGAGTAAAATCCGCAGGAATTCCATTAAAATCCTCATATTCAGCATAGTTTACCTCATAATCAAAGAGCTCTTCATCGTCGGCTTCGTATAGCTCGAGGTCTTGGAATGCAGCATCAACTAAGGCTTAGTTAACATCATCTGGGATCTCATCAAGAGGGGCGTCAAGCATGTCTTCTTCTATCACAGGGAGTTCACCACCTTCCTCATTCTCAAGAGCAATCATCATGTGCATTGCAGGATTCACCATCTCAGGCTGCTTCATCACACTACCAGCAATACTCTCCTCCTCCTTTTCATTTACACCATGGGGTACAGTCACAACAGCAGGCACTGTGGTGGTCACAGTGGTAGATGATTGGTCACCAGAGAGGATGGAGGAATTGGATATTGAGGAACCAGAGAGATCCTCCACGTTCATCCCAAAGCATTTTCACAAGTCAACCTTTGAATGGCCAAAGGAAGGTGGTGGAAGAGCACGAGCTTTCTTGGCCTGAACTCTAGTCCATTCTCCACCATCATCGGAGGGGGAAACCTGCTCAGCCTATACATCCACCACCTCAGAAATTCCTCCCAGTACACCCCCTGTATCCACATTGCATTCTCTGCGCTTAGGACAATTGTCAAATAGATGATCTGTCGCACAACAGCTCCCACATCCTTCAGGAAAATCTTCAAACCATAAGGGGTAGGATTCGATTTCCCCAGATTCATTAGGCACCACAACATACTTATTTGGGATCTTAGTCAAATCAGTATTGACACAGATCCTCGGGTACATAAGACGGGATCCAACATAGTTGAAAGCAGCCACCTGAATGACAACACCAATTTTATTTCTCCCAATAAGTAGACTTCAGAATCGATTCACTAACAAACTTTGTAGGCAAACCTGGAATACGCAGCCAGAGATCCAGCTTGGAAATAGACTCAGTCAGAGGGTCAAAGTCCAATTTCCACTGGCGAAGCAACATGAGTTGCCCAGCCACATGGAAAGGCCTTCCACCCAGACCTTTTCACAGTTAGCCTTGGAGTCGAACTGGAGCTTAAACCAGTGATTGGTCGTTGGCAACAACTAGAACCCAGCATCAAGAAATTTCCAGTCCGCCTTGATCTTTCTTTTGATCTCTTTTGCCTCAATGGAAGAGCCAGCAATTGTTGCAAAGAGAGATGCGTCCTTCATTGCAACTATATTCTCTTGAACACCCACTTGAATTTCCTTCAGAGCTTCAACATCAATCCTTGATTTCTTCAACAACTTCTCAAAATGTTTTTGGTCCGCTTTTGGAATCCCCTGGGAAGGAACCTCAGTTCCCTCCGAGGAAACACCAGAAGTGGAGTTTTTTGGGCCCTTTCGGGATTTTGTGGGTGGTGGTCGAGTTTGGGTTTTTTTCCTTTGTCCAGTGTGGACGACACCATAGCACCAAAACACACACAAAGAGTGTTAGAAAGTCGTATAAGGTAGCAATTTGGGAGCAAAGTAAGGGAGAGAGTGAAGAAGAGAGATTTTCCATACCAGAGTTGATTTAAATAGATGTGTGCGAAGAAGATCGGAGGCCAATAGCAATTGGCCAGCTGATAGCATGCATTTAGGTAGGCATAATAGGTTGCATTTAGCTTACTCCTCGACATCGACCAGTCCAGTCGACGTCGACCAAAATCTGGTCGATATCGAGGAGCCCTTGGTCGACATCGACCACAACACTGCGCCCAACCCGAAATCGACTTCTGTACTTGACGCCGAGGACCCTCTACTCGATGTCGACCAACCTTCTGCCCACGTCGACCACCCTTCTGCACCTCCGATGAAGAAGAAGCTGTATTTCCCAACAAAATCTCCAAAGGATCCAGCAGAGAAGAAGTTCCAGCGTTTCATAAAGATGCTTCAAAGCCTCAATGTCACAATCCCTTTCACAGAAGCTCTTAATGAGATGCCATCATATGTCAAGTTCCTCAAGGAGATCTTAAGCAAAATGCTATCAATGGCTGAGATCGCAGAGGAGTGCAGCCAGATGGACGTACTAGAGAAAAGTTCAGATCTAGGTAAGTTTGCTATAACCATTGGATTTGGTCAATACAAGTTTAATGCTTTGTGTGACTTGGGAGTCAGTGTGTATATAATGCCTTTATCAATCTGGTCCAAAGTTAAGATAGTTGCCTTAGAGCCTATGGATGCAAAACTATACATGGCGAACAACACGGTGGTCATCCCAACTTGCATGGTTGATAATGTACCGGTGCAAGTAGGTAAGTTCTTTGTCCCTCCTGATTTCTTAGTTATTGATATGGCAGAGGACCCTGCCTTAGAGCCTATGGATGCAAAACTATACACGGCGAACAACACGGTGGTCATCCCAACTTGCATGGTTGATAATGTACCGGTGCAAGTAGGTAAGTTCTTTGTCCCTCCTGATTTCTTAGTTATTGATATGGCAGAGGACCCTGCTTGTTCAATTATTCTAGGAAGGCCCTTCTTGGTGACGGTGGATGCCAACATAAGCGTACGGAAGGGAGTACTCACTTTCAACATCAGTAATGAGGTAATTGGGTATTCTTTTAATAAAACTGAAAGACATACAGGTCCCATGGAAGATGTCAAGTCTATATCAGCTAGGTACATCACTTGCGGGGAGCCTAAGGTAAGAAACATGAATCCCGAGGAGCTGGAAAAGAGGGATATGGAAGCACAAGTGGAGGAGATTATGGCCATCCTGAACGACGACAGAGAGGACCTGCTCGACATCGACCAAGGTAAGTCGGCGTCGGCTAACTATTTTTCAGATGCCTTGCCATGATTCAAGTATGGGGTCGAAGTCGACTAGAGCTACTCGACGTCGAGTACTATAGTCGACGTCGACCAGAACTCGAGCTCTCCACCGACTAGCCCTTCGTTGAGAACTCCACCCGAAGCCGAGATCTACCCGACATCGAGTAGGCTACTCGACGTCGACCAACCTTTGTCTTCCTCGACTCTTCCATCTTCAACGAGCAACCCACCCGAGCCAGAAAGTTACTCGACGTCGAGTACCTTGCTCGACGTCGATTAGTCCCATTCTTCCCCGACTTCGCCTTCCTCAACAAATAATCCACCAGAAGCGAAGATCTACTCGACATCGAGCACCTGTAATCGAAGTCGACCAGAACAGGAGGTCCCGAACGCGGATTCTGCGAAGGTAAGCCAAGGTACGGACATCTCTTCTCCTATTTGAATTAAGGATTTATCTATACATGAGAGAGGTTTGTCTTGGTATGTGCGATTATGCAGGGTTTCCAATGATGAGCCTAAGGAATATGAAGTTGGAGACAAAGTCTATGTTTCCAAATCAAAGGATCATTGGTTTCCCAACAAATTCACCAAGAAGAAGATGGGATCATTCACGGTGAACAAGATCCATTCAAGAGGACTACAGTTGATGGACAAAAATGGAGTCTTGTTTGATGCCCAAGCTACATGGGCCCTGCAGATGCCACCTTGAGCTTAAACGGAGAAAGTCGGCCTAGCGACTATAAAATCTAGAGCTTGTAAATAGCCAATTAGTTTTTGAATTTTTGGACATTGTTGCTTTTGGTTTTGGTTTTGGACATTGTTTTAAAGTTTTTCTATTGTGGATATTTTTCCGTCTAATGAATCTTGCAGGTAAGAGAAGTTGCAGACGTACTCGACGTCGAGTAAGGTACTCGACGTCGACCACCCATCGACGAGCAACAAACCTGTGGTCGAGGAGAAGGCCACCCTGGGGTTCCACTTTACTCAATGTCGAGTAGTACTGGTCGACCAACCTCCTCGATATCGACCAACCTCCTCGATATCGACCAACTTCCTCGATGTCGACTACCTTTGCAGTAACATTCACACTCGATTTTCGACGATCTACACACCTGTCTAGTGAGTTTCTTTCTTTACCCTTGTTTTTATGTAGTGAGGACACTGTAATGTTGAAGTATGGGGTGGCGGAAGGGCTTACTTTGTGCATATTTGACCATATTTGACATTATGTGTGCATACTTTTATGTTATTTATCGAATTGCTTATGCATGCGGCTACTTTTGAATTCATTATTTATTTAGGTGCTTATGTGCATGTTTTCCAAAGTTTATAAAAATTCACCCCATTAAATTTTTTTTATTAGTGTCATGGAAGCTTTAATTGAAGTCGACGATGCGAAATTGGATTCATTAGAGATATAGCATGAAATTGCCTAGTAAAGGGAAGTCACAATGAAGTGCATATTTTTTATTGAAAACCATGAAATGAGGTAAATTTGATATTGCTTTTGTCATGTTGCATGATAAGAGGATGGGGGACTTTATATTTCCATATAATGCTCACATGTTTATATTCCTAGCCATAAATATGCTTATGCATCACAAAAGACATATTATGCCTTATTTCAATTATTGCTCCACATGATCTAAACATCGCCCATTTTCTACCTTGTTTCCTTATCCGGGGATTATGTTGAGAATGGAAGTTACATTATGGAGATTATTATATGGTGTTTGTGTTGTTGTTATTATCATATTTGGAGGTTGGCAGAAAAGATTGAAACTTATGGAAAATTTAATGAGTGAAAGAAAATCCGGTCACCTCAGGAGATAAAGGTAGATCGACCCTATCTGCGTTGAGATAATAGTTTCGCAGAATGGGACAACAAAGTGAGGAGTCCGACACACTAAGTATCTAGGGCCATTCATGACACTCATGTTTGTGACTCGCGAGAAGGCAGTGCTGAGGTTAGAGAGGTAAAAGCATTATAGTGAAAAAGCAATGAGTGAATTATGAAAGGATGAGTGATGTGGAAACATTATGATGGGAGAAAGTGCATCAAAGCAAGAAAGCAAGTTTGAAGAAGTTCTCCCCGGATTTAGCACCAAATTGCCCAAAAATAGCCCACCACTTTACCTTTTACCTTTTCTTCACCATTAACTTAAATTAAAGTCCTCTTGATTATTAACGCTTTGTCACGAATGAATGTTTTTGAATAAACTTTCTTTTGTGAGTAGATGTTGCTTTTTATTGCACATGCATGGATTTGTGACATTAGTACCTTTTCAATGATGGTAATTGATTGCAGGGACATATGACAATGAATCTAATATGTTGAGAGTTTTGATTTCTTCCCCTGGATGACAATTAAAAGTATTTCTTGAGGACAAGCAAGCTTAAGTATGGGGTGTTTGTTGTGAGCCTAATTCGCCATGTTTTATATTGACTTTTATATCGAATTCTGCATGCATTTCATACATTTAGAATAGTACAGAATCTATGTAGTTTATGCTTATTTGCCAAATTATTGAGTCTACACTAGTTTTTGTTTAATTTCGCAGAAATCAAGGCAATTTACAGCAATTCAGAGAAATGACGGAAAGCTCAAAGTCAACTACAAAAAGTCCAAGGAGCAGCGGAATCAGGACAAATTGAGAAAAGAACAAGGAAAGAGCACTCGACACAGTTTGGTCGATATCGACCACTTTAGTCGATATCGAGTAACCCAAGCCCAGAATTCTACACGGAGTCGAGCAGAAACCACTCGAAGAGCCAAACCTAGTCGACGTCGAGTAGACTTACACGATGTCGAGTACACCTGAAGAGTCCAAAGCCTGCTCGAGCTCGAGTGCAACCCCGGAGGAAAAATCCTACTCGACGTCGAGGAGTTTGGTAACGTCGAGGACAATCCAGTCGAGTCCGAGTCCGAGATCGAGTGGAATACGTGCATAAGGAGTTACTTGCAAGCTAAGGCACGACAAATCTATCAACATGGAGTCAAGATCTATCAAGATGGAAGGAATCTATCCACATTAGCTTTATTTCCTTTTAGATTTAATTCTTTTATTTCCAAGTTTTATCTTAATGTTATTAGATAGAAAGTTTAGATATAGATAGATTATTCTTTCCTAGATTAGCTAGGGAATGAACACTATAAATAAAGCCTTAGGGCTGAGTTTTAGACATTCTCATTCAATTCCAATTTAGTTCCAAGAAGAGAGATACCGAGTAGGAGAGAGACTGGTGGCCGAGTGGAGTTTGTGAAGCGAGAGCGGAGTTGAATTTATTCGGCTGTAAGTCTTGTTTGAGTTTATTTAATTCAATTTAGTTCCTTTTTGTTGTTAATGAGTTTATTCATGATGAAGAGCGAGTAGTCACCCTACTTCTGGGGTCGAGGTAAGCCTGACGATAGCCATGTAAGGTGATGTGGTAAAGGTACAATCTTTTGATGCGATTTCGTCTTCTGTCCCTTTGAGCATGATTCTTTTGCGAGAGTTGAAGGTGATCCTTGTTTGTGTTATTGAAGCGAAAGTGATCTTAATGCAACTTGGATTAATTATGTGAAAAAGGGTTTAACAATTAGGGTTTATGCGAAAGCCTCTATATTCCTATTTGTTAATAACGAAAGTTATTTGATGAAAAGGCATGACCTTTTATACCTTTATGTTTTATTTTGCATGTATCGTTGTGGTGTTGATGCCCTGATTCTGAAAGTCTTTATTTTATTGAGTTAATTTCGTGTTTTCATTCGTTTCCGTTCGAAAAGTTACGATTTTGGTTTCTGCGTTACTCTAGATCGACCAGGCCTTGTCGAGGAAAATTAGTCGAAGTCGAGGAGTTTAGGTCGACATCGACCAGTTTGCTTTCGTTTTCATTTTCTATTCGTTTCTGTGTTCTGTTTTACTCGACAGTGTGGTCGATGTCGAGGACACTGGTCGACGTCGAGGACTCTTCTAATCGAGATCGTGCTGAGTTTTGGAACTGAAAAGGCGGGCGCTGATACGCTTCCTCGTGGATCGATCCTGACTATACCTTCTACTACAACGGGAGGAAGTCTTGTATTTATATTTTATATTTATTTTCATACTTGACCATCCTCCTGCTACAATAGTTCCTACCTTCTACGGAAGCATGAGGTGTTCATCTTGTTCTATATAGATCGACTCACCAATCTATCGAGTCTTTTCAATTCAATTTTGAGTCTTTCTTGCTGCGTCTTTCTTGTTCTTGCTGCGTTCTTGAGTCTTTATTGAGTTTTTGATTGAATCATGATCGACACTACCACAATAAAGCTCAAAGGGTGCGGTTCATGGCAGCGGTTTTGCTAAGGAAGCGGTTCGTGGCAGCGTTTAGTTTATAGCATCGGTTTTTCAATCCCGGATCCATTGAGGCGGTTTGAATACCTTTAGAAGCGGTTCATTAAATTAAAATCAACAAAGGCAGCGGTTCACCAAAAACCCACTAAAATAACACCTATGGGGGCGGTTTAAGTGATAGCGGGCTTACTAATTTTTCATTGCCCTGACCCGCCCTATTTTCTAAAAATTTTCAAAAACCCGCTAAAATAAAATAAAATGTTTTTTTTCGCATCAAAACCCATCTCATGAAGCCTGATAGTCTAGGTTTAGCTTATGAGAAGCGATTTGGGGGAGCGGCGCCTGGAGATGACGAATCTTCAAGATATTTGAAGCCTGACTAGGACGCAACAACAATTTGGGGGAGAAATTCAGAGCTTCAATCATCTTGAGGGTTTCAAGCTTCAATTGATTTGGGGGAGAAGTAACTTGCCGGTTCGATTTGAGAGAAATTCGAACATTCAAGTGACTCAAGTCCTTCAAAGCTTCAAGAGATTGAAGGTCTGACTTGTTCGAGGGGAAGCAATATCTCCGAGTTAGTTAATTTCTAAAGCCTTTACTGATTCGAAGACTTCATTCATTTGCAGCAACTTCCAAATGATTCAGAAGTTTCAATCTAGGTTTTAATTCCGCCTCCATCGATGCTTCAGACCTAGGTTTAGGGTTCTTTAGTTTATATCTAGGGTTTTGGATTTTGGTAAAGAATTTTCAATAGAGGGTTTCAATTTCTAATGTTATCAAATACCATTTCATTGTTCTAGTTGCTTGTATCTAATCATGTCATGGCTTCAATTTTTCGATGTTTCAAAGCTTCAAGCGATTAAAATCCAGCAATCTGGGTGAGAGAAATTTGCTAGAAAAACCAAGTGTTTGATTCCAGCACTTGTTCTAAGCAATCTTTTCGAAGAGGTTTGGGTTTGAGAGATCTGGGTGAGACGAGAAGTGATTTGGGTGAGAGGAGCAATTTAGGTCAGAAAAATATGTTTGTAGCATCAAGTGATTGATTCCATCAATTGTTTGAAGATTTTTTCCACTTTGCTGGTTGAGTTTCATTCAGTAGCATCTAGTACCAAATCAATAGAAATGTGCTTTTATTATTAAAAATGTTTGGATTGCTCAGTTTGTCTCTATTAATGAAGAACTAAGGGGTTCTACTTGTTATCACATATTCGGTTCCACAACGCATGCTTTATGTGGTCAGTATATATAATTATATACGAGGTTGTTCCTTAGGAATTGTATCTTTTTCCTATCCATAAATTGAAGTGTCCAAGGGTCTAAGAACGGGGTAGCATAGGTGGCTTGTACAAGGAGTATGAAAAGGAGTCTTTCATATCTAGGCATTAACTTATTTGGACATAATACTTACCTTTCTTTTGCTAAATAACAATGTCTTCTGTTTATCTTTCTAAAACTAGCCAAATTACATAATTTGATTTACTTTTTCCAATATGATAAGTAAAAGAAAATATATAATGAAATAACCCCTTCTTCGTTTATTTTCTTTCATCTACTGTCTCATATGTTTTAAGCAATTAACAATATTCTCTGTTCTTTGTTCACTTTCCCTAAATGTATGTAGGGGTAATGATGCATCTGTAAAGAATCTAGCCGATTCAAATTTACAAAGAGCTTGCACACGAGCTGTGCAATGATTTATACCTTAATTAACACCTCAAACAGGTGGTAAGTGGCTGCAAGAATGATATCACAATTTGATTCCTAACAACTAAGCAAATAATACTAGGGAAATATAAACTGAGAATAGAATTAAAGAAATACTTATTTTTAATAAAATCTTTTCTTTTGTTCTTTCTCTTTAAATAAACTATACACCTAGGTGAAGTAGTTAACTTCTTGATAAAAATCTTTTCTTCTCTCTTTAATCTATATTGTACACCTATGTGAAGTCTATAATCAGTATAATAGTTTAGAAGATCCAACCTTTAGAATTTTAACACAACTACGAAATGACTATAACTTTGCAACTCATCCATTGGAGTTTGATATTTTTTCTAGCTAGTACAACTTCCTAACAGGGGGAATAAAGAATCTCTTATAAAGCTCCATGAGATGTTAATTCTTATTCCACATAAATTATACAGAGTAGAAGATATCAAGATAAATTTTAGAAAAATAACTTATAATATAATTAATTAATTTAGACTAACATATACAATAGTTGACCTCCTAGGAAATATATAAGATGATATATAGTAGTAATCTTATTTTGTGAAAGTATGTATCTTTTATCTCTTTATCTTATTTGTGTAATTTTATTTTCCCATGACATTTATGAAATATTTATTTTCCACATATAGATATATAATGTATATAGTGTAATGCATGCTAGATGTTAGCTTAATTTATGAGTCATAAGACAAGATGAACTTGGGCTTGATTTTCCTATTCTTGATGATTGCAACCAGTAAATTAATTGGATTTCCATCCTCAGAACATGGTGTATGAAATATTTTCCCAGTGAATGATTTTGCAACTAGTAAACGATTTTCAGATTTTGATTTTCCCATTCCTAACGCTAGCATATCTTATTTTATGAAAGTATGTCTCTTCTTAGGTCTTTTCAGGATATATTTTTCTTTGTAAATTTCATTTAACCTTTTTTTCACTTCCATCAAATTTGTAGGTCCGACCAAGACTCGTTCACAATCCTTGGATGTGGAATGCCCTTTTGAGAAGATATCTGACATGGGAAGAATATGATACTGCAGGTTGGTTTTAAATGTGGTTTATGTCCCCTTTAAATAACATGAATTGATATTAATGTGCTTATGTCATTTGGTTGAAGGGAACACGGGCATGGCAATTTCTAGTTGAAAGGTTTTGATGTGTTATAGATTATGGGATGAGGCAAGATGTGACCTTTTTTTATTTCATGAATCAGATTTTTTTGGAAGATTCATATGATTAATTATGAATGTGTGCCTTTTTTTTATTTCACATGATGGTGAGTTATTTCTACAGTGGCTGATTATGGATAAACCTATTTTTTTGACATTGATCTTGTGCTGAGAACTAATATGTTTCTGTAGTGACTGTTGAGTAAAAAATAGATTTATACTATGTATATGCATCTAATTTAAGAAAACAAGGCTGATTGTTTAAGTATAAATGTATTTTATGTAGTGACTTTTTTTCTACAATTGCTTTTTTTTGTTTATGCAATTAATGCTAGTGACCATATCCTTCAACAAATATACATTCATGCAGCCTCAATATGATACTAAAATGACGGAGCTTACTTATATGTTCACTCACTAGAGTATTTTGGATATTTGACACAGGAAAAAACCTTGTATGAAGCAAAAGGGAGCCAACTTTTACGGAGATGAATGCATAAGGTAAACATTTACATGCCCAATTTACTACTCCGTATTAAACAAGGGAAGGGCAGACTGAAATTGTTAATGCACTATATTTCGTGCCATTTGTTAATCAATGTTATAGTAGTACTTGATCTATATATGCATCTTAAATTGACTAAAATTGTTTGTTGATGACACCATTTTGCAGATCTCTAAACCATTTTGCAGATCAACCTAGTGTCAAACCTAGCACATGGATACTTATTCATTATTCCACTTTGTCTAGATTGCAAACTAGTACTATATGGCTAGATCGAATGACCAATTTGTAGATCAATCAAATAATCATTTTGTAGATCGATCGCTTCAGATCTCTCAATGTAATGAATATTACTTTATGAGTAATGAAAGTATTTTGTTTTAAATATATATGTTGATGTTGATACTATAATGAATATTTAATATTTATTTATGATTATATAAATGTATTTAAAATATTTAAAATGCAATTGGAAGCTATATATTTTTCAATTCAAAACCGCTGCCAATATATAGTAAGACCGCTTCTTATGGTGGAGCAACAAACTGCCACTTTAGAGTAATAGGCAGCGGTTATTTCTATCCTTCAGCAGCGATTGTATCCTCCATGTGAAACCGCTGCCTAAGGTCATGAAAACCGCTGCCATAGAGCTAAGGCAACGGCAGCAGAAGGGGCGGTTAAAAACCGCCGCCTTAGGGTTTTGGTGGCGGTTATCCTATATAAGGTGACGGTTTTTGACCGCTGCCAAAGTTCTTAATTGTAGTAGTGCGAGTTCTTGAGTTCTTGCATTGTTCTTGTTCAATTCTTGCATTTGTGTCTTAATTGTCGAAGATCGGGTCATCCTACGGCTTACCCTGTATCAGGAGGCCTGCAGAAGATGCCTAGCTCTTTGCCATCTATGGCTCTTAGAACTGGAACCTCATTGCTGAGAAATTACCCGATTAAATTTTATTGTGACGCTTTAAAAAATTGAAAGTGTAAATCCCCCCCCCCCCTCTTCTTCAACTGGATCTAGCGATAAACAGGAAAACATTCAAAGAGGAGGAGAGGCTAATGCAGGCACATAAGAGTGTATGGAAGCAAGTGGGCTAATTCTAATGCAGACACATAGAGTGTATGGCAACAAATTTGGCTAATACAGGCACATAGAGATGGTTCTTTATATGTATATTTTTTTTACTTTGATTTGCAAGACTAACAAGTTATATATTCAATTTATTTTGATATTTTGAATTAAAAGGTTTTATGGTGATGGCGAAATTTGGTGTTTATGTGTGAGGATACAAAATTTAAACTCCATCGGTCCATCACGTTGGAATTTTAGCACAGGGCCTCCGAAATCTATTGACCGATCCTGATCTAGGGGTTAGAATGGATGCAAACCGAAAGAAAAGCGTAGGAAAAATACTTTTTTTTTTGTTTTTTTTTTGTAATTTTTATTAATTTTAGGGATAAAATAGTGTAAAATGAACAAAAGGATATTTGACAAGATGTCGAAACAAGACAAATTTCATTAAATTGAACAACCAAGTCCCTTTAATTGCCCAGTTTCGATGCCGCCAAACACAACGTTGAACCAAATGAGATGAGGTCGAAATAGAGGGGTTTTTATTACCTTGTGTTATGAGCTCAAACCTATTAGCTACCGTTTAAAATTCATGTGTTTCATCCATATATGCAAAAAAAAAAAAAAGAATTTCTTGAAAAGAAAAAAAAAATTTACCCCCCCCCCCACCCAAACAAATTATGGATCCACGTACTATTGACCATATCATAGCACGAAAGGGGTCACAATCTGCGATCGATCGACCCTCCTTATTCAGCATCTAGTTTCTTCTTCTTTTACCCTTGTTTCATATCCCTTTAAATAATCCTTTGCGTTCTCTAATCTTCTTCACATTCTATTAATTTCCCGCAATATAATCTAATTCCTTCCTATTAGGCAATTTTGAATTGATAATAGAGTTTACTTTGAGTTTCGCCCTAATTTTTTTGTTGTGATGGATTATCGATCATACCCAAGCTCGAACAGGATCCTCTTCTTATTCGAGGCCCTAAATTTGTTGTTGTCCACTTCGAGTGCATTGCTTGTTTTAGGACAAAAAATCACTCATTTCCATACCCTCCATTACCTACTAGGTCTACCTTTTGTTTTGAAATTTTGTTCATGAACTTTTGGTTCTAGTCCAGTCCAGTCCACTAGTGCCTAAGAAGCAACGCATGCTATTTCTCAGTTGTAGATAACTTTATAGCAATTTGAATCTTTCCTTTATTCTCAAAACAACTTATCACCCTTATATTATATTTGTACATAACTTTTTCTTCACAAAAATTAAATCCATCCAGACCAATATTGGCACGAATTTCAAACCCCTATGTCAAATCTTTATAAAATTTGGCACCAATTACTGTTTGACATGTCCATGTACGGATATATCCATTCCCAAAATGAGAGCATCGAATCTCAACATTCATGCATTGTTGAGGACGATCTCACTTTACTTGTCCATGCTCCTCTCCCACTCCACTTTTGAGACTATACCTTCGAAACTTTGGTATTCCCCATTAATAGTTTACCCACACTAACTCTATTAAACCAATTCACATACCAAGTTCTTTTTCGACATGACCTGGACCTCAAATCCCTTATGGTTGATTTTCAGTTGCCTATGCATTTCCAATTTATTCCCTTACTGTTGAGAATATAAGTTGAAGTTGTGGGATAGATTCCACATTGATTAAAAGGTGAATCCAAGCCTTCTACATAAGTGGGTGGGTTACCCCACCTATAACACCAATTGGTTTTAGGATGGAACCCTCACTCGGCTTGGTTGGTGCACGTGATGAGCTTGGGCGTGCATGACCCCCCCGCGTCGTATATGACCAACTGTTATTTAACATGGCATCAGAGCTAAGGTTCGGCTGGGTGCAGTGTGATTTGAGTTCCTGGTCTAATTAGTCGGCCGACTTTAAGGCGTAAGTCGTCAAGTGCAACTGGCAATAATGTGTGGCCACGCAGTCGCACTTGAGGGGTGTGTGTTGAGAATTTAAGTTGAAGTTGTGGGATAGATTCCACATTGATTAAAAAGTGAATCCAAGCCTTCATAAGTGGGTGGGTTACCCCACCTAACACCAATTGGTTTTAGGATGGAACCCCATTCGACTTGTGTGCTCAGCTTGGTTGGTGCACGTGATGTGCTTGGGCGTGCGTGGCCCCTCCACGACGTATATGACCCACCGTTATTTAACACTTACCAATCCCTTTCACAATGGGTATATTCACCTTGGTTACACACAATATCCCCTATACCCAACCCACCCCTCAGATATGGCCTCTACTAGCCCCATTCTCCTGCTCTCTTATTTTCAACCTCAATCCAACAACTCACCTGACCCACCTCATCCAAGCCCAACTCCACCAACAATCTCCTTGATACCCAATCTCCTTCCAGATCACTCAATCAGGCACAGAACCAGAATTAAAAATTCGAGTAGGCTAAATTTGTTTATAATTTCCTCGCATATCACCCAATCAGGCACGAAACCAGAATGAAAAATTCGGATAGGAAAGGAAGAATCTCTTATTTTTATGTAAGATTGAACTCATCATAATTTTCCATCAAAGCAAAAAAGAAGAAGTAATATGTATCTCCTTTCCACAACGCTATTTGCCAACTACACGAACAACTCCATGTGTTCATACAAATACCCATTATTTATTTAAACCGGGGTGGGCTGCAGCAGACCTCAGCCCACCCTTGATCCCGTCTCTGCACCCAATTCTATGTCCCCTACTGAGCCATCGCTAGTTCCTTCACCAACCACGTACACCCAACATCCATTGATCCGATGACTACTCAGCTCAAGGCCAATTTCACCAACTCGAATAGTGAGATGATTGACCTCTCAACTCCTCTACTTTTCTCACTTTGTGTCCCAATATCCGAAATGGAGACTTTTTTTTACAGTATGCAAACATTTGGAGTATACTAAATAAACCGTAGCATACTACCAGGATCATCCTTAAAGATGATGGAGTACAGATCCCTATTAAGAGGGGAAGTAGGCTTAATACAATTGATAATTGTCCTTGCTATATAGTCCGCTACTTTATTGGCTTCCCTAAAACAATGATTAAACTTAATATTATCGAAAGAGCTAGCCATATGTCTAATCTTCTCGACTTGAAAGATAATCTCCCACGAAGTGTTGTGTTCCCTTCTGATTTTCTTGATAAGAATTTGGTTGTCACCTTCAATAATGGCATTTCAGATTCCTTTTCTGATTGCCTGTTGCAATATTCCTACAATGATTGCTTCTGCCTATGTCTGTAAAATCAAACCTTTAGATGTATTTTGGAAGAATACATCTAATATACTGCTCTCATAGTCACGAATGATTCCTCCCATATGGCAAGAGCATGTGGGATTAACCGAGCCATCTATATTAATCTTATAGATATTGCTTGGGGGTTTAGTCCATTTAGCTTTCCTTCTTCTAGATTGAGTAGGATTTTTAATTGGGTACAGATCAGTGTTCCAATTTTCGATATTTGTTATTATTGTGTGAGATAAAAGTGTTGGTAGGGGAGGATCTATATTTTTAAAGATAACATTATTTCTAGCTTCCCAAATAGATTTCCATATGAATCCTAAGTCTTGGATTATACCTTTTTCTTTGTTTATTGTTAGAAGGTTGTATATTGATCTATTATTGTCTGCCTGGTTAAGAAGGGTGTAGAATCCTCATCTTGTGAGTGGCAGAGGGAACACTGGTCTGGAACTCTATTGTAATATTTATTTAGTCTTTGGGTAGTAGGGACTCCATCCACTAATATTTTCCATAGAAGGGTCTTCATTCTGGGTGGAAGGTTGATTTTCCAAATCCAATTTATATCATTTGTAATTTGAGAACTATCACTATTGTTTAGAAAGCTTGTTGATTTTGTCGAGAATATATCATCATTTTCAAGTTTCCAGATCAGTTTATCATCAGTGTCCCAAGATGGGATTTGTATTTGCATTATTTGATTTATAATGTTATTTGGAAATAACTCCTGAAGAAGAGGTAAATTCTATTGTTTTTTATTATTTATTAGATGTGCTACTTTCATATTCGGATCCTCAGAATTTTGGTATTGTTCTAAAGTTATATTTCTGATCCAAGGATCCTTCCATACATTTATTTGCTCACCATTTCCTATTATCCAATGCAGACCTTTGTTGAATTGAACTTGGGAGCATCTCGCGGCCGCGACCGGCCCTCTCGCGACCACGAGATGTCCCCAGTGACTTGGCCAAGTCACTTCTTGCCTCCTTTGGGTTCCTTGTTGGTTTTTTACCCGAATCCTTTCGAATATGTTTTAGATGACGGATGATTTCAGAAGTGGAATCTTGGGATATTATTTTATTATTAAATACTTATGGGATTTTAACGGAGTTCGAACTATCGGGTTTTATGCTTGGACAATGTATTGAAGGATTTCATTTTCTTGTCGGGATTCTTTAACTTGGTTTTATGATCGAGTTTGGTTTTGGAAATGAGCTTTGTGAAATGAGTATTGATGGGATTGAGTTGATCGGATGACTTCGTTTGGTGTTTTATTGTATCGGAAGGCTTTGAAACGGTTTTACTCTCGCTTGGTTTTGGAAAACGTTTTGGGAACTCGATTTCTATGTGCAAGGTTTTTAGCGTAGTAGTTTATGGCATCTATGTGATTATAGGTGATTGTAGCTTATTGGACACTGCTTGTTTTATCTTTTGCTATTCGGCATTTCCGGGTAAGTCTCATATATGACGTACTCAGCAACCTGGACCTCCTCCCTTATGAGTCATATGATGTGTAGGTGTTGAATATGATAAAGCGTGCCATGTAGTATCATGCTAGGATTGCATTTTTGAATGAGCATTTGACTACTTGGTGTGTTTGAAAACAGAACGGTTGTTATCTGTGTGTCCTAGAGTCTTTTTTAGGGTCATAGGGTAGCCCAACCTCATCGAGTTTGCCCTGATTCAGTAGCGTTGATATGAGCATGATATGACAGCCCAGCACCACCGGGCAAGGGATGAGATGATGATGCTATCTTATGATGATGAGATATGATGATGCTATGTTACGATGATGAGATATGATGATGAGCATGCTATGATGATTATGTGCACACATGTATGATGAAATGGAGTACTGTATTGGCCAGGCCCGCTCATGAAATAGAGGGCAGAGTAGGAGAGGGATATGCCACTTGGCATTGTCTGGAGCCCTTTACAGTTTTTTTCGCATATTATTATATCTGAGGAAAGCATGCTTGTGTGTTTAAATTTTTCACTACATTAAACCATCCTTTATTCTAGGTAAAGACATGTTATATGGTCTCAACACGGTCTTTAGGGCCCGCAGGCGTCTCTGGGCCTGACTTCGTGGATAGTGTTAGGTACTTGCTCCTTGCTTATATGATGGGAAATCTCCTTGGGCGAAATCGAAGAACCGGTCTAACCCGCTAACTTGGCTAAGTGGTAATCAATTATACTTATGGTTTTGGTTTTGACCCGGCTCTGCCGTGGCGAGTTGTACCTTACTTTCGTTTTCCATTTCGCTTTCCTTAAATGAATTTCCACGACTTAGTCATTAGGACATATTAAGGGTATCTAACGGCCCTACGATGGTTTTGGGGTTTGAAATCCCTGCTTTCATACTGATGTTTAAAAAGGTTTGAAACCTCGACCCGTACCTGGATTACAAGATCCGAACAAAGGTATCCGACCTTCGAAACGTAACCCGAGTATTTTTACCTAGGCTGTTACAAAGTTGGTATCAGAGCCGAGGTTTTGCAATTCAGGCACACAATGCTCGAGTGTATGTTTTGGAAAACCGCCCATGATTTTTAAAAGATTTAAAAGTGTTCTAAAGGGGCAAAATGAACTTAATATGCCTAACCCAATTGGACTAAGTATGAACTTGGCTTATTATACAAATGGAAACCAACTAAAGAAGGGGTTGAGTGGGTAGAAAGGCGTTACAACCATCCCTATTGGATGTAATTGGGAATGGGTAGGCAAAATATTAGCTTGTTATTTACATATGGGTCTGGAAGACTTCAAGGAATTGCACCGCGATGGTTGGAGTGGCGAGTTAGGTAGAGATCGTGAGGTATTCGCCCCTCCAGTCAGTCGCTCCTCGAAGAGTGAAATTAGATAGATTGATGTGCCTTATATATTAATTGAGCCTAGGTGCGATCTCCCCCGAAGGAGATCCTTATAATTGTCATTGACTGATTCTTTGCTGAGTGCTTGATATGCTAAAGATCTGATTAGTATGTCCTAACAATGAAATGTGTATTGACCGATCTATGCAAATGGGATAACGGGAGTATCCTTATTTCAATATGGGCAAGCCTAGCTTATGTGGAATAGCCCCTTCCATTATGTTAAACCCTTGATGATTTTATCGAGTCTTTCTCCCGGTTATCAGTGTCCTCCATGGGAAATTGGGTTGGTAAACACATTGTGGCGGGAATCATGTGTGGATATGAGGGTTGTCTGAGTGAGTATTGAAAGATGGTTCTTGACGTAATTTTGAGTCAGAGAGTAAGTTGTTTAGGGGGCTATCCTTCTCGATTTGTATGATGACCAACTAGTGTCTTCTTGCCACAAGAGTTATACCGGAGTCCCACGGTAAAGAGGGGTGATGAGTCAGTTAGAAAAAGTCAATGGTTTCCCTTAGGGATCTCTATCCGGTTGTAATGGTGATTCTCTCTGAATCTGCATGACATAACATGATTTTGAAATCTCCGGCATGTGCCTCACGAATGAACATTAGTAAGAAGTTGCTCATGCTGTTACATCTATGATTAGTTGCGCACATTGCTTAGATCTCGTGGTGTGCCTTACTTTCCATCATGATTATATGTCCTCATAGCATGTCTACTCGGCCTATTGATCGTATGATTGATCGGAAGCATGAACCACATGAAATGAGCCTATATGATTGTTGTTTTCTCCTAGATTAGGTCCATGATAGTATGACAAACTCTTCTTTGTATGAATGCATGTAAATGATCTCCTTAGCATGCTAGTTGTTGACGCCTCGATGCCTATCATTCCTTTGTGATAAGAATCTATAGCGTGCCCATCTATTTTGTATTTGTCAGATTGACTGTTGTTGATTATTTTACAATTAATACTATTGTGTATTACTTGTGTTGAATGGAGAATATGTGGTGTAATTGAATCATGATGAATGCATGTTCTATCCTAGTATGTGTTGATTTGAACTCGTGTCCCCATATTCTAGCCATATTGTCCATTACATAGACTCGTATTATACATCAATAAACTTTCCTCATGCTTCTATATCGTTGGAATTTGATTGAATTGATTTATTACGTATTGTCGAGTTGATCAGTTAAGTGCATGTATGTGTCGCATGTTATGTTGAGCCATTAGTATCATGTAGGACCCTAGCTTGGTTGGGACTTGTGTGAATTTATGTCTTGCCTACATTATTTTTTATTCTCTCTTGAGCTAGGTGACGGAGGGAAAGTCGTTGATTTACCTCGCCAAAAATAAATCCCAAACGAACAAACTGGTATAGTATGCAAGTAAGGGGTCGAACCCAAGAGAATCAAGTATTTCTAAATATTGTGTATTTATCAATATAAAAAGAAACGATTTTTATGAATGAAAATAAAAGAAGATAATATTGACAAAAGCAAATAAATGATGGAAGAAAAGCGTTTCCACCTACAAGTTCTCGACTTTGGTTGGTTTTATTGATCATCGAATCCTTTTCAAGTTATTATCTTTTCCTACGAATTCCTCCCATCTTGGTTTATATAGATTAAAAGTCCTACGAGTCCAATTAATCCCTTACACCTCAATGCAACCTTAACACGGTCAAGATTTAACAAAGAGATAGCAAATAGTCCCAAGAACTTGAGCATATAAATAACACCAATTAAACACGGTAAATCAATGTTTAAGATATATGTCAACTCCCTACATAATCATGCTTCAAACACGGAATCCACAATCTTATGCGTGCTACTACGGAAATAACACAAATACGAAAGTATTAAATCCTAGCATGAAATCAATATTATCAAGGTAGCTAATCAAGATAACATCAATAACATAATCAATATCACACAAAGAAGTTGAAAGAATTAAAGAGGAAAAATAACTTGAATTAGAAACTCACAAACCACCAACCAAGTCTCGAAAGTGTAGGCGGAAACTACAAAATTAGCCAAACATGGCTTACCTAAACTTTCTTCTCTTCAATGGTGATTTCTCTACTTGGAATTAATTTGAAAACTAACCCTAGAACATCCTATTTATAAGCCTAATGTCTTCCATAAATAAGGTAAAAGATAGATAAAAGATAAAAGCTTCCTAAACAAACTAGATAAAAGATAGAACTTTCCTAATTTCACTCAGCGTCGGATTCCGCTGGCAGCGAAAATTTCCGCTGGCAGCGAATGGCCTCAATCAAGCTCCTGTTGGATTTTCGCTACCACACTCGCTACCACACTCGCTGGCAGCGAGACGTGCCGGCTCCTGGACATGCTCCGGATGACTCCACACACTGGCAGCAAGATCCCATCCGCTGGCAGCGAGATCCCATTCGCTGGCAGCGAGATCCCATTCGCTGGCAGCGAGTTCAGCTCAGGACACCTTCCCGCACGATGTTGCTGACTTGATCCGCTGTAGCGGAAAGACATTCGCTGTCAGAGAAAATCCAACAGAACACCATCATGTAGATCTTCCAAAGAGCTTTCCAACGCATGCTCATATTAGTCGATCGGACATCCGAGGCCTCCGGAAAGTGCGTTACAAGTTCAGCTCGCCTGGCGGACAGCTTTCGCGACTCGCCCTCGTTTTCGCTCTTAGACCTCGATTTCGTTCTCCGTTGCTCCTTGGGTTGTTCCATTCTCTTCGGGACTTCTTCCTTAAGCTCTCCCAAGTCTCGCCTTAGCCTTACTTAGCTCCGTTCCTTGTGTTCTTTGCCTCGGATCTACGAATCTACATAAAACCATCGAAATAGCGTAGATTCCGAACTTTTCCACAAAATGAATGCTAATCTAATTAACACTAAAACATGATTATATAACAATGAAATGCACCTAAACTGACCTATAATGCCTATTGGAAACATGCCTTATCACTAGGTCCCTGATAGTGTGGTTTCCCCCCTCTTTTTGTCCGCTTAAAATGTTTTACTCATGATTAGATTGATGTTAAATTCGATGATCGACTTGCCTTTCATGATGGTTAATCCTAGCATGCCTACATATTATCGCTCGGTAGTGTTTCCCTATTACCCTATGATATCCTCTCGTGCTTGCATGAACATATGACTTTACACCTCGCATGATCACACGCCACGCTATATCATGATTTCGCATACGCATGACGCATGAATGTTAGAATGCATTTAGTTGAATTACCTTGATTGTGTTCATGATCGATATGTGCTAGTAGTATCCTATAGAGCTTATGATTTCAAATACGGCTCGCTAAATTTGTGACCTTTCATGCTTATTTTATTATGTGAACACGCTGGTCTTATTATGTGATAGTTATTGTACTACTTTATGCGCCTCAATGACGATTCCTCCAAGCATGCTTATGATCTATCGTCGTTGATGCTCTCTTTGTTACTTTGTACTGATGCCTGATGTGAGCCTAATTTTCCATGTTTTACACTATCTTTTATATCGATTTCTGCATGCATTTCATGCATTTGGGTTAGAATAATACATAATTTGTGTAGTTTATGTTTATTTGCAATATATGGAGGTCTACACAAGTTTTTGTTATATTTCGCAGAAATCGGACGTACTTTGGAGCTTAAAGAAAAACTCATCAAGAAGCTAAGGATGGTGCAGCTGGAGAAAAGACCATTTTTCGGCATCCATCATTTTGAGGCAAGTTCTGATGTCTTCATGAGAGTTGTATACCTCGAGAAGAGCTTTCCCACACATGCTCATATGCGTCAATCCGACAAACGAGGACTCGGGAAAGTACGTTTAAAGAATAGAGCAGGATGCTGAGAAGATTGGTCGATATCGACCACGACAACTCGATATCGACCAAATCTTGGCCGAAAATCCCAGAATCGACTCAAGATGGCCAGCAGAGAAGACGACTACTCGATATCGACCTAACTTGGTCGATATCGACCAACATTCAACTCGATTTTCATTTCTGGAGGCCAATATTGAGTAGCTGAGCTGAAACCGAGGAAAAGTTGGTCGATATCGAGTAAGCCAACTCGATATCGAGTGAGCGACATAGGCCGATTCCGAGCTTAACCGACTTCTTGTTAAGTTTCTATCTCGAATCCAATGGAGATATTTTTGAGAGAAAATTCCATCAAGATCTATCAAGTGCTATCAAGAGGAAGAGATGTTTACCTACTTTAGATATAATTCCTTTAGAGATTTATTTCTTTATTTCTATGTTTTTATCTTAATAATTTAGATAGATAGATATTCCTTCATTGATTAGCAAGGATTGGAAACCTATAAATAAAGCCTATATGGCTGTTTTTTTTTATTCATTCAATCATTTACTCAATTCTTGAGAAGGAGAAGAGGTAGTAAGTAGAGAGAGAGCTTGTAGCCGAGAAGAGTTGGAATTTGCGAAAGCGGTTTTGGCTTCGATCGGTTGTATGTTTTGGTTATTTTTAATGCAATTTATTTTCCTGAAATCTTTGATGAGTTTATTCATGATGAAGAGCGAGTAGTCCACCCACTTCTAAGGTCGGGGTGAGCCCGACGGTAGCCATGTGAGTTGATGCGGTAAAGTTTTGATCTTTTTATGCAATTCATCTTCTATCCCTGCAAGAATGATTCTTTTGCGAAAGTTGAAGGTGATCCTTGTCTGTGTTATTGAAGCGAAAGTGATCTTAATGCAACTTGGATTAATTATGTGAAAAGGGTTAGTAACAATTAGGGTTTATGCGAAAGCCTTTATATTCCTATTTGTTAATAACGAAAGTTATTTGATGAAAAGCATAATCTTTTATGCCTTTATGTGATATTTTATATGGTTATCGTTGTGGTGTTGAAACTCTGATCTTGGAAGTATTTTATTTCATTGATTTATTTCACAAAGTTCCGAGTTTTCAAGTTTCTACAATCAATATTGAGTTGTCTTCTGTCGATTTTTCTTAATCGATATCGAGTTACTTTAGTCGATATCGACCAAAGTTTTTCCCTTGTGTTCTATTTCTGTTTTGAGTCAATATTGAGTCACTCTGGTCGATTTTCTTACTCAATATCGAGTAACATCACTCAATATCGACCAAAGTTTTGTGCTTTGCTTTCTTTTCTGCTTTTCTTTGTTGTTTCTGTCTGTCTGTTTGATTTTCTGCCTGTGAGATTCCTCCGTTACCTAGGATCCGCTGACACACTTCCTCGAGGATCGATCCTGACTTCCCGCTGCTACATCAGGAGGAGGTCTTGTAATTATTTGTGTGGGCATAATCCGGTTTGCTTTACTTTATTTATATTTTGAATTGCAAGTCTCGATTTCCTCCTACAACAAATTGGCGTCGTTGCCGGGGAAATAATCATTTGCGCCTTAGGTAGTTAGATCTCACGTTTTTATTTAAGTTTTGATTTTCCAGGTGTATGCGCCGTTCTGGTCAACCACCTAAGTTTGACGCCTTAGACGATCTGGAACGCCTTATACACATCCATTCTAAACTGAAAAGGATCATGGCGATCGCCGAAACACAAGCTGAGATGATTGAGAGGCTTTAGAGGGAACTAGCTGCCAAAGATACTGCTCTCACCGCTGAGAGAGCACGCACTACGCAGGAAACGGAGCGAATGAGGCAGAGGATTACATGCACCCGACTCTCGTCGTGCCTGAATCGGCCATTCTAATCCCTGAAAATAATTTTGAAATTCGCACTCCTTTCCTGATTGATATTAAAAATAATGCTTTCTATGGTAGATTTAATGAATGCTCTCTTCAACATATTACCAACTTTTCTGACATTTGCCGTACTCTTGCTGAAGGTACCACTTTGGAATATGTCATGATGAAGGCCTTTCGATGGTTTCTGGCCGGTCCAGCTTTGAAGTGGCTTGAAGGTCTCCGTTCACGATCCCTCACAACATGGGCTAAAGCGAGGCAGTAATTTCTCAACAAATTCTTTCCTCCTGCCAAGACATCGCTCATTCGCCAGAAGATTACAGCTTTCAAACAGAAGTCTGGGGAGCCGCTAGCAAAAGCATGGGAATGATATAAGGATCTACTGCGATCCTGCCCTACACATGGACAGCCACCCTACATCGTTCAAGAGATTTTCTTCAATTCTCTTGACCTGGCTGCTAAGGATAGGATCAACACGTATACTCATTATGAGTATCTGACAATGCCTCTAGCTGATGCATGGGCTACCCTCGACAAGCTGACCAACTACCACTACAAGTATGGGGCTCCAACAAACTATGATGAAGATGCCTACGCCAGGCCAACCCCATCCATGCCTCTCTATTAGCCTTCTAAGAAAATTGACCCAGATGTCAAGGAGGAGTACTACAAAGATCAGAATCGCAAGCTCCTCAAGCAACTCAAGTATCTCTCTGTCAACTAGCCCTACATCGAATGTGGTTATCGTTGTGGTGTTGAAACCCTGATCTTGGAAGTATTTTATTTCATTGATTTATTTCACAAAGTTCCGAGTTTTCAAGTTTCTGCAGTCAATATTGAGTTGTCTTCTGTCGATTTTTCTTAGTCGATATCGAGTTCCTTTAGTCGATATCAACCAAGGTTCTACATTTGTGTTCTGTTTCTGTTTTGAGTCAATATTGAGTCACAGTGGTCGATTTTTCTACTCAATATCGAGTAACAACACTCAATATCGACCAAGTTTGCTGTTTTTCATTTCTTTTATGCTTTTCTCTGTTGTGTCTATCTGTCTGTTTGATTTTCTTCCTGTGAGATTCCTCCGCTACCTGAGATCCGCTAACACGCTTCCTCGAGGATCGATCCTGACTTCCCGCTGCTACATCAGGAGGAGATCTTGTAATCATTTGCAAGGGAAGGAATCTGGTTTGCTTTACTTTATTTATATTTTGAATTGCAAGTCTCGACTCCTACAACAATGCCTCATGCTTCATGAACATTATGATGAACTCATTTGAATCACTTTTGACTATGCCCATGTCCCATCATGTATCGCTAGTATCATATAGGACCCATGCCTTCTAAATGCATCTCATCATATGATTACATGCCATTCTTGACCTATTGCATGATCATTGCTGTCAGATGTGATAGTTACCATCCTGCTCTTATGTGATCTCATATGAGCTTAATCTGAGTGTTACGATATACCTCGACATGCTATATTTGACCCCACTTGTTTATTCGTACACCCTACCCGTGTATTTTCCATATATATGATAATTGCTATGCTCATTAAAACCCACATATCTTATTTAAAAGTTGCTAAGCATATCCGCTTTCATGGAATAATGTACTACTAGCTCATCTCACATGCATCCGTGTAGGACTCGATTGTGTCTTTGGAAATGAATACGAATGTTGTCCCCTTGAGATAGGTACATGTTAGTGTGGATTAGTGTGATTGATATGCTCCATGACGAATTCGTGTTTGCTTGTCACGATTATAACCTAATAGACTTCCATAAGGGCATCATTGCTATTCTCGGGTCAGAGTTTTGTCCCTAGTGTCGTCTTTAGTGTTGGTATGTGATTGTTTCCGAAAGAAACATTGGGTTGTCCGCTCTTTTCCCTCCCCTATCTCCACTAACTTGGACTCCTATGCGATACGTTGGACGAGCGACCACATGGAAGAGGAAATGGGAAGTTGGATAACGATAGAGTAGCACGGCGGAAGCGTAGGCCCATAACCCATGGGCCTCGAGGTCAACGATTTTGACAGGATAAGCACATCTCGAGGGTGGCGGTTACTGAGTATGATATGACTTGCAAGGAAGAGTGTCATCCGTTCGAATTACTAATCCTTCTGAACTTGTTGACAATTATATTGCACTGGCTTGACGATGAAATTAACGTGTGATGTGCTGACTTAGGTGATGAATGTTGCCTGATTATATGTTGTATTGATGATGTGATCCGATGCCTTACAATTCTAACATGTCATGATGTCTTAATGTGTTGATACTCTGAGTCGTTAAGCATGACATAAATTCCTTGCCTATAAGTATGAACTGCAAGTGCTGTGAAACCCGAATTGTTTATTTGATAAAGTTATGATGAAACTTGATAACTTGATTTGATTATGTTCATACATGATGTCTTGAAATAAATATTGAGCATGATGGTAAATTGAGACTTGTTGGCATAGTTGCAATAATTGATGAAGAACCCATGATGCTATTAGTATGAATGCTAGTTGATATGATGTAGACCTTATGTGTAATGATCTTCATGATTGCTTCTTCCTTGATCATTGGGGCGAGGGTTCTCTTGTGGAGTGGTTGATGAGTGGTGAAATACTTTTGGGCGGTTAGGATGACCGATGGTATATGAGGTAAGTCAGGAGAGAGGGATGTTGGCTTAGGGTGGCTAAATGGGTCGGGCCCGAACTGAACCGAACCGACCCAAATGGGTCGGGCCGAAACCGATGGCCCAACTTTTTTGGAGGGACGACCCGAAGCCCGAACCGAAGACCGAATATTCAGTTACGGTTTTTTCGGTTTTTGGCCCGAAAAAACCGAAATGCCCCTGCAGTGTGTATATGTCCGAATTACACATTGGAAATAATATACATATTAAAATATAAATATATATATATAAATATCTATCTATATATGTATATTAAATTAATATATATACACACACTAATATATTATTATCTCCACTAAAATCAATTATATATAATAAAGGAGAAATCGGCTGAGACATATAGCGGCTTCTCCTTAACCGTAGTCGTATGAACCAATCACAGATTTTATCTAACTCTATTTAATCAATATATATACATGCATAAGATAAAATTTTATTCTAACTCTATTTAATTAATATATGTATATGCATAAGATAAAATTTGACCCAATTTGATTAGATATGGATATATTTTTAGAAGATATTAACTAATTTTAAAATATATACATAAGATAAATTTTTATGCTAACTCTATTTATCAATATATCTATATATGCATAAGATAAAATTTGACCCAATTTGATTAGATATGAATATATTTTTAGAAGATATTAACTCATTTTAAAGACTATTATATAAGATAAGATTTTATCTATTTTCGCTATATATGCACATATTTTTAAAAGATAATAACTTTATCAATATATTACATGGTCATACTAATTAAATAATTTTATCAATAACTTCATCAATATGAACATATTTTTAGAAGATAAAAAGTTTTGACGAAATTGAACTAATACTTAACATGATCATACTAATTAAATAACCTTGAAGACTCCACCTTGATTGTAAGATCTTGAGACCTAACGTGCAGGTGATCTAAAGGATGATAAAAGACAAAAAGTTAGATTTCAAGGTCTTGAAATCCAGACTAAAATGTTTGGAATATCACTTATGCATTTCTCTATTGAATTGTTCTCTCACAGGAAAGAATCCGTGGCCAACCTTGTTGGGCCTAAATTATCATGGGCTTTATCATGGGCTATGAGATGTGATTTGGTCTTAATCGATTTATATATGTGTTTCTCATCTAACCCATTTTGTGTGGTAGATACATTATGTATCTTCTTTTAGGATTTCATTTTCCATACAAGGAAAGAACCGATCCATATTTGATCATACGTGATCATGAAGAAGATTGAAGGAACAATCTTGGAAAGCACACAATTGGAAGAATCACTTCTGGAAGGAATTCAAATGTCTTGTAAAGAATTCGAAATTCAAACGGTTCTCCCTCCAAGAAGCTCTACAAGTTTTCCGACTATATAAAGACAAAGGCCAAGAAGGATGAGGACTACCGAAGCAAGCACTCAAGCATTCATAGCCTCCTAAAGCATTGGTCATCTCCAGTTTCTCTTACATTCTCTAAAAGCCTAAGTGTTGTTCATTGTTTAAGATTTGAGAGAAACACTAGCACTTATTACTTATTGTACAAGTCATTCATTTTACACTTAGTATTTCATACTCGATCAAAGCACACTTGGTGTGTGGTGTGAGCTTTTATTTCACTTGTAAGTTTGAGAGCTAGAATAGAAGCAGTGAGGCTTTGTATAGAGAAAGGGTAGTTTCTCTAGGAAATTCTAGGCTCAAGTGAAGTGAAATAAGAAGTGTTTGAATCCTACGGGTTGGATAACCCTAGACGGGGACGTAGGCCGGCCAGTTGGTGCCGAACCTCGTTAACAATTCATGTGTTCATCTTTTATATTCCGCATTTACATTATCATATTCGATTTTACTTCGTCAAGTCCTGATAGCCTGAATCAAGGTCTTGACAAGTTGCACTAAATTTCTATTGTTGCGAAAATCGTCCATACTCTATTCATCGCCCTCCCCCCCCCCCCCTCTAGAGTATTATTCATCGCCTTATAGACTCTTCAATTGGTATCAGAGCTTGGCTCACTGTTTTGATTTAACAATCTTGTGAGTTTTCAGCATGTCTACCATAGGTGAATGAAGTTTTGCTCAAGGAAGGTCAACCAATAGACCTCCACTTTTCTGTGGCAATAACTTTGTCCACTGGAGATCACTGATGCAAATGTTCATCATTGATCAAGACCTTGAGCTATGGGGCCTGGTCAAGAATGGACCACGCGTTCCAAAAAAAAAACTGTCGATGGAAAGCAAGTTGATAAAACTGAATCTGATTACGATCAAACTGATCTTGAAAACATTGTTAAGAACTACAAAGCTATGAATCTACTGTACTGCGCTCTCGATGCTAATGAGTTTAACCTTTTCTCAGCTTGCAAAAGTGCCAAGGAAATTTGGGACAAGCTTATAGTTACTTATGAGGGCACCAGTCAAGTCAAGGAGAGTAAGATTAATATCTTTCTCAGGCAATACGAGCTATTCAAGATGAATCCTGATGAGACAGTAAAGGAGATGTTTACGAGATTCACTCAAATTGTAAACAACCTCGACTCACTTGGAAAAACCTTCTCCAACCCAGAGAAAGTTCGGAACGTTCTTAGGAGCCTTCCAAAAATCAAGTGGGGTCCCAATGTTACTATAATTGAGTAAGCTCAAGATCTCTCTACACTACCATTAGATGATCTTCTCGGAAAACTTATTACTCATGAGATGATACTAAACGAGGAAGATGGAGAAGTACCCTCAACAGCAAAGAACCTTGCTCTCAAAGCTAAGAAAGATCACTCACAATCTGAGAGTGATGAATCAGACGACGAGGATGATCCCTTTGCTCTCATCACACGGGGATTAGCTCGAATTCTGAAGATGAAAAAACAATTTTCCAACCGTGAAAATGCTGATTCATATAGATTCAAAGGCAAGTCTCCCAACATGTCAAAGAAGGCAAAAGTGCTAACATGTTTTGAGTGTGGCGAGACAGATCATCTCGTAAAGGAGTGTCCTATGAAGAAAAGAAATAAGTTCAAGAAATATGAACAAAAGAAAAAAGGCTATGCTTGCAACCTATAGTGACTCAGATTTATCAAGTGACTCAGACACTGAAAAAGAGCAGGCAAATCTCTGTCTTATGGTTGAACATGAAGGATCACAGACTTAAGACCTTGAACAAGTGGTAAGAAAACTAATGTCTAGCCCCCTCGATTTTCTTTCTGAAGTCCTAAGAAATATGATTTCTAATGAAGATGCTCACAACAGTGCAATCAACACCTTGAAGGAAAAGCTGATAGATCAACAGAAATGCATTAGTGATATGTCGCTGGAAATGAAAAATCTTGAAACATCTTGGTCGGCCCTTGACATTAAAGTCAAGGTCTTGAGCTTAGAAAATTTTGATTTCAGGCAAAGCCTCTCCTCTCTAAAGAATCGTAATGAGGATTTAGAGAAAGAGAAGGCAAAGCTAACCGATAAATGTCAAGACCAGCAGATTTCACTCATTCAGTTCACCAGATCTAAAGTCAATCTTGATAAGATGTTGGGTGAACAACAACTCTCTATTAATAGGAGTGGTATTGGATACAACAAGAACTTTCCAAAGAAACCTAGTACCACTTTTGTTAAAGCTAAAGGCTATTGGCGTTCACCTACTTGCTTCCACTGCTGTAAGAAATGGCATGTTAAGAAAACTTGTCCTTGTCCATATAGGCGAAAAGATCCTTACATCATTAGAAATACATTTCCAGTTCGACTTAATGAGCAGATAAAACTAGTTTGGGTTCCTAAGGGGACAAGACTACCCAATATGGTCTATCCTCATTATGAATCTAAAACTATGTATTGGTCTAGCCGGAAAGGTTGATGTTTGTATTGCAGGATATCATCAAGAACAAAGAGCCAAAATGGATAATGGACAGTGGATGCTCACGACACATGAGTGGAAAGAAATCTCTATTCCAAGATCTTAAGGAACAAACCACTGGAACAATTACTCTTGGTGATAAAGGGAAGTGTAACATTATTGGTATTGGTAATATTGGTAATTCAAAAAGTTGCATTAAGGATGTTTATCTTGTTGATGGATTAAAGTATAACCTCTTGAGTGTCTCTCAGTTGTGTGACAAAGGAAACAAAGTTGGCTTTGACAGACACAAGTGTGAAGTCAGGAATGAAGAGACTGATGATCTGATCCTCACTGCTCACGGGCACAACAACACATATGCCGTAAATGCTAACCATATTACAGGTACAAAACTCAAGTGTCTCAAGGTCTTGACAGAAGACCCCAGCCTATGGCATAGAAGACTAGGTCATGTAAGCATGCACACCCTCAATAAACTTAAAACAAGAGATCTTGTTAGAGGATTGCTTGATCTGAACTTCAAGAAAGAAGATCTATGCAATGCATGCACAAGAGGTGAACAGACACGCAGTTCCTTCAAACCTAAAAAGGTTGTAAGTTCCTCTCTCCCTATTGAATTGCTATATATGGACTTGTGTGGACCTATGCGTGTCAAATCTCCAAAGGGTAAATAATACATCCTGATTATTATTGATGATTTCTCTCGTTTTACATGGATATCCTTTTTAAGAGAAAAATCAGAGGCTTTGCTCGAGTTTTCTAAACTTTGTAAGGAGTTGCAGACCTTGAAAAACATACCTATTGTCTCCATTAGGAGTGATCATGGTAGATAATTTGATCAACTTAAATTTGATTTGTTTTGTGCTAAATATGGAATTTCACACAACTTTTCAACACCTTGAACTCCTCAACAAAATGGAGTTGTGGAACGAAAGAACCGCACTTTGGAGGACATGTCTAGGACAATGCTTTTGGAAAATGGTTTGCCAAAATTCTACTGGGCTAGGCTGTTAATACGGCCAACTACATCTTGAATCGATGCTTAATTCGCCCCATTTTGAAAAAGACTCCTTATGAACTTTTCAAAGGAAGAAAGCCTAGTAGTTCCTACTTTAAACCTTTTGGATGTACTTGCTTTGTTCATAACAATGGCAAAGATAACCTTGGGAAATTTGACGCACGTAGTGATGAAGGTATCTTCCTTGGTTACTCTACTATTAGCAAAGCTTATAGAGTTTATAACAATCGCACCAAAATTGTTGAGGAGAGTATCCATGTGGTATTCGACGAAAGCAATAATGGTGTGTTAAGTGAAGGTTTTGCAGATCTCAATCTAAATCATCATGATTCGGATGGAGAAGAAGAGGACAAGACTGAAAATAAGCAGGACCAAGAACGAAACATGCAAGAACAAATCCAAGATACCAAGGAGCTATCTCAAGACCTTGAAAAGGAACTACAGAATCGGGATTCAGTCATTGAAGAATCCAACTCTCAAATTGTCACTCAAGACCTTGAAGAAAGGCCTACTACTATCCCAAGCGATCAGGGTCCAAAGCAACGAAAGTTCAAACATGCCTCTTCACACTCAGCTCAAGACATCATATCAGATCCATCATCTGTGGTACAAACTCGATCTAGATTAAAAAATCTTTGTTTCTATGCTTTTGTTTCTCTTGTAGAACCAAAAACCCCAGATAAAGCACTCAAGGACTCGGACTGGATCACTGCCATGCAAAATGAGCTAAATGAGTTTGAAAGGAACAAGGTATGGACTCTTCAACCCAGACCAAAGCACCGATCAGTCATAGGAACTAGATGGGTGTTTCAGAATAAATTGGATGAAGCAGCCAAGATCATTCGAAACAAAGCAAGGCTTGTTGCTCAAGGATACAATCAAGAAGAAGGTATAGACTACGGGCAGACATTTGCTCCCGTAGCAAGGTTAGAAGCCATACGTATATTACTTCCTTTTGCATCCTTCATGGGCATCAAGCTATTTCAAATGGATGTCAAATGTGCATTTCTAAATGGGTTCTTGGAAGAAGAGGTTTATGTTGCTCAACCACCAGGATTTGAAAGTGAAGAATTTCCTAATCATGTGTATAAATTGGGCAAAGCTCTCTATGGTCTCAAACAAGCCCCAAGAGCTTAGTATGAAAGATTGTCCAAATACCTTCTTGAAAATGGTTTTCAAAGAGGATTGATTGATAAAACTCTCTTCATCAAGACTCGTGGAAATGATCTTTTGATTGTTCAAATATATGTTGATGATATATTATTTGGTGCTACTAACAATTCACTCTGCAAGGAGTTTTCTGAGATTATGTGCAGAGAATTTGAAATGAGTCTCATGGGAGAATTAAACTTCTTCCTCGGTTTACAAGTTCTTCAAACAAGTAAGGGAATCTTTCTAAATCAAGGGAAATACACCAGGGATCTGCTTAAGAAGTACAAAATGGAACAATCAAAGGTAGCAAAGACCCCTATGAGCTCCACTCTCTCCCTTGATCAAGATAAGAATGGTAAAAATGTGAACCAAAAAGAGTACAGAGGTATGATTGGTTCACTCCTATACCTTAATGCTAGTAGACCTGATATAATGTTCAGTGTTTGTATGTGTGCTCGATTCCAAAGTGACCCCAAAGAGTCTCACCTTATTGTTGTAAAAAGAATTTTCAGATACCTAAATGGATCTCAAGACCTTGGGCTCTGGTATCCCAAATAGAGTAACTTTCATTTAACAGGCTACTCAGATGCATATTTTGCAGGATACAAAGGTTGATAGAAAAAGCACTTCTGGTTGCTGCCAACTCCTAGGATCTTCCTTGATAAGTTGGCACTCTAAGAAACAAAATTCAGTGGCCTTATCAACTGCAGAAGTCGAGTACATTGCTGCTGGTGCATGTTGCTCTCAGATCCTTTGGATAGCACAACAGCTCAGAGACCTTGGAATTGATCTCAAAGGTATCCCTATATTGTGTGATAATACTAGTGCTATTTCCATCACTAAAAATCCGGTGTAGCACTCGAGAACCAAGCACATTGATGTGAGACATCATTTCAAAAGAGATCATGTGGAGAAAGGTGATGTATCAATATCCTTCATATCTACTGATTTTCAGTTAGCTGATCGTTTTAACTTTATTAGATTGGAGTTGGGTATGCTTAATAGAGAAGCACTTTCTTAGGGGGGAGTAATCACTCCCTATATGAAAGTTCAGAATTCAAATGACATCTCAAGGCCTTGACTTCATAAGGTTCCGAGATGCTCATCCGAATAAAATTATAATGGATCAAAGTCTGTTGGTATCTTATGGATATTCAACAAGAGTTTCTTTGATTTTCTTTATCTCTTTCAAATATCCGTTTTCACATATTTCGTTTTCCATTTTAAAAATTATTCCAATCTCTTTAATTTTGCAAGTGGATTTGACTCCTTAGGTTTAGAAAAATCAGATAATCATTACTTACTATTCATGTGAGTTATTGAATCTGTACTTGCCGATTTGAAAAAGAGAGAAACGATTCAGTTTCCAGTTTTTTAGCTTTTAAATCCCCCCTTCCTCACGGTCTAATCCACTCCATTTTCACTCTCTCTGTGTTCTCTCTCTCTCTCTCTCTCACCGATTTCCAAAAACCCCTCCCTGTTTCTAAACCCAAAAATGGTGGGATCAAAGCGCTCTTCAGCCTCCCCGTCTCCTGCTCCGTCTGCTAAGAGGTACAAGATGCCGGCCAACAAGGGCAAGCAGATTATGGAAGAATCTGAAGATCATTCCGAGGATTCCAGCGAGAACTCACCATCGCCACCACCTCTGGCCAGGAAATCCAAAGGCAAAGCTCCAGCTACATCTGCTCCTGCTCGTCCTCCTCAGGTATTCTCTAGCATTTCCCCCAACTGGTTTTGCTCTAAAGAGGTTGCAGAGTCCTGGAAACAGGACTTTTGCAACCGAAGATTATGCTTCTGTGATGCTGTCGATTTCTCCCTTCTCCAATCCATGCCCTTGCCTTGCATTTCCCTCCTCAAATCTACCTATTTCTGGACTGTCCTCAACCCTCGCAATTTTGCCTATCCCTAGCTTACTCGACTTTTCTATGCTAATCTCACTGTTCATCGGTTAAATGGAACCCTAACCCTAATATCCAAGGTCAAGAACACCCGAATCCGCCTTTCTCCTGAAAGCCTTGCTCTCATCCTTGATCTTCCTACTGAAATCCCCACAAAAGAATTCCCAAGCCGATTCGAGTGTCTCTCACGAGTACGAGATGAATTCTTCCTAAAATCTCAAGGCCCTAGATCTTCGTCGTCCCTCAAACCCACTCACAATGCCCTAAACCTTCAAGCCAAGCTCATCTTCACTATTCTGGCTTGTTGTATCTTCCCACGATCCATTCCAGAGAATTGGTGACCGAGAATCTTCTCGAGATCCTTTTCCTAATTATGAACGGATATGAGCATGATTTGCCCAAACGCATTCTCGACTACATGACCCATGTCTCTACCTCCTCTCGGCCTATGCCATTACCCTATGCAAACCTCTTGCCCAAAATCTTTCAAGCCTTTGACATCGACACATCAGGAGAATAAAAGCAAACCTATAGCGAGATCATTGATGAAGGATGTCTCTAGAGATTGGGTATTGTCAAAAACCTGAGGGGGCAATGGTTTCTAAAGAAAGATTCGAAAGGAAAACAGGTTGCTGAACCCAGTATGAACGAGGACATATTGGCTGCTGTGGAGATTGAGATTCAAGACCTTAGGTTTGATCTGAGCAGAATGTGGTCGGATGTGGTGATTCGCCAAGACCAGACTCATGAGCTACTCTCTATGGTCAACTGCAAGCTAGATCAGATGATGCTTCCCAATGCTCTAACCTACACTGCTACAGGCTCTATCATGCCACTGGAACAAGAAACTTTCGATCATGTGTGTGAGAAGACAGGGAATGTCATCCTTAACTGTGAAAATCAAGTGAAGAAATGTCCCATTCTGCGCCCCACTCACCATGAACCCACCATCCTCACAGTCGAGCAATATGTTGTGGTCAAGAAGTACAGGGATGTGGAGCATCAGAGATAACTTGCAGAAATGGAAAGAGACAAGGTCACCAAAGACGCCATGGATAGGTGGAGAAAGAGGTGCAGAGATGAGGTCAGAAGGAAGTACCTTCCACCCAACAAGCAATACCCCACCTTTGGCGAATGGGTTGAGGAAGGTGCTGGCATCGCCCTTCCTGAAGATCCTGCTGCTCCTGGCGCCCCTGGCACATCCTCTGCTGCTGAGCCATCATCTGCTAAGAAAGGCTAGAAGGCTCTAAGGAGCAAGAAAAAGAAGGCTGGAGATGGGGATTCTGACTCAAGGCCTTGATCTCCCACCCTCCTTACTCTACTTTCTAGAAACTCTTATTTTGCTGCCCGTCTTTTAAAACTCCTGGTTTTTTGGTTGATGTTTCGGTTGCTGCGTTTTGGCATTGGTTGGATAAGTGCTTGTTGTTTTAAAACTTAGATGATCCAAACATTTTATGCTCATATTATATAATATGCTAAAATCCTTATAATGATCGCTGGAATTATATTATGAATACTGAAACAGGTTTTGTCTTCCATCAAGGGGGAGATTGAAGACTCCGCCTTGATTGTAAGATCTTGAGACCTAACGTGCAGGTGATCTAAAGGATGATGAAAGACAAAAAGTTGGGTTTCAAGGTCTTGAAATCCAGACTAAAATGTTTGGAATATCACTTATGCATTTCTCTATTGAATTGTTCTCTCACGGGAAAGAATCCGTGGCCAACCTTGTTGGGCCTAAATTATCATGGGCTTTATATTGGGCTATGAGATGTGATTTGGTCTTAATCGATTTATATATGTGTTTCTCATCTAACCCATTTTGTGTTCTAGATACATTATGTATCTTCTTTTAGGATTTCATTTTCCATACAAGGAAAGAACCGATCCATATTTGATCATACGTGATCATGAAGAAGATTGAAGGAACAATCTTGAAAAGCACACAATTGGAAGGATCACTTCTGGAAAGAATTCAAATGTCTTGGAAAGAATTCGAAATTCAAACGGTTCTCCCTCCAAGAAGCTCTACAAGTTTTCCGACTATATAAAGACGAAGGCTAAGAAGGATGAGGACTACCGAAGCAAGCACTCAAGCATTCATAGCATCCTAAAGCATTGGTCATCTCTAGTTTCTCTTACATTCTCTAAAATCCTAAGTGTTGTTCATTGTTTAAGAGTTGAGAGAAACACTAGCACTTATTGTACAAGTCATTCATTTTACACTTAGTATTTCATACTCGATCAAAGCACACTTGGTGTGTGGTGTGAGCTTTTATTTCACTTATAAGTTTGAGAGCTAGAATAGAAGCGGTGAGGGTTTGTATAGAGAAAGGGTAGTTTCTCTAGGAAGTTCTAGGCTCAAGTGAAGTGAAATAAGAAGTGTTTGAATCCTACGGGTTGGATAACCCTAGGCGGAGATGTAGGCCAGTTGGTGCCGAACCTCGTTAACAATTCGGGTGTTCATCTTTTATATTCTGCATTTGTTATAGGAGGAAATTGAGACTTGCAATAAAATATAAATAAATCACAGCAAACCAGATTCCGTCCCTTGCAAATAATTACAAGACTCCCTCCCTATGCAGCAGTGGGAAGTCAGGATCGATCCACGAGGAAGCGTGTCGGCGGATCCTAGGCAGCGGAGAAATCTCACGAAAGTCGACAACAGGGGTCCTAGATCTCGAGTACAACAACTCGACAGAAGATCGGACAGTCGAACACAACACAGCAGCTCTCGGCAATTTCTGGTCGATCTCGACAAGGCTCTACTCGGGATCGAGTTGGCTCTTCGTCGACGTCGGGTTGTCTTGGTCGAGTTCCTGCACGCAAAAGCTACAACGACCTGGGTCGAAAATCAGTAACTCGAGATCGAGTAGTGCTAGTCGATCTCGAGAAAGACAGAGAATAAAATGAATAAAAGTAAATGCAAAGGCTTTGGAGATTTCGAACTAAACTTAATGTAAAAGAACTTCCAAGATTGGGGTTTGCAACAACGATAACAAAGCATGCATAAGGCAAGAATAAAATAGATAGTCATGTGAATCACATCAAAGGACAAGCTTTCGCCTTTTCCAACAATTAGACAACTTTTTCAAGAAACCCTAATTGTCTCTACTGATCTTATGTTTACAATCCAAGTTGTTAGCATGGACCTCCATTAGATGGGTAATAAACACATGACAAGTAGTAGATGCTCAAAACATGATAAAAGTCGGATCTTTACCTTAAACACGCATGGCTATCGTCGGGCTCGCCCCAACCCTAGAAGCGGGTGGACTACTCGCGCTTCATCGCAAGCTCAGACATTGATTGATGAAAAGAAACTTGCATTAAATCAAACTAAAGAAAGTACAACCGAACAAAGCCAACTTGCTCTCGCTCCTTCGCTCCACTCGGCCTCACTTTCTCTCTCTACTACTACTTCTCCTACTGAAATTGAATGAATAGAAATCAGCCCTATGGGCTTTATTTATAGGCTTCTAAACCATGCTACTCAAGGATAGAAATCTTTATCTATATCTAAAACTATATCTAAAAGCATTAAAGATAAATAAAAGCAACAACATAATTAAATCTAAATAAGGGAAATATATCTAAAAGCCTTAAGTGGATAAATCTTCTTCTTCCATGATGTATCTTGATAGATCGGATAGAACTGTGCAATCTTCGGCTCCAAGGAATCCCAATCCGAGTAGGATAGCTCACAACGCGTTACGCGGCTTCTGGAGGCTTCCTCGATCTCGAGTAAGGCTACTCGATCTCGAGTAGAAGTGTCATCGACTGGGCTGGCTCGGCGTCTCAGGTTGCTGGTCCTCGACAGGCTCGGACTTTGGCTCACCAATCTCGTCGATCTCGAGGAAGGTGTCCGGGCATGGTCGGGTAGTCTCTCATCGGCATCCTCGGGTGGCCTTCTCGACGTCTGGTTGTCTCTGAGGGTTTGTCGATCTCGAGTAACATAACTCGATCTCGAGTAATGTGGTTGAAGTCGGGTTGGCTCGTCTTCAGCCTCTCGGCATGGGATCCTCGATCCTGACAGGTGTCTAGGCATGATTTGTCGAGATCGACTAGGTTTAGTCGACATCGAGTAGACTTGGGCCTCCGTCTTTGCTTCTTGGTTTTCTCCAGAAATGACTCCATATTCTGCAATATTAAACAGAAACTTATGTAGACCTCCATTTTTGATAAATAAGCATATACTACATAAATTCGACATATTCCCAACCCGAAATATGCAAAATGTAAAGAATTTGGAACTAAAATATGCATAAAGACATGGCTACTTTGGGGACATCAAATCACCCCATACTTAGACTTGCTTGTCCTCAAGCAATAACCAAACAATAATCAAGACCTACAACACATCCTTCAAGTCTTCGCCTTTGTCAAAAGCAACATCTCAAGTAGTAGCAATGTAAGACAAGTGAATTTAACGTCATCACGCATATATGAGCGATCCATAGGCATAGGCAATATAAATCCAACCTCACAGGTATAATGTGTTTACACTCAACTCTCAAATGTGTTTAGGCTATGAAGAACAATTCTCAACTCAATTCCATATACAATCTCATAAACATTGCAATTTAAATATGAATCCACTTCGCAACCAATTATGAAAATGAAACAAGAATTATCAGGAGGACTTCGCTCAATAGAAGTCTTCAAAGAAGATTCCATTCGGTGGGGTTGTAATGGGGTTTGGTAAGAAATATAAGGGTATGGAATTATTTGGCCATGTGGTGCTTAATAAAATTCGGGAATCAAGACTCCTAAATTTCCAACATAACCAAACCATAACTCTCAATCATATGCATCAACCAAAGTCTCCAATTTATCTCAATGAAGTATGTAACATTTCAAACTTTCTCAACCTCTCAAAGTATGTATCTTGCGAATAATGAAAGACATAAGGTAAATTTGGCTCATGCACTTTATTCACAAACATTTATACCTTTTCTCTTCTTCCCCTTTTTTTTTTTGAACGAAAATAAAATAAAACTAATGCTAGTGCATTTATATGGTGAGCCAAAAATCCTTTTACATAATGTGCATAGCAAGATAAGAATTTAAAACCAACCCATATCTCAATAAATTCCAAACATCCTTGTCACTTGAAATGCAACATAAGCTCATTCTTTCCACAAACCATTCTTTCAACCAACTCTAAGTCTTAATTCCCAAATGGAGGTCAGGCTCAATTTGACTAAGGATAATTTTGTGGAGCTTATAATAAAAGTCTCAGGCTAATGTTCTGGCTTCAAGCAGGGATAATGCAGGGTAGGTAAAGAGAGGATAAAATTGGCTTAAAATGTGCCTCCATCATTTAATTCTCATTCACATAAACATATAAATGCATTGGCTTTGAATAACTATCACAATATTTAGAGATGCATAGGAAGAGTAAATACACTCAAGAAAGCAGAGGGATTTTTAATGTTCTCCCTATAAGGCCAAAATTCTCACTAGGACAATTTTTGTTGGATTTTACCTTTAGATTAGGATCATATGTGCTCAATTTCATCACAAGTTCACAATCCACATAAAAACCATTTTGAGGACTTAGGCTAAACCTTCCAAACACGCCATAGGATTTATATGATCAAGTCAGTCATTATTTATCATCATAGGACATCTAAGTTAGGGTATAAAAACTAAAACAATGCAAAAATTTAAACATGCACTTTTTTTCTTTTTTTTCGACATTTTCTATTTTTTTTTTCTTATGCAAAAAACAAGTCTCAAGTATGACAAAAGATAATAAAACATAAAATTTAAACATGAATGCATAATATAAAAATTAAAATTTCACCATGTAAAACCAAAAGCAAGACTAAAACATACAATAATGATAATGAGCTCTTCCTCCACCCCAAACTTAAAATTTACAGTGTCCCCACTGTATAAAATAAAAACAAGAGTAAAGGAAGGAACTCACGGGATAACACATCGAGGAGAGCAGATCAGTGCATGTCGAGGAAATATTCTTAGTCGATCTCGAGTACTAAACTCGATCTCGAGGAGGATTCTGCGTCCAGTGGTTTCTAAAGTCGGGGAGCTTCTGGGCTTGTCGATATCGAGTTGGCCTACTCGATATCGAGGAGTCTCTGGGCTGCTCCTCCTTGTCGTCGACTTGGCCTTCGTCGATTCTTACTATTTTTCAGGGACTTCTTATTCCACTTTTCGCGATCCTTATATGCTTTCCGATCTAAAAAGTGTTAGATTACACACAAAAAACAAGACTATCCACATGAAGTATTCTAAATTTAAAAACCAAAACCAAAACCAAAACCAAAAACCAAAAGTTTAAAAGTCCCAAAATTCATAAAGTCTATATACATGCTCTAGATTTTAGTGTGGGGCCCGCTCATGCTCGGCCCTTCTCCTGGATCATCTAGGTCCTGATGGTAGTATGCAAGCTCAGCTGACAGAGGGTTGCTTGCATCATCTTCCTTCTCTTTCTTCTTCTTCCTTCCAGCTCTTAGCTTTCGCAGATTCTCTCGCCACGGGGCCTTACCTCCCCTTAAATTATTGATAATTTTCTTTATGGACTGAGGGGGAGTAGAATTCATACTTGAACTTACCTTTTCGGGCCCAAAACAGAATTTTTTGGGCTTGGGTCTACTCGAGTACAGGGACCCCATACTTAGGCTCTTGGCAAGTCATTGGCTCAGCAGAGGAAGTCGATGTCGACAAGTCATGGTCGAGATCGAGGAGACGCCTAGTCGAGATCGAGTTGGCTTGGTCTATCTCGAGAATAGTGATGTTGCTTTCCTCCGATGTTTGCTTAGTCCCGTGATTGCTGATGCTTTTTACCTCCAGCCACAAAATTTCCTCTTTTGCAGGGCCAAAAGAGAAATCCAAAACCTCATCGCATATGGTGAAGGTGAGCGAGCGATTCTTAACACTAATTCTGGCATATGCAGTTGCTAAGAATGGTCTACCAAGAATAATAGGGCTAGTAGGATCTTCAGCACAGTCTATGATGAGGAAATCTGCTGGTACAAAGAATTTACCAACCTGTACGGGGACATTCTCAATTATACCTGTAGGGATGACCACTGTATTGTTTGTCATGTATAATTTGGCATCCAAAGGCTCTATGCATCCTATCTTGACCTTCCGCCAGATTGATAAAGGCATGATCCTCACACTTGCTCCTAAATCACACAGAGACTCATATTTATATTGTCCAAAACCCACAGTAACAGAAAACTTACCAGGGTCAGGTCTCTTTTCAGGGAAGTGGAGTACTTTGCATTCGCATGCGATCACTGAGATGAATCACTTCTTGCTCAGGATTTCCTTTAGAAATCTGACATATACAGGTATCTCTTACAGGGCTTCTGTAAAAGGAATAGAGACGTTCAGTTCTTGCAGCATATTAACAAATCTGGTAAACCTACCTGCAGTGGGATCTTTTTGTGCTTTGGAAGGAAAAGGTAGTGGCTTTTTCTGCTTCAGAGCCAGATCAGACGTCGGAGGTGTTGCAGAGTCGTCGACGTCGGCTTGCTGTTCCTCGATCTCGACTAGAGGCTCCTCGAGATCGACTTGGGTGGTCGACTTCGACTTGCTGGGCTGTGCAGTAGAGTCCGAGCTCAGCTTCTGGTCTGTGTCGCGCAGCTTCTTGTCGAGGTCGAGTACTGTTTCCTCGAGATCGAGTTGAGTCTTCTCTATGTCGAGTTGTTGCTATGCCTTGTCCTGATGTTTCCCGACTTCTGGCTCGTGTAATTGATGTCCACTTCTGAGTTTGATAGCTGCAACGTGTCCGGTCTTCCTCTTAGGATTTGGTTCTGTTTGCCCAGGGAGCTGTCCGGATGGTCGTGGGATCTGTGCAGCGATTTGACCCATCTAGGTCTCTATTCCCCTTTTCCAGATGTTCAGTTCCCCAAATTTTGTAGTGATGTTCTGGAACGGGTTGTTGATGGTGCCCTAATTCCGACGCATCTCCTCAAGGATCAGCTGCAGATCATCCTTCTTTTGATCCCTTTCTGGATGTCCTAGAGCTCTGTAGAGTGGGGGGTTCCAAGGAAGACCTTGGTTCCACTGTGGTTGATAGAACCTTTGATCTCCCATGTAGCGATTGGGATCCCCAGCGTAGGCTGCCTCCTCATGTGTTTCTGCCATCCTGACTTGCTCGGTGTGTGGGCACTCAGTAGTGGTGTGCCTTTGTGATCCGCATTCGATGCAAGGTTGATTGACAGACAGATATTTGACTTGCTTGAGGAACTTGCGATTCTGGTCTCTATAGAACTGTTCCCTCACATCCGGGTCAATCTCCTTTGCTGGCTCATAGAGTGGCATAGATGGTGCTGGCCTGGCATAGGAGTTCTCCTCATAGTTTGCAGTAGACCCATATTTGTTGTCATAATTGGTGAGCTTGTCTAGCACACCCCAGGCGTCAATTGGTGGCATCGTCAGATACTCATAGCGAGTGTACGGATTGATCCTGTCCTTAGTGACTTGATCAAGAGAGTTGAAGAAGATCTCCTGAATGACGTAGGGTGGTTGTCCATGAGTAGGGCAAGATCGCAGCAGTTCTTTGTAGCGTTCCCATGCCTTTTCCAGCGGTTCCCCAGGCTTCTGTTTGAGGCGGTGATTTTCTGGCGGAGGAGTGCTGTCTTGGCGGGTGGGAAGAATTAATTCAGAAACTCTTGCTCTACTTGGGCCCATGTTGTAAGTGATATTGGGTTCAGCCCTTCAAGCCACTTCAGTGCAGGCCCGGCGAGAGACCAGCGAAAAGCTTTCATCTTGACATATTCCAGCGTAGTACCTTCAGCAAGAGTGCGGCACATGTCAGAAAAATTGGTAATATGTTCAAGAGGACACTCATTAAATTTGCCATAAAAAGCGTTATTTTTAAGCTCTATAAGAAATTGAGTGCGAATTTCAAAAGAGTTATCAGGGATTAGAATCGTCGATTCAGGCACGACGAGAGTTGGATGCATATAATCCTCTGCAGTGGTTGGGAATTGGGCAAGCTCAGCTTCTTCTTGCCTTGCGCGCTCAGCTTCTTGTTCCCTCGCAGCCCTTTCAGCGGCGATAGTAGTATCCTTTGCGGCTAGCTCCCTTGTCAGCCTCTCAATCAGCTGCTCTTGTGTTTTTGCGGCCGCCATAGCTCTTTGCAGTTTAGCTCTGATGTGAAAAAGGCGTTCCGGTTCGTCTAAGGTGTCAAACTCAGGTGTTTGACCAGAACGACGCATACACCTGAAAAGTAACTCAAAGTAGACGTGAGATTCAACTACCTAAAGTGCGAATGATAGCTTCCCCGGCAACGGCGCCAATTTATTGTAGGAGAAAATTGAGACTTGCAATAAAATATAAATAAATCACAGCAAACCAGATTCCGTCCCTTGCAAATAATTACAAGACTCCCTCCCTATGTAGCAGTGGGAAGTCAGGATCGATCCACGAGGAAGCGTGTCGGCGGATCCTAGGCAGCGGAGAAATCTCACGAAATTCGACAACAGGGGTCCTAGTTCTCGAGTACAGCAACTCGACAGAAGATCGGACAGTCGAACACAACACTACAACTCTCGGCAATTTCTGGTCGATCTCGACAAGGCCCTACTCGAGATCGAGTTGGCTCTTTGTCGACGTCGGGTTGTCTTGGTCGAGTTCCTGCACGCAGAAGCTACAGCGACCTGGGTCGAAGATCAGTAACTCGAGATCGAGTAGTGCTAGTCGATCTCGAGAAAGACAGAGAATAAAATGAATAAAAGTAAATGCAAAGGCTTTGGGGATTTCGAACTAAACTTAATGTAGAAGAACTTCCAAGATTGGGGTTTACAACAACGACAAACAAGCATGCATAAGGCAAGAATAAAACAGATAGTCATGTGAATCGCATCAAAGGACAAGCTTTCGCCTTTTCCAAGATATAGACAACTCTTTCAAGAAACCCTAATTGTCTCTACTGATTTTATGTTTACAATCCAAGTTGTTAGCATGGCCCTCCATTAGATGGGTAATAAACACATAACAAGTAGTAGATGCTCAAAACATGATACAAGTCAGATCTTTACCTTAAACACGCATGGCTATCGTCGGGCTCGCCCCAACCCTAGAAGTGGGTGGACTACTAGCGCTTCATCGCAACCTCAGACATTGATTGATGAAAAGAAACTTGCATTAAATCAAACTGAAGAAAGTACAACCGAACAAAGCCAACTTACTCTCGCTCCTTTGCTCCACTCGACTTCACTTTCTCTCTCTACTACTACTTCTCCTACTGAAATTGAATGAATAGAAATCAGCCCTATGGGCTTTATTTATGGGCTTCTAAACCTTGCTACTCAAGGATAGAAATCTTTATCTATATTTAAAACTATATCTAAAAGCATTAAAGATAAATAAAAGCAACAACATAATTAAATCTAAATAAGGGAAATATATCTAAAAGTCTTAAGTGGATAAATCTTCTTCTTCCATGATGTATCTTGATAGATCAGATAAAACTATGGAATCTTCGGCTCCAAGGAATCCCAATCCGAGTAGGATAGCTCACAACGCGTTACGCGACTTCTGGAGGCTTCCTCGATCTCGAGTAGAAGTGTCGCCGACTGGGCTGGCTCGGCGTCTCGGGTTGCTGGTCCTCGACAGGCTCGGACTCTGGCTCACCAATCTCGTCGATCTCGAGGAAGGTGTCCGGGCATGGTCGGGTAGTCTCTCCTCGGCATCCTCGGGTGGCCTTCTCGACTCCTGGTTGTCTATGAGGGTTTGTCGATCTCGAGTAACATAACTCGATCTCGAGTAATGTGGTTGGAGTCGGGTTGGCTCGTCTTCACCTTCTCGGCATGGGCTCCTCGATCCTGGCAGGTGTCTAGGCATGATTTGTTGAGATCGACTAGGTTTAGTCGACATCAAGTAGACTTGGGCCTCCGTCTTTGCTTCTTGGTTTTCTCCCGAAATGACTCCATATTCTGGAATATTAAACAGAAACTTATGTAGATCTCCATTTCTAACAAATAAGCATATACTACATAAATTCGACATATTCCCAACCCGGAATATGCAAAATGTAAAGAATATGGAACTAAAATATGCATAAAGACATGGCTACTTTGAAGACATCAGCATTTACATTATCATATTCGATTTTACTTTGTCAAGTCCTGATAGCATGTATCAAGGTCTTGACAAGTTGCACTAAATTTCTATTGGGTAAATTGAAATAATACTTAGTTGTGTAAAGGTTGTCGACTCATGGAATTCATTCTTTGTTAATATATCTTCCCCAATTATTTTATATGTTGATATAATTTTGGAAGAGGTTAATCATAATTTTTTATGAAAGATCTATCGCGTTTGTTGATAAAGAAATAAAAATTTCCTATCTTGAATGTATTGATATATTTATGAGATATATTTTTGGATTTTATACATATATAATTATGGAGAGATTTTTAGATTTTGACCTATATAGTTTATATTGTTAATGTTATTTCACAAAAGTTGACGTCTACTCCCTTGTTTTTGGTGTTGTTATTGCAGGTTATTTTACGACTTTGTTTATGATTTTCTTGGTAAGCTTTTCGAAATAACGTGTTGATTATTTAAAATGTATGATATTTTGTCATTTCCACTAATATATACTAGCTTTTCATATGTTGTTTCATTTTTCGATAAAGTATAAATTCATTCAGATTTGAGAAATTAACTTTTCATATGTTTTTTCCACTAATATATACGAGTAAGGAGTAAGGAGAAATTAGTTTTATACTATAGTAATAAAGCATAAATTCGTTCAGATATGAGAAATCAGAAATATATATGGAAGAAATTAATTAACTGAATAAACGGGTTTTAGTATCAAATTTACTTAAATTAAAAAACTGCACACGGTGCGGGTACTGAACTAGTGTTATGTATATACGTAGTATTCTACTATCCTATATATGCAAATTATAGGTATTAGACTATTAGGTATATACACTGTAATTTAAATAAAAAACGAAGAAGGTATATACACTGTAATATATGTGTATGTATAACACATTTCAAGTCACTGTTGCCTCACGGTTCATTCGGGCCAAAATCGAATTTTTCGGTTCGGTTTCAATTTTCGGCCCGAAACTGAAATTAATTTTTTGTGAATTGTAGCACGAACCAAAACATATTCGGGCTGGACCCAATGTTCTAAAAGGCGCTAGGCGGCCGCTAGGCGGTGGGTGGCCGCCTAGCGCCTAGGCGGTTAGGCGGGTGCCTAGGCGGCGCCTAGGCGGACTTAGAACAAACTTGATTATTTCCTTATATTTTGACGAATAACACTTGTCAATAATTCATATAATGTAGTAATAATCCATAATATCACTCATAAACCCAAATTTGTAGTAGTTAACTAACACTAAAGTAAATAAACGCAAAAGTACATGTCTGACTAACAACTCTAAACCTCCTAAAATTCAAAACTATAAGTTCGACTGAAAAGCAAATGCATCCCGACATGGGGGATAAAAAAACCCTAAATCAACTAATCATATGCTTAGAAGCGCAAATTGAATAATCGTTGGACTAGGCGGTGCCTAGGCGGGCCCAGGCGGCGCCTAGGCGGGACTAGTCGGGCCTAGGCGGCGCCAGGCGGGACTAGGCGGTTCTTGGATGAATTTCCACCTAGACGTCCGCCCAGGCTTAAAAATTCCTAGGTCCCGTCCCGCCTAGCGCCTAGGCGGTGCCCAGGCGGCGCCTAGGCGCGATTTTTAGAACACTGGCTGGACCGAAACCGAATTTTCGGTTCGGTTTTGGTTCGGTTTTCGGTTCGGTTCACTTTTTGAGCAACCCTACGTTGGCTTAGGTAAAATTGAGTGAGTTTTGGGATTTGTGGAAGGCAATGTTTGGTGGTCCTGATGAGCTGTTAAGTGAATCTCGAGTGGGGTATGGTTAGCCATAGGTTGGCTAGGCAGTGATCGAGGAATTTCCTAGAGGGGATGTGGTTGGCAGTGTATGATGCTTGTGATGTCCTGAGTTGTATGGGAAGTGTAGGGAATGGCTCTTGAGAGTATTCAGGACATAGCATGAGAGGGTGCTCGGGTGTGAAGTTAGAGATAGGAGTTGAATTCTTAAAGGTGGATGGTGTGTGGTAGTGCTTGGTGGAATGAGGGGCGAGATTGGAGTATCGAAATGAATTGGGATTTCTTTAGGGGATTTTGTCTGAGTTGATGTTGGTGAGTCTAGAAGAAGATTGGCCTTGGCTTGGGAATTGGAATCGGGAGAGCGGGAATTGTGTTTTATTTTGACTAGTGATGAAGTAAGGATTTCCTTGATTATGTGATTTGTGATATCTAGTGGCATGATGTTAGATAACGACCATGATGAACCTGATATGGAATGATATTACATGTTAATATGCAATATTGAAATCTAGTTGGTAGTGACAAGTGTTATCATGATATATCGATGCCTTGTTGTCCTGTTATGTTGCTTTAGAAGCATGTTAGGATGCGTTGTGATATGATATACGAACTATGAGATAATGATGTGTTATTATGTGGAAGCATGATGGTTTATTATGTGGTAGTAAGCATGATGTTGTATTGTATGGTTGGCAAGCATGATTATAGATATGTTGAATGATGAATATGACTTGGAGTATGACTATGACTTGTATATATGAGATAATGGTGCATGACTACTAAATGATCAGTATGTGGCATTATAATGAGTCGTAATGATGTTTTGTGAGCATGTTAATAGTTCGATGATTGATATATGGTTAGATCTTCCCTTTTGTTGAATCTTAAATAACACGGCGTTGTTGTGGTAATGTGTTGACAATTAGTTTTGGTTTGTTGATCTTATGATGAAATTCATAAGGCTTTGAAACGGTTTTACTCTCGCTTGGTTTTGGAAAACGTTTTGGGAACTCGATTTCTATGTGCATGGTTTTTAGTGCATCTATGTGATTATAGGTGATTGTAGCTTATTGAACTTTGCTTGCGTTATCTTTTGCTATTCGACATGTCAAGGTAAGTATCATATGAGACTTACTCAGCAACCTGGACCTTCTGCCTGATGAGTCATATGATGTGTAGGTGTTGCATATGATAAAGTATGTCATGTAGTTTCATGCTAGGATTGCATTTCTGAATGAGCGTTTGACTACTTGGTGTGTTTGAAAACAGAACGGCCGTTATCTGTGTGTCCTAGAGTCTTTGCTAGGGTCATAGGGTAGCCCAACCTCATCGGGTTTGCCCTGATATGTGTGTCCTAGAAGATTTCCTAGGGTCATGAGTCAGTAACATCATTATGAGCATGATATGATAGCCCAACACCACCGGGAAAGAGATGAGATGATGCTATGTTATGACGATGAGATGATGAGTCTATGTTATGATGATGAGATATGATGATGAGCATGCTATGATGATTATGTGCACACATGTATGATGGAATGTGGTATTGTACTGGCCAGGTCCGCTCATGAAATAGGGGGAGTAGGAGAGGGATATGTCGCTTGGCATTGTCTAGGGCCCTTTATAGTTTTTTTTCGCATATTATTACATCTGATGAAAGCATGCTTGTGTGTTTAAATTTTGCACTACATTTGACCATCCTTTGTTCTAGGTATATGCATGTTATATGGCCTCAGTGCGGTCTTTAGGGCTCGCATGCGTCTTTGGGCCTGACTTCGTGGATAGTGTCAGGTACTTGCTCCTTGCTTCTATGACGGGAAATCTCCTTAGGCAAAATCGAACAACCGATCTAGCCCGTTAACTTGGCTAAGTGTTAATCAATTATACTTATGGTTTTGGAGATTTCAATGCAACTATGAGTAGTGATGAATGGACTCCGGGCTCGTCTGTGGGATCTAACAGGGCGTCTCAGGAGTTCAAAGGTTGGGCTGACTCTCTACATCTGCTTGACCTCGGATTCATGGGCCCTCCATTCACCTGGTGGAACGGGAATCAGGAGGAAAACTGAGTGTTGGCAAGGCTTGATAGGGCACTTTGTTCCCCTGCCTAGAGACTGAGGTTCTCGAAAGCCTTGGTCCGCCATCTCGCCGCTTCTTACTCGGATCATGCTCCCATTCTTGTAGAACTGGATCCGACCGCAACAAACAACACTTTGGACAAACCGTTCTGATAACACTCAAGATCCGATGACTCTCGACGACAAGACGACATAGCACTCAAGATCCGATGACTCTCAACGACAAGACGGTTCAAGATGAGAGCTGGTATGACTCAAAGCTCAACCGTCAACTCAAGATCTTAGGTTACAACCTCATTCCACCTTGACAAGACTTGCACTCGAGACACACAAGGTCACTCGACACATACACATGTGGAGTGGATCTTGGGTCCATGTCGAGTACCTTGGTGGTTGGGCCGGATTTATGTTGTTATTTTAACCATTTTTATTTTATGCAATTTAGGAAATAATATGGAATTAATTATCTCTTCTAGATATAATTCTTTACCGCCAAGTTTTATCTTTATTAGGAATTATTTATCTTAGGATAGATTTACATATCTTTAGATTATTTGATTTATCTTTAGTTACCAAAACTCTATCCTTTGCACAAGATAGAATTTGTATGTCTCTATTTAAACTCTTGTATTTCATTCAATTAAACTCATATTGGAATTAAAATTGAGGAAACCTTTTGGCTAAAAGGTTCCTCGATCCCCAATTCAAAAGCTTCAAGTCTCTTATGTTCTTACTTGCAATCGGCAATCACAAGTCCCCTACACCCTCTTCACTCGGCAACCATCAAACACAAAATAAACACAACCTCAAACCCGGAATTCGTCGCAAGAAGGTCCAGCAGCATCGGCTTCGCGTGTCCAGGCTTCGCCCTCGCCTGCCCAGGCGTGCGTCACCACCCGGAGTCCTTGCGTGCATGCTCCTCGCTGCTTCCCTCGCTAGCGGCGAGCACTGGCCGGCATCCAGCGCACTGGGCACCTCTAGGCGAACCCGTGCACCCTCGCTGCTCCTTCTCGCTTCCCTTGCCTTAATTACTGTCGCTATTTGTTTACTGAAATTTCTTCAAGTGTAAACTGTCGCAATTCAGCCCTTTAATCACTTATTTTATTTGTTCCAAAATCATGAGATATCAAAGACCATTGCAAGATCGGGCAAATATACAGCGTGGTTTTGGATCCTGCACCCACAGGCAAAGGATCGGGAATTCTAAACGTATCACATTCCGATTTCTGTCGGCTTGGATCTCGCGTGACGATTTCGAAGAATTCATGTCAGCCAATTGGTCTAAGGAGGCAGAGACATGTGAAGTGTTTAAGGCTTTAGAGAGAGATCTACGACAATGGAATTGGGAGGTTTTTGGCTAACCAATGAAAGGTTTAATTACCTGCTTGATAAGATCTCCTCCAAGCCAAGGGGTGGCAAGCACGCACCTTGTCTCTCGCGGGCAGGATAACGCTTGCAAAGTCAGTGCTCACGAGCCTCCTGCTCTACACAATGCAATCGACCTTCATTCCGAGGGGTGTCTATGATGCTATGGACAAAGTTGTAAGAGGTTTTATTTGGGGTTCCTTGGTCGATCGATCAACGACGTATCCACTAGCTGAAGCAAGAGGTACTCTACGATTCGGGGGAGTTCAAAGGGCTCGGGATCCACCCTATGATGGAGACAAACCAGGCAATTCTAGCCAAACTCGGATGGAGATTAATGCAAAAGTCATCATCACTATGGAGTCGGCTGATCAGGGACAAGTATTGCAACGGGCGGGCTGATGTTGATATGTTCATCCGGCAAGCAAGGAGCTCGGCACAATGGACATGTATTGTTCATGGCGTGGAGATTCTTACTCCGGGCTTACGGAAAAACATTGGCAACGGTTCCACCACGTTCTTCTGGACTCATCCTTGGTTACAAGCGGAGACGCTCAAAGAAGTGGCAACACAGGAAGTACCGGAGTCCATGGTGGGGCAGCCGGTGGCAGAGCTATGGAATGGGAATTATTGGAATTGGGAGGCGATTGATCCCTGATGTCCCTGTTTTACACCATGTTTTTATGTTTAATTTTGCTTCTTATTCTATTATTTTATAATAGAATTATTAGGAATTTGTGTAGTTATGCTTAATATTGCAAGATATGGAGTCTACACAAGTTTGATGTGATTTTCAGTAGTTTAGAGCTAATTTGGAGAAATTTGGATACACTTTGGATCTTAAAGGAAAACCATGAAGACATTGGAGAAGCTAAGGCAGAGCGTAGGATGATGCGGTCGGAGAAAACGCCACTTTCCGCCATTCATCAATTTGAATCAAGTTCTGATGCCTTCATGAGAGTTGTAGGCCTCAAAAAGAATTTTCCAACTCATACTCATATGCATCAATCGGACGAACGACGACTCGGGAAAGTGCGTTTCAAAACGGAGCAGAATGCTGAAAACTGGCAGAAGAATACTCGAAATCGAACAGGCTACTCGACGTCGACTACTCTACTCGACGTCGACCAGAGTTGAAAGCCATACTCGAGTCCGAATAGAAGAAGTACTCGAGATCCATAAGATAGCCCGAGATCGAGTATAATCTACTCGATGTCGACTACAACTCTGTTGGGCCGAGAATGCATTGGGCCAATCCGAGGACGAGAGGAATGCTTTGCCATGAAGCAAGGACGAATCTATCATCTATCTATCAACATCTATCATCTTAGGAGAAGATTTATTTTACCATAAGGAGATGTATTATTTACCTTTTATGATTTATATCTTATTTATCTACTTTTATATATATCTTTAGGATTAGATAGAAGTTGCTTTCCTTGGATAGCAAGGATTAAGCCTTATAAATAAAGCCCTAGAGGGCTGATTTTTATTCAATTGAAGTCAAGTCGTCTTCAGACGCAATATGTTGGGAAGGGGAGAGAGAGAGAGAGAGAGAGATAGAGAGAGAGAGAGAGAGAGAGAGAGAGCCGAGTTAAGAGGGAAGTGATTGAATGCGAATGGTTGTAAGTTTTACTTTTAGTTTAATATTAAAGTTAGTTGCTTTTATTATGCTTTATTTCGAAATCTCCTCTTCTAGGGCCGGGGTGAGCCCGACGATAGCCATGCGCGCTTGAGGTAAGTTTTAATGTTCGTTATGTTTTGATCATCCACTATCTTTTATATGTTTATTCCCTTGTAGAAAGAGAAGAGATTCATGTTAACAACTTGGATTATAAACATAAAATTGATAGATACAATTAGGGTTACTTGAAAGGGTTATCTAATTGTTGGAAAAGGTGAAAGCTTGCTCATTTGATGTGATAACATAACTAATTTATCTTATCTTTTGCATGTTTGGTTATTGTTGCGGTGATCCCTAACTTTGGAAGTTTGCACCTTTATTTTATTCATTTTTATTATATTTCGTTATTTACATTCTGCACAGGAAAACCATTCGGCAGTAACCCCATCCACTTTTTCCCGCTATTCCCAAACCAAAAAAAAAAAACTAAACCTAGAACCGCTGACTTCTCTCCTGAGGACAAACCTGACTCCACTATCCTATAGCAGGGTCTTGACTATAAATTTATTTGGCCGAGAAACCCTCTCGTCAATCCCCTGCTAACCAAAGAATATAAACCCTCTTGTCAATCCCCTACTTTTACCTTAATCCATAAGGATTCCAGCGGCCTCTGCTTTAGTATTTTATAAATATTTATATAGATATAAAGATATAGAATATAGATATATAGATATAGATATAAAATATAGATATAGATTATATATAGATATATAGATTATTTTTATTTATTGGAATTTATCTCGATTATTTGTAATATTGCATTAACGTATTTTCCGTGTAGACCTACAGTAGTATCTATGATATTGGTCTACATCAACCATACTTTTAAAAAGTTACGAGTATACAACAAGCTAAAAGGCAGGGCCGGTCAATAGATTTCGGGGCCCTGTTCTAACATTCCAACGTGATGGACTGATGGAATTTAAATTTTGTGTCCTCACACATAAACACTAAATTTCGCCATCACCATAAAAGATTTTAATTCAAAATACCAAAATAAATTGAATATATAACTTGTTAGTCTTGCAAATCAAAGTAAAAAAAATATACACTTTTTTTTTAAACAAAAAGAATTTGACTGAAAGGATAAACCTAGGAGCCAAGAGCATCCGAAAGGATGAAATCACAAACCTTAGAGTCGTCAGGTGCTAGATGGCTATGGAACCAAGCATGACTAGACTGTCAGAGACATGACGAATCTCTATGAAATTGAAGAAACCAAGCATGACTAGACTGTCAGAGACAATCATATCAGAGTCACTAGTTGGTTGTCCAACACCCTTAAGGTTATTAATGATCGTAAGATTATCTCCTTCGATCTCTAGTCTTGTTATGTTTAGTATACGGGCAGCCTACAAGCTCTTCCAAAGCCCTAAACCTTCAGTGCCTGAGACGGAGATGAAGGGAGAAGGCCAAGCTCCATAGTATATTGGTTCTCCTTTATAGTTTCTGATGACAAAACTATAGGAACCATGTCCAGTTGATCCCATATCCCCGTCAAAATTTAACTTGTGATTCCCGTGTTTAGGTGGGACCTATTTAGCCCTTTTCCGTTTTGGATCCGTTTTTGTCATTGTTTGTTGTTTCGGTGTGCATTGGGCTTTCGCACCTTCCTCTATATTTGTTGTCGATTTCCACATGAAGATTTGTTCTTTTGCAAAGGATAAAATACTTCTTGGGTCCGGATTGACATTTTCGAAAAGTGATTTGTTTCGAAAGTACCATATGCGCCACCAAGTAAAGGCGAGCTTAGTGAAACGGTCCATTCCTATTTTGTTTCTGATTTGCTCTAGGGTGTCGTTAAGTTGAGTTTTTTGGGAGAAAGCTGTGTTTACAGCAAGAAATTGAGAGGAGTCCATCCAACTGATGACCTTTTGCGAAACCGGGCAGGACCATAGAAGGTGAGTAAGGTCTTCATATTAAGAGTCACATTGTGGACAAGTAGTCAGAATGCCAAACCCATGAGAGGCAAGTCTGGCCGAGGTGGTCACTCCATTTTTGGTGATTTTCCAAATAAACGTTTTAACTTTAGATGGTGCGTCCAGTGCCAGATCCAGCTCATATCAGATCTATGATGTTGTTTCCCAGCATCGATCATATCAATAGCTGAGCTAGTAGAGAACCATCCATTGCGGCTTCATTTCCAGTACAGTCTATCGATATGAATGTTCTTGGGTATCGAAATTGTGAGGATAGAATCAATTATTTCATTGGGTATAATGTATTTAGTTTCGTCTCATAGCTTCCCTGCATCCCAAGTCTTAGTGTTTGTGAGAACGTGTTGGATCTTAGTTTTTATGTCTATTTGCTGGGTGTCAGATATTGTGTTAATTAGGGGGGTGTCTCCGAACAAGTGATCCGTCCAGAAATTGATGGAATCACCACTGCCAATTGACCATTTGATTTCGTCCTTCAATATTGGTAGTAGTTTGGTTAATTATGTCCATTGCCAAGATGCTCCACTTTTTCTGTGGTAATTAAGTATGCTTTGTCCTTTTAGGTATTTTTCGTTTATTATGGAGACCCATGGGTTACAAGGCTCCGTAAGGATTTTCCAAAGTAGCTTCAGCTGTAATGCTTGATTCATGTCTTCTGATTTTCGGAGGCCCAACCCCCATTTTCCTTTGTTTTACATATTTCAAACCAGCTTATAAGCGGTTTGTGTGACGGTTCTTTGTTCCAAAGAAAATTCCTGTTAATCCTATCTAATTCCACATGTACTGATTCAGGAAGCAGGAAACATTACATTAGGTGCAGTGGTTTAAAAAAAATATACACTCTATGTGCCTGTATTAGCCCAATTCTCTATTAAAAAAACCATATAAAGTAAAAAATATATACATTCCTTGTATTAAAAAAAAGTAAAAAAAATATATACATATAAAGAACCATCTCTATGTGCCTGTATTATCCCACTTTGTTGTCATACACTCTATGTGTCTGCATTAGGATTAGCCCACTTGTTGTCATACACTCTTATGTGCCTGCATTAGCCTCTCCTCCTCCTCTTTGAATGTCTTCATATTTATCGATGGATCCAGTTGGCTGACCATCTCAATCTGCAGCTCTAACCTTAATCCCCAATTTCCCCATAAAAATCCCACAAGTTAATCATCTTTACTAATGGAAGAATAAAAAAGGGGAGATTTACACTTTCAATTTGTTAAAGCGTCACACTAAAAGTCATTAATTACCTGATCTCTTTTTCAATTTTTCAGCAATGAGGTTCCAGTTCTAAGGGCCATAGATGGCAACAAGCTCTTTGAGCTTGTAATCTTCTGCGGGACTCTAATGGCCTCTAGCACACATCTTATCTTTGGCACCATTTTATCTTCCAATGGAAGAGACCACTTTGGTGCTTTCTTGATCCTCTTTGTAATTGACATTGAGATCGACAGATGATCTCCTCTTTTGATCATCATCATTGTCCCCACGAGAGACTTTCTCGACCAAATAAATTTATAGTCAAGACCCCGCTATAGGATAGTGGAGTCAGGTTCGTCCTTAGGAGAGAAGACAACGGTTCTAGGTTTAGTTGGTTTCGGTTCGGGAATAGCGGGAAGAGGTGTGAGGTTACTGTCAACGTCGACTAAGATTTGGCCGATGTCGACGGATGGAGGGGGAATGGTGGTTTGATGTCGAGTGGTTGCAAAAACTTTAAAATAACAAAAATAGAATAATAAAAGAACAAAATTCCAAGGTTAGGGATCACCACAACAATAAACATGTGTAAGTTATAAATCACATAAAGATGAATGCTTTATATCAAATAGCTTTCGTCATTAACAAATAGAAATGTAGAGGCTCTCGAATAAACCCTAAGTGTTACTACCTTTTCTTAATTACGATTAGTCGACTTTCGCAAATAAACCCTAATTAATATCCAAATTCATAATAAGATCGTTTTCGCTTCAATATCACAAATAAGGAATTTCCTCAACTTTCGCAAAAGATTAAGCACATCGGTAGATTGTAATAAAGACATACAAAATTAGAAATTCATAAATCAAACACACATATTTATGTTGGGATCGCCCCAACCCTAGAAGAGGGAAATTAGAAACGAAACATAATGAAAGAAACTAACTTTAACATAAAATAAAAACTTATCTTACAGCCAATGCAATCATCTCTTTCCTTCTCTCCCTCCTCTCTCGCCTCCTCTCTCTCGCTCCTCCTTCTCTCTCCTTGCACCCGAAAACGGTTTTGCTTGAATAAATGAAAATCAGCCCCCTAGGGCTTTATTTATAGGCCACATTCTTTGCTATCTAAGGAAGGAACATCTCTATCTATATCTAACTTCTATCTATCTATAACTTTATGATAAAACATGGAAATAAAACAAATAAATCTCTAAATGATATTATATCTAAAGTGGATAAATCTTCCTTCTATTGATAGATCTTCACTTGAATTGATAGAATATCTCTTGCTTCATGTGGAAGAAAGCCCACTCAGACTCTGGACTAGAACTGCTCGAAATCAGCTACTGGTGGTTACTCGATATCGACAAAGTTAGGTCGATATCGACCTTTCTTCTCAACTTCACTTGATCTCAGCTTCTGGAATAGATTTCGACCTGTCTTTACTTGATATCGACCAAAGGTGGTCGATATCGACCTCTTCTGGGTTGCTCCCAGTGTCTGGTCGATTTCTGGCCTTTCTGGTCGACGGGATCCACTCGATATTGACCTATTTGACAGTTATCAGCATTCTGCATCCGTCTTCAAACGCACTTTCTTGAGTCCTCGTTCGTCTGATTGACGCATATGAATATGCGTTGGAAAGATCTTCTTGAGGGATACAACTTTCATGAAGACAACAGACCTTGATTCAGAATGATGAATGGAGAAAATTGGGCTTTCCTCTAGCTGCACCATCCTTATCTTCTTCATGACTTTCCTTTAAGCTCCAAAGTGCGTCCGATTTCTGTGAAATTAAACAAAAACTTGTGTAGACCTCCATAATTTCAAAATAAATATAAACTACACAGATTTTGTATTATTCTAACCCCGAAGTATAAAATATAGAAAGAAATTGATATGAATGTAAGCAAAAAACATGGTTAATTGAGCGCACATCATCCCCATCATCCACCTCATCATCATCTTCTTCACCCTCATCTTCCAAGCTCTGGGAACTAAAGGTGTTGCCTTTGTTAAGTATTGGTGTAAATGAACACTACTTCCATTAATTCACAAAAGAGAATATATAGAGCAATACAATGATGATGATGGAGATGGTGGAGAGAGAGGTTGAGTGAATTACTCTAACAGCCTTGACTAATTCTATTAAACCTAAATAATGGAAATAATGAAATCCTAATAATAATATTAATATATATTATTTTCCTAATATTTTCCCGTAGTTGAAGCAAGAGATATCGAAACTAAAAACTGATAAATATGGAATAAACCATAAATAAGGTTTTGTTTTTTGAAAAAAAAAATATTGTTGAAGGTGTTCCACCAATCACCCACATCTACCGCATGACCCGCAACCAACTTTGAGGATCTTCAGGCCGAGGTTGTGTGAGGGGCTCCTCATCACCAAGGTCGTTGAGAAGATGTAGTGGAACCCCCTCTTCATCATTGTCGTTGGGGTTTGGTGGCGGACTAGCGAGGACGGTCTTCCAAGGAGCAGATGCAGATTCGTAGTCGGAAGAGGCTCAAGCGACATGGAGTCGTGGACAGAGTGGCCATAGAGGAAGCAATCGGCGATCGGTGGCGCCTCGTTTTCCCCACCGATCCCGCAAGCGTAGACCTTCAATTTGGGGGTTTTATGTTTATTGCACTCAAGGTGCTGGTGGCAATTGATGTACGTGTTTTGTGTCATGATTTATATTGACTTTTATATCGATTTCTGTATGCATTTCATGCATTTGGGTTAGAATAGTACATAATCTATGTAGTTTATGCTTATTTGCCAAATTATGGAGTCTGCACTAGTTTCTGTTTAATTTCGCAGAAATCAGACGCACTTTGGAGCTTGAAGGAAACTCATGGAGAAGCTAAGAATGGTACAGATGGAGAAAAGACCATATTTTGACATCCATCATTCTGAATCAAGCTTTGATATCTTCATGAGAGTTGTAGCCCTTGAAAAGAGCTTTCCAACGCATGCTCATATGCGTCAATCCGACGAACGAGAACTCTGGAAAATGCGTTTTAAGAACAGAGCAGAATGTTGAGAGCTCGACATGTACTCGAAGTCGAGTAGACCCTACTCGACGTCGACCAAGCTTTGTCGAAGACGACTACAGTTGAAGCAGATTTGATCGAGGACAGAAGAAGAAGACGAGATCGAGCATGAGCCGTACTCGACGTCGACTACACTCTACTCGACGTCGACCATAATTGAACCTGACCCGAGCTCGACGAAAAAAACCAGGTCGACGAACTGAAGTGTACTCGAAGTAGAGTACGGATCTACTCGACGTCGACCAGGCTTGGTCGAAGTCGACTACCACCTGTTTGGGCGTGAGACTGTTGGGCCATTACGAGCATTCTTGGACACGAAGCAAGGCTGATTTCATCCAATTCTATCAAGATCTATCTAAGTAGAAGAGGATTTATCCACAAGAAGAAGATATTTATTTATTTCCTTTTAGATAAATGTTCCCTTTATATCTAAGTTTTATCTTTAGTTTTAGATAGAATTTCTTACCTTGATTAGCAAGGATTTAGCACTATAAATAAAGCCTAGGAGGCCGAGTTTTAATCATTTTTAATTGAGAAGCTAGAGAAGTAGTTCCACATAGACGTTTAGGAGTTCGAAGGTTTTAGGGTTTTGGCTTTCAACGAAAGTTGGAAGGCTGGGATTGTAAAGTCTTTGAATTTAGTTAATGCAATTTATTTCTTTCAATCAATAATGTCTGCGATTGCGATGAAGCGCGAGTACTCCACCCACTTCTAGGGTTAGGGCGTGCCCGACGATAGCCCTGCATGTTTAAGGTAAAGATCCGACTTTTATCATGTTTTGAGCATCTACTACTTGTTATGTGTTTATTACCCATCTAATGGAGTTCCATGCTAACAACTTGGATTGTAAACATAAAATTAGGGTTTCTTGAAAGAGTTGTCTAATTTTTGGAAAAGGCGAAAGCTTAGTCCTTTGATGCGATTCACATGATTATCTGTCTTATTTCTGCCTTATGCATGCTTGGTTATTGTTGTCGCAAACCCCAATCTTGGAAGTTTTCTTTCACATAGTTTATTCCGAATCCAAAAGCTTTGTTCTTTATTTTACGTCACTGTTTTTACTCGACTTCGACTAGACCCTAGTCGACGTCGACCACTTATTTCTAGATCGAGCAAAATCGTTGTTGCTTCTGTGCCTCTGCAGGAACTCGACTACGACCAGACCGTACTCGACGTCGAGTACGCCTAGTCGACGTCGACCACCACCAGCATCTTATGTTGCTCAAAATCGACTGTACTGACCCATGTCGACTAACCCTTTGTCGAGGTCGAGTACACTGTGGTCGATCACCACTTGTGAGATTCATCCACTGCCTAGGATCCACTGACACGCTTCCTCGTGGATCGATCCTGACTTCCCACTGCTGCATTGGGAGGAAGTCTTGTAATTATTTGCAAGGGACGGAATCTGGTTTGCTTATTTTATTTACATTCTGTTTGCACTCTCGATTTCCTCCTATCAACAAATTGGCGCCGTTGCCGGGGAAGCTATCATTCGCGCCTTAGGTAGTTAAATCTCACGTCTACTTTGAGTTACTTTACAGGTGTATGCGTCGTTCTGGTCAACCACCTGAGTTTGATGACTTAGACGAACCGGAACGCCTTCTACACATCAGAGCTAAACTACAAAGAGCCATGGTGGCCACTGAGACACAAGAACAGCTGATTGAAAGGCTCACAAGGGAATTAGCCGCAAGGGATGTTACTATCGCCGCTGAGAGAGCTGGAAGGGAACAAGAAGCTGAGCGCGCAAGGCAAGCAGAAGCTGAGATTTCCAAATTCCCAACCACTGCAGAGGATTATATGCATCCAACTCTCGTCGTGCCTGAATCGGCAATTCTAATCCCTGAAAACTCTTTTGAAATTCACACTCAATTCCTTATAGAGCTTAAAAATAATGCTTTTTATGGCAAATTTAATGAGTATCCTCTTGAACATATTATCAATTTTTCTGACATGTGTCGTACTCTTGCTGAAGGTACAACTCTGGAATATGTCAAGATGAAGGCTTTTCGATGGTCTCTCGTTGGACCTGCATTGAAGTGGCTTGAAGGGCTGAAACCAAGATCCCTCACAACATGGGCCCAAGTAGAGCAAGAGTTTCTGAACAAATTCTCCCCCCTGCCAAGATAGCACTCCTCCGCCAGAAGATTACAGCTTTCAAACAGAAGCCTGGAGAGCCGCTAGCAAAGGCATGGGAACGATACAAGGAACTGCTGCGATCTTGCCCTACTCATGGACAGCCACCCTACGTCATTCAAGAGATCTTCTTCAATTCTCTTGACCAAGTCACCAAGGACAGGATCAATCAGTATACTCGCTATGAGTATCTGACGATGTCACCAATTGACGCTTGGGGTGTGCTCGACAAGCTCACCCATTATAACAACAAATATGGGTCTACTGCAAACTATGAGGAGAACTCCTACTCCAGGCCAGCACCATTTATGCCCCTCTATGAGCCTGCCAAGGAGATTGACTGTTGTTGCAAGAGGATGGTCAAGTATGAAATAAATATAGAATAAAGATCAGACTGACTTCCCTGTCTCAGCAAATAAATACAAGACTTCCTCCCGTTGTAGTAGAAGGTTGTCAGGATCGAATCCACGAGGAAGCACGTCAGCAGTTCTCAGGTAGCAACAGATCTCACAAAAGCAACAGAAAAGACAGAAACAGAAAGACATAAATAAAAGCAGAAAAGACAAAGCAAAGCAGAAAATAAAGCAAGCAACAAACGTACTCGATCTCGACCACAGTCTACTCGAGATCGACTACCAACAGCAAAAGACAGAAACTTCAAAATCGACGACAGAAGTAGACACTCAACTCGACCTAGACAAGACCGTACTCGAGATCGACCAGAAAGACAGAAACTTAAATTGCAAATTTCGAACCCAAAACTCAGATTTTCGACGAAATAAATTCAATATAAAAAAAGACTTCCAAAGCCAGGGTATCAACACCACAACGATAACCATGCAAAGTGACACATAAAGGCATAAAGTATCATGCTTTCCATCAAAATAACTTTCGTTACTAACAAATAGGCATATAGAGGCTTTCGCATAAACCCTAATTGTTACTAACCCTTTTTCACATAATTAACCCAAGTTGCATTAAGATCACTTTCGCTTCAATAACACAAACAAGGATCACCTTTAACTCTCGCAAAAGAATCATGCTTATAGGGATAGAAGACGAATTGCATAAAAAGATCTGACCTTTTACCGCATCACCTCACATGGCCACCGTCGGGCTCACCCCAGCTCCAGAAGTGGGTGGACTACTCACGCCTCATCGCAATAGCAGACATTGATTGATGAAAAGAAACTTGCATTAAACTATATTCAAAGACTTTACAATCCCGGCAATCCAACTCTCGTTGAACGCCAAAACCCTAAAACCTTCGAACTCCTAAAACTTCTCTTTGGAACTACTTGTCTCTGACTGAAATTGAATCCATGAAAAACCAGCCCCTAGGGCTTTATTTATAGCCTTCTATTCCTTGCTACTTAAGGATAGAAATCTTTATCTATATCTAAAAGTTTTTAATGATAAATAAATGCGATAAAGGAATTTAATCTAAAAGGTAAAGATAAATCTAAACTAGGTAAGATGTCTTCATGTTGATAGATTTCCCTTCCATAGATAGAACTTGATAGATCTCGGCCTTCTCGACCTCCTTTGGCCCCAAGTAACTCCAACTCGACTCGGACTGCTCACGGCGACGCGTTTCCAGAAGCTGGCCTACTCGACATCGACAAGGGATACTCGACATCGACTAGGATTCGTTGTCGACTGGACTTCTCGGGTAACTCTGCTCGACAGGCTCAGATTTGGGCTCCTGGGCATCGTCGATCTCGACCAAAGGTACTCGAGATTGAGTAGGGTGTGCGGCCTTGTGTGATCGAGCAGCTTCTCCTCGGCATGGACTCGGACTGGCGTTAGGGTTTACTCGAGCTCAACAAGGATCTCTTCGAGATCGAGTAGAGCTGCTCGGCGTCTTCGTCCTCGGCTTCTCGATCAGTTCCTCTTCTTGACTCCGGGTGTGGCGTCTAGGCTTTGTCAATCTCGACAAGTTGTACTCGAGATCGAGTTGGTTTCCGGAGTCATGTTGCCTCGGACTTGGTTTCCTCGACCAGGCTTTGTCGGCCAAGTCTGCTTGGACACTCTCCTCGAGATCGAGTAAGGTGTACTCTATATCGAGTAGTTCTGGCTTCAGCTTTGTCTTGGTTCTGTACTCTCGTATTCTGGACTTCTGTAGTTGCTTTCCGAGCTTTTCTGACCTTCCTTAGAATTTCTGTAATTTGTCTCGAATTCTGTGAAATAAAACAGAAACTGGTGTAGATTCCATAATTTGGCAAATAAACATAAACTACATAGATTCTGTACTATCTTAGCCCAAATGAATGAAATGTATGCAAAAATCGGTATAAAAGTTATTGTAGAACATGGCAGATTAGGCTCACAACAAACACCCCATACTTAAGCTTGCTTGTCCTCAAGCAATACTTTTAATTGTCATTCAGGGGAAGAATTCGAAACTCTCAACATATCAGATTCATTCTTATATATCCCTGCAGTCAATTACCATCCTTGAAAAGGTACTAGTGTCACAAATCCATGCATGTGCAATTATACAAAAGCAACATCTACTCACAAAAGGAGGATTACGCCAAAAAACAATTTATGTGACAAAGCAACAATAATCAAGAGGACATCAATTTAAGCTCAAATAAGGAGTAGATTGGTAAAAGGCTAAAGGTGGGCAATTTCTGGCAATGTGGTGCTTTTGATCCGGGGAAATGGAGTATTTCTAAACTTGAATTTCCACATTCCTTCTCCCTTTGATTCATCGCCTTTCATATTGCTTTTTCTCAATAATAATGCTTTTACCTCTCTGACCTCAGCACTGCCTTCTCGTGAGTCGCAAACATGGGTGTCATGAATGGCCCCGGATACTTAGTGCTTTGGACTCCTCACAATGTGTCCCATCTCTCCAAACTATTATCTCAGAGAGCAGGGTCAATCTACCTTTATCTCCTAAGGTGATTGGATTTTCTTTCACTCATTAAATTTTCCATATATTTCAATTTTCAAACACTTTCCCGCCAAACTCCAATAATGATAATTAACAACACAAACACCATATGATAATCTCCATAATGTAACATCATTCTCAACATAATCCCCGGATAAGGTAAAGAATGGCAAATATTTAGATCATGTGGAGCAATATATGAAATAAGGCATAATATGGCTTTTGTGATGCATAAGCATGGGTAAGGCTAGGATTATAACAATATGAGCATTATATGGAAATATAAAGTCCTCCATCATCTTATCAAGCAACATGTCAAAAGCAACTTCAAATTTTACCTCCTTTCATGGTTTTCAAGAAATAATGCACTTCATTGGACTTCCCTTTACTAGGCAATTTCATGCTATATCTCTAATGAATCTAATTTTGCATCGTCGAGTTCAATATAAGCTTCCATGACATTATTCAAAATTTCAATGGGGTCATTTTTCAAACTTTGGAAAACATGCATATAAGCCCATAAATCAATAATGCATTCCAAAATAGCCATGTAGCAATTCAAAGAAATAAATTCTAAATGTGTACAAATAATGTCAAATATGGAAAATATGCACAAAGTAAGCCCTTCCCTCACCCCATACTTAAACATTACAGTGTCCTCACTGTATATATAAAAACAAAATAAGGGTAAAGAAAGAAACTCACTAGACAGGTGTGCATGGCCTCTTAATATTGAATGAAGGGATCGCCTGGGCCGAGTATGATCTCGCTTCTATCCATGGACCTGAAAAGTGTAGAAGACATACACCCACAATAGAAAAACTAAAAGTTAAAAAAAAACAAAAGCAACAAAGTCTCAGAAGTCCTAAAAAGTCTATGTACAAGCTCTAGATTTTATAGTCGCTAGGTCGACTTTCTATTTAGCTCAAGGTGGCATCTGCAGGGCCCATGTAGCTTGGGCCTCAAATAAGACTCCATTTTTGTCCATCAGCTGTAATCCTCCAGAATGGATCTTGTTCACCACGAAAGGTCCCATCCGCTTCTTGTTGAATTTGTTAGGGAACCAATGATCCTTTGATTTAGAGACATAGAGCTTGTCTCCAACTTCATATTCCTTGGGCTCCTCATTGGAAATCCTGCATAATCGCACATACCAAGGCAAGCCTCTCCCATGTATAGATAAATCTTTAATGGAAATAGGAGAAGAAAGATCCATACCTTGGCTTACATTCGCAGAGACGGAATCGGGAACCACAGTGTTTGGTCGATCTCGACTAGGGCTCGTCGATCTCGACGAAGGTGCAGGTTCTGGTGGTGGGCTGCTCGAGGATGCAGAAGCTGGTGAAGTCGAGGGCTGGTCGACATCGAGTGGACTACTCGATCTCGAGTAGGGTTCTGCTCCTGGTGGGTTCAGCGTCGAGGAAACAGGAGTTGGTGGAGCGGGGTCGTGGTCGACATCGACTAGTGTGGTCGATCTCGAGGAGGGCTCGGCTTTTGTCTGGCTGCTCGACGATGCTGGCGTTGGTGGAGGCTCCTTCGTTTGGTCGAGATCGACTAAGGTCCTTGATGTCGAGGAATCTTGGTCGACCTTGACCCCATGCTGGCGTTGGTGGAAGTTGATTACTATTTTTAGGCTGAATAAAACATCAACGAAACCAAATTGCAACAACAAATGCAACCAAAAACTCAAATTAAACAAATATGCACTTAGAGCAAAGACCAGTCGAATAATTTGACTCAATCCAATCTAGCAATTGATTTTCACCCAAATTTGAAATCCACAAGAATTGCTAAGTGTACAATGAGTAAAAAGGACTGAGAACGAGATGATACCTTCCTTATTAGGGTAAAAATCGACCAGAATTTAGATTGCAGCTCGGTCGAGGGATGTAGATCAAAGAAAATAGAGAGCGAAGAACACCATAACCCCTAATTTATCGTCAGGGGAAATCAAATGTCAATGCTTCTCCAACCTAGATTGAAATTAGGGAAATTAGGGTTTGGAATCGAAATAGGAAAAGGTGAGAACAAGAAACTAACCTGGTCAGGGTGCAAGCAAACGGCCCTACCGAGGACGACGAGGCGGCTAAGGAGAGGAGGCGGCATTGAGCGCAATCTCGTGGACGGAGAGACGGTGGCGAAGAAGGCCTGGCGGATAGAGCGGCGCTGGAGGATACTCTTAATGAATCCAGAGTCTTTAGGACCGGTAGATCTAGAGATGGAGAGAGATCTCGAAATCGATGGGCGTGATGAAGAAGAAGCGAGACTGAGAGCACGAACAGGGAAATAGATCTAGGTTTTCATGAGAGGCGGTACCTTCTCATGCCCACCTGCTACACCCGATTTTCCACAGTGCCAAAAAACCGGTAGTTTTATTTGCTTGGGGGTAGAGGGGTTATTTGGCCCATTTTTTTACCTTGTGGTCTAGTCGTGCAATTAGGCCCGTTTTTTGGTCTAATTAGGACCATTTCCTCTTCAAATGAACTCCTTTTTTTAGACAAACTAGTTGGCGCCACACGCTACGCATGCGGACACCCACTCTTAATATTTTACTCATTTCAATTAACAATCTGTGCCGCTTTATGCTTGGAAAAAGTTTTAAGAAAAATATCATTTTATTCATTTTTGTATCAGTAAATGTGATAATACTTTTGTAAATGCTATGTTATTTCGCATGAGGTAAGAGTATATTTTTTTCTTAAATAAAATATGAGACATATGTAGTATTTGTGGATGCAGATTCAGCAAGTGAGCCTTGGTCCAGTTTTAACACAATAAAGACTCATAGTCCAAAATTATTTTTTAAATATTTATTTATACCCGAAATAATTTTGTGATACACCGAATAGACCAATAAAGGCCCAAACGGGGCAGAGGATATTGACTGCATTCACAATGCTAACTCTAAGATAATAATAAAAGCTAGTTACACATTTCATGTGGTTGATTAGTAAGATTAGTAACTTGCTTTGAAGCCCAAAACGTAGGCCCATATCAAATACATTTCATGTGGTTGATTTAGTAAAATTAGTAACTTGCTTTAAAGTCCAAAAGTAGGCCCAATGGCCCATATCCAATATGCCACTAAACAAAGGAGAATAAAATAATAATAAAAGCACTGTTCCTAAGGGAACTCCCACTTTTTAGGCCAATTTGCATAACTAGCCATATAAAAAAAAACTTTGCACAACTAACCATGTGCCTTGATTATTTACATGGGGTAGAAAGTGGCCATTTTTTGCAAATAAAAATAGCAACCGGGAGAGGAAGTTGCAGGTGAAGGTGGGGGACACTGTAGCTACACTGTAGCTGTCAGTAGGTGTCAGTGACATGTGGCACCAAAAAGCATCCTCCGTTCATTTCAGAAAACTGTAGACTGTCCATCTTACCAATAGAATTAATTTGTCCTACCAATAGGCTAAACCTGTCTTTCCATACCTGGGGATATTTTGGAAAGAATCTGGAGGGGATTCACTGTAGCTGATTTGGCGGGCTGTCAGTGTACTTTTGGCGCCAAAACATAATTCCTCTTTTGAGAAAAGGGGGGAGCATTTATGAGGGGAAAATGCAATGATTGCATTGATGGGTGTCCCCTAAAAACATACTCCCTCCGTCTCAAAATTTAAGTCGTTTTAGGATTTTGCACAAGTTTTAATAAAACATTCATCCATCAATCAACATCATCATTCCACTAACTTTTCTATAAATTTTATTATTTTTGAACACCCACTACATTTTTTATCCAATCAAAATCTTTAAAAAAATCAACAACACACAAATCGATACAAATCATTAATATCCCCTACCTAGAAAACCTAAAATGACCTAAATTTTGATACAAGATTTAAAGGCTAAAACGACATGAATTTTGAGACGGAGGGAGTATATAAGCTTGAAAGATAAAACACCATAACATGCTCTGCAAAAAGCGGAAAGGACGAGGAAAAAGTTACCCGTTCATTCTAGGAAACGATACAGTCCCCATCCTACCAATAGAATATTTTCGTCCTACCAATAGTGTACGACTGTCCTTTCATACCTGAAAAGGTGCAAGAAGTTTGTCCGATGACAGTGGCAGCGATGTGTAAGTGATCTTGTACCTATCCTTTGTAGTTATTCATTTTTCTTATAATAGAACTACCCCAAGGTGACGGTTTCACAAGACCGGTTGCAGAGAGTTCGTAATTTATACTCTCTTTTTGATCAATTGCATGACTTACAAATTAAGATAACAAATCCAAGCGCTATTTTTGCTTCCTGCGAAATTATCACTTCTTGATGCCTAGACGATCATAAGGACCCATTGAAAATAGTCTATTAGCTCAATTGGTAGAGCGTTGTGTTTGCACATAAAGATGTGAGTTCGACTCTCACATAGGCTAATACGGAGTATGTGTGTTCATGAATCTCTCTAAACTTATACAATTATGAACCTGGCATAAAATATATATACTAATGGTAGGACACATTTACGAACATGTTAGGACAAATTCATAAATCTCTCTGAACTTATACAAATATGTGAACATGGTAAGACAAATTCATAAATCTCTCCAGACTAGGTTTTACTCAATTATGCATTTACTCAATTATGCATTTACATTTTTCTGAGATTCATGTGGAAGTAATTTTTTTTCGTAAAGTCAATTATGCATTTACATTTTTCCAATAGTATAAATATATCGTATCATCAGTGTGCATCTATCCTACCATTAGTGTCAAGTTATATAGGAATTACCGGGTTTCCATTATGATCCTACCAATATCGTTGTTTTCTCCTACCATTCTGATCCTACCTATATCGTTGTTTTAACCTACCATTAGTTTTCATCTATCCTACCATGTTTCTGCATCTATCCTACCAATTTAAATAGCTTTCAAGGAAAATCAAGCTAGAAAGAATCTGTAAATTATATTCCACAATTTTCATAAAAACAACCAATGGTAGAGGGTTTCCAGTCTATAACAAAAGATGAAGAAAACCTAAGTAACATTATATCCAATGGTAGAGGCTCTAATTTAGTCGTTCTAGCATTGAATTAGATTGGATTCATGAATTTTGAATGATAGAAATTGGATTGAGATTAGGATTTATGGATTGGTAATTGAGATTGAGATTAGGGAATTCACGCCTCAATGATTACTAGTCCGGGATTTGTGGATTGGTCAATATTAATTCTACTTCTTTGTCAATAGTACAAATATATCTTACCATTCGTGTACATCTATCTTACCATTAGTGTCAAGTTATACACTTAGGAATTTCGGTGATTACATTTTTGTCATACCAATATTGTATATTTATCCTACCAGGTTCACAAATTTGTCCTACCACTAGTCTATATATTTCATACCAAGTTCATAATTTTATAAGTTTAGAGATATTCATAATTCACAAATTCGTCGTACCAGATTCACAAATTTGTCCTGTCATTAGTGTATATATTTCCTACCATGTTCAATCGTATAAGTCTATAGAGATATGAACGCATACTCCGTATTAGCCTATGTGAGAGTCGAACTCACATATTTGTGTGCAAACACAACGCTCTACCAATTGAACTAATAGGCAATTTTCCATCCATCTTCATTATGACTCAACATTTTGTTGTGGATGGATATATAACTCAACATTGGCAAATTCTTATATTAAGAGCAAAATATACCCACTAGATCAATTAAAAAGAGAAACTTACCAACAAAGGATTGATTCCTACACCATCTGCAAGGAGAGGAGTAAGATAAAACAATGTTGAATTAGATGAATTAAATAGATATGAAAAAAGTTGCATAACAAAGTTGCAGATTTCAACGGCAAATTTAAAACAAAGCAAAGGCCGTAGATTTCCTGAAACGGTAAATATATAGATAGTGGCAAAAGCTAAAGGGTAACAAAAGTAAGACCATACCAAGAGTTTTACGTAAAAGGGTAATACATCTCGCAAGCCTACCCACAAAAGAATTAATGCTCACTATGACCCACCATCTACCCCAATCGAAGAAGCAACACCAAGTTAAAAGTCTAGGCCAACCAAATCAATTTAACATATATTCCTAACCAAACATTAGCAATATACGTTAAATTGAAATTGGCCAAGACCCAATTCGGTGATCACTTCCAGATTGAGGGAGAGTTACGACTTACGACCCACACTACTAAAAAAACAGGATTTAGCAACGGAAAATAGCAACGGATTTGGCAACGAATGACCGTGGCTAAACCGTTTAGCCACGGACTCAGCAACAGGCGGGCCATCCATAGCCATATGCCTCGTGACTAAATTTGGGCCAATGTAGCAACGGAAAATAGCAACGAATTCATACCGTCGTGGCTAATTCCGTGGCTGGGTATGACATTTGAATGTCGTGGCTGTGGCGACGACTACAACGTCGAAAATGGTCATGGCAAATATCGTGGCTAATTTAGTGGCTGAGCTCGTTGCAGGGAATAGGTCATGGGTGTTGCTGGTTCCGTGGCTGAGTCATTGCTATGGTCGTGGCTAATGGCAATGCTTAGTTGGTTGCTACCTTTGAGGCTAGATTCGTGGTTTACATTGTTGTCATTATTTGGATGCGCTATTTATACAATAGAGAATACTAAAACACAACATCATGCACATAATGTACAACTAATGAGTCCAAATACAATACACAACATCATGCACATAATGTACAACATCCAGAAATACTACACCTACAAAAAAGCATCAACACATCTTAAGAATATAGACGCTAGTTTGAGAACTTCCGCCTTGTTCTTGCACACAATGCTTCACACTGGACCAACTAGGGATTGATCTGCAATGAGGGCAAGTATCCATTTTTCATGCCCAAGTATGAAATTAAATGGCCCTATTTAATTACAAAAAAATATAAAATCAAAATCAAATACTAAATTTCATAAATGTCATATTGAATAAGTAAATAATTTTTTTAAAAAATAACAAGTTCATAAACAAAGCCATCAAAATATACAATGCATCAATTCAATTAGGCCACAAATTCAACACATACAGTACACTAAAATTTTAGAATAATGCGACACCTTATAAAAGGAACACTTACCAAATTTTAGAATAAAACAATAAACCTAAAAGGCACAGAGAGTTGTATCTAGATCATTTATGTTCTTAAGAAGAGCACCACCACTCCAGTATACGCCAACATGGCCTTCTCGCATTTGATGCAGAATACTCCAGGTATTAGACATAGACGATATCTATTAAATTAAAACTTGAAGTCAAAGTGCTCGCAACTGTCTAACCATTTGTGTTTCATTCACAAGGAACCAATCCATTTGCCTTCAGCTTCTCTCATGGGGCTTTCAACCTAAAATCCATAGCTAAGAACAAAAGTACAGTCCAGTTTTCAAACTAGAGTAATTGGGTGGAAAAAAACAAGAACTTAGGGTATCCAATTTCAACCTGAATTATGCAGCTTGCTACATCTGAAAGACTATGATCCTTCAATCAGTATCCATAAAAGCAAAATTGATCATCAATCAATAAAAACCATCACAGAATCAAGCAAATAAGGAAGACCCAGTTGGCAAAACAACGAAATCGCCCCCAAAAAGAACATGATTTTGCAACCAAAAATGCAAAAAACCTACCTCGTTTGAAAAGGAAAGTTACTTCAAATCACACCAAGTGCCACACCAAGGGGGAGGAAATCTGGAAGGAAAGGGCAAAGGGATGGGAATTTAGGCAAAGCAAGCTGATCGAATCCTCTTCGTCGGAGTCCGTGCAGTGCCCTTTACGCCTCTTTACCAACTCTATGTGAATGAGCTGACTACAACAGTACACGATGAAAGAAGAAGATTTAACAAAAGCAGAATCAGTCAAGAAGGAAAAATTGCATTTAGCATCTTCATATTTTATATAATTACAGGTACACCATTAAAGAAGAAGATTTAACGCTAATGTCGATTTGCCTCGTGTATTTGCAAAAATCTGTTCTTGTAAAACACAAATAGTAATACTACAGGGTAATAAACTACGGAACTTTCAATAGATGCAAAATTACACAATAGGATGAGAAATTTCAAACCATAGACGCAAACTCTAGATGAGTAGCAAACCCTAGATTAAAACTTTACCACATCAAAAGGAATTGCAGGAAATATAATAGAGCAACAAATGAGTATAACTAAGTAAAAAATCATTTTTGGTTCTCTGTTAACTTGAAGGAGATGAAAAGGAGAAGATGAGTATCAAGGAGAGTCACCGATGGTCTGACGCCAGTAGATGAAAAAATGCAAGCGGGGAGAGGTCGCTTCCAGGTATAAGCTTCTCTGTCAGATTTAGGAATTATCCCAAAATCTCTGTCAGATGTAGAAGAATAATACCAGAACCTCAACGGCGTAAGAAAGAGCTCAGATCTGGAGAGAGTGAGGGAGTACCTTGGCTTCACAAGTCACCACAGCGGGCGGAAATACTCCCGGAGAAGGACAAAACCAGTGCCTTCTGACAATTACTAGAGCAGTTATGAGCCGGCGGAAATAGGTCACAGGGAAGTCGAGAGGGCCGGCGGAAATCGAGAGAGCCGGTGTGAGCCATTACCATTTCAGGGAGTGAGCGGAGAAACAGGTCAAAGGGAAGTTGAGAGGGCCGTCGGAAATACTCCCGGTTAAAAACTTGGAAGGAGGCGACACTCCCAGCGGCTGCATCGTTCTCCATGGGAGGAAGACAAGAAGGCGAAGGTTGCCGACGTCGTTCTCTGTGGGAGGAAGACAGGCGGATGAGAGACGCAGCGTCATTCTCTCTGTGGGAGGAGACTGGAATGAAGAATGGATGAGAGGGCGGCGAGAGGTAAGTGGTGATATGTGAAAACTGAAAAGTGGCAGAGCACTAAAGTGAATTAGGGTTATAGGGCGTCTCAATTTCAAGCCCAGGAAATTTCCCGCTCCGAAATCAATTGGGCGCTAAAACTAAAATCCGACAAAGGGCTCTTTTTTTCATAATTTAGATCTAGAATATAAAACTATCAATACAACTATTTATCCTTAAATATATATATATATATACTCAGATAAGTTTTTATCTAATTTAATTAGTTATCAATATGTTTTTATAAGATTTTAACCAATATCATTAAACTAGTTCAGTACCCGCATCTTATTTTAAAATATCAATATTAATATATATGGGTTTGGTTTAAAAAAATTGATATAAAAAAGTTTGTTAGTATAAGGATTCATTAAACTAGTATTCTAGTGAGAATTTATTAGTCCATATAAGGTTTTATTCAACATTTATTAATTCTCTATACGAGTTTTCCTTAAAACATTTTCTTATAGTATTCTAATGAGAATTTATTAGTCAATATAAGATTTTCTTAAATATTTATTAGTCACTTATACGAGTTTTCTTCAAAACATACATTTATAGCATTCTAATAAGAATTTATTAGTCAATATAAGATTTTATTAAACATTTATTCATTCCTTATATGAGTTTTCTTCAAAACACACTCTTGTAGTATACTAGTTAGAATTTATTAGTCCATATAAGGTTTTATTAAACATTTATTAATTCCCTACATGAGTTTTCCTTAAAACATATTCTTATAGTATCCTAATAAGACTTTATTAGTCAATATAAGATTTTCTTAAATATTTATTAGTCACTTATACGAGTTTTCCTCAAAACATACTTTTCTAGTATTATAATAAGAATTTATTACTTAGTATAAGGTTTTATTAGCTACTTATATGACTTTTCCTTAAAACATTACCGTATATTATTATAATAAGAATTTGTTACTTGGTATAAGGTTTTATTAGCTACTTATATGAGTTTTCCTAAAAACATATCATTATAGCATTATAATAAGAATTTGTTACTTGGTATAAGGTTTTATTAGCTACTTATATGAGTTTTCCTCAAAACATAACCTTATAGTATATTATAATAAGAATTTGTTACTTAGTATAAGGTTTTATTAGTTACTTGTATGAGTTTTCCTAAAAACATATCCTTATAGCATTATAATAAGAATTTATTACTTAGTATAATGTTTTATTAGTTACTTGTATGAGTTTTCCTCAAAACATAACCTTATAGTATTATACTAAGAGTTTATTACTTAGTATAAGGTTTTATTAACTACTTATATGAGTTTTCCTAAAAACATATCCTTATAACATTATAATAAGAATTTGTTACTTGGTATAAGGTTTTATTAGCTACTTATACGAGTTTTCCGCAAAACATAACCTTATAGTATATTATAATACGAATTTGTTACTTAGTATAAGGTTTTATTAGTTACTTGTATGAGTTTTCCTAAAAACATATCCTTATCGCATTATAATAAGAATTTATTACTTAGTATAAGGTTTTATTAGTTACTTGTATGAGTTTTCCTTAAAACATAACCTTATATTATTATAATAAGAGTTTATTACTTAGTATAAGGTCTTATTAGCTACTTATATGAGTTTTCCTAAAAACATATCCTTATAACATTATAATAAGAATTTGTTACTTGGTATAAGGTTTTATTAGCTACTTATACGAGTTTTCCTCAAAACATAACCTTATAGTATATTATAATAAGAATTTGTTACTTAGTATAAGGTTTTATTAGTTACTTGTATGAGTTTTCCTAAAAACATATCCTTATAGCATTATAATAAGAATTTGTTACTTAGTATAAGGTTTTATTAGCTACTTGTATGAGTTTTCCTAAAAACATATCCTTATAGCATTATAATAAGAATTTGTTACTTAGTATAAGGTTTTATTAGCTACTTATATGAGTTTTCCTAAAAACATATCCTTATAGCATTATAATAAGAATTTGTTACTTAGTATAAGGTTTTATTAGCTACTTATATGAGTTTTCCTCAAAACATAACCTTATAGTATATTATAATAAGAATTTGTTACTTAGTATAAGATTTTATTAGTTACTTGTATGAGTTTTCCTAAAAACATATCCTTATAGCATTATAATAAGAATTTATAACTTAGTATAAGGTTTTATTAGTTACTTGTATGAGTTTTCATCAAAACATAACCTTATATTATTATAATAAGAGTTTATTACTTAGTATAAGGTCTTATTAGCTACTTATATGAGTTTTCCTAAAAACATATCCTTATAACATTATAATAAGAATTTGTTACTTGGTATAAGGTTTTATTAGCTACTTATACGAGTTTTCCTCAAAACATAACCTTATAGTATATTATAATAAGAATTTGTTACTTAGTATAAGGTTTTATTAGTTACTTGTATGAGTTTTCCTAAAAACGTATCCTTATAGCATTATAATAAAAATTTGTTACTTAGTATAAGGTTTTATTAGCTACTTGTATGAGTTTTCCTAAAAACATATCCTTATAGCATTATAATAAGAATTTGTTACTTAGTATAAGGTTTTATTAGCTACTTATATGAGTTTTCCTAAAAACATATCCTTATAGCATTATAATAAGAATTTGTTACTTAGTATAAGATTTTATTAGTTACTTATATGAGTTTTCCTCAAAACACAACCTTATAGTATTATAATAAGAATTTGTTACTTAGTATAAGGTTTTATTAGCTACTTATATGAGTTTTCCTAAAAACATAACCTTATAGTATTATAATAAGAATTTATTATTTAGTATAAGGTTTTATTAGCTACTTATATGAGTTTTCCTAAAAACATATCCTTATAGCATTATAATAAGAATTTGTTACTTAGTATAAGGTTTTATTAGCTACTTATATGACTTTTCCTTAAAACATTACCTTATAGTATTATAATAAGGATTTGTTACTTAGTATAAGGTTTTATTAGCTACTTATATGAGTTTTCCTAAAAACATATCCTTATAGCATTATAATAAGAATTTGTTACTTGGTATAAGGTTTTATTAGCTACTTATATGAGTTTTCCACAAAACATAACCTTATAGTATATTATAATAAGAATTTGTTACTTGGTATAAGGTTTTATTAGTTACTTGTATGAGTTTTCCTAAAAACATATCCTGATAGCATTATAATAAGAATTTATTACTTAGTATAAGGTTTTATTAGTTACTTGTATGAGTTTTCCTCAAAACATAACCTTATAGTATTATAATAAGAGTTTATTACTTAGTATAAGGTTTTATTAGCTACTTATATGAGTTTTCCTAAAAACATATCCTTTTAGCATTATAATAAGAATTTGTTACTTAGGATAAGGTTTTATTAGTTACTTATATGAGTTTTCCTCAAAACATAACCTTATAGTATTATAATAAGAATTTTTTACTTAGTATAAGGTTAATTTTATTAGTTACTTATATGAGTTTTCCTCAAAACATAAACTTATAGTATTATAATAAGAATTTATTACTTAGTATATTATTATTTACTTATATGTTTTTTCTTCAAAACATAAACTTATAGTATTCTAATAAGAATTTATTAGTTAATATAAGGTTGTATGAAACATTTATTTGTCACTTATATCAGTTTTCCTCAAAACATGCTCTTATAGTATTCTAATAAGAATTTATTACTTAATATAAGGTTTTATTAAACATTTATTAGTCAATTATATGAGTTTTCCTCAAAATATACCATTATGATATTCTCATAAGAATTTATTGATTAGTTTTTCTTTTGGTATAAATTTATTAATTAGTTAATATATGTTTTTTTCAACACTTATAATTTTTATAAAAAAAAATCATAGTCATATTTGGGCCCCTCAATGGGCCAATCGGGGAAAGTATAGTCATATTTGGCCCGATAATAAATTAAAGCCCACTTGAGCTCAGCCGTAATAGCAACGGATTTAGCCACGGACCGAGTCGTTGCTAAATACACATTTCATTCTAGGGGCTAATAAAGTAATTGGGCCGATCATTTCTAATGGACTATTGATCCATGTTGAGCCCATAACATTTGTTCTTCTTTTGTTGGCCACGGATTCAGCTACAATTGAAGCCCACCCACCCCATGTCCGACCCGTCTACAATAACCGATCCAAGCCCACTCACCTTGTGTCCATTTCATTTTCGGATTTCTGATGCTGAATAGCCACGGATTTAGCCACAAGGTTGATGTTGTTGCCAAATCAGCATCGAATACAACCACGAAATAAGCATTCGTAGCTAATGTCGTGGCTAATCACTACTATCATCCACTTCTTTAGCCACGAAATCAGCCACGGACATTATGTTCATTGCTATTAGCAACGAATTTGATGACGTGGCATTTTTGGGTGACCACCGGTCACAAAAATAGCCACGGTCAAGAACACTCGTGGCCAATGTCATTGATATTAGCAACCAAAATAGCGTCGGCTGACATTCGTGGCTAAAAATCCGTAGCTATTTCCTTTTTTTTAGTAGTGCCGTTTAAATAAGGCCTATATCAAAATAACTCTATTTCTAACTAGCCCGTATCACACACTAAAGAAGCCCGCTTATCCACCCAATAGTTCCGGTTAATGACAGCTCCAAAAAATTCATGACAGCAAACATGCATGACAGCAGAAGATCCAAAAAACACCTCTTACATCAGCATGCCTCCGCCAACATGATCAGCTCGGATGGTATAGTTCATCTTCTTTCGCCGCCTCCACATCTTCATAACAAAGGCTGTAGATTTCAAACAAAGCAAGGGCTCCTTAGTAAGTAAATCTCAAACAAAACGACATCAGCATAGAAACAAAGTTGCATAACAAAAGAAAGAAAAACCAGACTACATATTTCGATTACAAGAGATTTCAGATTGTACCAGAATACACAAATTTCGATTAAGGCTAAGGAAGAAAAATTAGACTACATATTTCGATTACAATGGCTGCAGATTTCAGATCGTACACAAATTTTGATTGTACAAGGGCTGTATATCGATTTCAGATTTCAGGCTAAGAACAACAAACCCAAAAATCGCACAAACCTAATCTATAAATCTCGCAGCCCTAGCCCTAGATTTCCAAATTGGGATTGCTCATAGATTCCAACCAGCCATAGATGAGGCAAAGAATGAGAAGAAGGGGAGAAGAGAGAGTACCTGAGAGTGCAGAGAGAGAGAGCTGAGAGCGCAGAGAGAACGGGCGAGCACCACATCCCCATTCCCCACCGCCTTCGCCGCCGTCCAGAGCTTCCGCCGCCCCCCTCGCCGTCGGCATCCGCACCTAGCTTCTTCTTCCTCTGTCCGCTTTTCGCACCTCCCTGTCGCGAGTCAGGATGCTGGTGTCGAGATGGCAGTGGACGCCATTTTCCCCATCCATCCTTCATTCCAAGCCAACGAGTCTCGAACCTCAATCCTCTCCCCGCTCTCCCTCCTCTCCTCTCCTCTCCTCTCCAATGGATACGACTGTAAATTGGGAATCTCTAGATTTACTGGTCATCGATTTCGCCAAATCCGAAAACCTTGTTGAAGATTCATCCCCCCCCGTCTTCTCCCTGCTCCCCTGACCTGTCTCCTCCGTTTTCATCCCCTTCTTTATCTTCCTATCAGTCTCGCTATTTAATCCGATAGGTGAGATGGTTGTTGGAGTCCGGCGACATCGATTCCGCTCTAGATCTCATCCGTCTCCACTTCCCTTCCGTCCAATGTTGAATCACTCCTCTTTCTCTCCTCTGATTTTTCGTTTCTATCCCTTGTTCTTTCACCCACTGTATCCGGTCATGAACAGTTCCCATTAACCGGCTGTTTTATTTGCAAAAAATAGCCCGGCCATTTTGGCCCATTTTTTCACCCCTTGGCTATTTGTGCAAATAAGCCCGTTTTTTAGGCTATTTAGTGCAATTTTCTCCACTTTTTATATATAGAGATATACTGCAATTATGTCGGAGCAAATCCCCTGCTCCATTTTCGTGCCCCAACACTCTATCTCACATAATTATTTTACCTTCAAATTAAAATTAAAAAAATATATTTATCTTCTATATTCTTATTATAACATATTTAAAAAAAATCTTAAAAAATCTAAATGAATTTTTTTTTTAAATCTATAGTAAAATCACATCTTTTAAAACTTTAAAAAAATCTTTATATCTCTTTTGAGTTATTAGAATTTTTGTAGGTTGATTTTTTAAGATTTTTTTTTCAAATATATTATAATAAGTATATAGAAACTAAATATATTTTGGGTGTTGATAGATACACCGCAAATCGAGATTAAGGATTTGCACGTCGTTAAGGACGTGCAAGTGTGGGACTGTGCACGTCCACTAGCAAACCCTTTGCACGTCCTTAACAACGTGCATGCACGTCCTTAAGGATGTGCAATATATGCACGTTGTTAAGGACGTGCAAACCCTAGTTAGGGTTTCGCGTTTAGGGTTTAGGGTTTAGGGTATAGGGTTTCCGAGGGTTTTGTATTGTTAATTCAAAAAATTGAAGTATGCTAGTGGAGTTGAAGGATTTAGGGTCTAATTAAATGGAAAGCAATAATTGTTAAGGTTTTCATTCGGATAATATGTGAATAATGTTACAAGGAACGGAAAAAAAGGTTTATGTCTCAAACTGAGCTCGAAACGGAGCATCCCATCCTTCGACGCTCGGTTGATGATGTGCGACCCATTCTGGCGGAGGCGGCAGAATATGAGCGTTAGGATGCAACCAGATCTATGAGAACGGAAAATTAGAGTTAGAGTATTGACATATATATGAAAAGCAAGAATAGGTAATAAAAAAAGACGTTTGAAGTCGTACCGCGGCAAAATGGTCTTGGTTTCCGATGCAGGCTACACCAAGGGTTGCTGATTGAGGGTTGTTAGCAGGTGTCGGCGAGGTCATGGGGAGACATGTGAACGGATGATGCCAAGCTAGGACGACGAGAGGAATTTGATATACCGTTGCAAATACTAAACCCATGATGGGTAGCTCTATCCACCGTCTCCTATCACCATGCACAGCTCCCGCCCATATCTGGTAGTCGACGAACTGCTGGAATGGGTACTCTCCCGTATAACAATCGGCGTAGAGATCGGCGTGATCCTCCAAGTGATTGCATAATAACGTTTTGAGTTCTGGGAAAGCAGACTCGCCGATCGGAGATGTCAATGACGCCAAAGCACGGTAGCCACAATGACCATCTCCAACAGTGTCCCTCACACCCTCAATATGACCGAGCATGAAGGGATCAACGTTGTTTCGACCCCAGTTGAACCCTCCGAACACATCATCACATCCATGTCGAGCTGAGGTCGCTTGTGGACGATGTCGAGCAGCATTTCGAGCAGCACGTGCTTCTTCTCTCTCAAATCTTTCCCTTAACTCCTCGTATGGAAACGGGTTGGTTTTGCATGCATTCCTCGACCCCCGAGGCCTCCCTTTCCTTCGGACGCTTGCAGATGAGGGTGGGTGGAGCTCGCCATCGCATACATCGTTGGAAGTCGTGTATGAAGATGACAGCTCATATGGCAGTGGGGTGTCGTCGATGTCAGTCCATGACAAATCCATCCAGAACAGGTGGATGTCCTCGGCGGGTATCGGAGTACCGGAGTTGACGTATGCCTAAATCTCATGGACACAGGGGATCCCGTAACAAACCCTCCAATGTCAGTCCGTGCATTCCAGAGGAATATTTTGGTTCACGACATCCTGCCACATCTTGTACAGATAATCAAAGCACCTTTTGGAGATTAAAGTATTTACCTCATCAAAAAGGTTGACTTTATGCGCCGTTGTTGGCCATTTGAAGCGGTCGATCTCCAAAGCAGTCTGCAGCTCATGCAGTTGACAATCGTTGACTCTATGGATTGCATCGATCACGATGCGAAAGTCACCAGTCGATGAGTGCAGTGCCTCCTTCAGAACCTTGTGTTGACCCTCAACTCTGTACACATTGAAGTGCATACCACTAAATGTTTGAAGTCATATCATATTGTAATGGGAGATATGAAGTAAGGTGTACTTGTTTGTCGTACGGGTGCCGAAATGGAAAATATTATCTACGTAGCATCGTACGATGCTCCTGCTGTACAGAAGCCACACCGCCTCTAAATACGCCACCACACCTGGGAATGGGTGCCATGCAGCGTGTAGCGCCCAACGACGGCAGTTGAATGATTCCTCCGACCTCGATTAGAACAACCCCCAACAGTTGCCCTTGAAGGTGCCAGCGTGGTTTAAATTCTTTGTGATCTTCAGAGCAGCTTCCTCGCATCTTCTCATCACGTGTAACCAGCAAAGGAGATGCTGGACGTTGGGGAAGACAACATTCAGCGCCGCCAAGAGGCCTAGCTCCCGATCAGTCATAATAGCTTGAGGTTGAACCATCCCAATCAAGACTTGAAGTTGACACAACACCCAGGCGTATGTCTCTTCGTTCTCGTGTGACATGGAGGCATAGGCGATGCAGTAAGTCTTGCCCGAGGGTGTGAACCTGACCACCTCGCACAATGGAATCCCATATTGTTGTTGCAGGAGGATGGTCAAGTATGAAATAAATTTAAAGTATAAATCAGAATGACTTCCCTGTCTCAGCAAATAATACAAGACTTCCTCCCGTTGTAGTAAGAGAAAATCAGGATCGAATCCACGAGGAAGCACGTCAGCAGTTCTTAGGTAGCTGTAGATTCTCACAGAAGCTGCAGAAAGGACAGAAACAGAAATAAACCCGACAAGGGCAACTAAAACAAAAGCAAAGATCTAACTAAAGACAGAAAGTAAAGCAAAGGAAGTAAAGAACAAAGCAAAACAGAAGCAAAGCAGAAACTAAAAGCAAGGACACAGAAGCTACTCGATCTCGAGTAGCTGTCCTCTATCTCGACAAGAGCAGTAATGAAAACAGAAAACAGAAAACGAAAGCAATCAACTCGACAAGCAAGAACGTACTCGACCTCGACAAGAGGTATTCGAGATCGACAAGCACAGATCAACAGGAAGTGAAAATCGAAAACAGAAAGCAGAAAACCAACTCGACTAAGACAAGTCCCTACTCGAGATCGACAAGATGGTACTTGATCTCGACCAAGGCTCCTCTATGTCGACAAGAAACAGAAAACACAAACTTGCAGATTCTCGACAGAACTCAGAAATTCGCCAGAAATAAACTCAATATATTAAAAGACCTCCAAGGCCAGGGTTTCAATACCACAACGATAATCATGTAAAGTAACACATAAAGGCATAAAAGATCATGCTTTCCATCAAATAACTTTCGTCATTAACAAATAGGCATATAGAGGCTTTCGCATAAACCCTAATTGTTACTAACCTTTTTTCACATAATTAATCCAAGTTGCATTAAGGTCACTTTCGCTTCAATAATACAAACAAGGATCACCTTCAACTCTCGCAAAAGAATCATGCTTATAGGGATAGAAGATGAATCGCACAAAAGATCTGACCTTTATCGCATTATCTCACATGGCCACCGTCGGGCTCACCCCAGCCCCAGAAGTGGGTGGACTACTCACGCCTCATCGCAATAATAGACATTGAATGAAAAGAAATAACTTGCATAAAACTATATTCAAAAGCCTTTACAATCCTGGCAATCAACTTACGCAGAAAGCCAAAACCCTAAAAACCTTAGAACTCCTAAACTACTTTGTGGAACTAACTAATTGTCTCTGAACTGGAATGAATAAAACTGAGCCCCCTAGGGCCTTATTTATAGCCTTCATTCCCTAGCTATTCTAGGAAAGAAGATATCTATCTCTATCTAAAATTATATCTAAAACTTGAAAGGATAAATAAAAGACATAAAAGAATTAAATCTATAAAGAAAAGATAAAACTAATTAAGGTAGGTCTTCATGTCTTGATAGATCTTGTCTCCTTGGATAGAACTTGATGGAATTGGATAGAATCTTCCGCCTTCGGCCCCAAGAAATCCCAAGTCTAGTCGGACAAGTCTCGTCGAGAAGCTGCTGGACACGTCTCTAGTCGACCTCGAGTTGGGCTTGCCGACCTCGAGTAGCATGGTTCGTCGAGTGGACTTCCTCGGCTAGATCTGCTCGATGTGGCTCGGACTTGGCTCACTGGTGCTCATCGACCTCGAGTAAGCCTTGTCGATCTCGAGTAGGACTGGTCATCGACTAGGCTTCCTCGAGTGGCTCTCTTCGGCAAGCTCGGATCTGGACTCAAGGTCTTGTCGATCTCGACAAGGGTTCGTCGAGATCGAGTAGGGCTCTTCCCTTCCGCTTCCGCTCCCGCGAGTTGCTTCATCCGCTGGTAGCGAGTGGTCCGCTGCAGCGAGTGGAGTCGCTGGCAGCGAGTCTCGCCTTGTCGTCCTCGGCTCCTCTCCTTGTCGACTCCGGGCATGGCGCTGAGGCTTCGTCGATCTCGACTAGTGGTCCTCGAGATCGAGTAGGGCCCGGAGCTCGGGTTGGTCTGGCTCTCGATCAGGCTCTGCTCGACCAAGCTGTGCTCGGACAGGCTCATCTATGTCGAGTAAGCCTACTCGAGATCGAGTAGCCTTGATCTTCAGCTTGATTCCGCTGCTTTGACCTTGGACTTCTGTAGTGGTTTTCCGAGCTTTTTCGACCTTCTGTAGAATTGCTGTAAAATGCCTCGATTTCTGCGAATTAAACAGAAACTGGTGTAGATTCCATAATTTGGCAAATAAACATAAACTACATAGATTCTGTACTCTCTAAACCCAAATGAATGCAATGTATACAGAAATCGATATAAAAGTTACTGTAAAACATGGCAGATTCAGCTCACAACACATATCGGCAAGTGTAAATGTGTTACATGTACAATACGGCATAATTGATTATATGTGTAATAATGCAATCGTAAATAGTTAACTTACGCATTTGTTTTGTACGTGTTGTCCAATACGATGACATAATGGAACCTTCGGAGAAGCCGGATCCCGTCAGGATGCCTCAGGAAGAGGTCGCTCAAGACGTTGTCGTCATCCGGATGTCGTCTGAACTCGTAGTAGTACCCTCTTTCCCGCAGACGATGCAGGGTATCTTGGGTCGTCGTCCGACTACCCCTTTCTTCGACGACCATCTTGTTGAGCATGTTGTCGGCTCGTCGACCCGTAACTACATCAGTGACGCAGCTGCTGAGAGTAACCGCGTCCTCCAACGACGGTTGCTGCCCCATCATCGCATCGCCAGAAGGATCGAAAGAAGGCAGATCCCCCCCCCCCCCAGAAGATGTCATCCTCGTCGGCCGGGGGGGTCCCCATCGACTGATGGTATCCCTCTGCAGACATAAGGAGATCATCTACTATATGTGTCTCATCTACGGCAGAGTGGGGTACCGTCTCCTCCTCCATCTGACTGGCCGCTGCCCGGTCGTCGAACCGAATAGGTCGTAGGGTACCATCCCCCCTCAATAGCCTCCCTGCCTATTATTATGATTCATTTGGCTATTAATGTCTTTTCAATGTATGTTAATGTATTTTAATATATTTAAATATATTTTAATGTTTTTTATTTTAATGTATTTGAATGTTATTCTAATGTCTTTTGATGTATTTTAATATATTTTAATATGTTTTAACGTATTTTAATATATTTTAATATATATTAATCGCTTTTAATGTTTTTTATTGTCTTTCAGTTTTAATTTATAAGGAAATGGTAGTGATTAGACCAAAAAATGGGCCTTTTTGCTAAACTAGACATGTACCCAAAAAATTGGCTAGGGGTAGAAAGTGGTGTATTTTTGCTAATGCAAAAATACCACTGGCAGTGGAGGTAGCAGGTGAAGGGGAGTTGAGCAGCAATGTAGCTCCATCTTTTGAAAAAAGAGAAATCATGAGGGGGGTGCTGGACATGGGGTGTGACTCCAATAAAGTAGGAAAAAAGAGGGGCATTTATGAGGGGAAATTTCAATGATTGAATTAAGGGTGTCAATCAACTCTTAGAAAATCTTGATTGATGGGTGTCATTCCTTATTAAATGCTCTGCAAAAAAGGGAGCCAACATAGGAGACGAGTGGAAAGGTGAGGGCAAAACATCACCTTCATTTCTGGAAACTGGACACGTTTGGCTTACCAAGAGAACACATCTGTCTTACCAACAGAAGATATCTGTCTTACCAATAGGCCAAACTTGTCATACCATACATGGAAATTTTGGAGATAATATGGAGGGGATTGTCCGTAGCGATTTTGACGGGATGTCCGTGAAATTTTGGCGCCAAAACAGGGTTCTTCATTGGGGGAAGAGGGAGAGCATCAGTCTGACCAATATGGTACAGTTATGTAATCAATAGCATATAGTTATCTTACCAATAGGCTTAAAATGTCATACCATACATGAAAATTTGGAGATGTTTGGAACGGATTGACCGTAGCTGTTTTGGCGGGTTATTAGTGTAATTTTGGCGTCAAAACGGGGTTCTTCGTTGGGGGAAGGGGGAGCATTTATGAGGGGAAAATGCAATCATTGCACTGATGAGTGTTCCCCAATCACATATATAAGCTTGAGAGGAGGATCTCAAACACCCTAACATGCCCTGCATAAAGTGAGGCAGAGCAGGAGATAGGTGGAAAGGACGGGGGAAAAGCCACACGTGCATCCGAGGAAACGATACAGTTGTCATCCTACCAATAGTACAGTTCTGGTCTGCCAACAGTGTTTAACTGTCTATCCATTCCAGGAAAAGTGCAACAAGCTTGTTGGTGGCAGTGGCAGCAATGGGTAAGTCATCATGTACTATTATGTTATCTTACCCATCGCTGGGAAAAGCCACACATAATGACTTACCCATCGCTGACGCTGCCATCGCTGGTACCAGTCATTGTCGAGGACTTCTATGTTCCTCTTACCCATCGCTGCCACTGCCATCGCTGGGAAAACCCACACATGATGACTTACCCATCGTGTGCGGCGGTTGGTAGGCTCCCGGGAGTGGGAGCTTAGTGTTCAAGGGAGAGGCACGTACTGCAACTATGGTGGTGGTGGACTACCTCGTAACTCATCAAATACTTGGTCTTTACTATTACGATGATAAATAGCCTATTAGCTCAATTGGTAGAGCGTTGTGTTTGCACACAGAGATGTGAGTTTGACTCTCACATGGGCTAATACGGAGTGTGTGTTCATAAGTCTCCGATATATTGTGTTGTGGTAAAGTCAATTATGCATTTACATATTTCCAATAGTATAAATATATCTTACCATTAGTGTGCATCTATCCTACCATTAGTGTCAAGTTATACATGAATTACTGAGTTTCCATTCCGATTCTACCAATATCGTTGTTTTCTCCTACCATTAGTTTCCATCAATCCTACCATTCTGATCCTACCAATAACGTTGTTTTCTCCTACCATTAATTTTCATCTATCCTACCATTGTTGTGCATCTATCCTACCAATTTAAATAGCTTTCAAGGAAAATAAAGCTAGAAACCGTAGCAAATTATGTTCCACATTTTTCATAAAAACAAGCAAGGGTAGAGGATTTCCAGTGTACAATAGAAGATGAAGGAAACCTAAGTAACATTATATCCAAGGGTAGATGCTCTAATTCCGTCGTTCTAGCATTGAATTAGATTGGATTCATGAATTTTGATTGATAGAAATTGGGTTGAGATTGGGATTTATGGATTTGTAATCGAGATTGAGATTATGGTCAATTCATGCCTCAATGATTACTAGTCTGGGATTTGTGGATTGGTCAATATTAATTCTACTTCTTTGCCAATAGTACAAATATATCTTACCATTCGTGTACATCTATCCTACCATTAGTGTCAAGTTATACACTTAGGAATTTCGGTGATTACATTTTATCATACCAATATCGTATATTTATCCTACCAGGTTCACAAATTTGTCCTACCACTAGTCTATATATTTCCTACCAAGTTCGTAATTTTATAAGTTCAGAGATATTCATAATTCATAAATTTGTCGTACCAGATTCATAAATTTGTCTTGCCATTAGTATATATATTTCCTACCATGTTAAATCGTAAAAGTCCATAGAGATATGAACGCATACTCCGTATTAGCCTATGTGAGAGTCGAACTCACATCTTTATGTGCAAACACAACGCTCTACCAATTGAGCTAATAGGAGATCAATTTTATGACCATGTTATAATTTACCTATATCCATCACAAAATCAGTTGTAGCTATAGAGCTCTCACCAGGTGATTCGGAACTGACATTTTTGGGGGCAGCCTTACATGGTGGTGTTTTGGCTACTAGTTTCTTAGAAACATTTTTAGCAGCTTCTTTCAGTTCCTCTTCAGCCCTCAAAGCATCGTTCTTGTCTTTCTCCTGTGAATTTTGCAAATTTATACAAGGCATAAATGAAGGAGAAAGTACAATGACATAACAACAGAGAGAGTGGAGCAACACAATACATCAAGAGCTTCCTCCAGTGCATCCCGGAAAACTATATATCTGATATATATACTCAAAGCACCCCGGAATTCAAATACTTAACCTAATTGAAGCACATCACCTTGAATGAATTCCTAGTTTTCTACATGTATTCTCTAACGATGAGCCATGCAATCACGAAACAAAGAAGCACATGTTGCAATCACGAAATCAACCAAAGAACAACCAAGTTGCAATCACGAAACAAAGAAGCACAGGTTGGCGAGTGCGTGTTGTGAGCTAAATCTGCCATGTTTTACATCAACTTTTATATCAATTTCTGTATACATTACATGCATTTGGGCTTAGATAATACAGAATCTATGTAGTTTATGTTTATTCGCCAAATTATGGAATCTACACCAGTTTCTGTTTAATTCGCAGAAATCGAGGCGTTTTACAGCAATTCTACAGAAGGTCGAAAAAGCTCGGAAAACCACTACAGAAGTCCAAGGTCAAAGCAGCGGAACAAGTCTACGAGCCAAGGCTACTCGACCTCGAGTAGGCCTACTCGACCTCGACAAGCCATGTCCGAGCAACGTTGTCGACAGAGCCTGATCGAGAGAGCCAGACCACCCAGCTCCGGGACCCTACTCGACCTCGACAAGCACTGGTCGAGATCGACGAAGCCCAGACGCCATGTCCGGAGTCGACGAGGAGAGCTGCTCAAGAAGCCGAGGACGAAGCTGAGGACGACCAGGAGCACCCGCTGCCAGCGGAAGACTCGACTCGCTGCAGCGGATCACTCGCTGCCGCGGAAGAAGCAACTCGCTGCCAGCGGAAGAGCCAACTCGCGGAAGCACCCTACTCGATCTCGACAAGAGGTGGTCGAGATCGACGAGCGCCTGAGCCCTTGTCCGAGCCTTGCCGAGAAGACCAACCCGAGGAAGCCTGGTCGACCGAGCCATCCTACTCGAGATCGACAAGAGTTGGTCGAGATCGACGAGCACCAGGAACCCAAGTCTGAGCCATGTCGAGCACACCAACCCGAGGAAGTCCAGTCAACGAACCCTGCTACTCGAGGTCGACGAGCCTTACTCGAAGTCGACTAGAGCCGTGTCCAGAAGCTTCTCGACGAGCCTTGTCCGAGTAGAATTGGAGTTCCTAGGGCGCGAAGGCGGAAGATTCTATCCAAATCCATCGAAGATCTATCCGAATACATCAAGTTCTATGATCATGGAGACAAGATCTATCAACATCATGAAGACCTACCATAATTAGTTTTATCTTTTCCTTATGGATTTATTTCCTTTAAACATTTATTTATCCTTTCAATTTTTAGATATAGTTTTAGATAAAGATAGATATCTTCTTTCCTAGAATAGCTAGGGAATGAAGGCTATAAATAAAGCCTAGGGGGCTCAGTTTTAATCATTCAATTTCAGAGAGAAGTAAGTAGGAGAAGTAGAGAGAGAGAGAGTGTGAGCAGCCGGTTGGAGTTGTGAAGCGAGAGCGGAGTTGGCTTCGAGCGGTTGTAAACTTTGGTTTATTTTAATGCAATTAGTTTTCTTTCAATCGATGATGTCAGAGTTTGTGATGAGGCGTGAGTAGTCCACCCACTTCTAGGGCTGGGGTGAGCCCGACGGTGGCCATGTGAGGCGATGCGATAAAGGTCAGATCTTTTTGTGCGATTCATCTTCTATCCCTATGAGCATGATTCTTTTGCGAGAGTTGAAGGTGATCCTTGTTTGTGTTATTGAAGCGAAAGTGATCTTAATGCAACTTGGATTAATTATGTGAAAAGGGTTAGTAACAATTAGGGTTTATGCGAGAGCCTCTATATGCCTATTTGTTAATGACGAAAGTTATTTGATGGAAAGCATGATCTTTTGTGCCTTTATGTGTTACTTTGCATGGTTATCGTTGTGGCGTTGAAACCCTAGCCTTGGAAGTCTTTTAGTATATTGAGTTTATTTCTGTCAAATTTCTGAATTCTGTCGAAAATCTGCAAGTTTGTGTTTTCTGTTTCTTGTCGACATAGAGGAGCTTTGGTCGAGATCGAGTACCATCTTGTCGATCTCGAGTTGGGTTTGTCTTAGTCGAGTTGGTGTTTTGCTTCTGTTGTCAACTGTGAAGTTTCTGTCTTTTGCTTATGTCGAGGTCGACCAGTCTGCTGCTTTGCTTTACGTTTCTGTTTTGCTTCAGTTTTGAGTTGTTCTTTGTTTGCTTTACTTTCTGTCTTTAGTTTCTTTTATTTTGTTTGCCCTTGCCGGGTTTATTTGTTTCTGTCTTTCTGCTGCTTCTGTGAGAATTTACAGCTACCTAAGAACTGCTGACGTGCTTCCTCGTGGATTCGATCCTGACTTTTCTCTTACTACAACGGGAGGAAGTCTTGTATTTATTTGCTGAGACAGGGAAGTCATTCTGATTTATACTTTAAATTTATTTCAATACTCGACCCTCCTGCAACAACAGTGCAAAATCAAGACATACAAAATCAATCATCTACCCTGATTCAGCAATAAATATCCTCACATCAATTCCACAAAACCGATCAAAATTAAGCAAAAAACAAATCAGGTTCAATAAATCACCAATTCTAACTTTAGGTTTACCGAATGCGTCGAAATCGAGACTGAAATCAGAACCAAATGGATCAGATTTGGAGTTAACCTTACCCCCAAACTCACCTGAATCTTCATCGTCGTTGAAATCGGAACCTCTCTCTTCATCGTCCCCCTCCGAATCAGCAGAGACAACTCTCAATTAAACCCCAAATTCCTTCAATTAAACCCCAAATTCATGCAAACATTCTCAAAATTCTCAAATTTAACAAATTAGAAAAACCCTAGAAATTGGGGATTTTTTAGAAACTCACGGGCTTCAATGGAGGAGTGAGGAGAGAAAGGTGGTCGGAGGCACCGCTCAGACCTGCCGATGGGTTGGCATCGGTTATTGCGGTGCTGCTAGCTACTCGGGCGAGGCGCACGGTGCTCGAGAGGCCTGCTGCTCGTGCGAGGAAGAGAGGGGGACCATGGAGGGAGGGAGTTTTAGCAGCAAAAGCGAGACAGCGAGGACGAGAAAGAGCAAGAGCGGGATGCCAGCCAAACGCCGGAGGCCTCAGGCGCCTTCTCCTCCTTCCCGGCGGCCTCCTTTCTCCTCCGGTGGCGCTCCGCCTTCCTTCTCAGTCTCTGGGCCGGCCGGCCCACTCGTTTTCCTTTCCCCTCCCTCACCTGTTAATCCCGGTGATGAATAGTGCAAAATAACCTGTTGTTAAATTTGCATGGGGGTAGAGAGGTTATTTTACGCCAATTTTTAGGCTAGTGGTCTAATTGTGCAATTAGGCCCATTTTTTGGTCTAGTTTAGCAAATTGGCCTTAATTTATTTCTATGTATTTTAATATAGTTTAATGTTTTTTATTTTAATGTATTTGAATGTTATTCTAATGTCTTTTGTTGTATTTTAATATATTTTAATATGTTTTAACGTATTTTAATATATATTAATCTGTTGTAATATAACAAAGAACAAGAGAGTACGGAGGAGATAGAGAAGAGATTTCTTATTCGGGTGTATTCTCAAGTGAACTTACAACCCTTATATAGCCAATAGATGTAGGAGTTATAAGAGGTGAACAGCCACATATCATTACAACACTCCCCCTTGGATGTACACCTCTAACATTACAAATTGTCTCGTTAAAAACCTTTCCTAGAAAAACCCAATGGGATAAAAACTAGGACTAAGGGAAAAAGAGTACAAATGTCGTTTGATACGCTTTGGTGATATTGCCTCGTTAAAAACCTTGTCAGGAAAACCCAGTGGGACAAAACCTGATCAAAGGGAAAAAGAGTGCAGTGCGTATATTCTCCCCCTGAATTCAACATTCTTCTTGCAAATTTCTCACTGTGATTAGCTCTTCAAACCTTTTGGTAATTCTGACTTCATGAGCTTCACGATCGAGTCTAAACACTGTCTTCGATGTGTGCAAGTGAAAATGCCTTCATATATCATACTTGACTTCAATGCAATAGACTTCCTTGTCTTTGGTGATGGGCTACTTTCAATGCACAACTATAAGGTACTTCAGGACCTAGTGTGTTTTTCAGGGTTTAATACAGGGGATCTGATTGTATAGATGGTGTATAAGTTGCCTCATTAAAAACCCTACCTTGGAAAAACCCCGTGGGATAAAAACCAAGATTAAGGAAAAGAGTACAACGTTGTGTATAGTACTTTAGGACTCAATACACTATGTCACCACTTACACAATACTTCAAGTATTATAAGCACTCTTTGGCTTAATCGTGTACATATGAAGAGGCTAGCTTTCATATTGATGCTTCAGGCATTTCTAATTAATCGATCATTTTCACTTATATTCTTTTATTGATGATCAATTTGAGTATACAACTACTATGCCTGTCAATTATGGTTAGAGTCGGTTCATCGACAACCAAAGATTATATCCACTACTAGTGAATGTAGTTTCATGCCATCCACTCTAGACTTTTATGCAATCTATCTTGCTATATATCTTACAACTTCATTTCACTTATTTCGATTTTGTATAAACACCTACTTAAAACCAATGATGTTATACTTTCCGATGTTGGAGCTACGGGTCCAATAGCATCATGCTTAAAGAGTTCATATTTGCATGAATTTCTTCTTTTTATCTCTTTTACCATCATTTCGATGTTGACATCCATTATTTGATTGATGATCATCAGATTTCCATTAGCTCTCTCCACTTTGGGAAATCCTAAGTGAGAGCCTAGTGATCTTCAACACTTCTTGTGTCTTTGATAATCACTTCATTTTGTTGGTTTTCAGAGTTACTTCTGGAACCCCCAAATGAGCTAGCTAGTGTAATATATGTGACTTAGTCACTCTCTTGGCCTTAGTAAATGCATTTGATGACTTTCTGCTAAACCATGTAATTATCATTTGGTGTACATAAGTGTTGAACTTCTGGTTCACTTTCATTATCCGCGGATCCCAAATGATAGAGAAGTTGCTTTCATGCAATCTCTTTCTTAATATAGTCTCATTTCATCTCCCCCTAAATACCGAGCATTTGATCACCCTTATAAAGCTGGAGGTATTTTATACCATTAGGGACTCAAACCCCATGTATCATTCAAATTCTTTGTGGTCTTTTAGTTAATTTTGGAGGAGGCCTCGGAACATATACTCTCTTCTTGAGATAATTTAAGAGAAGTTATTGTGTCAAATTCGAAATGCAGAATTGCATGGGTCCATTTGACTAACGACTCGTCTAGGTCATTGTGAGCTACTATATGCTCCTCGAACATTCTCTACTTTTTCATATGACCAATGTGTTAAGACATCTATATTGGAATAACATTGGTCCATATGCCGATGTTTTATGTTCGTAGTTGTCTCATTGAACTCAGTCAAGAGACATAAGAGACTTTTGCATTTACTCTTTATTATAGAGGGTCTTGTTATTATTTTGCCAAGAGAACAAGCCATACATGTATGGTAACCCTTATTGAGGATCTTCCAGTCCTAGGATCTTCTTGTCCTTTTGGTGAGAATTCATGTAAATTTCAATGATCTTGCAAATCATCGTTTAACTCGAGCGACCAAATGCCACAAAGAATAAGATTTTATCATCATATAACTCCTGGTTATTGACATCATAAGTTTCAATGGTAAAACATTCTAACCATTGAACTTTGTACATGGTGATCAATTTATTTAATCAGATGCCGTTAACTGGCTATTTTGAGAACTTCTGTTGGTGTCATACTACAGGTATGAAACTAACAACCAACTATATTAACTTTATTCATAATGTTCTTCAAGACATTATAAATGAACCGTACAAAGATAACCTAGTTATAAGCCACAACAATAACTTGGTTGCACGCTTAACCATTACCTCTTTTACACCTTCTACATCAGGGGCATGCTTCGAGTCATGCTTAGATGATTGTCAGGAAGTGGCCTTGTAAACTAGATCATGTTTTGTGGTTATTTATATTGGTTGTACTAACCAAATAATAGTTCCGAATATGCCATAACCCGCATTCCATGTACTTCTTCAAGAGTACAAATGTTTAATACTAGATCTTATACTCTTCTAGAATTTATAAGAATTTGAAATTAGAGTCTTCAAGCTCTTATGCATACTTTGATGAAAACTCGCAATCTGCTGGATTGTTTACAAATGGTATCGAGACTTTGAGCTTTTATCGAGATAAGTGTCATAATCTACTGGATTGTTTAACCATTGAGTCTAGGAACTTCAATCCCGACCACAAAATAGGTGTTGAAAAACTCACAGTATGGTGCATTAAGGGAATAATAATAATATAAACTATGTAAAAGATAATACTAAATAGTAAAGTATATTAAGAAATATAAACAACAAGAATCTGAAATAAATAAATAAAGTTAATGTCAACTTCGAGTGACAAGAAAATTTAACATAGATCTTCGAGATCTTTTTTATCACATACGTCAGGAGGTTGTATTTTTATATGCAATTTTATCGTTTACTGCGGGAAACTGATGGAGAAACATTAAGGATCAGAGTTGATTTGTTTCTCTGGCTATACGAATCATCACCACAAGGATGACATTTACCGATTCATCCCTACAAGGGTGCGGTTTATCATTCATCTACTTCGGGAGATGTCCACTCATCTATTTCAAAAGATGTGTTTTTCCATCTACTTCAAGAGATATATCTATTCATCTATTTCGATCAAGAGATGAAGAATAAAAATATAATATATATACAAATAAAACAAAATAAAAGGTAAATCTTGATGCATCACTATAGGTATGAAAATATTTGGTTCATCGCTTAAGTGATGAAATTAATCGGTCTATCTCAAATATACGACTTGTTCATTCACCTACATCGGGAGATGAGAATGTTAGTCTCATTTAAGAGATGTACCCGTTCATCTACTTCGGGAGATGAGGGAAAACAAATACAGTTTAAATATTTAAAATAAAATAACATGCATATGAATTAAATAAACATAAATTAATAAATAGAATTTCATCACTACGGGGATGAAAATTTATTGGATTGATCATCTCTGCGGGGACGAGATTTATTAATCACGTCGAGTGATTTATAATTTCAATTTTCCCACTTTTATCCACTTCGGGGGATATTGATTTATCTACCAAATAAATTTATTTTATATTTGGTTGATATAATTTATGTATACACATATGATGTGCTTATCTATTTTACAAGTTCAATCTCATCGCTTCGGGGATGGAGATCGGAGTCTTCACTAGGGACAAAATGTATAACCCTGAAAGTTTTGAATCTTTTCTGTAATTATAGGAAAAGTACAAGCCAAACCGCAATTTTTTTAAAAATCTGGGGCTGATGTTGTAATTAAACCAAATTTTCAACATGTTACTTCGTCTTCCTCGTGTTGATTTGCAGGAGCGGCGCCGGGACATCACAATCGCCGCTTTCCAGCTTCGCCGATCTCCCCAACTCCTCCGATCGAGGACTACCGCCACCACCGTCGCGGCCATAGAACCTTCAGCGCGCAAGGGCCCGGACTGTAAGGTAGAGGAAACAAGAGCGACCTTGACGAATCACATCTCACATCGCGCCCTTCGATTTGCCAATTCCATCGGCCAAATCCATCCTCGGAGATCAACCGCAGAAAGTAGGAAATGGAAGGAGATCAGTATAAGGAAATCAATTAAAGAAGGAAATCAAAGAATAAATAAAGATTATAATGTCCTGAACATTGAAGGGATACCCATGAGTTTGGCGCAGATTTCGACCACAAGGGAGCCGGCGAGGATCACCTACGAGCCGCGGTGGCCTCCCCGATCTAGTCAAGCAACACCTGTAGATTTTGAGATAGCAATTTGTGAAACGGATTTTCTGTATTACTCACTGAAGATCTGTACAATCTACACTATATATATACAGGGTTAAAGACTAAGCAACTGGCTAAGCTAACTAACCACCATTCAAACATCTAATCTGACGTCTAACCACCATCAAGCAATTGGAACCTATTGGGCCGGCCCACTTGACTAAACAACGAGGAACTCAGAACCGGCCCATTCTTAAACCCATCATTGACATCGCTGCCCTTGCTCGGTATACCAACATCCGAGACCATGGATGTTACACCTGTGTCTACATATCCCCCCCCCCCCCCCCGCAAGCTGGACGGAGGGGAAGACGAAGACCAAGCTTGGAACACATGATGTGATGAAGCGCAGCTCCAAGGGGTTTTGTAGATATGTCGGCTAATTGCAGACCCAAAGGAACATAAGAGGTGTGAAGGAATCCAGCTTGGACCATTTCGCGGATGAAATGTCCGTCAATCCGGATGTGCTTGGTACGTTCGTGGAACACGGGATTGACGGCGAGTTGGAGCACAGCTTTATTATCACAATGCAGATCAATAGGTAACTGAACAGTAACATGAAGATCAGATAGCAAACTATGAAGCCACACAAGTTCACTAGCGACCGCCGACATACTCCGGTACTCACTTTCAGCGGTGGACTTGGATACCGTCTTTTGTTTTTTGGTCTTCCAGGACACCAAAGCATCCCCAAGGAAAACGCAGTAGCCAGAAAGTGAGCGAGCTGTGTAGGCGCAACTACCCCAATCAGCATCGCTATAAGCAATGGGTTGCAAACCAGAAGACGAGGGGTAGAACAAACCAAAATTGAAAGACCCCTTTAGATATCGTAACAAATGCAAAGCCACATTCATATGGGGTTGGTGAGGCTCAGCAACAAACTGACTGAGTTGTTGAACGGTATAAGTAATATCGGGTCGGGTCAAAGTGAGGTATAGGAGACGACCTATCAAACGACGATACCGTTCCGGATCGTCATATGCCTCTCCATCAGTAGGGGTAAGTTTGAGACCCTGTTGCATAGGGAATTTAGCAGGTCTGCACTCCGTAACACCAGCCCCGTCAAGAATATCAAGCACGTATTTGCGCTGATTGATCAAAATTCCCTCAGCCGATCGGGCAATCTCCATTCCGAGGAAGTATCGGGCAATACTAAGGTCTTTTATAGTGAATTCAAAATGCAGATCAGCCTTCAATTTCGCAATTTCAGAAGGGGATTCACCAAGCAACAACATGTCATCCACGTAGACTAGTGCAATTGTCAAACAACCAGGCAGTCCTTTCACAAATAAAGAGTGATCATAAGTGGATTGCCTATACCCTTTGCCAACCAAGAACCTACTGAGGGTAATGTTCCACTATCGACTGGCTTGCTTAAGCCCGTAAAGAGAACGTGTGAGCATGCAAACTTGTCCCGGTAGAGCTCTATTATAACCAGGTAGAGGTAGCATATAGACCTCCTTATCTAATTCCCCATCTAGGAATGCATTATTTATATCGAGTTGATGAAGATCCCAATTCTGAGCTGCAGCCAATCCCATGATAACTCGAACTGTAGGCAGCTTGGCAACCGGAGAAAACGTATGTTTATAATCCTTGTCTTTCACTTGATTGTATCCCTTAGCTACCAAACGAGCCTTGTGTCTTTCAACCGAACCATCAGCTCGATACTTGACCTTGAAAACCCATTTACAACCTATAGGTTTCTTTCCCGGAGGTAAATGAGTGAGAATCCAGGTCTTGTTACACTCAAGAGCTTGCAATTCCTTTGCAATAGCAGCTTCCCACTCAGGATGGCCTTGAGCTTGCTCAAATGTATGGGGTTCAAAGGTCTGAAAAACAGCAGCTAAGGACAACACAAATTCAGAAGAGTAGTGAATGAGATGATGTGAACTGAACATGGCAAACGAAGATGACAGTCCAGCGGAGGAATTGGGTTGATCTCTACGAGAAGGAAGATTGAGGCATACAAAATCCTGCAACCGGGATGGAGGGACAACAGGACGAGTGGATCTGCGAACAACGTCATCACGTTGAAGAGGAGCACCATGTTCTTCAACAACAGGAACAGAAGATGCCTCATCCTCTCCACTCGGACTGGAAATTGAATCAGAGACATGAGGAATAGGTGGAACAGATTCAGAAGAAGAGGATGGAGCTATATGATTATCAGCATAATCACCCCAATCAGAAGCAACTGCTGGGTTCACAATAGGAAAAGACTGATCAGAGGGAACAATATCCCTAGGTTGCTTATCATGGAAAGGAAAGATATTTTCCTTGAACACGACATGACGACTAACAAAGGTGGTTTTGGTATCCATATCAAAGAGCTTATAAGCTTTCTGAGGTGGTGGATAACCAACAAAAACGCACCTCCTTGCAGCAGGTTCAAATTTATCTCGATGAACTTTACTCTTGGAAGTGAAACATAAGCATCCTATAACCCTTAGTTCATCATAAGCAGGCAACCCTCTTAAACAGAACTTCATAGGGTGACTTATCTTCAAGAACTGATGAATGTAACTTGTTGATGATGTAAGTGGCACTTAGCACACATTCTCCCCAAAAACGCAGAGGCAAGTTAGCATGAACCCTCAAAGATCAAGCTGTCTCGATCAAGTGCCGATGCTTTCGCTCTACTCTTCCGTTTTGCTGTGGCACTTCAGGCACTGAGCGCTGGTGAATGATTCCCTTCAAGGCAAAGAATTCACTGCACCTTCTTTGTATGAATTCGGTGCCATTGTCGGTCCTTATGACCTTGACAGAAACACCAAATTGATTGGCAACTAAAGAAACAAAGCTCTCAATCAATCTGAATACCTGCAATTTATCATTCAACAAATACGTCCAGGTACACCTGGAATGATCATCGAGGATGGTAAGGAAGTACTTAGCACCCGAAATCGATGCAACCTTATACGGACCCCAAAGGTCCATATGTACCAAAGCAAACGGTTGAGCTGCAATTGAATGACTGACTGAAAACGGCAATCTATGATGTTTAGACAAAGCACAAATGTCACAATGGAATGTTTTGACAGCTGAGCTATCACACACTTAAAGTAATCTCATCTTTTCCAAAGATGTATGACCTAAACGAGCATGAATAATATCCAAATTGTCACTTGCTCCGCAAGCATTAACAATTTTATTGAAATGAGAACATGAAGGATTGTCACAGCAACTCCCAGCACCACCAGTCTTCAGCTTGTAAAGTCCTTGATCAGCCTATCCCTTAGCAACAATCTCCTTAGTTGAAAGGTCCTGAAGAACACAAGCAATAGCATTAAATCTGAGTTCCCTAGTGCCATCAAACAACAACCTCGAGACTGACATGAGGTTGTGATTGAAGTCAGGCACATATAGAACTTTGTAGATCACAAAACCATCAGAGACAACTACAGTTCCAGCATGCCTGGCTATTTTGATGGATCCATCGGGTAACCCAAGCAAGACCAATTTATCAAGCGCATAAAACTCCTTAAAAACAGACTTATCGAAAGCGATGTGATCCGTAGCACCTGTATCGATGATCTAGATGCTCTTATCACCCTTTCGTTTCAAGTGAGTTGGTGGTGTGTGAATATTACCTGCGAAATTGACCATAGAATGGTCATTGTCTGTGTCTATCATATCAATCTTCCCTTTACCTTTCATCATCTTCATTATCTCGTGATATACATCATTTACAACTCCAGAGTCAACCTTCTGATGGTTTCCCGAATCGAATGGAGTGTCTGCAGTCGGTACCACATCATGTATCTGAGCCACGAAATTCCTTCCTTGCTGATTGCTCTGAGTGTTCGCATTATCCTGGGTGCCAGTGTACCAATCGGGATACCCTATAAGCTTGAAGCAAGACTCTCTCAAATGTCCTTTTTCTCCACAATGATAACACTTCCTATCATACTTAGTTTTCTTAGTCTCCCTCTTTCCAGAATCAGACTAAAAACTTTCTCCCTTGCAATTCTCACTTTGCTTTGGTTGAAATTTCCTTCCAACAGCCAAAGCACTTGAGTCAATAGTGCTCGACGAACCAGCTCCTCCTGTAACCTCTTTCTGTCTCTCTATTTGCAAAACCATGTGGAACGCCTTGTTGACGCTAGGCAAGACCTCCATAGACAGAATCGAGCTACGAACGTGCTCGTAAGTATCAGCAAGTCCCATAAGAAACTGCATCAGCCTAGCCTTTGCCTCCCTACCAATCAACCTTCTCACAACAGCACACATACACTGTGTTAAAGCTCCACATTCACAATTAATACTGCCTTCCAGCGCCATCAATTCATCCCAAATCCTCTTCAGTTTGCTGAAATATGCTACAACTGACAAGTTTTCCTGCCTGACATTAGCCAATTCTCGGTGCAACTGGTAAATCAATGGCGCATTGGACTCGGAGAATCTCTCAGCTATCTCGTCCCAAAGCTCTCTAGCAGATTGAACGTACATGAAGTTCTCAGCAATTTCGGAATTCATAGCGTTGATAATCCAACACGTTACCATGTAATCCGCCCTTAGCCACTTGTCATAGTCTTCATCAACCTCACTCGGTTTCACACAAGCTCCAGTGATGAGACCTAATTTCATCTTAGCACCTAAAGCCATACGTATTCCCCTACTCCAACTAGAGAAATTCATTCCATTGAATTTAGTAGCAATTAACTGCATACCTGGATGATCAGATCCAAATAGGAAGAGCGGATTGTAAGCAATCGAACCATGGCTCAGCAAATCGCCAAGTTGAACACCGTTGTCGTTTGCAACCTCCCTTGTGCGCTCTTCGTTCGGTATTTCCATGCCTGCGGAGATTCAGAACAGGAAACGCTAGCTATTCACCAGAAAATCAGAGATCGAACACTCCGATCTCCAACCAAAACCCGATCTAGAACCAGAAATTCCTAGATCTCTCTCAGCTCTGATACCATGTAGATTTTGAGATAGCAATTTGTGAAACGGAGTTTCTGTATTACTCACTCAAGATCTGTACAATCTACACTATATATATACAGGGTTAAAGACTAAGCAACTGGCTAAGCTAACTAACCACCATTCAAACATCTAATCTGACGTCTAACCACCATCAAGCAATTGGAACCTATTGGGCCGGCCCACTTGACTAAACAATGAGGAACTCAGAACCGGCCCATTCTTAAACCCATCATCGACATCGTTGCCCTTGCTCTGTATCCCAACATCCGAGACTAGGGTTGGCACGGTACGGTACCATGGTAAATTTTCGATTACCATGTACCGTACCAACACCTCTCGGTATGGGATTTTCTGTACCACGTACCAACCGAATAGTGTCGGTACCGAAACTCTTGGTACCGAAAGTATCGGTTACCGAATGTCGGTACCGTGGTAACCAAAGCCACTATTTTCATTCTTCGATTTTCGTTTTATACACTGTGGTACCATCAGTACCAATGGTACCGATGGTACCAATAACAGATTCACATAATTCACATTCACAGATTCTACCATCGGTACCGATGGTACATGATAGATTTTTTTTTAAAAAAAAAATTAAATATATATTCGGTAACCACCGGTACCACGGTATTTGGGTTGCTCATACCGTTACCGTACCGACTACCCTTGGTACCGAGACTTCGGTTACCGATTCAGTCGGTTACCGACTTCTTGGTACCAATGACATGTTGGTACGGTTGGTAATCGGTTGGTATGGTAATTTTCCTACCATCGCCCAACCCTATCCGAGACCATGGATGTTACACCTGTGTCTACAACACCTTTGAAAAGCGTAATCAACGGTGTGTGGGTAGTGTCCCCAATCCGATCCGCCCACTTCTCCTCCTAGGTTCAATCGATTATAGCCCGATTGATGGGATCGGAGGACACACCAGCGCCGCAGCCACCCGTGCTATGTCGCCACCACCCGCATCCACACCGGAGCCGCCCCTTTCCTATGAGACGCACCTTTTCGAACAAAAATTTATCCAGAGGAAGCAGTGAAATTCATCAAAAAGATGGAGAATTGGTTGGAATTGAGAGCAATTTTTGAAAGATCCATAAGCTTTTGGCAGATTTTTGGATTTGGGTATAGATAGAAGCCGCGTGTTGGATTCGGGATAGGGGTTTATTAGAGGTTTCGTGCTGATAACGTGTTGTAATATAACAAAGAACAAGAGAGTACGGATGAGATAGAGAAGAGATTTCTTATTCCGGTGTATTCTCAAGTGAACTTACAACCCTTAAATAGCCAATAGAGGTAGGAGTTATTGGAGGTGAAAAGGTTGGGAGGTGAACAACCACATATCATTACAACATAATCGCTTTTAATGTTTTTTATTGTCTTTCAATTTTAATTTATTTCTATGTATTTTAATATATTTAAATATATTTTAATGTTTTTTATTTTAATGTATTTGAATGTTATTCTAATGTCTTTTGATGTATTTTAATATATATTAATCGCTTTTAATGTTTTTTTTATTGTCTTTCAATTTTAATTTATTTTTATGTATTTTAATGTTTTTCATGTTTCAAATTATATTATAAACCATAAAAACTATATATTATCAAACCATACAAACTATATACTATCTACTATAATATATCAAACTATATTATAATACTATAATATTATACTATAATATTATCTATCAAACTATATACTAAAAACATATAACAAATCATAAAAACTATATACTATCAATTATAATCTATCTAAGTATATTATAAAACTATATTATAATATATCAAACTATATTATAAAAAACTATAAAACTAAATTAAATAAAATAAATAATTCAAATAACATACCGGTGGGGTCGGGACCGGAGAAACCGCAATAGTCCGTCGCTTCCGCGGCGGTAATAGAGGATCCGCCACCACCTCCGCCCCTGCTCCACCACCAGACGCCGCCGCGACCACAACTCCGCCACCACCACCACCACCACTAGACGCCTCCGCCGCTGCTGCTCCACCACCACCCTCCTCAACCTCCATGGGCGCCGCCCTACCACCACCCTCCTCAGCCACCGGATCCACCACCACCGCCTCCCCCAATGCTCCACCCCCACCGCCACCCTCCTCAGCCACCGGCTCCACCACGTCGTCGCCTCCATCAACACCGTCGGCTCCACCACCACCGCCTCCGCCTCCGGCTCTCTCTCTCTCTCTCTCTCTCTCTCCCTATCTCGATCTCTTTTTCTCTCTCTCTCCGGCAAGCTCTCTCCCTTCGGCAATCGCTCTCTCGGCCGCTCTCTCTTTCTCTCTGGATTAGGATGGAATTGGGAACGACGAAGCACGTCGGCTTCGATTTTAGAGGACGTGCACTTTTGTACGTCCGTGTTGGAATGGTGGTTGTCCCACATCGGTAGTTTAGAGAATACTTGAACAACATATAAGGTTGGTGGGCTACTCCTCTCATTGCCAATTGGTTTTGAGATGGAACCCCGTTCGGGTTTATGTGTTGTTCGAGTCTCCCGTATGTGGGCCCGCATACACGATCTCCCCCTCCAGCGTCTTGACTCCACCGAGCCCAGCCGAGTTAACATGGTATCAGAGCGGAAAAGCCAAACGGCCCGACTCTCGATCCTGGGCTAGCTAAAAAAGAGAATGAGATGCTCGACCCGTTGTCCAAGTGTCAACTAGAGGCGAAAGACGACCCTAGTTGCACTTGCGGGGGCGTGTTGAGAATGAAATGTGAAGAGACAAAATGTCCCACATTGAAAGTGTGAAACATAAAGCCTTAGCATATAACCTAGTGGGCAACCCCACCTATAGCCAATTGGTTTTAGGATGGAACCCCGCTCGGCTTATGTGCTAGGCTATTAGCGCAAGGGCGCACACGTGCACACGACCCCCGATCCCGAGTCCCAACGGACTTCAGCATGGTATCAGAGCCGGGTTCGGCTAGTTGTGGCATGGGCTCTATCTGGTGGGGTTGTTGGCCGTAGGCATGTCGCGGGCATTGGTTCCCATATAAGCGCATGTGGCAAGTGCAACTTGTTGGCTAAAAATGACGTTGCACTTGAGGGGGCGTGTTGGAATGGTGGTTGTCCCACATCGGTAGTTTAGAGAATACTTGAACAACATATAAGGTTGGTGGGCTACTCCTCTCATTGCCAATTGGTTTTGAGATGGAACCCCGTTCGGGTTTATGTGTTGTTCGAGTCTCCCGTATGTGGGCCCGTATACACGATCTCCCCCTCCAGCGTCTTGACTCCACCGAGCCCAGCCGAGTTAACAGTCCGGGCTTGGGCGGCTATAAACCCACCTGCACATCCTTAAGGACGTGTGGATTTGCGGTGTATATAGCCGAAACGTATATTTTTTAAAAAAAAAATTAATTTTAATTTGAAGGTAAAATAGTTATGTGGGATAGAGTGTTGGAGCACGAAAATGGGGCAGAGGATTTGCACCGCCAAAGGTGGGGGGATTTTAATTAATTTTCCCTTAGAAAAAAAACCCAAATATTTTTGTGTTACACATAGTGTAATGCTATGTGTTGTAGAGGATCCACTTCCGGGAGAAAATGGTGCACATAGTGTAAAGGTGTCATCCTTTAAAAAAAATCAAAGACGCTTTTTAGTTTTACCCATGGAACCAAGTTAAAAGAATCAGGATCCTCTCCTAATGGAGGAGCTCCTAACATTTACCTAATAAAACAATACAGACCCTTAGATTAAACGAAGGGCTCATATTCAATCTTTATAATTAATTATTAGTTAAATTAATTTACCTCTTATCTCACATCCTAGTCTCCTTCAATTCAACTGTTGATCGTTGTTTTGACGCACAATTGCACAAGGTGTGCTTAACTGATTTGTCAATAGCGTATGTATTTAATCTTTAATCTTCTTGCATCTTCAGATTTTTTCCATTGACAATTGTTTGAAATATCACTGTTGAGATCATCTTTTGTAATTTCATGAATTCAACACAAATTTAGGGTTTAGCCGGTTAAATCAATTCACTGGACACTAGGTTTAATTAAAGAAGATAAGTTAATCTAGGTTTAGAATTCAATTAATATTAAATTAGTGGTTATCGAGAATGTATTAAATTAGTGGTTATCGAGAATGTATCGAGAATGGTATTAATTAGTTGAGTTAATCAGCATATGTATGTATCTGGTTAAATTAATTCACTTGATACACTTGGGCAATAGGATTGAGAGACACTATGTTGAACGAATCCGGACCTCCAGTCTCTTGCTCTCACCGAATCTGGATATAGAGCTCTCATGGAGAACTGTCAAAGAGGAGAGCGTGAGAGAGAAATACGAGTAAATTGAAGATAATTGGGATTAATTAGGTAGAGAGGATCATGACCATTGAATTTCATCAACGGTGGAGATTAGTTAATTAGGACTCCTAATATTAGGAGAGGATCCGGATTCGAGTTTAAAAGGGGTGATTTTTAGCGAAAAAAAACTTTTTTTAATTAAAATAAAAGGTGGTTGTAACGGGCTACCCAAGAGTTTTTTTTTAATTAAAAAAAAACTATGTTTTTTTTTTATTATTAGGAAAGAATTTGGGTAGCGGGCTACCCAAGAGCATCCTTGCGGATGAGATCTAAGAGATCTGAGTTGAAAGGATTAATTTCCCTCTGGGCCAAGTGACCCAAGGTGTACAATCTTGTCAGCCACTCTATTGCCACTCCGAGGGACATGGGAGAACGAGACCTCCCCCATACCGGTTATCATAGTTTTGATATCTGACATTATTAATTCAATGTCCCAAGGGCATGAAACTTTCCCTTGCAAATAGTCAATGATGATTTTCGAGTCACCCTCAATATGCAGTTGTTATATTTGTAATTTAATTTGATGCTTCGGAGATACCCAACCTAAGGGCTAGAGCCTCAACCATAAGCGGAGTTTTCCGGCCCAGTCGCTTAAAGGCTATTTGGATGGGCGTCTCGCGCCAGTCCCTGATGATAACGCCAGCACAACTGGCGACATTTTGTAAGCATGAGCCATCAAAGTTGAGTTTGAAAATCCCATCAGGGGGCCTAGTCCACTTACGGTGGAGGAGCTTTTTGCGAGGACTGCGCCTTTGGTTTTTGCCCAACATTGGTGAGGCATCTTCCTCATGAGCTATCTTTACTTGGGTAACGACCAAACTATGTGATTGAATTGGTCGCTGCAACTTAGTGAATATATAGTCGATACGAAAAACAATTATGGACTATAAGGTAAATTTATCTTGTGCTAAATAAAATTATAATTAATGAGGCCAATGGTAATCTATCTATATGTATATATCTATATATATCTACTAAAACCGATGCATTGTTGCCTACGTGAGTACGTAACGGCGCGTGAGTACGTCTGCATAATTTATATTTAGATTATTATTTTTATTTATTGGAATTTATCTAGATTATTTGTAATATTGAATTAATGTATTGTCCAGTATCTATGATATTGATCTACATCAACCATAATTTTAAAAAGTTACGAGTATACAGCAAGCCAAAAGGCAAAAGGCATACTTGGCCAAATAATACTACGTACGTACATTTTTTTGTGCAAAAATAAAAATAAAAATATAATATTTTTATTTTTATGCAAAAATAAAAATAAAAATATAGATTATGAATCACATAATATCTATATATATAGATAGTTTTTTTTAATTTCCATATTTATGGGGTAAGTTTTGTAATTTAATCAAAAGTCCTTCTTCAACCTTCGTTTCTCCAGATCCAGCGTTCGCAGGCCTCCGGCTCGCTCGACCTCGCTCGGCCGTTGCTCGACTTCGCTCCGGCGTTCTCGCTCTCCAGCGCTCTCGATCTCCATCTCGAGCACTCTCGGTCACCGACGCTCACGCCTCTCCTCCCGTCAATCCTCTAGATCTTCGTCAATCAATTGCAACTGGAATTCGACTGGAATTCAATTTCAGAATCAATTAGTCGAATTCGACTGGAATTCAGATCTGGAATTCGACTAGAATCAATTCGATTGGATCCGGAATTCGACTTCAAAATCAATTGGACATAGATGGAGAATTCAGATCTGGTCGGGGGAGGGTGCGAGGCGGAGAGAGCGAGAGCGGCGACGGCGACAAGGAGGAAGATGGACGGAATTGCTTCAGATCCGGCGCCGAAGCCATAGATCTCGGCCTCGCTTACTCGCTCGCTCCGCTCGCCTCGCTCAACGTCGACCACGCTCGCTCGCGCGCACTCCGGCGATTGCAATTCACCACGAGATGGCGGCCGGATCTGCTCACCTCCACCCAGATCTGAGCGCAAACCCCTCCGATGTCAGAGACAGAAGAGAGAGAGACATGCGAGAGGTTCCGGGGAGAGAGGGGAGAGAATTAGGACATGAGAGGGAAAGGTATGAGTATAAGGTGTTTATATTTGGGACATTTCACTAATTTGTCCCAAACCGTGGACATTTCGCAAATTATGTCCTACTTCGTGGCTATTTTGCAAATTGCCCCTTTTATTTATTGGAATTTATTAAGATTATTTGTAATAGGGTTATACTATTCACACGGTTAATATATCGCCGTATACACGGTCTGAAATCGCGGATTGCGAGTTTGCGGATTTTCGCAGACTCGCAATCCGCGATTGCATTTTTTTTAATTTCCGCAATCGCGCATTGCGATTCCGCAAACTCGCAATGCACGGTTGCAATTGTTTTTTTTTATTAAAATAAAATTTAGATTAATCCAGTTGATAATTGACGATATTAATGCTAAATATTACGGATAAATTTTTACGGGCAAAGATTTGAAGCGATTTTTTTTTTAAAATTCAGATTTCGTATCGAGTCGTACTATTTTTTTAAAAAAAAATTATACAAATTTAATGTCTCCAAATCATCAATTACAACACCATACTCCCTCTGTTAATTAAAACTTGTCGTTTACTATTCATGCACGCTTTTTTAGAACGATAAAAACTATATAAAATATTAACTTTTTTTTACATTTGTTTTTATAAACTAATACTTAATAGTAATAAGTATGATATTATTTAAAAAATTTATTTAAAAAGTTAATATTTTATATAGTTTTTAACACCTAAAAATACGTGCGTGAATAGTAAAACGTCAAGTTTTAATTAACGGAGGGAGTAGTATTTATAAGCCACGAAGATATAATTTTTACAAGCATAGATTTGAAGTGGATTTTATTTTTTTGGGGAAATGCCTAAACACCTTACTCTTGTAGGCAAAGACAAATCAGAAGGTAAAAAAAAACCTACAGGACCATTAATATGCTTGCGAGTTCATGAAAAAATTTAATTTAAAAGCAAAGATATAATTTAAAGTCAAAACTACAATAAAAGAATAAACAATTAACAAGAAGAGAAGATATATTTAAGACGTTGCCGAAAATGAAGGAGATTGAAAACCCAAATCCGTATGAAATGGTGAAGGCTCTCTAAGAGAGACAATGGCGAAGACAGAACGTGATGGGGGAGATGCAGATTGAGAAGGCAAAGCAGGTATTTAAAGGCGGAGGCTGGTGTGCTAGTGCTACAGTGTTGCCCGAACCGCGCACCCGCAGTCAGCAATTGCGGATCAGTCGACGCAACTTTTCGATAAGATTCCAGGCCCGCCTGCAACTTTGACCGATTTGCCGCGCGTGAATGGCCAGTCCCATCGCGCATCCGCTTTCCGCGATTGATCTTCAGTGCGGATCCGCAGTCCGCGATGGCAAAGATTAACCGTGTACGCGGCGATAATTTCACCGTGTGAGTAGCTTTTCTGTTTGTAATATTGCATTAACGGATTGTTCGTACATGTTACGTGACCTACATTAGTAGCTATGATATTGGTCTACATCAACCATACTTTTAAAAAGTTATGAGTATACAGCAAGCCAAAAGGCAAAAAGCATACTTGGCCAAATAATACTACGTACGTACATGGTAAGTTCAGGCCCGTGCCTGAGCATGTGCAAGTGGTCCAACAGAACAGGGCCCCCAAATTTTAGAGGTCCAATATTATAATTATTAGGTATATATTTAAAATTATTACAATAAAGGTAAATCTCTCCCTTGGCTTACTGGCAGCACCGATAGCACAATAGGAATATGGGCTCCGCTTTTTTACAATATGGGTAAGTTATAGCTTCATCAATTGCCGCCACCGCCACAGCCACCGCCACCGCAGCCACCGCCTCCGCCATCACCGCCTCCACCATCCCCACAGCCTCCGCCGCCTCCATCTGCATATCCTCCACGACGTCGTCGACGTGGTCGAAAGAAGCCGTCGCTGCAGGCGAGAACAACCATGGTGATGAGAGAGAGGGAAAGAAGGATCATCGCCATCAAGAAGACGAAGCCGGAACTCGAAAATCCGTATGCAGCAGCTCCATTGTCATTGCTCGACACAGCATCCAAAACATACCTTGCCATATATGTTTCTGAATTTGTAGTGACACGAACTAATTACTAATCTAATCTAATTTCAATTCCATTTAATTTATAGGCGTCAACTGTTAATCACAACGTCCAGCATTGATACGCTCTTTGACTTTTCAGATCTATATACTGTATATATATAGAATAGGGGTGGATCGACATTCAATTAAGTATTTAAAATGTCCTTCTCCTAGGTTTGAAATACTCACCCCTAAAATTAACTGTACGCGGTCCTGTCATTTTCTAAATTTGAAAATGGGATTGAAATTGATAAAAATTAGTAGTTGATTTTTGTATGTGTAAATTGTTGTTCTTCATTATTGGTGGAAGTGTGTTCTTGGGTATGGTAGTTCAACACAAATTAAATGCTTTAGGCATAAGAATATCGAATTGTTGTACATCGATTGATCGACTACATATCTTGTCGTGTGGGGGCCGGATTTTGTGTTCTAGGCTGAGTACAACTACAAGGACTTTGGTGATGTCATGGATCATGATTGTGTTGAAATCGCTCCTCTATATATAAATATGCAATTTTTTTTCTTGGAAGTAAGATAATAATTCAGTTCTCTGAAATCGAGAGACCGGACAAGCCGGTAGATAGACTAACCATCATGTACAACCAAATCAAATGAAGTAACGACCGCCAATTCACCCAAACTTGATCGAATGAAGTTGGATTAAGTTGTGAGTTTCTGAATCTTGTTCCTTTCCTATATTGAATGTTTCAATTTCTTTATGCTTGAATGTTTGATTGTTTTATTCTATCTTGTTTCATCAATTTGGTAGAATCAATTCAATTGCTAGGGTCTTGTAGATTCCTGATTGTGAACCTTAACCCAAGTAGCAAACTTATCCCTTTAGGGCTGATTGAACTAATTGGATGGGTAGAAGTTGAATGTGTTGTTAAAACCCTCTTTAGGGACTGCAGATACCTTGTTAATCTCTGAACTTAAAGGCGTTAAAGCTATCAATTGAGTTAAATCATTCTTTATGGATTGTTCGATTAATAATGGTTTCTAGGACTGATTGAACTAGTAACTATATTAGGTCGGGACAATGACATTCATAGGAATCATAAAAGGACAAGAGAAAGTTACAATATCAACTTGACTAAATAAAGTAGATAGTTGTAGGTAGATCGATTTCTCTAAATTGTTTTGCATCAACTTTGTTTATAGTTTATTTTGTTTTCTTTCTTATTTTAATCACTCAAAACCATCGTTTCATACTAATTGGTAAATAAACTTAAGTTAGGAATAACTTAATTTTCTTTGGGATCGACTCGTGCTTACCACACTGCATTAGTTAGGTAGGTTCGAATTTATTTTGATACAGTTTACTCGACTAAAAACCGTTCATCAAATTGGCATCGTTGATGCTCCGTGTGGTCGTGCCTCTTCTCGCCGGACCTGTCAACTGCTAGTCGTCGGCGCCCTCCATCGCTTCACCTACCAGCGATACCACCGTTCCCCACCTCATCATCGCCCCGGCACCTTCCACCAGATTTCCCTCGCTCCTCTCTGCCTTCACCACTGGAGCCCTAGCCGCTCACGATGCTCGAAGGCCCCGTTGCTGCTCTCAATTGGGCGCTTTACTCCCGAATGAATCCTCAACATCCATTCCAATGGTAAGTGCAGGTATGCAATTTTTTTTCCTTCCTCTTTTGATTTGCATAAATTGGAACTCAGTGCTAAAGATTATGAATTGTGTGCTTGATGTGGCTTGGGTTCACAATGATGATTTGATTATATGCTATTCCTAATTCATGCGGGATTCATGAGGTTTTTATTAATTGAGTTTAATGGGAACTTGAATGCTGAATTTTGTCATATCGTGCCTACATTCTGAACTTGCTTTCTGAATTCGATGGGGTTCGATGTACTTAGCTTGCTAGTTTGCTGAGTTATTGCAGTGGGAAATTGTTGCTATGGGATGCTATGTTTGATTGTGTTGTAGCTGAATGGGTGAGTTGAAATTGGGGTGGTGATTTACTTGCTTACATCTTGGGCCTGATTTTTTTTTTTTTTTTTTTTGAGACTTTGTAGTGATACGTACTCTCTAGAGTTGATCGGTTTCTTCTTGTCCTGTCTAAAATCAGCTGAGTTATGTTGGCCTAAGTGATTTTTATGAGTGGTTCCTGTCCACTTGCTTGTCTCATGCTCTCTGTATCCATCAAATTTTTCATGATTTTACTTCCGAAATATGGATGAGCATGACTTGCAAGGACTGATTTTGGTTTGGCTGGTCTTTGTTGTTTTTAATTCTTGGATGATAAAGTTTCATTGGATGTTGGAATGTGTTTGGTTGTGGTATGTTTTCTTTGTCTTTTGTTTTGGCCAGGACAAATTGCAAAGGAGACTGCCTATATTTATTCGACTCCAAGACGTTTCACAATGTTAGTTGAATCCAAGTTGTTGCTGAAAGCTTCTGCTCAAACACCCAAAGGCTGTAATAATTTCTAGTCTTTTATCATATTTTAAGGGTGTTAGTACTTAGGAATAGTCATCTATCTTGCTGAATTTCATGAGTTTGATATTCCTTTGCTACTGAACTAAATTGGCCACTGATTGCAATGCAAGCTTTCTTGTTTTTGTTGTTGTTGTTTGTGGTGTTGGATAAGCACAATTACTATGATATGTTGCTGAAATTTCTATGATGTACCTCCTCTTGAGCTAAATGGTTGCCCGGAATGCCTGATGACTTAGTGAGTTTCCTCTTACTATTTCATTCCTTTACTTTACTTTGAGGAGAAAGTAAGATTTTAAGCATGGGGTGGGAAATTCAAGTGTAGCTCCATGTTATATATATGTTTGTTTTTTTTTTCCAGTTTTGGTAATGCATCTCATCGCATTATAGGTTGCATTTATAGGTATTTGATAATTATCCCATGGTCGTAGTAAGTTATCGAGTCTTAATTTTGATTTGTTGTAGGAAAGATGTTTCAATGATTGGTATGACCTCGATGATGATATATGGTTTTTCATCGCTTAAGAGTTAATAAAATTGAATTTTAATTGAATAACGACACTTGTGGGATTCCCATAGATAATCTGGATTATGATCTTTAGTTATAACTTGATTATTGGTTGGATGTTCAGTTTAGAGCAATCTTTAAAAAAAATCATATGATTTTCATTGTATATGTCTAAACCCCTGTTGAAAAGCATTAGTAAGTTCGATTATCTATTTGATGTGACTTTTGATGTGTTTTGATATATGTTGGGTTGATGAGATTAATTAAGGAGGATAAAATTCACTTACGCCACTCGAGGAAGATAAAATTCACTCGAGTGAAAAGAATCATCAATAAACCAATGTTCGAGGAGGATAAAATTCACTCGACACTCATAAGAATTGAAAAAAATATGATTAGTAACCGATCGTGTTTGTGGATGATAAAATTCACGCAAGGAGGAAGAAAATATACCTAGAAGAGAAAAAATATATATGAGCTTTAATGAAAATCCGAAGTAGAAAAGTCCTATTAATCTATGGGTGTTTATGATGATTTTTAAGTGGTTAATGAATTTGATTGCTCAATACATTCGGGATGCAAGCATCCCCTGAACCTAATTGGAGTTTAAAGCAATGGGTATGAAAGGTTTGATGTGGGTCTCATAGTGTCCTAACTATTTTGAGCTTAACATAATAAATACTCCTAAACCTAGGATAACTATACTGATGACATTCATAGAAATTTCTTTTAGTCTTTGTTTTCGTTCTTTGAGTTCGTCTTTGTTTTATGATTAGTTTGCTTGGGGACAAACAAAAGTCTAAGCATGGGGTAGTTTGATAGGGTATATTTTAGTCATGTTTTAGGTATAGAATTGCATATTATTTTAGAGCATTTTTATATGTTTTATACTTAATTTTATATCATTTGCTTTACGGAGTCTTCACCCATGTTTTATTTATTTCAGGCATTTTATAGCAAATTTGGAATAATTCACATTGGCTACCGTTACTTCATTCGATCAAGTTTGATAGATTTTATATATATTAAAATTAGATAGATATATTATATATTTTAAATTAGGATAGAATAGATTAGATAGATTAGGATATCAGTGCTCTACACTATATATACATTCATACGGCCGAACGTGAGGAGCCGGCCGTGACTAACTTTCCAACCCTAAATCCTAATTATGTTTTGTCTTGAATATCTAAACTCTCTTCGTTCTATCTACAATTTGAAGCTTTGTTTAGATTAAGTTGTGAGTTTCTGAACCTTGTTCCTTATTTCCTATATTGAATGTTACAATTTCTTTGTGCTTGATTGTTTTATTGTTTTATTATATCTTGTCTGATCAACTTGGTAGAATCAGTTCAATTGCTAGGTTTTGTAGATTCCTGATTGTGAACCTTAACCCAAGTAGCAAACTTATCCCTTTAGGGCTGATTGAACTAATTGGATGGGTAGGAAGTTGAATGTGTTGTTAAATCCCTCTTTATGGACTGCAAATACCTTGGTTAATCTCTGAACTTAAAGCTAATTGGGTTAAATTCTTCTTTAGGGACCGTTCGATTGATAATGGTTTATATGACTAATTAGACTAGTAACTATATTAAGTCGGGACAAGACATTCATAGGAATCATAAAAGGACAAGAGAAAGTTACAATATCAACTTGACTAAATAAAGTGGATAGCGATTTCTCTAAATTGTTTTGCATTAACTTTGTTTATAGTTTATTTTGTTTTCTTTCTTATTTCAATCACTCAAAACCCTCGTTTCATACTAATTGGTAAATAAACTTAACTTAGGAATAACTTAATTCTCTGTGGGATCGACTCGTGCTTACCACACTACATTAGTTAGGTAGGTTCTCGAATTTATTTTGATACGGTTTACGCGACTAAAAATCGTTCATCAAGCCGATTGGGCGTTGATGGAGCTCGGTGGCGAACCGAGGGTGGCCGGTAGTAGCCAGGGTGTTGGTGGCGGCGACGGAAGCCTAGCACAACTAGGTCGAGGAGGAGGGTGGCGGCGGGCCAAACCCTTGTCTTCGGGAGATGGAGAGATTGGCTGGTGAGGCTTGGAAGCATGAGGCTTGGTTGTGGAGGTTGGCCAAGTGGTGGTCAGTGAGCCTGGTGGAGGCTGTGGAGATGGTGAAGAGAGGCGACGGCGGCTCTAGGTTACGCTTAAAGAGAGCGTTTCCCAAACATTTAATGTTCTACACACATGTCCAAATTCAAAATGCAACCCAATTAAAAAACAAAAAAAAAATATCACCAAAAATGCATAAATAAAAGGAAATACTCATATAAAATTTACATTTGTAACCTTGTGCATTCGAAATTAATAGTAGCATCTTGTTATGTCCCTGAGATACAAGATGGTGAATCTCGTTACGACACCAACAATGATGTGAGGATAGTTGACGAACGAGAAGAAGAAGAGGGAAGACTAGAACTGTAATGACAGAAGAGAGGGACGAGAGAGAGAGAATTACAGAAATGGAGAAAGGAAATTTGATAGGGAAAGTATTTGTGTTTTTCATTCAATACCCATCCTCTTAGGTTCACATGTCTATTTATAGACATTTACAAGAGATGCTATATAATGATTGATCTCATAGGCCTTAACTTGTCTCCTGCTTACAATCAAACTAAGGTCATAACAATGCCCATCTAATATAGAGCCTTGTCCCAAGGCTTACAATCAAACTAAGGCCATATATAAGGCTTACAATCAAACAATGATCATTGCTGCCTAAGCTGAAAATTGGGAAATTGTGTGATAATGTGAGTTGCATCTTCCCAAGTGGCCTTGTCCTTGTTGAGATTTTTTCCACTTAATCAATCATTTCGTTACAAGATCCCCATTGCGGAGCTTGTGCACTCAAGAGTCCAAAATAACCTCTAGCTCAGCTAATACTTCACCATCATCATTAACTTAGGTAACTCATCTTAATTGTTGAGTACAAGCACTTCCTGTGACCTCTCGTAATGGATATATAGCACTTCCCTGAGATGACACACATGTTGATCAATGGAACTGCTGTAAACCAAAATGTCATCAAAAAATATCAAGACAGACTTCCTCAACAAATGTCTAAACACATCATTCATCAAACTCTGAAAAGTGGCAGGTGCATTTGTCAAATCAAATGGCATTACCCAAAATTCATAATGGCCATGGTGAGTACGAAATGGAGGTTTGGCAACGCATGTCCTCTTCCACCATTCAGACTTAATAGTGACGATGTGCTTTGAAACACACTAACATTTGCTTGCAGTGGCGGAGCTAGGGGGTGCTTCGAGGTGCTCGAGCACCCCCCTAGCAAGAATAATTAACCCAAATGGTAAAGAAAACAAAGAGGAAATGAATGAGAATCAAAAGGTCTTGGATTCAAATCTCAAGCTCTTCACTTTTTATTTGTTTTACTATAACATTAATTATTCTTGATTTCTCTCTATATTTTTTGTTTCTATCAACTATTTCAATAAAAAAATGTCATATTTATGTTTACATTATACATTTAACCTTTTTTCTGACAAAAAAATAAATACATTTAACATTTTATTTCAATATTATTTTAAAAGTAATTCTTCGTGATTTTTTTCTTTATTTTTTGTTTCTCTTCTATTTTTCCGATCGCTCTCAACTATTTAAATACAAAAAATCATTAAAAAAATCACAATTTTAGTGTTTTTTTTTCAATATATTTTTTTCAAATCTTCTTAATATGTATACAACAACAACAACAACAAAAAATCACGAATTTTTTTTAGCACCCCTGACGACAATTATGGCTCCACCACTGTTTGCTTGTACTACTCATATGACATTTTAGCTTTCACAAATCGGTGACTAATTTCACCAAGGAAAACGAACGATTTTTCGCCAGTGATACAAGAAAGAGAGATTGAAATTGGATCTGAGGAGTAATATGGGCCGCCTAGTATACATACAGCGAATTAGTTATTGCAATTAGGCATGTAGCCCCAATTTTGTCTATTGTGAATTAGCCCAAACTTTATGTTCATATATATATATCGATTTTCTTCAAGTAATCCTTCTGAAATTCGCGTAAGTTAGTATTAAATCAACATTTATCAAATTTAGGTCGTTATTTGCATGGTAGCTAATCTTCTTCTTTTTTTCGTAAGTATAAACTGAGTATTTTAAGATACAAATTAAATGATCACTATGCTCGTCATCAATATGTCGGTGGCTAGTACAAATTGCTCAACTAGAATGCAATTTGTAACAAGGTTTTTCTATAGGGTAATTAAATTAACATAAAGGGCTATTGTCAAGATGTCAAAACGACTATTGGCAAGACGACATTTAACAAATTACACACAAAGTCCTTCGGTGGTTTGATGTCACGCCTCTGCCATACCCTCGCTATCAAATCATCAATGTTACCCTCTCTCAACCCTTCGCCGCCGTCTTGTTCGTGAGCATTACCCAGGGCTTCGCAGTCGACATTCCACACCACCCTCGACGTCGGGGATCGCCCTCACACCGAGCCTTTGCCATTTGTCGGCGAACTTCGGTAGTTAGCATGCAATATGTGGTCGTGTTGAGAGAATGAAAGATGTGAAAGACTAAAAGAGTCTCACATCGACAATATAAACAAAGAAATCTTAGTACATAAGCTAGTGGATTACTCCTCCTATTGCAAATTGGTTTTAGGATGGAACCTGCTAATGTGCTACGCTATTAGCGCAAGGGCATGTGCACACGACCTCCGATCCCGAGTCCCAACGGACTTGTGGGAAAGCCAATTCAAATGGCCTGACTCTCGATCCTGGACTCTCTAAAAAGAGAATGAGATTTTAGACCCGACCAAAAAGAGTCCCACATGAGGCAAAAAAACGACCCTAGAAGCTAGTGGGTTACTCCGCTCGTGCTAGGCTATTAGCGCAAGGGCGCAGATGTGCACACGACCCCCGATCCGAGTCCCAACGGACTTCAGTAGGCCGCCAACGATGACGAGGCTTGTGGACTGAGTGGACATCTCAGTACGCTTCGGTGGTTCTTCACAAGGTGATGAGAGAAGGATATGTATGGAATTAAGGATGGTTGAATTAAATTAGGTATTGGGCTAATCAACCTGTAACGGCCCAGGATTATGATTCCCAGGTTACGTTTCGAGGGATAAAACCCCTCGTTAGGACCTTGCGCCCCGAGTACAGGTTGAAGGTTTCAAAACTTACTTTAATGTTTTCAAGGGGGATTTCATACCCAAAATCGAAGGGATCGTTGGAATCCCCGGGGAAGTCCCCTGTACCTGTCGTAATCTAAGCGTGGAAATCAGAAATCATGCGACTAGCGAAAACAAGTATAATACAAAAGTGTGCCACGGCAGAGCCGGGTCAAAACGGAGTCTAAGGTGTAAATCCGAAAAGGTATAATCAGAGTCTGGTGAAGTCTATAACTCCAGCGCTCACTCTCCGCCGACAAAATGACCCGCGCAATAAGCAAACAGCACCGATAGGATGAACATAAATAATACCTAAAAAAATTGATATGGGGCGGGATCAGATCGATGCCCACTTAACTCTGCATCCCAACCATAAGCACACATATACGCTATTCCTAATAAAGATGCTTCTAGATGCATGGCGGAATATTAACACACTAACATGCTCCTAAGATCAAGTGCATAATAATAATAATAAGGCCTTAGCACAAAATACCAAGTGGTATATCCCTCTCCTACCTCCACCCCTTCCGATAGGTGGAGACTGGCCAGCTCGTGAATGCATTCATTCATAATAGGGCGGCACGCATGCCTAACCCGCTCCACAATAAAGCCCGCAGGCATCTCATAATATAAGGAAGTGCATGACTCGATTGACTCAGGGTACCCGATGAGGCTGGGCTACCCTATGACCCTAGCAATGACTCTAGTTACTTCACAGATAACGGCCGTTCTGTTTACATACGCATAAAGAAATAGGATGCTCAACGTAGATGCAACCTAGCATGGTACTACATGGCATGCTGATCATGAATGCAACACCTAGTATATCATGCACCTAAAGCAGGGAATAGCTCTATTCAATCTGAGTAAGCTCCGAAGAGACTTACCTGGTATCGCAGAACAGCAAAAGGCAATCAACCAGGCAATATGAAATCCGACACGTCACAGATGGTCACCTAACAGGTATAAGCACACCAATGAGTCTATCTCTAAGGCACACAAAGGATAGAATTATCACACACACAACTTCACAACTTAACGTAATAACCGTCACATCATCATTTCCATAATATCAACCTTATCTCATAATCTATCATCTCAATATCTCACAACCATACTCAATATAATTCTCCAATTCATCAACTTAAGACAATCCCAATTCATACTTAACCAATTTGCATGCCATCATTTCAAAATCTTACTTAGCATATAATTGCACATCTTCAACATAATCATATAACATTTAACCACAATAATAAATCACCACAATATCATATATTAAATCTCAAAACAACATTTTATATTTTAATCCCAATAATTTTACATACCACTTCTAACATCTTTTATTTTAACATCTTTTATAAAATATTTATAAAATCCCAACAACATTTATTTAATCAAAACATCCCTTTTTAAATTACTAATCCAACCTTACTTTATTTTAAATCACCAAAAACCACCCTCTTATTTTCATAAAAACCCAAACCGGTCTCTTGTTTTTAATAGGCCAAACCGGCCTTCTTTTAAAATGAACCCAACCGAGCCATAATGTTGTTAAATAAACCCACTCAAAACCGGACCTAAAAATAGGCCCAAAGCCTTGTTTTGCTTTTCAGAAAAAATTAGGCCCAAATTGTTTTTATAACACCAATCTCGGCCCATTCAAAATTTAGGCCCAAAAGCCTTTCATTTTCATTCACATTGTCTGAGACAATTCGTGGGAAAGGAAGGAGTGGGCCAGGGTTGGTGACATGTAAAAAAAATGACGAGGGGCCCAGGTGAGGTGTGGCGGCTGACGTGGCCATGGGGGCCCACGGCCTCTTCTTCTTCCTCCTCCCTTTGGCCGAATGAAAGAAGGAACAGGGGCTTTTGCCCAGAAAATGGCGGAGGGAAAAAAAAAAGAGGGAGGGGGGAGTCTCCCGGCGGCGGCGGGGCTGAGCTCCGGCCACCTGGCCTCGCCGGCGCGGACCCACACACATAGGGAGGGAGGGAAAGAACGAGGAGAAAGGAAGAGGGCTCACCGAGAGGGTCTTCGACGTCGGAAAGCTCGGAGCTCCGGGGAGGTGCGTCCAAGGCGTCGATGGTGATTCTTCGAGCGAGGAGGCCTGGGAGAGGTGCGGGGTGTTAAAGGCGGAGCCTTTGGACTGTTAAAGGGTGAAGAGGAGAGGACGAGAGGAATCGAGACTTACCGAGGTGAGGACGGAAAAACAGGGCGCAAGGGAGGTGACGGCGGCGCTCCGGCTGTTGGTGGCGGCGGCGGTCGACGATGGGAAACTGGTGGGAAGTCGGTGGTGCAGGTGACGGAGGTGTGGTGGTGGAGGTGGTGAGGTGTGGCGGCAATGGAGGTGGGAGGAGGGAGCTCTGCTCTCGGCGATTCCTCAAGGGAGAAAGAAAGGGTTGTTTGGTTTGTGTTGGTGCGGGGTGTGGAAAGATGTGTTTGATTCAGATTTTATGGATAAATCTTGGGTTTACTTGAGACATTGGTTGTACCCATTGGATAAAGCATGGCAACTTCACTCCCATTTTTGGTAAGTCAAGCAAGGTAAGAAAAAGGCTACATGTGGGTGTTGGGTTAATTAGGAAGAGATTGAAAGAGATGGGAAATTTTAAAATTAATCTCAATTTGTGGAAACCAATGTTGAATTGGATAAGGATGTGAGAAAAAAGGACGGAATTGAGGTCTCGAGTCGGAAATTTAAATTTCCGCTGATTGATCGTTCAAAACCCGAAATGAAAGGCGGAATTGATTTTTAAATCGGAAGATTGGGCCGGAATTTATTTTAAATTCATTTTGATTTTCTTTTTCCGAAAATTAATACTTTAAAAATCCGAGCCTTTACACAACCTATAATTCACGCTTTGCCTACTACATCGAGACTACACCTCCACCAAAGCACTTCTCGGCGCGATGCCCTTCTTCAACCCTAGAAGTTGAATGCGGTCAATTAAAAGGCATTTGGATACTATACAATAACACAATTGAGACGAATCAATTAGGAAAGGTTTACCGATCAAAAACATGAAAAATTGAATCTCAATTCATGAATCCATTCATGGAATCGAAAGAGGGTCCTCAAATGCTTTGTTTTGGTGCTGGTCAAATTTTGTAAATATATTTTACATCTAAAATGACTTATGTGAATATTACTCAAATTAATCTTGTCAATAGACGTTTTGTCATATTGTCAATAGTCTCACTCTTAAATTAAATAACATCCTTAAATTAGGGAACTTTTCACAAAACTAACCATAAAAAAAAAATTAGAGAAAACCAGATGTATTCATATCAAGGTTTCAATGAACCACTCGTCTCCCCAAAACAGGAACATATAAACTCAATTTTGATGGTGCCCTCTCATCATCGGGGATAAGCACCTATGGATTTATCATCAGAAACCGAACTGGAGACCCGGTCTCCCTGGGTGTTGGGCCTTCACCGATCTGTTCAGTGGTTGGTTCGGAGGGTTTTGCACTCTGGAAAGGGATATCTGCTGCACAGGGCCTAAATATACAAAACCTTACCATCGAAGGCGATAACCTCACCATTATTAACAGTCTAAAAGGTATTGGGAGACCTTCTGGAGATTCTGAAATGATTGTCTCTGACAGTCTAGTCTCCTTAGGTTTCTTTCGATCAATCGAGATTCGTCATGTCTATAGGGAAGCAAACCGGGTTGCGGACTATCTATCGCATATGGATCTTGCTTTCACAGGTACTATAACACCGGACGATTCTACGCTCTGCGATTTCATCCGCTCGGATGCTCTTGGCATTTAGGACTCCCCTTTTGCCAAATTCTTTTCGGTTCAAAAAAAAAAAATGAACCACTCGTCTCCAATTTTCGTTTGTTTATTGTTAAATCAATAAGATATTAACAAAATTACCCCTTTTATCATATGGTATTCTTCCTCGCCGGAGATCCTCCTTTTAGATTCATTAATCAATATGGCTTCATTTTAATTTTCACGTAGCACCCTCAAAATATTTGACACGACCCTAAACATATGATAATATATAGTTTTCATATATATAAATAAAATTTGTATTAAAAAGGGTGTTCCCGTAGGTAAAGCTATTTGACTTCTTACTAGAAAACAACCAAATTAGAAAATTCACTTTATAGCTCATAACCATACAATGTAAAGTGACATATATAAGATTATAGTCACCTACCATACATGCATACATGTTGAATTGCCTTCATGAAACAACTGAATAGTAACACATTCATGAAACAACTGAATTCTAAATTTATAAATGGATCAACAACTCAATCCACTCACACCATTTTTATACTCCTACATTATAATGAAGAAACAATGAATAGGGATGCATATTCTTTAAAATATATTATCAAAGATGGTATATGTTTCGTTTTATGGTATGTATCTGATGAGCGGTTTTTAGTCGCATAAACCGTATCAAAATAAAACTCAAACCTACAAACTAGTATAGCAAGCAAGTAAGAGGTCGATCCCACAGAGAATCAAGTATTTCTCAACAATGTGTATTTACCAATTAGTAGAAAGGGGGGGTTTTGGTTGATTGAGATTGAAAAGAAAACAAAATAAAATATAAACAAATAATGCAAAACAAATTAGAGAAGATCGCTCTACCTACAACTATCCACTTTATTTGTTTGAATTGATATTGTAACTTCCTCTTGTCCTTTTAGGTTTCCTATGAATGCCCTTGTCCCGACCTAATATAGTTACTAGTCCAATCAGTCCTAGAAACCCTTATCAATCGAACAGTCCCTAAAGAAGGATTTAACCCAATTGATAGCTTTAAGTTCAGAGATTAACCAAGGTATTTGCAGTCCCTAAAGAAGGATTTAACAACACATTCAACTTCCTACTCATTCAATTAGTTCAATCAGCCCTAAAGGAACAAGTTTGCCACTTGGGTTAAGGTTCGCAATCAGGAATCTACAAAACCCTAGCAATTGAATTGATTCTACCAAGTTGATCAGTCGAGATAGAATAAAACAATCAAACATTCAAGCACAAAGAAGTCGAAACATTCAATATAGGAAACAAGGAACAAGATTTAGAAACTCACAATCAATCCAAATAAAGCTTCAAATTGTAAGGAGAACGAAGAGAGTTTTAGTCGCCCATGGCGAACATCGCTCTCTCTCTAATTGTCTGATAGAACGTAGAATGGAATAGAAGTTATTAAAAATAACATAAAAGTGGCCTAATAAAACATCCAAAGTCGGCCCAAAAGGAAACAACTAAAACTAGGGTTTCTTTTCCATCGAAAACGGCGCGCGGCAGAGGTGCGGCGGGCGCCGCAAGAGGTGCGGCGGGCGCCGCAAGTAGCAGCGGCGGGCGCAGCTGAAATCGGCCCTCTGGCGGCGGGCACCGCAGGTGACAGCGGCGGGCGCGGCAACTTTTGCGGCGGGCGCTGCATTGGGTTTTCCCGAAAATTCCGTCTCGAATTAGCTCTCGACGTCAACATGAAAGTGGTAGCTCTCTGAAAGAGCTCTCCAACGCATGGTCATAATAGTCGATCGGACAACCGAGGCCTCCAGAAAGTGCAAAACAAGTTCAGCATGTCTGGCGACAACTTCTGCAGACTTGTTCTTCGTTTAGGTTCGCTTCTTCTTCTCAGGACCTCTTGAGATCTTCATGTAAGCTTCTTCGATCAACTAGACATTCTCATCCAATGCGTTATCAACCCATGTCTCCTCCTCGGATCCACGATTACCTGAAATAATCAATAAAAGCCTGTAGATTCCGACTCCAACCACACAGAGAACAAATATGCAAATTATACTTAAACCATGCATGATATGTATCATAACTAAGCTAAATGCAACCTATTATAACTCTCTAAATGCATGCTATCAAACTCCCCCACACTTAAGCTTTTGCTTGTCCTCAAGCAATGAAAACTAAATATAGAATTAATCATCCCACAAATAAGATCTTCATGCTATAGTTTTAGAAAAGCAAAATCAAGCAATAGGAGCCATGAATAAGAGAACAAATATCCTAGCAAGTATATGAGCGATCCAATAGTAAAGGCAAATTTAGTCAAACCTCACCGGGATAATGTGTTTCACTCAAGCTCTCATATGTTTAGGCTTTAAAGTTCAACTCTCAACTCAATCCAAAATGCTCTATACACCGTGAAAGTTATCACTTGCAAACAACATCATGAGGACTTTTATAGGGTTGTAATGGGGCTTTGGTAGGAACGTAAGGCATGAGAAATATTTAGGCTTGTGGTGCTAAAAATCCGGGAAAAAGGAACAACAACCAACTAGAACAACACCAAAACTCTCATACTTCGCAAACCATTCCAATAACATAAACTCCAATACATAACAATAAACTCTTCGATTTCAATAGCCATACAACTCATGCATTTTTTATTTGGATGATGACTTTTTTTTTTCTTTTATGCTTACTTTTGCCCCTAAGTGAATTTTATCCTCCTTAGGTCCAAGCTTACTAGACTTTTACTCCTAGTGAATTTTATCCTCCTTAGGCCCCTAGTAATAAGTCATCTCTATTATGCAAGAAGGGTTACCTTATTTTGGCTATGCCTCTCGCAATGTACAACCATACCATACATCATCTCCACTCAAAGAAACTCCAACAACATAAAGATTTTTCACCAATTCTCCTCCTAATTCCCGGATGGGGTCAAGTTAATAGTTGGCTATGATATATTTTTGTGGAGCTATAAAAAAGAATAGGCTTTAAGGCTCAGATGGGCTTCAAGCAGAGGATAATGCAAAGGGTAGATAAGGTATAATATGGCTAAAGAAAACATGCCTCAATCATTTGAAATTCACAAGTAACAAACATGTGCAATACGATATTGAAATAAGAAGCATATGGAGAGTATAATCACACAATAAAAGCAAAAGGGAATAAAATGTAAAGTCCCTATAAGGCCAAAACAAACTCACAAGAGTTATGTTTTTTTTAGATTTCAATTAAACCTCAACTATGAATCATACTTGCTCAATTATATTTTCAATTCATGCTCCAAAATCTTTTTCAAGCAATTCAATCAAATCATGGGATTTATGCAATTAAGATCATAAAAATAAATTAGAGGACAAACTAAACCAAGATGGGTATCGTTAATAACACTTAAATGCAATGCATGATATTTTTGGAATTTTTTTTTTTTTTTTTTTTTTGAATGTGATATATGAGTAAAAATAAATATGAAAACATACATAAACATGATATGCAAACTCTATCTATATGCAATGCAATCCTCCCCCACACTTAAACCTTTCATTGTCCTCAATGAAACATAAAAGACAACAAAAAATAAAAACATAGAGAAAGAGATGAATGAAATACTCACAATGTGGTGGATGGGTCTCTATAGGTCGGATCTGAGCATTGCGCGCGTCGGGTTAAAGAAAACTAGCTAACTAGGAATTGAAATAACTAAAACTTACCTCGGGTTGCCTCCCGAGAAGCGCCTTTCTTTAATGTCATTGGCTTGACTTATTCTCAATCTCAAGACCTTATTTCTCAGACATTGTCAAGGCCCTCAGTAGCCTATCATATTCCTGTGCACACATCTTACAAGGCACATCATAGCACAATAAATTGAAAGCATAAAATGTGGAACTCACGAACCCTTTCAATCTATCAAAGAGTCTAGCATGACTCTCTGCAGAAGGAATATGATACCACCAACACAGTTCCGCTGGTGGCTTTTCAAAATAGCAATCAAAAGGATCAACATATACACCATTAACTTCAAAATTGCAAAAGTTTACCTTTATTACCTCTTTAGCCTCAGCTGATGGCTCTAGACCTGGTTCATCAATGGGCGAGATTAGAATGGATGGTGCAGATGGAGTAGGAGACACATCACATGTAACCTCCTGCGTCGACTCATGAGATTCCAAGTCAGGAAGCACTAGACCCTCTCCTCCATCATCTAAGAAACTATCGTTGTCTGCAACCAATTCCTCATCTTCTTCTTCGAAGCTCCTTTCTTTCTCACCTTTTGCACTTAGAATTTGAATGAGTTGGTTCATTTGTTCCTCCAATTTTCCGATTCGGCTCATGTTTCTTTCCTCTAACTGCTGCAACACTTGTGTGAGAGTTCGGATTGATACTTCCTGCTCAACCTGTCGACTCATGTTGTAGAAAAAATCCCAAATCTCAAAGAGTCCCATATCCAATAGGCCTCCATTACTCATGGACTCAGCAAGATTCCGTGTTTCAGCATTCATCCCATCAAATATGCAAACACACATCTCCCGTACACCATATTGATAACCCCATGAACCAAGGTCATTAACATACTCATGCAATCTAGTGAAATATTGGTGAAAGTTCTCACCTTCAAACTGCAACAATCTCAACATCTTAAAAAGTTAGTAGCAAGGGGGTTGTGAACCGTAAGATAGGTTCACAACAAAGTTAGATATATAAACAAAAATTAATAAATACACACAACAAAGAAATAAACTTGATTCCCCGGCAACGGCGCCAATTTGATGAGCGGTTTTTAGTCGCATAAACCGTATCAAAATAAAACTCAAACCTACAAACTAGTATAGCAAGCAAGTAAGAGGTCGATCCCACAGAGAATCAAGTATTTCTCAACAATGTGTATTTACCAATTAGTAGAAAGGGGGGGTTTTGGTTGATTGAGATTGAAAAGAAAACAAAATAAAATAAAAACAAATAATGCAAAACAAATTAGAGAAGATCGCTCTACCTACAACTATCCACTTTATTTGTTTGAATTGATATTGTAACTTCCTCTTGTCCTTTTAGGTTTCCTATGAATGCCCTTGTCCCGACCTAATATAGTTACTAGTCCAATCAGTCCTAGAAACCCTTATCAATCGAACAGTCCCTAAAGAAGGATTTAACCCAATTGATAGCTTTAAGTTCAGAGATTAACCAAGGTATTTGCAGTCCCTAAAGAAGGATTTAACAACACATTCAACTTCCTACTCATTCAATTAGTTCAATCAGCCCTAAAGGAACAAGTTTGCCACTTGGGTTAAGGTTCGCAATCAGGAATCTACAAAACCCTAGCAATTGAATTGATTCTACCAAGTTGATCAGTCGAGATAGAATAAAACAATCAAACATTCAAGCACAAAGAAGTCGAAACATTCAATATAGGAAACAAGGAACAAGATTTAGAAACTCACAATCAATCCAAATAAAGCTTCAAATTGTAAGGAGAACGAAGAGAGTTTTAGTCGCCCATGGCGAACATCGCTCTCTCTCTAATTGTCTGATAGAACGTAGAATGGAATAGAAGTTATTAAAAATAACATAAAAGTGGCCTAATAAAACATCCAAAGTCGGCCCAAAAGGAAACAACTAAAACTAGGGTTTCTTTTCCATCGAAAACGGCGCGCGGCAGAGGTGCGGCGGGCGCCGCAAGAGGTGCGGCGGGCGCCGCAAGTAGCAGCGGCGGGCGCAGCTGAAATCGGCCCTCTGGCGGCGGGCACCGCAGGTGACAGCGGCGGGCGCGGCAACTTTTGCGGCGGGCGCTGCATTGGGTTTTCCCGAAAATTCCGTCTCGAATTAGCTCTCGACGTCAACATGAAAGTGGTAGCTCTCTGAAAGAGCTCTCCAACGCATGGTCATAATAGTCGATCGGACAACCGAGGCCTCCAGAAAGTGCAAAACAAGTTCAGCATGTCTGGCGACAACTTCTGCAGACTTGTTCTTCGTTTAGGTTCGCTTCTTCTTCTCAGGACCTCTTGAGATCTTCATGTAAGCTTCTTCGATCAACTAGACATTCTCATCCAATGCGTTATCAACCCATGTCTCCTCCTCGGATCCACGATTACCTGAAATAATCAATAAAAGCCTGTAGATTCCGACTCCAACCACACAGAGAACAAATATGCAAATTATACTTAAACCATGCATGATATGTATCATAACTAAGCTAAATGCAACCTATTATAACTCTCTAAATGCATGCTATCAGTATCCAATGTTACGCACTAGTAACAATAGAACTAGTCAATGGCGGGGTATAATAAGGTGGATTATGTGGTGTGTGGTGGGGAGGCACCGAGTATGGTGGAGTCGGAGGAAAATATATAGGCGGCGTAGGAGAAGAATATGGTGGAGTTGGTGGTGGATATAGAGGAGGTGTAGGAGGATAATAAGGTGAACTTGGAGGTGGATATAGTGGGGGTGTAAGAGGAGGGCATATCGGTGTTGGATGTGGTGGCTTTGGAGGGTGTGGGGGCCACGGAGGGAATGGATGTGGTGGCCTCGGAGGGAATGGCTTAGGCGGAGGGTTGGCGTAGCCACACATACCAAAGGTGCAAAAGATCCCAAACTTGCATCTTTTGAAGCACTTGCCACAATGGAAAGGATTGTACCTAAGATCAACACACAAACCACCACAACATTTGTGACCAAACCTGCAATTGAACCTACAAATTCCGCAATTGTTATCATCAGACGTTATATCAACGCAACGATTCTGACAACAAAAGTGCTTGGGAGGAAACTCTCCTTGATGACATATCCATGGCCGATTCCAACACCCTTGGCTCCGAGGATCCACTTGCTTTCTCAACCACAACGAAGATGTTGAGTTATGATCAACATTGGTTGGCACTTTATCCGATGACACATTTTGTTTTGCAATATGTAACAATAGAAAGAATAGTATGAGGGCAGTATATGAGACATGAGCCATGAAAACAACCATTGATTTGATTAAAAAATGACCTAAAATGAAACATATATGTACATTAGTTTAGAGGAGTTCATGTTTTTCCCCTTACATTTAGTGTACATGTATCGTGGATGGATGAGGGTTTTATCATGTGAAGAAGGGTGAATATCATTTACACTTTAGGAGAAAACAAAATATCTAATACATCTAAAAAGTAAAAAAAAAACTCATTAGTAAGAACAAAGGCATTTAAATGCACACCATAAAGCATTTATCTTGCTACTTGTTATATACATTGCATGTCAAATAAGAACAATTTCCATGGATGGACATTCTTATTTCAATTATTTTCAAAAATTATGAAATTGTCATGTATCATATTTGATTGATTAAGATTTCCATGGGTTTACGCCATATATTTGTGTATCATCCTAATAAAAACAAATATCTTTAAGGGTTGAGGTGATTTGACATAAAATATTTGTTGATTAAGTATGTATCTAAATTTTAATATTAAGGGCACCAAGTATGACTCATTTAGGTCATTCAATCATTACCTGAACCTTTCTTTGATTTAGAATCGTAAATTTTCATTTATAGGGATGCGCTTCATTAGACGATGATTATCTCTGATGAAGAGTAAAAATAATGTGTCTTGACAATTTGATAGAATTTTTATTAATAAAAAGTTCACCACAATCTTAGAGGGATTGTGGGCAACAAAAATTCTATAAATGTTTGGTTTGATCTCTAACTACGCGATTGAATCTTGAAGGACATTTGTAACATCAATGATACCGTCCATCTAAAAGTCTCTAATCTCATTGATCCAACAAATTTTTGAATCTTGAAGGAGTTGAAGCTCTTTATAACTACCCCTCGGACACTATTACTATAACACACATACTCTCGTCTCACATTAGATATATAAGGATGTTGGAAGTGATTTAGAGGTGATTCAAGCCCTAACCATGTCACAAGAGTTGTTCATTTTAAGGCTCTAAGTAATGAAAATATAATAAAATAGCTATTTAAAAAAATAATAAGATAATAAAAATAATACATATTAAATAATAAAATAGTGATAAAAAACAATAACATTAATAGAGATGTATTATCCTTATCATTATTAATAATAAAAATACAATATATATATATATATATATATATTACATAATAAAATAGTGATAATAATAATAATATAAAATATGGAATAATTGTTAGGTTTAAAGGTAATGTTGTTTTAATAGTTTGAAGGTAAATTCGGTTCTTGTAGATCCTTTCAGATAATCAAGACAATTTGAGTAGACCCAAAAAGGGTAATCTCATGGGTAGACCTCGAAAGGTAATCCCGAGGGAGTAGGCCAAAAAGGCAATCTCCACCGAATTCTTTTAGGCGATAAAACTAAGTGTTTAAGCCCTTTAAAAAAGATATATAAAATGGCTTGGATAATGGCAAACGAGTCACTCAAATAAATCGAGTTTTCCTTCAACGTTTATTGCCCCTATATGCCAAAGGGTTGCACTACAATAACGTTGTGGGATAAAACGTTTCCTATACAATAAAAGGGTGGCATCCCATTTCATTATTGCATATATACATACCTTGTTTGTGTTTTAAGTGTTTGTTCTTCCGATTGAGAGAGATATCGGAAAAACTCATGTCTTTCCAAGTGGATGGCAAAGGCCTTTTATAGGCAAAATTGGGTGGAAGTTTTTGGGTGGTTATGGGTAGTTATTGGTAGTTATTGGTGGTTATGGGTAGTTATGGTGGTTGGGCGGTTACCCCCCAATAACTACCCTCAACCGTCGGCCCAATAAGGCCCAATAAATGCTCAATAAGAATCAGCCCAATTAAGGACAAGCTAGCATGACGGGGCTAGCATGGTGGAGCTAGATCACTCATAAAATATAAAATGTGCATGACATTTATACGAAGATGGTTAGCATGAGTTTTTAACAGAAATCTAAACATACAAGCTATGAAATTACTAATTTAACCATAGAAAATGACAAATGCTAAACATACAAGTTATGAAATCAATAACAGTTTATTTCCTGAGTATGTAAATAATATATTCCAAATATATAAATTTATAAAAATTAAAAATATTTATTATTCAATTTTTACGTAAAAGATATATATTATATGTTGAAGAAGTTTATGGTGACACGTGTCCTCTTCATCACTAATTTAATTTTTTTTAACGGATTTTGTGGCACGTTCATTAATTTCAACCAATAATTTTTTTTAATAAAAAAAAATCAATTTATTCTATTTGAATCTTCTCAAACAAACCTCTTTAATTATTCTTAAACAACAACCCACTAATTTTGAAATAATTTTTTTATGGTAAATCAATTCTTTATGTGAAAGATATATTATATGTTGATTCAAGTTGTACATACTTTAACCCTTTCTTTAAAAATATCTTTTAATTGTTATATCCAAAAATAAGTATACAAGCATACAGATATGTAAAAGATTTGATATTAATTAGCATAATTTGATTATATCATATTGATAATTACAATAAAGAAAGAGTCTCTTACACCACATGTCGTCTTAATTGCCTATTGATCGAGGTCCTATGTGGCATTTTATTAATTAATCAAGTCATATATAAATTAGTAATTTAACCATAGAAAATGACAAATGCTAAACATACAAGTTATGAAATCAATAACAGTTTATTTTCTGAGTATGTAAATAATATATTCCAAATATATAAATTTATAAAAATTAAAAATATTTATTATTCAATTTTTAGATAAAAGATATATATTATATTTTGAATAAGTTTATGGTGACACGTGTCTTCTTCATCACTAATTTAATTTTTTTAACGGATTGTATGTCACGTTCATTAATTTCAGCCAATATTTTTTTTGAATAAAAAAATCAATTTATTCTATTTGAATCTTCTCAAACAAACCTCTTTAATTATTCTTAAACAACAACCCACTAATTTTGAAATAATTTTTTTATGGTAAATCAATTCTTTATGTGAAAGATATATTATATGTTGATTCAAGTTGTACATACTTTAACCCTTTCTTTAAAAAGATCTTTTAATTGCTATATCCAAAAATAAGTATACAAACATACAGATATGTAAAAGATTTGATATTAATTAGCATAATTTGATTATATCATATCGATACTTACAATAAAGAAAGAGTCTCTTACACCACATGTCGTCTTAATTGCCTATTGATCGAGGTCCCATGTGGCATTTTATTAATTAATCAAGTCATATATAAATTTTGTGATTTTTACTTTTTCTTTAAATAAGTGAAATGGTTTTTTGAATTTTTCTTTAATTATTAAGTGATGAAACTCGATAAAGTTGTGCCTGAAATTTGTAATAAATCAAGTTTGAGTGTTTTCAATTTTTTAAATTAATTGATGAAAGGATTTTTACGAGATAAACTATGAGTTGTTACATGGGATAAACTTGATATATTTGAAAATTCTAGAAACTTTTTCCATTCACTTTGATTAGTAAATAAACGTGGTTTTTTAAAGAATTTATACTTTATTTTTCCTTTAGGTTTTTTTATCCAAATAGCTTCTTAAAAAACATGCCAAAAAAAAATATAAAAGGACCTATATTTAGAGACGGATGATGCATTTTTTTTTACTTTTAAGTTTATTACAAGAATATTTCTTCTCCAACATTTTTATGTGTTCTCCATCCAAAAGTTCTTAAAACTCTATTCACCTAGCGTTTGTGTAATATGTAGCAGAACTACCAAAATTTTTGGTCTTACCTTCTAACCCATTACCACAACAAATATTTGTTTAATACTCAAAGTAACCAATCAACTTGCTGAAAAAACTTAGAATGCTGGAAAAAAAAACTCTACAATTATGTATACAATTGTTTCCATCTAGGAAAGTATGAAGATGAGACATTGACGTTTTGCCAAATATTATATATTGATATAATATAAGGATTTTTTTATCCAAATTTATATTATTTAGCTATATCATTTTCATATTATTATAATATATCTAATATATAATGTAAATAAATTATGATATATAATATCTTCTAAAAAAATATTATATATTGATATAATATAAGGATTTTTTTATCCAAATTTATATTATTTAGCTATATCATTTTCATATTATTATAATATATCTAATATATAATGTAAATAAATTTTGATATATAATATCTTCTAAAAAAATATAATATATTTTACAAATCTCGTGCGTTAGGCACGGGTACTGCACTAGTTATAATACTAAAGGAGAAGTCGCCTACGACATGTGGCGTCTTCTCCTTTAAAGTAGGTATTTTTAATTTAATTATTTATTAATGGAGTTGTTTGGATAATTAAGTAAATTTAATTAATTAATTAAATCTAATTCGGTTAAGATTTGGTCGGTTAAGATTTGGATACGAATTCAGTGGATATATTTGATATTTTAGTTGGTTAGTTTAAATATTTATCGGATAAGATTAAAATAAAATCATATTTATTTTAATAAATCAAATATGACTTTTTTTTGTTTAGATTTTTAATTGTGTCTCTTCTTATGTACGTTCACCATCATTTACTATATAATCACCCTTCTTCTCACTTCCTTTACATTTTTCTTCTTCTTATCTCTACCTCAAGTTTTTTGCATATGTTCAAAGGATAAATTCGTACAATCATACTAATAATACTAATCAACAATGGTGGAAATTATTAGTAAGACTCAATTTGATTTCTCGCTCTCTTTTATTTTTGTATTTTTTTAATTTCAATTTCACATTCTCAATGTTAGATTTGTTTGTATTCATAACTCTATATTCTAATTTATTTGGCTAAGTATATAAGTCATTCGTTCATATCCCTTAGTTGGTACTTGGTACTCATGTTTTATTAGTTCATGGGTAATTGATACTATTTTATTTCAACCGATCCGCTATACGTTTGATCAAACTCTATGGGATGAAACTGATTAAAAAATATAGTAATGAAATATCTTAATTTTCAACGAATGAAGACAGAATAGTTGAACGATGTATATCGGGTTACGATCTCCTGTGAGTATCAAAATTTGGCTTTAAGTACTTGGATTATTGTTTGTAGGAGTTACTTGACTAATTATGAATCATAATGAGTATAGTCACGAAATCAAATAAAGTGATAATCAATTGATCGACCGTTTGATGTTGATCCTTAAAAATTAACTAAGTTGATATTAATTTTTTAAAATTCTAATTATTAAATATAAAATCGTCAATATATGTGATTATATATCTATATATTATGCTTTTGTAAATAAAAGTTTTTAGGTTAAATCCCATTAATTAATTTTGTTCCAGTTTTTTTTAGTTAGTATAATTCACTTATTATATAATTTTTAATCTAAACCTAGACTCTTTTTTATTATATTTTTCTTAATTTTATTTTCAAATGAAACAAGAAAATGAATAAAGATTTGAAAAATTAATATTTTATTCAAATCAATTAGAAGATTAGTGATTCAATTATTTTTATTTTAATCGTATGTAATGATATGGTTTATACTCATCGTATAGGATCATAAAAGTTAATAAGCTAATTTATGACGGAGGTAAATTAATTGTTGTGATGTCTTGGGATTGTCCCACATCGAAAAACACGATAACCCGAGTCTTGCATATAAGTCAGTGGGCTACTCCTCCTATTGCCAATTGGTTTTAGGATGGAACCCCGCTGGTCTTGTGTGCTCGACTTGGGTGCGCATGATGCGCTTTGCCGTGTGGACCCCCCACGGTTATATGGCCCACCGAGATTTATCATGGTATCAGAGCAGGTGCGGTCCGGGACCCTGATCGATCTATTGGGCTAGCCGGCCTTAAGGCTCAAGACGTCAAGTGCAACTGGCTTAATTGCGAGGCCAGGCAGTTGCACTTGAGGGGGCGTGTTGTGATGTCTTGGGATTGTCCCACATCGAAAAACACGATAACCCGACCGACCCGAAAAATTTCTGACCCGAACTCGAAAATTTTGACCTGAATTTTTTTTTTCACCCCGAACCCGAAAAACCCGAAATTTTCCGGGTAATCTGGGTTTTGACCCGGTAATTTTGACCCGATTTACCCGATTGACCCGGTGACCTGGTTGATTTATAATTATATATAACTAATTTTTTTTATATATAATTAAAATTTATCACAAAATTATCAAATAATGATTTTTTTAATTTAAAAAAGAAAAAATTGACAAACCCGAAATCGACCTGAACCCGACCCGAAATCCGATCAAACCCGAGTTCGAGTCAACCCGAAAAACCCGAAAACCGTTTTACCCGAGACCCGTTTTACCCGAAACCCGAAGTGACCCAACCCGAACCCGACCCGAATGACCCGTTTGGCAAGTCTACGTGCCTCCCATATGGTAATGCTATTTGCGCAATTTGATTGATTGAATATAAATGTTGACACCTTATTTAATTACTTTTACACAGTATTATTTGAATTTTCAATTCAATCTATTTTACTTAAAACCGAATTTGATTTTATTTGTTAAATTAAAAAAATAAACTCAAATATTTTTTTACTGACCAAAATTTAACATAATCGGTTAAAATCTTTGGAGTTTTGTTGTTGTTGTTAAAATTCAAATATGAAATAACTAATAAGACATTGACCTAATCCTAACAATATCTTAATATTGTAATTTTTTTTTCAAATTTACAATCTTAATCACGATCATCCTAACAATATCTGAGATTTTTTTAATATCTAGATTTTTAAAAAAAATTATCAATTTTATTGTCTTATAATAAACACTTCTACAAATGAAAAGGCAATGAAAGACAAACTAACACATTTCACACAAATGAAAAGGCAATAAAACAAAGAACTAAAATATGACATTTATTAACCTACTATAGCCAGTTATAGAGAGTTAAAAATATTTTTATTTACAAAAATCCCGCATAAGATGCGGGTTACTATACTAATACGAAGTATAATACTAAAGGAGAAGTCGTCTAACCCATGTGTCGCCTTCTCTTTTAATGTAGGGATTTTTAGTTAGGGATATTGATTATTAAGTTATTTTACAATTCCAATTAAAATTAAATTAAAATATATACAATTATTAAAGATAACAATTAATAGCAAACATCCACACAAACGTTGACTGCGTAAGGATATAAGCAAATTTGCATATTTGATTGCACAAAATTAGTTGAGATATTCTCGACATTATGGTTGGTTGGTTTAGATATTCATTGGATAAAATAAAAATTATAATATAGTTATTCATATCTTTTTAGTTAGGATATGGTTGATTTCTAATGTTTTGTTTCTTTAAAAAAACACAAATTTATAAAAATACAAATTCATGCGCATACATTATGTAACATCATTAATGTATGATGTATCTATTCCATTAAATTGTATTTTTTCCTAAACTTATTCATTTTTTTTAATCATTTTTTAGGTAGTTGATATTTCTATAATCAAGAATGGTGGAATGGATTTAATTTCTTCATGTAATTATTTTTATATTAGTGTGATTTATGAAGAAAATTCATTCCACCACTCTTGATTAACGAAACATCATCGACATGAAAAAAAAATGACAAAACATTACCACCATTACATATACTTTGAGCTATTTGGAAGACTCAATTTTTTTAATTACCTCAATGGTATCTCAAATGTATTCTTTAGTTTTATTTTTTACATTGCCTTATTTATTTAGTTTCATTATTATTCTAATATTTATTAGCATCATTTTGATACGAATAATATTTACAAGCTTTACTAATATTTGCATAACTTTATGCTTATATTTGATTCTAATACTTAAATTTTCTTATTATTTAGCATTTTTATTTATTTCGGTATCCAATATGTTAGAGAATCTTTATTTTTTATTACTTTGTTTGTGACACTTATAATATTTATGTAAACAATAATAAATGATATTGTATAAACATATATTTTAAAACAAGATCCGTGCAATGCACGGGGTACTGAGTTAGTTGACTCGATATGTCACATTGACCGATATTTTCACCCGATATGCCGATATCGTATCAGATTCTAAATATCCCAAATATATCGCCGATATATCCGATATTTAGAACACTGCCTACGTATCCTCCCGGGGTTGAGGAATCAAAGCCCACGTAGTTTTTTTACTTGTATAAGTCTGAACCCCGTTTACTTATTCTTCTTGATCCTCTGACCCTCCATCAATGGCCCCGCCATCGATAGAGCTCCTGACTAACTCCGTATCCACTCCGCCATCCTCCTCAATTTCAGTGGATAAGATGTTATTTTGAATCCGCATATCCACCATCTTCCAATTTGCGAGACAAACTTGGGCTTTCAGGTTCTTGTGAAGCAATCTTGATCTCTTCTCCGACAAAATTTGACCTCTTCGACCGAAAAGTTGCTCGACGACGATGATGGAGCAAGGGGCTCCTAGTATTTGTCGGGCAATCACTTGCAATGTCGGAAATCTTTGTCTTTCGGGACAACTCCACCATTCTAGGACATCGAAATCTTCTTCCTCATCGCTGTGAAAATCAAAGTTAGTGGACAAATATTCGTTGAACTCCGAGTGGGGGCTCGACGAAGATCTTAACCTCTTTGTGCCAATGATATCTTTGGCAAGTGCCTTAGTTCTAGTGGTAATACTAGTGCGCTGCTCGATTTATCGGTATTTATTGGAATTTTTTGCCGATTTAGTCGTTGTCCAACTACTACACATTTTTTTAATATAAAAAATCAGCTAAAATGCGGGTCCCGCAATGCGATGTTTTTTTTTTAAAAAAATGGGTCGACCCGTCGGATCACCAGGTTCCCAATCTTCTGATACTAATCCTAACCCGCATTGACCCTGCGACCCGAGGACCCAAATCTGCCGGGTCAGTGACTCGCACAACCCGTTGGGTTACGGGTCAACCTCTTAACGGTGAACATGTCTAGTTTAAGATGAGAAAGGGAAGTGATGAGTTGAAAACGTTTACGGGCAAATTGGTTCAATTCAAGTTCCCTTGTTCTCTCGAAAGTTGAAACGTATTTATTTCAGCATTCACCAAATTGATAGATTAGGTCCAAGCAGAATTAAAAAGTTCGTAAAGGATCCAAAAAGAGGAAAGAGATAACCAAGCTCAAACTACACGCATCGATGCCACTCACCACTAAAACGCGGCGTTTCCTCCCCTGGAATCGTACTCTCTCCTCCCCCGTTTCGCCAAAACCCAGCAGTCAATGAACGCGAACCCCCACCTCCATCGGCGGCGATAACACCCCTCTTCGTCACACCACCAAATCTCCTCTCTCCACCGCCATAGCTGAGCTTCTAAAGCTCCTTTTTCTCCAATTTCCTCTCCTCATCCTCCACTGCGCTCGCTTTCTCGCTCCGCCTTTTCTGCGTCTCCGATTAGTTTTCAGAAATACACGGTCGGAGACTAACCCTAGGAAATTTACATTGGAAGGTCGGATTCCGCCATTAACGAGCTTTATTCGTTTCTATACAACGTTCGGCGTGGTAAAGCAAGCTGGTTTTCTCAATCTTCAAACCTCTGGCGTTTCGCCGGGGGAATCTCGCCGTGGAGCCCGGCGCCTCCTTTTGCAGGTTGGTCAGCCATATCATCTCGTGCTTCTCTCATTTTATTTTAGTTTTAGTTATTTATTTTCTTTCTGGGAAGGGTAGAGGTCCTTTTTTTGTGTGTGATGAATAGTATTGAAGGTGAAACTCTACGAGTTTGGTGAGTTTGAGTTCTGGCTTCATGCAAAATCTAGGGTTTCCAGTTCTTGATCTTGATGGAGAGTAGAAGAGATCACAAAGGTAGTGTACTTTTTGGCTTATGGCCTTTGGTTCTGAACTAGGGTTTGCCGGTTTGGCTCTAATTCTCCCATTTTCCAATGCTTTCGTGTAGAAATTGGTTTTGTACTAGTAAAGTTAACTTCTTTCTACTGTCTTAATACAATGTGGGTGAATTTGCAATGCAATCATGGAGTGCAATTTTAACTTCTTAGCAGAGATGCAAAATGCAAAACCACATAATGCTTATTGTATGAGTGCATTTTGTAGCTTCTGATAGTGATAAGGGCCACTGTATCCGCTCTTGCCAATGGTTATGTTAACATGAAGCATAACAGCTGCATCAAGAGTTATGAATGTCGATATTCCTTCTGTTATCGTTGGTTAGGTTCTTGAAAGTTTATGCTTGATCCAAAACCTAAATTTTGTTCAAATGAGCCTGGACAAGGAAATCTGCCAACTCAACTAAATTTTGTTCTTGAAAGTTTATGCTTATTATAAACGTATTGGCACAATGGTATTGTGGAGAAACTGTGGGCTTTATGGTTGATGCTTCATGTTAACATCGCTTAATCTCTTTTTTCTGTGCATTTCTTCCTAGATCTCCTTATATTAAAAGCTTTTTCTATTATTTTTTCGATCTTTTCATTTTTTCTAATTCATACCAATACAAGATATACAAAAACTTACAATAATGAGCCTCAGCGGTATCTTTTCATAAACTTGCACATTTAATAACTAATTTTTGTTCTCTCTGGGTGAATGCCGCACAACTTATAATTACAGATACTCTCTGAATTCTCCATCTCTATTTTCCTCTCTCTACTGTATTAGCTCCTAGCAGTGCATTTACAATTTATTTGAAATGAGTAGAGCATGGGGATTTAGCGGGCTTATTTCCTTGTCATTCTGTGCTCTGTTTTATGAAAGACAATTGATTTATTATCTTTTAATGATGCGCTCTGCATCGTATTCTACACAGAGGTTGTCGGGTAAATAATTATGGCTTCGAAAGGTCCAAGATCAAAGCTTGACCATGATTCAAGAGCGAGGTGCCGAAAGGTCAGTTATTTTTTCCATTTGCCAATTGTTATGGATTGTTTAGCTGAGCTTGAAAAAGTATTGTTTGCAAGAACTGTGTTCTGTTCTCAACTGTAATCGTTCAGAATTTCTATAATCTACCTTAAGTATCCCTTTGAATATACTGCTACGGTATTGCTAACATAGCCATTAGGGCCTAGTGCGTGTTCAGGAACAACTGTTGTGCTATTGAGGTCAAACTCGTTACAGTTTGCTCTTTTCGGAGAATAATACTCATATATTTTCTATTTTTTCAACAAGTTGAGGTTGGTAATTGTTGGAATGTGGTTGTCCCACATTAACGGTAATTAAATATATCTTTGCAAAGTGTTCCTCTTATACCTAAGATTGATTCTAGAAAATCATTCAATTGAACTTTAAATGTATAAGTATATGTTGAATGGCACATGAGTGAATTTTTGTTGTATTTGTAGTTGCTATTATTCTCTGTACTCGTGTTGATGTCATATAGTGATAGGGTCTGAGGGTCTCTGAAGTTGAAGTGCAAGAATCCCACACCCAACTTAATTGACAGATATTTCAATAAAGAGGTTGTAGATTGATATGCAAGACATGGATTACACAATAGCTCCCCTAGCTATTTATAGATGACAATGCTTACTAACAAGTTCTAGAAACTATTAGAAATTCTACAAAAGATCTAATTTAGGAGAATATTCCAGAAACTACAAAAGATAAGACATTAGGAAAGTTGTCTGGAAAGTATTAGGAAGTCTACAAAAGAGATGATTGTAGTGGAATTTTCTAGAAACCAATACCATTACTAATATGCAAAAGAGATATTTTTAGAGGATGTTTCTAGAAAGGGTGGCTTTGGTTCTGTATCATATAGTTTGTTGGTAAATGGACTTAACCTTGATCATTGTTTGCAGTTGGACAAGTCTTGTTAATTAATTTTCTAATTGCAGAAGCACCAAAAAGATGTATGTAATGTTGATGTTTCAGTTTCGAATTTTTGCTGGACTAACTTAGTTGAACCATAACCTTTTTAGCAGGCTCTTGAGGCTCCTAGAGAACCTCATCGTCCTAAAACTCACTGGGATCATGTTCTAGAAGAGATGGTTTGGTTGTCAAAGGTAATTGTAACATGGTTTATGGTTCATAGCTATTCTGTGATTCATGCAGTTCTTTTTGCGACGTGTTTCTTTTTCTGGATTTACTGTAAGAACTTGTATGTGCTCCTCAGTTACTTAACAATGTATACAATAACAGGATTTTGAATCTGAGAGAAAATGGAAGATAGCTCATGCAAAGAAGGTTGCTTTACGGGCCAGCAAGGGCATGTTGGATCTGGCGGCAAGGGATGAAAAGAAAATGAAGGTTTCGTTTTTCTTTTTCCATTTTGCTAAAAGATAAAATCTTGTTACAACTTACAAAGTTATGAGAGTAAAATTTGGGGTGATATATTTTTCCAATCTAATTTGCATCATCCCAAATTTGAAGCTGTATTTATTGCAGTATCATAAGTTAATGTTATTAAGAAAATGATTTCAGGAAGAAGAGCAGCGGATGAGAAAAGTTGCACTCAATATTACAAAGGACGTGAAGAAGTTCTGGACTAAAATTGAGAAACTGGCAAGTGAAATTATTGTAGCTGATCTTTTTTCTTTCTTCCTCTTTAATGTATGTGGAGTTCTTGACCATTGCTTTGCAATATCATCAATGTAGGTGCTTTACAAGCATCAGTTGGAGCTTGATGATAAAAAGAAGAAGACTCTCGACAAACAGCTTGAGTATCTTTTAGGACAAACTGAAAGGTTGTTTGAGATAAGGATAATATAATTTATCTTTTTGTAGTTAATCATCTCAGTTTTACAGTGACTGAATGAATTCCATGTGGCTTTCTTAGGTATTCGACCATGCTTGCTGAGAATCTTTTGGGCACATCAAAGCCCTCTGGGTCAATGGAACCAAGTAAGATGGAGTTATGCCATAGTGAAAAGGAGAAAGAGAGTAATGATAATAGTCCTACTTGCTCTAGAGAACTGCAATGTGGTAAGTAGTGTGCTTCATCATGTTATTGCTCTGCTCAATCCGACTGCTTATGATTACTTTGACCAAGAAACTTATCTACATGACACAGATGATGAATCGGATAAAGTTGGAGCTGATTATGATTATGAGATGCTTTCTGAGGATGATATGGTGAGGCAATGTTTTTTTTTGTACTCCACTTTCTTGTCTCAGTTGTCTGATGAACTGAAATCTCATTTGTTCATCAATTATTGAAAATCGAAACATTTTATGTTCATGATTTCATGTGGTTGGAACATGGAAGTACTCACAATTATAGCCTTCAAATTGGTTGGGATGTACTCTAAATCGGAGCATTTTATGTTCATGATTTCATTCTAAGATATGTCTGTTGTGACATGTTGTACCCCATGTTAATTTTGCAACTTCTAAGAACGAAAGAGTCAGTATAAGATTCATATATTGATTTATAATAAACAAAAGGGGGCCTTCTTGAGCTTGTAGTGTTTGAGATATTTTTGTTTATATTGACCTATTATCTCATGTTCTATGATGTTTCTTTAGGAAGATGATGAACAAACTATTGAGGAAGATGAGGCTCTCATAACAGAGGAAGAAAGAAAGGAGGAATTAGCAGCCTTGCAAAATGAAGTAGATTTACCATTAGAAGAGTTGCTTAAACGCTATAATATCAGTGAAGGTACAATGTTTTTCTAGTTTCTGAACTCCTCCGTTCTAAAAACTTTCTTGCTATGATAAGGTTTGGAATCTGTTTCTCGTTCACTTATTTTCCTTCCCCAAACCTCAAGTTGTTACTGTTCATGTGTTTTAATAGATTGTATTATTTGTGCACGCTAAATTTCAGTCAATGGAGACAGAAGCCCTGAAAAGGGAAGTATAACTAAGCAAAGCGATGAAGGAATTGCTCCAAGTAAGATTCTTTTCCGTTATTAATAAATGTAGTAAAAAAACTGCCGTTTGTAAAAGTTCTATTCTATTTGAATTCTCTTTGATGGTGAGGGGATCACTTTCTGCAGGGGATGATGTTGATTCTTCTTCTACCTGTCAGATGAAAAGAGATGGTTCTCCCATTGTTGCTGATCGTCATGTAAGTTGGGGATGCTTATTGTATATCGTGTGTATCGCCTGTCTAGTGTCTACGTTATAGCTTAACTTATAGGAACTTCATCCTACCAGGGGCAGAGCAATGGCTTTTTAAAGAATTCAGAAAATCATTTATTGAAATTAGATGAATGTTGGGCCAAGCAAAACGGGAAAGACAGCAAAGACTTTGAAAATGGACCCATGGACTATGATTATAATGATGACCAGGTACTACACAAAGCATGGATCAATGAATCAGTTATTTGTTCTCATTTTGTTTTGCTTTGTCATTTTCTACATGCTTCTTTATAATGTGTGGAAATTGTGTTTTGTGGCTTTCATGATAATTTTAAGCCCTTTCTCAAATTATTAGATTCGTATTCATCTGGAAGCTTATTTTTGAAATTTTTTGTACCCAGTTGTGCTGATAAATTCTCGGGCAGTTCCCCTCTTTGTCTTCCTATCCTGTTTTGTCTCTACATTTAGTTTACAGTATTTCAAGTATTCTATTTCTGAATCTGTCACTTCTGTCCTGTATTTTTCAGGAAGATGATGAGTTTCTTTTGGCTGATGGGGAAGTAAAGGTATGTGATGAATTTTGCTGTATGCTTTCTCTAGAGATTCGGAAGTTTCACTTCTTTTCTGTTCTTACATACTGTTACATAACCTCTCTATCAATTTCCCGTGTTCCTAGTTAAATTGTCTAGAATAATGGTAAAAAAGAAAAAGAACACCTAGTCCAACACGTGAGCTGTTCATTCAGTGTCCAGAATATTACTTGCCCCTTTGGTGTGCTGATATTATCAAACGTGAGAGGAATGTACCCTTTTATATCCCCTCTTTTTCAAGGCAATCACATCAATGATTGGTTTCTATGCTGGATGACATTTGCCATTGTTTTCCAAATTTCCGCATTTCAAAATCTAAACATGTTTATGTTAGGAAATACCAACAAACATTTCGCACTCGAATGTTGGTCATAAAAGTCCTTTAACTACACATTCAATAACAATGTTGCTTGTCCGCAGTCCTGATATGGGGTTCAATATTTTCTTTTGCTTTGAGTGATTGGAAACACCCCCTCGACTAGTTCAGGGGAAGGTTGCATACATTCTGACCCCGAGACCCTAGTTCATTGTGGGATACACTGAAGTGTTGTTGTTGTTGAGTGATTCCATTGTTAATTATATTGAAAGGGCATATGCTTCATAGCTTGGGAGCTTGTATATACTGTCCTCAACTCACAATGATATTATACTTTATTTTTCTATGCTGGTTCATATTAGATGCTACCTATATATTCTTTTTCATTTTGCTCAAGCACCCCACAAAATCCTTCACCCCAACATTTTGATGTTGATTGGTTTGCAACTTTGCATACATGTGGTCTTGATCAACTTCTTATTTATTAAAATCAACTTTTATGTTCAGGATGACGAGGCAACTTTAGAGGAGGAGGAGGAATTGGCAAAAGTAGACTCAACCAATCCCATAGATGAGGTAGATAATGTAAAATTTTTGAATTTCTGCTGTTCATTAGGTTCCTAGTAAGTAGTACTAATTCTGACTTGAGATTTCATAATGCTTGCAAGTTTCAATCTTTGTTGTTGTGTTCTTTTAAACACGTGTAATTGGTTTTATGGCAGATTGGACTATTGCAGAAGGAGAGTGAGATTCCCTTGGAAGAGTTACTGGCAAGATACAAGGTTGGTTAAAGTATGTCTTCACTTATAGATCTGAGTATTTAACTTCTTATATTAATTGCATTCCTCTTTTGTTGTCAGGGCTCTGCAGATGATTGCTCTGTGGATGATGGCTCTGCTGCTGATGACTCTGCAGAGGATGATGACTCTGTTGATGATGATGAATTGAGAGATGCCTCTGTTCACTGCGCGGAGGCAGGTTCTCTGCCTGAACCTGATATTGAAGGTGAGCAGCAGGCGACTTCTATGGCAGTAGATGGTGTATCTGGAGAATTGCCGACAACTTCACATTCTTTAGTAGATGAAAAAATAGCTGGCAAAGCTAAGGTTTCTGAAGAAGGGAGTGACAGGGAGAACACCATTGCTGATGCTGCAGCAGCTGCCAGGTCAGCACAGCCAACAGGAAATACTTTCTTAACCACCAATGTGCGCACAAAGTTCCCTTTTTTGGTCAAATATCCTCTTCGTGAGTATCAGCATATTGGGTTGGACTGGCTTGTGACAATGTATGAGAAGAGACTCAATGGTATTCTAGCTGATGAGATGGGACTCGGGAAGACAATCATGACTATTGCGCTCCTGGCCCACCTTGCATGTGAAAAAGGAATATGGGGTCCCCATCTTATTGTGGTACCAACTAGCGTGATGCTCAATTGGGAAACTGAGTTTCTCAAATGGTGTCCTGCTTTTAAGATTCTAACCTACTTTGGGAGTGCAAAGGAGCGCAAATATAAGAGACAAGGTTGGATGAAGCCCAACTATTTCCATGTTTGCATAACTACTTACCGGCTTGTTATACAGGATTCCAAAATTTTCAAACGGAAGAAGTGGAAATATTTGATCTTGGATGAGGCCCACCTGATTAAGAACTGGAAATCGCAGAGATGGCAAACTCTTTTGAACTTCAACTCAAAACGGCGCATCTTATTGACTGGTACACCATTACAGAATGATCTAATGGAGCTGTGGTCCTTGATGCATTTCTTGATGCCTCATGTCTTTCAGTCTCATCAGGAATTCAAGGACTGGTTTTGCAATCCAATATCTGGAATGGTAGAAGGACAAGAAAAGGTGAATGTAGAAGTTATTGACCGCCTGCATAATGTCCTCCGCCCCTTTATACTTCGTCGTTTGAAAAGAGATGTTGAGACACAGCTCCCTATGAAACGTGAGCATGTCATATATTGTAGACTCTCAAAGCGACAGAGGAATCTCTATGAGGATTTCATTGCTAGTTCAACAACACAAGCTACTTTGGCAAGTTCCAACTTCTTTGGAATGCTAAATGTTATAATGCAGCTTCGTAAAGTTTGCAACCATCCTGACTTGTTTGAGGGCCGGCCCATTGTAAGTTCTTTTGATATGGCTGGAATTGAGAGGCCGTTAAACTCTGATGTTTGCTCTATACTTTCAGACACTCCATTTTCTTCTTCCGTAGATCTTTCTGCCTTAGGACTTGTGTTCACACATTGGGACTTCTGCATGACTTCTTGGGAAAGTGATGAAGTTAAGTTAATTGCTACTCCTTCAACACTGATAATGGATCGTGTTAATGATAATGCCTTGGATGTTTACGGTCCTGGATTTAAACATCACAGTCGAAGTTGTGGTACAAACATTTTTGAAGAGATACGATTGGCTATTTTTGAGGAAAGACTGAAAGAAGCCAGGGATAGGGCTGCTGCAATAGCATGGTGGAACTCATTAAGGTGTCAGAAAAAAGCCACTTATTCTACAACACTACGTGAACTTGTTACTGTGAGGCATCCTGTTGATCACATTCACATCCTTAAGGCGAACCCTAGGTCTTATAATTTCTCCTCCAAGCTTGCAGACATTGTCCTCTCCCCTGTGGAGAGATTCCAGAGTGTGATTGACCAGGTTGAATCTTTCATGTTCTCTATTCCTGCAGCACGAGCATCACCACCTATTTGTTGGTCCAGCAAATCGGGAAGTCCTGCTTTTTTTAGTTCATCTTACAAGGAGAGATGCTCTCGAGTGTTACTTCCTCTGTTAACTCCATTGCGCCCTGCTATTGTTCGAAGGCAGCTGTATTTTCCAGACAGGCGTTTATTACAGTTTGATTGTGGGAAACTGCAGCAGCTTGCAGTTCTTTTGAGGCGCCTGAAATCTGAAGGTCACAGAGCACTAATATTCACTCAGATGACAAAGATGCTTGACATATTGGAAGCATTTATAAATTTGTATGGTTATACCTACATGCGCTTGGATGGATCGACTCAACCCGAGGAGAGGCAGACATTAATGCAGAGGTTTAATACCAACCCGAAAATATTTTTGTTCATATTGTCCACCCGTAGTGGGGGTGTGGGAATCAACCTGGTTGGGGCAGATACTGTGATTTTTTATGACAGTGACTGGAATCCTGCAATGGACATGCAAGCTCAAGATCGCTGCCACCGTATAGGACAGACTCGTGAAGTTCATATATACAGATTAGTAAGTGAGAGCACAATAGAGGAGAATATCTTGAAGAAGGCAAACCAGAAGCGTGCTCTTGATGATTTAGTTATACAGAGTGGAGGATATAACACCGAATTCTTCAAGAAACTCGATCCTATGGAGTTATTTTCTGGTCACAAAATGGATACTATCAAGGATGGCCAGAAAGAGAAAAACTCTGATAGTGGGAATGTGGACCATGTATCTAACTCTGATCTGGAGGCTGCTTTAAGATTGGCAGAGGATGAAGCAGATTATATGGCCTTGAAAAGAGTTGAGCAGGAAGAAGCTGTGGATAATCAAGAGTTTACAGAAGAAACCTTTGGAAGATTGGAAGATGATGATTTAGCAAATGAAGATGATGTGAGAGTTGATGAACCTGCTGACCAGAAGGCTTTGACTGCTTCCTCGAATAAGGAGACCGAAACAGCTTCAAAGGGGAAAGATCCAGAAGGGGAGAAAGCTCTGGCTTTTGTTTGTAATGAGGATGATGTTGACATGTTAGCCGATGTCAAACAGATGGCAGCAGCAGCAGCAGCAGCTGGGCATGCAGTTTCATCTTTTGAGAATCAGCTACGTCCCATTGATAGGTATGCTATGCGGTTTCTAGAGATGTGGGATCCTATCATTGACAAGGCTGCATTAGCAGATCAAACTAAGCTCGAGGAAACAGAATGGGAGCTGGACAGGATTGAGAAATTGAAAGAGGATATGGAGGCTGAGATTGACGAAGATGAGGAGCCTTTTGTGTATGAAAGTAAGTGCTCTCTCTCTCTCCCTCTCCCTCTTCCTCTCTCACTCTCTTCCCAAATAAGGACTATATATTCTTAAAAGCAATATCGGTTTGATATGTCCATGAACTGGTATGCACCATTTTGATGCATGTCTCTTGCCGCTCAGATTAGTCATTTTCTTTAACATAATGTTGGGTTGGTTCTTTATTGACACGCTAGCTTATTTTTGTTGTTTACTCCGACTGGTCCGATGAATAGGATGGGATGCTGATTTTGCAACCCAGGCATACAGGCAGCAGGTTGAAGTTTTAGCTCAACATCAGGTTTGTCCACTCGTTGTGGAAAAGGATGTGTTAAGATTTATTTTTCTTCTTTTGGTTCTTGTTTTAGGCAAATAATATTTTTCTTGTGTTTGTAGTTGATGGAAGACTTGGAGAGAAAAGCTAAAGAGCAGGAACTTCTGGAGGATGTTGATGAATATGCCGAGTATGATTATTCTGGACTTCCTTTATTATATAGCATGGAAAGTTAAAATAATGCTTTCTTCATCGTGACACTTATTTGTTCTTGGCTAATTGTCTTTTGCATGTTAATTGACTTGATTTGGGCAGGAATGAAGAAGCTACTGGTTCTAAGCCCAAGTCAAAGAAGAAGTCAAAGAAGAAGTCGAAGAAAATAAAGTTTAAGTCGCTTAAGAGTGATTCTATGCATCCTGCCACTAACTCTGTGAAGGAAGAAAACATGGATTATATGCTATCGGATGATGAAAATACATGTTCTGATGGTGCTATCTCAAATGATATGGTATCATCAGACATGAGGATACAGAAAAAGCGGAAAGCAGAGGAAAATACAGCACAGTCTGGAGAGAAAGCACTCAAGCCTAAAGCCAAGAAAGCCAAGAAAGTCCCTCTATCACAATGCCTTCCAAATAATGTGTCCGGCTTGTCGGGCAAAAATGGTGATACTAAAGGCTCAAAGTTATTTGAGGTTGAAGGGCTTGATTTGGAGCTGAAAACAGTGAGTAGGAATAGGGCAGGAAAGATTTTGATCCCTAGCCTACCTACAAAGAGGATTTTATTTATAAGGCAAGAGAAGCCGAGGAAGAAAGTGGGAATCTGGTCAAGCGATTGTTTCCCTTCCCCTGATGTCTGGTTGCCACAGGAGGATGCAGTTTTATGTGCCCTTGTGCATGAATATGGCTCAAATTGGAGCTTGGTAAGTGATTCTCTGTATGGAATGACTGCCGGTGGATTTTACCGTGGGCGGTATCGCCATCCCTTCCACTGTTGTGAGAGATTTAGGGAACTCGTTCAGAAGTTTGTTCTGTCAGTGGCAGATAATCTCAATGATAAGGCATCCAATGCTAGTGCTGGAAAAGCTTTGTTGAGAGTGTCTGAGGTAAGGTTCCCCCCCCCCCCCCCCCCCCCCACCCCCCCTTTCAGGTCCTAACAAAATATTTGGTCCCCCCTTTGACCTCTTTAGAGGTCAAAGGTGACTTGTTTGTATTCTGGTTTTCGCTCGTCTTTTGTTATGTCAGTGATGCTGTATCTTCCTTCTATTTACTTGATGTGAAGTTGTGAACCATCTGAAGTAATATAGGCTGCTCTGGAGGTAAGTGTGTAACCTAGGAACAAAAAACAAGAAATTCTGAACTTGATGAAGGGTTCTTATTTTGCCCTTCCAAGACGTGGAATTGAATTGTGCAGTTAGCACATTTTCGCTGTTGCATTTGGTCACAAGGCTTATGGATTTTTCTTGGCTTCTGATTGCATTGTTTTGGTATTTTATGAATTAAGTTTATCTTGATACATTATACTTGTTCCATTTCGTGACAGGAAAATGTTCGTGCACTCTTAGAAGCAGTTATGGAGCTACACGATAGGGAGATGCTTCTTCAAAAACACTTCACCGCTTTGCTTTCTTCTACCTGGAGGATGACAGCCCGTGTTGGTCGGAAAAATTCCCTCCCAATTCCTCAAATAATTCTTTTTGGAGGGAGGATGAGTAGTGCTACTGCCAACCTGTATAGTCAAAGTGTTGCTGCAGAGACATCTGAGAAGATCAAGCTGACCAATCTTTCTGAGTGTCGCAGATTGTTAAGTGCAGCACTTCGTGACGTTGATAGCGTACCATCTGATGACACTGCCTGTGTGACCAAGAAGGAAGAAGGCTTACCAGCTACAGAGATCTTGGAGGTAACCCTGGAACTTGGAGGTGAGAGAGTTGACTCAGTTGATGCTTTGCCATCTGCAGTAACCTTGTCGATACTTGGACCAGACTCACTACCACCATCACGTTTAGAAGAAAAACAGTTGAAGTCATGCCAACATATCGTAGAGAACCGCTTCAGGTACATCCTTTACTGTTGGACTGTTGAGCATCTCTTGCTGAGGACACATTGAGCTAGTCATGGGAAAATGAACATCAATTGCTTTGACAATCCAGTGTTTCTCAGTATATCCAACATTAAGAATTGAATAGAATCTGGATCTTAACAGTTTACTGCTGTTGTGTACTTTTTGCAGAAATGCCTCGAACACGTACCTCACAGATGGTCTGAGCTGGGCAGGATCTGCTTTCGCATACGAATCTAGACTCCATCCTGTGGTCAAGTTGCCTGCTCTTGGTAAGCACAAGCTACCTGCAGTTGAAGTTACCAAATCCTCCAGATCAAAGGCCAGAAAAACCGCACCTGAGCCCTTAGAGAATCATTCACTTGCAGTGGAAGAACCCATGGTCCCTTCATTACCTGAGCCAGCAATCCCCCATTTCAATCCAAACTTCGACTCACTTCCTCCTGTTTTCCCCCAAGATCTCGTAAGGGATTTCAATGAGAGCACCTACCTCTTTGGTTTAGAGGCAGAGTTTCCCGATGCACCAAGTTCTGACCTGTTCCAACATTGTTTCAATCCGGATCTCATCTCTGGCCTTGAAGACTGCCCTTTACTGCCTGATTTTACAGACATCGGATAGCCTCAGAGAACCTTCAGAGCGCTGCCTGCAATTATGACTTTTAAGCCTCATTTTCCCCTCTTAGCATCGCCAACCTCAGGTAATGGCAACGTGCAGATCAGTTGAGCAATATGGGCTGCTCGTGAATGCCCGGTTCTACATGACTGCTTGCCCTTACCCCCCCTCTGATTCGGCTTCCTTGGAAGGAAAACCGGCATATCACAGCTTTCTCCTCAATTGAGCATACACAGATTTGCCCAAAACCCGATTTTGGCATTGTCGACAAGATGTTTCTGTGGTGGGAGCTGGGCGCTGAACTACTTCTTCTCAATGGGGAGCCCATCTTAGAGCGTTCAAATTAGAATCATAACATTGTATATGTGTAGCTTAGTTTTTAGGTGATTCTGCACCCATCATCAGATGCAATTCTTAGGTAAGACACTAGTTTTGTAAAGTTAATTTTAAAATGGTGGAATTCCTGATGAAGAGTAGTAATTCTAAAGCTATATGGCAATCGGCAAAGACAATGGCAGAGTTCACATTGGTTGAGTTGCATTAACAGTCCGCAATGCAATCTATTAAAATCTTCCGGTTCGGTTCGGTTCGATGTGGTTTATGCCATCGTCCAACTTAGGCAAAAATGGTGCTTGATTTGAACATTTGGTAGGGTTGACTGGTGATTGAGTTTCTAGTGGGAGACCGTTTAAGTAACATGTTTTCATTCAGAGATGATCAACTGGGATTCGGCAACGTTGAAAATAGATGTAATTAAAAACCATGGTAATAAGCTGAAGATTAACTATTAATGACGTTTGAACTGAAATAAAACCTCTCATTAGTGATGGCGTTTGAGAGGATTAGGAATTTAGGAATAAACAAAACAAAAGATGTCAATAAAGTCTTAAAAATGGAATTTCTTTGGAAAATATTAATGTAATCAAGTAACGTATCACATATGGGCCAAGCTAGCCGCACTTAAAAATCCCCTCCTGGGCTAGAAAGAACGCGCTGGGGCAAAGCCCCACGCGCCCCCAAATTTACCTCGTCGCTCTTCGTCTCCAAACCCCGTTTTGCAAATCCTTCCCTCAAATTCACCTTTTGGTGCCTTAATCTGGCTTAATCCGGTCCGAATTCAGCTTCTATCCCTTCTTTCTCCTGATCTTGTGCACTTTTTGGGGGCGATTTATGGCGTCTTGCGATTTTAGTCGCCATTTTATGCACCGATTTATCCTTTCCCATGGTCTGTGTTGCCGCCGGTTGGGGTCTTCCTCGCCGCTCCACCTCAGCCTCTGACTCCCTCTGCCTTCGATGGCCTCAACCCTCTTTCTGCACATCTCGACGGGTTCTCGTTGGTCTGTGTGGGTTTCCCTCTCGACTCCCAAGTCCCACCAGCCAACACCATCTCCTTTGTTCCAATTACACCCGCCGATTGGTTTATCCTCATTCCAATTACACCCGCCGATCTGTTTATCCACCTCCTCGCCGGTGGCCTCCGTCGTCCAACCTCGATTTTGCCTTTCGCAACCCCCAAGCTTTCCCTCGGCTGATTCGACTCCCTTTTCGAATTCCGATTTGGTGGTATTTGGCCCTGGCTTGTTTCACCCTCGCCGGCCCCGGTTCCGCGCCGGCACCGCGCTTCCCGATCGTCATAGGTGTCTACCCTCCGCCTTCCGTGCACGCCAAGGTGGATTTGCCTCCTCTGACATCATGTGCTGTTCCCTTGGCGTGCAAGGTTTGCTTTCCGCCTTGCACGCCAAGGCTGATTGAAAAAAGGAAAAGAAAAAAAAAAATTTGATCAACTCTCCGAAAGGGTTTGATAAAAAATCCCGAAAGGGTTTGAGTACACCCACCCGAAAAGGTTTGCCTAGATCCCGCTAGGGACGGCCGATATTTTTGTAGGTGAAATTTTATTGGCGTTTTGTTCGAGCAACATGCGGCTCTGCTTTCGATGTTTCTACGAGGTCTTCTTCTTTGTTGGGGTGTGTGAAGTCTGGAGTCGGGACTGGCTGGAGTCGAGGTGGTGCGCTCAGGGCGACTCCGTATCCGGGATTGAAGTTCCTTGGAGTTCGTCTGCACTACCCACAGGTGATAGTCCTGCTGTACCGCTGGCCCGCGGTGCCATTGTTCGGTGGTGCTTGGCTTCGTTCTTCGGCGGCTTCCTCAGCTTTCCGGGAGTTGGTCTTCTTAGATCGTTTTGTTGTAGAGTTTATTTCTGCTTGTTTCATTTCGCGTATTTTCTGTATTTCTGTATTTTAGGTTGTACTTTTGACGGTCCGCCGTCTGCCGACTTTGTCGGCCTCTCGATGAGTCAGGCTTGTCTGACCTTCGAATTTTTACCTAATAAAAAAACAACAACATATGGGCCAAGCTAATCAAGAAAAATACAAGATATACAGATGTGGGATTATCAACAGAAAAATAGGGCATAATGGCAATGAACTTGGAGATTAGTTCTTTAGAGAGCTTATTTGACAAGTTGAAAATGAAAAAACTACGGTCTTTCTATTTGCATGGCAAATTATCGCCAACCGCACGGTGCCAATACCGACTTCCGAATTCGGCAAGCTGAGAGCCGACCTCATCAGTCGGTGTCGGTGGTACGAGGTCAAATCGGAGTTTGAAGATGAAGAAGGAGGAATAGTGTGGCCCAACAATTCAACTTTTATATTGGGCTTTCAACTTTTATAAAAATATGCCCAATTCAGTGACTTGGCCCAACAATCATTCAGCCTTTAAATGCATAATAAATCCCTAAAAGTTTTATAACATGCTGGAATTTGAGGTCACCATGAATGCCGACTTAGGAAGTCGGTTTCGGCTTCCAGCTTTCTGTCTTCGGCCGATAAAAGTTTTTCCAAACCCAAATGTCGGTATTGACACCATGCGGGTAGCGAAAAAATGGTCGTGTGTATAACAGGCCTAAAAAGCTATTAACTTCTAGGACCGTTTTTAGATTTTATAATTCTCATCAACATCAAAATCTCTAATTTTTCCTTGCACTCGCCCGTGTTTTCGGCATTCACAACTTTCCTTGGATCTTTTTTGACTTTCATACCATTTGACGATTTTATTGCGGTTTATTGAGTGTGGTGTCCTTTTTCCTTGTTTTAATTTGCGTTATCTCTAATTTCCTATGTTGTATTATACAATAGTTAATTCGTCCACCGATCTTTTTTGACAATGAGGCCGGAACCTCATATGCCAAGAGCATCCATGTTGATGAATCGCCGGAGTGAGAAGTCGTCAATGACCTGAGATCCAGAAAAGGCAAAGTCGAAGTGCGAGAGACGATCAGCAACTCTATTTGCATTTATGTAAACATGACAAATCTGTTTGTTCTGAAACAGCCTTAAAGAGAGCGGAGTGTCAGAAACAATCATTTCAGAATCTCCCGAAGGCCTACTGATGCCTTTTAGGTAGTTGATAATGGTGAGGTTGTCCCCCTCTATTATAAGATTAGAAATTCCAAGTTCTGTTGCTGCATTTATTCCTTTCCATAGCGCAAACCGCAAACCCCTCTGAGCCTAATACAGACGGTAGTGGCGAGGAGTCCGAGCACAAGAAAATAGGAGTTCCTTGATGGTCCCTAATAATAAATCCAAAAGAACATATGCATGAGGACGAAAAGGCGCCATCAAAGTTTAGCTTGTGGTAGTCTTCAGGAGGATGTTTCCATTTTGAAGTGGTCTTTCACTCTTTTGTCTTCGGGTTTTTTATGTTTTCTTGGGTGTGTTGTCAACGTCACTGGTAATTGTGGTGTATGTCCAGACCCGTCTTTGGTCATTAGCGAAAGATACAATAGTTCTTGGGTTTGCTTTTAGGTTATCGAACCGCGCTTGTTTCGAAAGTACCAGATGCTCCACCAAACGAAAGCAGGTTTGCTGAAATAAGAAGGCCCTATTTTGTCTTTAATTTATCGGAGGATTGTGTTGAAATGTTGGCCTTGCTGAAATTCCAGGTCAAGTATGGGTACTAGGGTAGGGTATAGTTTATGCATTGTGTCACGAGCGATCAGGCACCCCCAAAGGAGATGAAGGAGATCTTCATATGTAGAATCACATAGCGGGCAGTTGGTAGGTATTTCTAATCTCCTAGATGCTAGGTTAACAGATGCCGGAATGCCGTTTTTTCATTATTTTTCAAAGGAATGTTTTAACTTTGGGTGGGATGTCAAGATTCCATATCCATCTTGTGTCGGTTTTGCTTTGGGTTTTCAAGTTGCTAATCATTTCAATAGCGGAAGCTGTGGAAAACCAGTCATTCTTGCTCCTTTTCCAGTAAAGCCTATCTTGATGTATATTTTTGGGATTGTTGTTGCTAGTATTGTGTTTATTGTTTGCACAGGTAAATGTTGTTGAGTTGCATTTTGTAGCTTCAAAATGTCCTAGGACTTGTTATTAGCGATAAAATCCTTAACAACGGTATTTGGATTAATTAGGTGCATGTTGAGTGCGGTAGTACTAAGAGGAGAGTTACCAACCCATTAATCTTTCCAAAACTTAATATGCTCTCGGTTACCAATAAACCACTTGATTCCTTGCATGAAGATTGAAATGAGTTGAGTAAGTTTCGTCAATTGCCAAGAAGTGCAACCTTTGTGCATATATTGAAGGATGCTTTGGTTCTTGAGGTATTTTTCTTAAATTAATAAATAATATGTTATCTAGTATCTCAAATCTCTTCATTTAAAAAACGGAAATTTCGCCAGGTACCCTTGGGGTATTGTAATTTTCGCGAGGTATACAACTTTTTTGCATATTTCGCGTGGTACCCCTGAGGTTTTAAAACATTTCGCGTCGTGCCCTTTCCGGTTAAGTTTAACAGTTTTGTTGAATTCCGTTAGTTTGCAAATTAAAAAAAGAAAGAAAGAAAGAGACCCTGTGCTCGAGCGAAGAGGGAGGCGCGATACACATAGAGCTAAGAGAGAAGGTTGAGCGAGGAGAGAAGGTGCCATACCCTGCTGCTCGAGTCCCTGCCGCTGCTCGGAACCGCTTCTCGAAGGCCGACTCCGGCATGAACCTGCTGCAACCGGCTCGGACCTGCTGCAACCGCTGCTCTCGATTACAACCTGCTGCGAGTGCTCGAACATCAACGATAGGAGGAGAAGTGGGAGACTGGGAGGCGTTGTGCCTGACCGCGAAGATGGTGGCGGCCTATTGCCTCGATCGGCGACCGTAGGTGGAGGAGAAGAACATGTTTCTACAGAGAGGTTAGTTAATGTCAAATTTAGGGTTTTTTGAAGCATTTGGGGTTATTTTGATTTTGTGATGTCAAATTTAGGGTTTAGGTTGAAATTGATGGATTTGAAATTCGAAATTTCGTTTCTCAATTGCAATCCGATTTGTTGATGAAATTCGTTTCTCAATTTAGGGTTTAAGTCTAAATTCATTCACACAAATCCAACAACTGTTTCGACCTGAATTTTTAAGATTTTACTAAAAATTGCATTGTCAAGATTATACTAAAAATTCTTACCCTGAATTCTTACCCTAAAAATTCTTGTGTTGTCAAGATTATACTAAAAAATTTGTTGATGAATTTTTAAGATTATACAAATCCAACAACTGTTTCAACCTGAATTTTTACCCTGAACCTTCTCTTCAGGGAGAAAACTGTGTTGTCAGTATTACTGAACAATCTCTAGTTGTGTCCACTGATGAGGTAAAGATTGATTTTCTTACAATTACTTAAGCTCCACCAACTTTCAATTACCCAATATCTCAAACATTTACTACAGATTCCCTCTCTTGTGGAAAAGACCAGTGTCCATACTCCTTCAGTTCAACAACCTGTTTCAGGGATACCAACTGAACAAGTAAGAGTGGTTTCATACCTTTTGAGACTTAATTATAATTGCAATGTCCCAAGATTTTGTAGCTCATATTTTTTTCAATCATGTTTCAGCAGATTGTTTATTTTCTTCGCTATTTTCTAAGAATAAATGCTCCTATTTTTTTAAAAATGACCAAGAATGGAGATGAGAACAATGTGACTTATATTCACAATAAGATATTTCTCTGGAATATCCACTCACTACTTAAATGCTTTTATTTCATTTTATTTGTTGGTTCAAGGAAAACCTTGTTACTGAAACTCCAGTGGATCATCATCACAGTCTACTAGTCAGTGCCGGTCCTATCATTTTATAGGCTCAGGGCGAACTAAAAATTTAAGGGGCCGATAAACATTAAAAAAATAAAAATTGTGTATAACTTTATAAAATTTTCATATTATTTTTATATTTGAATTATTTTTCATATTTAAGAAAATAAAAGTAAGTCAATGAATAAAAAAATAATATACATTAAAAAATTCAAAAATATAATTGTAGTGAAAACTATTTATTTAGAGGAGTATTAAAAAATTGTCTAATAATATTGAATATAGTTTTTGTTATAAGATATCACATATGTGACCTCTTATGACATCGGGATTTTTTTTATAATTAAAAATAAAAGGAAAAATTAGATACATCAAGCATATATGAAGAAATAAAAATAATACATTTTTTCTCAAATAAAATAGAAAGAGTTATATAAGTAAACTATAGAGCTTTATTTGTCACATGAAAAATTGTCTAATATTGTATTGAAAAGGTAAAAGTACGAAGAATTATGTCAAAATTAAATGAATATATGCTCCTCTATAAAAAAACATAAAAAAAATGCAAAGTTTAATGGATATGAGGCCTCTCTATAAAAAAAAATGCAAATAGAGAGATTTGGACTCTACCCATCTAGGAATCCAAGTTTTGTTAAGATTTAAACTTATTATTGAGTCAAACTCGTATTTTGTTATATTTTTTAAATATATATTCTCCCTCCTTTCGGCAAAACTTGTTGTTTACTATTCACGCATGTTTTTTTAGAATGATAAAAACTATATAAAATATTCATTTTTTTAAAATTTTTTTTAACAAGTTTGTACTTATTAATAATAACTACGAAATTGTTAATTTTTTTTTAAAAGCTAAATATTTTATATAGTTTTTAGCTCCTAAAAAAACGTGCGTGAATAGTAAAACGTCAAGTTTTGTCGAGCGGAATGAATATATATAACATATATTTTTAATGGGCCCCAACCGAAAATGGGCCCTGGACGGTCGCCCACCTTGCCCCACCCTTTGGGCCGGCACTGCTACTAGTCTAGTGACGCCAGTTATTGACATTCTTCAAGCCGGTAATTTGATACTCAAAACGAAAACATTTTTTTTGTTAAAATATTGCTAATGCTTTCATGTTACTAATAAATTGTGTTTTTATTGAAAAAAAATACTGACAACACAGTTTTTCAGTCATTGAAAGATTTGAAGATAGAATGCTTCTCCTTATCAGGGTGTGATATGTTGTTCTAGTACCAAGCTTGTAATATAATGAGTTTTCTAGCAAAATATGTCGGAAACCCCTTCTTTATTATTTTGTAACAGATTAGATTGACTTACTGCTGTAGTGATAGAAAAATGTGTTGTAAACCCAAAAAATAGAAAAATGTGTTGTAAACCCAAAAAATGTATAACACTGGATTATTTATTTAGGTGAAAATCATGGAATTGTTTGATGATGCTTTTTTCTTGTCCTTGAGTCTATTAGCTCAATGGTAGAGCCATGTGCTTATGCACAAAGACGTGGGTTCGATTCCCACATAGGCTAATATGATCGCATAGATAAACTATATGTGAATTAAAGCATTTGCAATCAGACTGATTGGTTTTTTCATCTTATGTCCAATTTGGTTGCTTCTCTTCATAATCAATTTGAAATCAAACTGATTGGTCTAACCATCTTTGTTTTTGTTTTCATCTATAAAAATTTAAGCATTTGCATCAATTGCGGATTCAGAAATGACAGGCTAAGTAGGGCCAAGCCAGACATCAAACAACCAAGAAACAAATAGACTAGTTCTTTTTTCCTTTTTGTAAAGTTTGCATTCAATTATCTTATTTAAAAAAAATATCCTGTAGCATACTAGCATTAAAGGGATTGCACACTAGGCCAATGGATCTTGTATATGGAAAATTTGAGTGTTAGTTTTACTCGTGCAAGATACGTGAATGCGTGACTTACAGAATCTGTAGTTCAGATAAGCCAGCAATATCTCCCGCTAGCTGACTGATGAGAGGGTTTCTCGACCAAATAAATTTGTAGTCAAGACCCCGCTATAGTATAGGGAGTCAGGATCGTCCACAAGAGAGATTCAGCGCTTCTTATTTAGTTGCTTTGTCGGGTTGAAAGTAACAAAAGAGATGGAAGAGAGATGGGCGGTGATGAGAGCATAAAATCTGAATTTTAATTAATAAAAGGGAATACTTCCAAGGCAAGGGATCACCACAACAATAAACACATGTGCAAATCAATGAATCATATGAGAAATCATGCTTCTATCATCCAACAATTGAGTTTCATCAATCAACAAGTAAATCAATTCACTTTCGCATAAAAGACCTACTTGTTTCTACCTTCTCTTAATTAGGATCCTTTAACTTTCATTAGAAAACCCTAATTACTATCAAGTTAACAATTTCCTCTTTCAAGTTCAATTGCAACTATGAATTCCTTTAGACTTTCATCAAAGGTTAAGCACATAGGTAGAAGAAGATAAAAATATCAAATAATCATAGATCCATCAATTCAACACACATGTCTATTGTTGGGCTCACCCCAACCCTAGAAGGGAAAAGAACTACTCAAACATAGTAATGGAAAACCTGAATTTACATGAAGAAAACATAAACTGAAATTAAACTAAATAAAACCTGAAAATCAGCGTCTCAATCACAACAAACACGCCCAAGCTTTCGCCCAAACGCCAAAACAAAACCCTAAAAATTGTCCTACAGCTGCTGCGCGCAGCCCTCGCGCTGAACAAAGTGTCTTTTTTCTCCTAAAAATCAGCCCCTAATAGGCTTTATTTAAACATAAAAACTAAGACTTAATCTCCAAGGAAAGAGATTTAATCTTAGGAAAATAATAAAATCTATCTAAGGAAGGATAAATATCTCAAGTCTATCTAACTACAAGATCCTAAAAGAGATTTAGAAGAAAACCCTAATTAAAAAGCCCATTAAGCAATAAATTCAGCCCGCAGAAAATTCTCCTGGTGCGCAGGGTATCGGCGCCGAGGTCTCTGTTCGAATGCAGTAACTTCTGTTTTTCTCCAGCTTTTCGACTCTGTCTTCAATCGCACTTTCCCGAGTCCTCGTTAATCTAATTGACGCATACAAATACGCGTTGGAAAGCTCTTTTCAAGGACTACAAATATCATTAAGGCTCCAGAACTTGAATCGAAGTGATGGATGGCGAAAATAAGGCTTTTCTACGGCTGCACCTCTTTCCCCTTTTGCTTGGCTTCTCCATTGCCTTCATGATTTTTCCTTAAGCTCTAAAGTGCGTCGAAACTCTTCCACATCAGCTCCAAAACCTATAAAATCACACCAAAGCTTGTGTAGACTCCATATCTTAAATAATACGAAAACTAACACAAACGACACACTTTCCCAACACAAAGGCTAATAAAATGACTCAAATGGAATGAAAACATGATGTAAAATAAGACTAAAAATGCGGACATCAAAACACCCCATAATTAGACTTGCTTGTCCTCAAGCAATAACCAAACTATAACCAAGACCTTTAACATGCCTTCAAGTCTTCGCCTTAGTCAAAAGCAACATCAATTTAGCACAAGTGCAAATAAGAACAAGCATTGAACCATCATCACATATAATTTGGTAACCTTAGGCAAAGCAACTAGAATCCAACCAGTCAAGGGAAATAATGTGTTTTCACTTCCTTTCAAATGTGTTTAGGCTTGAAGTACATCTCTCAACTCAATCCTTTATGACATTAAGCTACATAGAAATTGCAATTAATATCACCAATCAATTCACCGAGATGTCAAAACATGCATTAATTATCAAGAGGACTTTGGCTCAATGACCTTAAAAGAAGGACTCATTCGGTCGGGTTGTAACTTGGCTTGGTAAGAACATAAAGGTAGGAATCATTTAGGCTATGTGGTGCTAGAAATCCGGGAACCAAAGACTCTTAAATTTCCAACTCGACTTAACAAAACAATTCCATCATATATAAACACTTCCAAACTCATTTAATTTAGCACAACTCTTCAAAAACCCCAAAATATCGAATATGTCTCGCATAAATAAATAAGGATAAATTCGGCTCATGCACAACTTCTCATATATTCTTTTTTTTCTTTTTTTTACTATTTTTTTTTTCGAAACTTATGTGCATTTATTTAAGTATAAGAGCCAAAAATACCTTTAACAACAAATGTGGCGAGAAGAATAAAATACCAACCCAACAAGTATCCCATACTTTAACCAAATCATGTGTCTAAAACTCCTCAAACATCAACCTTTACCAACACTAAGTCCTAATTCCTGGATAAGGGGGTAAGGCTAAACATTGGCTAGGATAATCTTGTGGAGCTACAAAAATAGGCTATAAGGCTCAAAGTGGTTACAAGCAAAGAAAACATGTATAAGGTAGGTAAAAGAGGATAAAATATGACTAATAAAGAGTGTCTCTATCATTTGATCAAATTATGCAATGACTAGTTATCTCATAGCGGTTTCAAGACTTAGATATACACCGCAATATCAAGAGGTAATGCATAAGGAGAGTAATACACACATCAAAAAGAAGGGAACAATTCCCCATAGGCCAAATAACTCACTAGGACATGTTGGATTCCAATCACCTAAATCCTAAAGTCATATATGCTCAATTTCATTTGCAAGTCAAATTTCACATAAAAAAAAAATATTTTGAGCGACTTAGGCTAAACCATCCAACTATGCCTTAGGATATCACATTGGATTCCATCCCAGCCACCGCAAGGATCACTACTTTGCCAACTGCTAGGCTTATTGTCCCAGTTTAAAGTGAAAGTATTAAGACCATTATCTGCATATGAAATTTTCTGTCTTACTTACCGAAACTGAAGCGCTTTATGGAAAACAGAAACACAATGTATTCACTGAAAATCAGATGTCAGGCAAATTGAAACACAAGACCAATGTATTGACCATCTTTGTTTTTGTTTTCATCTATAAAAATTAAAGCATTTGCATCAATTGCGCTGCCACATCCTAACTATACATAACCGAAGATGGCCTATACGGGATTTGAACCCGTATCTTTGTGCGTGAGCACATTGCTCTGCCGTTTGAGCTAATAGGCTTGAAATCACATTTGTTATTGCTACACTTGCTAAATGATTCATGGATTGCTAAACTGAAAGGATTTTAGTTTTAGAATTACAACTCATGAAAAGGATTGGTAAATTGAAAAGAATTGTAAAACTGAAAAGGATTTCAGTTTTACAATCCAAATTAGAAAATCCCCAATTCCAAAGAGGCATCAAGAGCAGACAATGTCCAAATTCTAACTACAGCTTTATGATACAGTTGTCATCACCTGCCCTGATACATCTCAAAAACCTTTCACACCACCTTCTCGTGGTCAAAGCTTTTCATACCACCTTATCGCCTTTCACACCACCTTTGAGACATCTCAAAATTACCTCCTGATATTAATCGATTGAATTCAAACTAGAAATGTAAAGTCCAAATTACCTATTACTGAAATTGATTGAAGGAAAATATGATGTTATCTCAGGGGTTTGGGGGCCATTCTCTCCAACCCCAAAGTCGGAGCAATCAAAGGATTGGCTTAGGATTGTCTAATTTTCTATTCAAGTTAACAATGCATGAAAAATCCTGCACCTGCATCTAGGATGGAAACTTAAATAGGGAAAAAGACAACATTTTCTAATTTTCTATTCAAGTTAGAACTTCTTTATCAAATTCACCGTCAAAACTAAAAGCAAACGGAAATTGCACACAGATTCAAACTAAAAGCAATCGAAAATCACCTTCTCTGCAGAAGCACAATTTCATTGCAGCTTCTAGGATTTAGACACAATTCAAACTAAAAGAAATCGAATTTAGACAAAAACAAGAACAACAGATCCAGAAATCAACAACTGGTTGACAGAATCTAAAGTTCTATTACTTGCGAGATGCAAAACGGAACCGGTTGCAGCAGATCCTAATTTAAAACAAAGTCATAGAAATCATAAAAATCCACAAATTTAAGATCCTCATTACTTGACAGAATCACCTTCGATTAAGACAGAATCAACAACTGGAAAATAAAGTCATAGAAATCAAAAGTTCCATTACTTGACAGAATCAACAACTGGAAAACAAAGTCATAGAAATCCACTTCGATTAAGACATCTACAGATCCTAATTTAAAACCCTAGGGGGATACTAGATCTAAAAACAAGAACACCACAAATCTAACCACCCAAACCCTAGTTATAGGTTCGTATACTCACCTTCGAGCAGCGGTTACAGCAGGTCCGAGCCGGTTTGCAGCAGGTCCGAGCCGGAGCCGACCTTCGAGCAGCGGGAGCCTTCTCTGTTCGCTCGAGCCTTCTCTCTTCGAGCAACGGGAGCCTTATCTCCTCGCTCTTCTCTCTTCGCTCGATGGGCGTCTTCGCTCTCGTCCGACCTTTCCTTTTTTTTTTAATTAGCAAATTAACGGGAGAAAAGCCAAAACTGTTAAACTTAACCGGAAAGGGCACGAGGCGAAATGTTTTAAAACATCAAGGGTACCACGCGAAATATACAAAAAAGTGGTATACCTCGCGGAAAATGCAATACCCTAGGGGTACCTGATGAAATTTCCGTTTAAAAAAAAAATTGAGTCGGAATCGATGACGAAAATTTTGATGTTTTGTAGGCGTCACAAAACTTTAACTTGGAAGCAACCTGTTCCCACGAACGTAGGTGGGACCCCTTCCCTTCAGAAGTCAAAATACATTATGCAATGAATTCACAGATACAAAACTTAAACCAATTCAACGCCGTTACAAATGGATAGTTCATAGTTCACTTCCCTATGTTTTCTTTGATGCGATGTGAGATGGGGTATTCCATGTGAGATCAAGAGTATAGTTGAGGATATTCATCGCATTATGGCATTGTTTAAGGCTGTGTATCTTTGTAGGGAGGTTTTGGAGGTTAAAAAAAAACCTGAAATTTAGCGCGTGTTTGGCAAAATGGATCTTTTTTAGAGGTTGTGTGTTTTTTAGGATGTGGATATTATTTTCGGGGTTTATAGAGGTGTGGGAGGTGGAGTTTATTTTTTAAAATAACCTTATAACAAACCTGAATGGTGTTTGGTGGTGATAGGGTTTGAGAAATATTTTTATGGTTAAAATTACTGAAATGCCCTTATAAAAATCCTCACATATCCTCCTTGAAAAAACCAGTGCAAGATTCAATTGAAAACCCTAAAGGTCGGCCTCCATCTCCTCTAGACGCCATTCATTGTCGCCGACGCCGGTGTGGAAGTGCAGCTTGGCGTGGGTGGTGGCTCGCTGGCTACGGGTTTTGGCATTCAAGGTACGGTCTTCAGGTCCTCCTCTTCCCCAAACGCAGTCATCACCTCCTTCTTCCCCCAAATCCTCCTCCTTCCGAGCTTCCAGATCCCTCAATCCCCTCCAATCGCAGCAAGATTTGATGATTCAAATCTCCAATTGATTCAAATCACAATCTAAGATGATGAATGTATGGAGTTCAAATGAAAACGTGGCTTTCGCCGCAACCTTCAGGTCCGTCGACGCTTCCGCCGCCGGCGTCGCACTCAAACAGCCTTTATGGCCGCCTATCGCTGGCTTGCATAATATGTAGATGAATCCGGCGGAGGTGTTCAACCAGGACGACCTCTAGCAACGACTGCAGGCGCTGATTGACGTTGTTAGGGAGACTGGACCTCAATTTGTTGGTCAGGGGCAAAAAAGAACAAGGTAATTGGCACCTGATAAAAAACCTCCGGAAGCTACCCTCCCCAGGCTTCCAAATTCCATGAATTTCAACTCTTCAAACCTGTAACTGCACCTCTCCGCACCTCTTTGCCAAACACCAGCGGACAAGCTTATTTTTTTGAGGAAGCTGATGAAAGCTAATAAAACCTATTGAAAGATGATGCCAAACACACGCTTAGTGTTTGGCAAGAGGTTTCGTATAAAAGGTGGAGGTTTTTGTGGGTTATATTTGGCTAAAAAAAAAGCTTGGTTGAAAGCTTTGGAGGATTATTTTTTGGCCCTTGAATTCACCTTTTTGTCCACCCCCATTTATCCGAATTTGGCAGCCCCACTCCCAAAAATTAAGGGTACTTTTTGACATTTTAAATCCAATATTCATTTACAAAGGAATTTTTTTCCGAAATATTCACAATTTAAAAAATAATTATAAAAGTAGACATCGATTGAAACTATTTGTCAAAATGTTCAAAATTGTCAGGGAACACAGAAAACCGCGGTTTCAAATCGCGGGTTTCTTTGAAAACCACCAAGAAATTAAAAAAAAAAAAGTATAGGTAAACCGCGGGTTCAAACCACGGTTCTACCTTTTTTATATCTTTTTAAAAAAACAAATCCCCATTTTTAGGGGAAAGATCAGGAGGGCAAAGGAAGACAGAGAGCTGGAGGGGCAGGGCGGTGGCAATGGAAACGAAGAGGAGAGAGGAAATCCAAGCGGCAGCGGAGCGGTGGAGAAGCGGTGAACCAGAGCGGTTATCTATGGAGATCGAAGTGGTGGATTGACGGAGGAGGAGATCCAGGCAGCGGTTCACGGTGGCCGGAGAGAGTGGTGGAGGGGCGGTGACATCTGAGGAGTTGGACAGTGCGGAGATCGGGGGATAGAGGAGCGGGTCGGGTGGAAGAGGAGAGAGCGGTGACATATCCCGTCGATCCAGTCTCCACCGCTCTTCGACGCCCTAACCACCGCCCTCCGACGCTCTCCGATCCAGACTCCATCATTGCCATCGCCACCGCGAACCCGGCCCACACCTTCCTTCGCTGCCATCGCACCTCCCTCTTCTTCTTCACTGCCACCGCACCTCCCTCCCTCTTCTTCGCTGCCATCGCCACCGCCCCCACCCGGCCTGCTCCTCTCTCCCGTAAAAATGGGGATTTGTTTTTTTTTTTAAAAAGGTAGAACCGCGGTTTGAAATCGCGGTTTACCTTATTATTATTTTTTTTTAATTTCTTGGTAGTTTTCAAAGAAACCCGCGATTTGAAACCGCGGTTATCTGCTTTCCCTGACAATTTTGAACATTTTGATAAATAGTTTTAATCGATGCCTACTTTTATAATTATTTTTAAAATTGTGAATATTTCAGAAAAATATTCTTTACAAAGAGCATTCCCAACGATTTCCCCAAATTTTTTAGAAAATGAGGAATCAAAATTATCTTCTCCAAATATTTTGTGTTAATTCCAACCGCTTCTCCATTTTAGAAAATCATAATTCGGTTTCTAAAATTCATTTCCCTGTTTAATATAAACCGGAAGAAGAGATGGACCAACGTACAGTCCCTGTTTCCATGGCTATTTAGTCTTTGTTGCAAAAGAAATCACAAGGAAGATCCTATTCTTCAGGTACTGAATAAATCATATGTATACATAAAATTATATTAATTGCCAAGTTTTGATTACTAATTAAAACCCACAACTATATATGTAGGTGGTCACACTTGGAATCACACACCAGAACCACAAAACAACCTCAATCTTACTCTTTTTGAAAGTTACTAAACAAATCATATGTAGTTTGATTTACCAGGAAAAAAGAAACTACTTCCAGACTCCCTGTGAATCAGCCAGATTCATGATCATCAACACAATTGCCCCGGAAATGGCAACACAGAGGATCCAGACAAAGAGAGCCAATTCATCGGATTCTTGAACCTTTCGATCGATACATGTTGTAGGCTTACATCGACTCCCAATCGATCTTGCGCGAGAAAACCCCCCTCAATATATCGATCTCGTATACGGTGGTGACTCGAAAAAGATGACACTGCACACGAGACTTGATCTCTCACTTCTGCTAGCTCCCAGAATTTCCTCGCAGGGGAGTTTAAAGCACGGAAAGTCAAACTCCTCCCGAAAAGTGCTTTTTTTTTTCTCTCTCAATTGATTCATTAGCCAGATTCCAATCATTCAAAACAACCTTGTGTTTGTTATGAGGAATTGAATGTCGCAATTGAAGGGTTTGGAGGTTATGTAGAGAAGGACTAGGACGTCAGTGAAGGCGTAGAACGTTCTGCGCATCGAGCCTGGTCCGAGAAAGCTCTTCCGATTCCGATTCATCGACTTCACTGTAGACGGAGGTGGTGGAGGCGGAGGAGCGAGGGCGGCGGGGGAGATGTACTGGTGGAGGAACTGAGGAAAAGAGGCGACGGAGTCGGCAATTTTTTTGGCGATTGCTGCAAGAATAGGGAAGACGCCCTATTTTTCCTTCTCTATCTCCATTTTGGAGAATGGATTGGAGAATCTGTTGGATTGAAAACGGGCCTAATATTCTCCAAAACCCCAAAATTCTCCAAAATGGAGAACCTGTTGAGCATGCTCTTAACAATCACCAAACCCCCCAATCAATTGTTTTTTTTTAAAAAATAAACTCCACCTTTCACACCTCCAACTCCATAATCTCCACCTCTATAACCTCCAACTCCATAATCTCCACCTCTGTAACCTCCACCTCCATAATCTCTACCTAAACCCCCTTTTTTCCAAACACACGCTAAGTCTGCCATTGTATGAGAGATGCAAACCAAATGACATATTTTACAGTCATGAATTATTATAGTTAGAATTTGATGATTTACTATTCCAATTTTCAATAGATATTTTGTTATACTTTTATCCGTAAGAATATCTAGAATCTGCTATTGATAAAACGATTTTTCTATCCTATGCCCCAACGGCATAGGATAAGATACTAAATTTGAAAAAAAAAAATAAGTTTTAATTATTTTAGCTTTTTTTTAATTAGATTTTTAGGGTCGATTACCTTTTTTATAGGGAATTTTTCCCAATTTAGAGTTTTATCTTATGCCCTATAAGGGCATATGATAGAAAAATCGTTGATAAAATAGGCATGCTAATTTTAGCATACTAAAAAAATGCACAACGCAATTGTAAATTGAGAAAAGTTGTAGAATAGGCACTTTTTTGGCCTTATTGGAAAAATGTTCACAAGGTTTGGGACAAATTGGGAATTTGTCCATCCCTTCCAAATTTCCCAGTGGTTCAAGCTCTGGTCGAGCGAGGGAGGGATCTCAGGTCGCCGGATCTATGGCGGATCTCAGCTTCGGCTCACCGGATCTGAGCGAGGGAGGGATCTCAGCTTTGACTCGCCGGATCTATGGCGAGCGAGGGAGGTCGAGTGAGGACGGATCTCAGATCTGAGCCGAGGTCGAGCCAGGTGGAGCGAGCGAGTCCAGATTTGAGTCGAGGTCGAGCGAGGCGGAGCGAATGAGTCCAGATCTGAGCAAGGTCGAGCGAGGCGGAGCGAGCGAGCTAGGGAGGGAGGCGGTGGTGAGCGAGCGACACAACGAGGGAGGGAGAGAGCGACTGAGCGAGCCGGAGGCGGAGCCGACGGCGGTGGCGAGTGTCGGATCCCATTCCAGATCGGGGAGGGAGGTAGAAGATGGAATTTTTGTTAAATTACAAAACTGACCCCATAAATATGGGAATTACAAAAAATATCTATATTTTATTATATGATTCACATGTTCTATATTTTTATTTTTACATTTAATTTGCACAATAAATTGTTATAAGTGCACAACGTAAAGTTATTTTTGCACAACAAAAAGTTCTGAAATGAAAAAAAAGCGGCAAAAAAATTATATTTTGCACAACAAAAGGTTATATTTGCACAACATACGATTATATTTGCACATCATACTCTTATATTTGCACGACAAAATATAAAAAAATTTATAAAAAAAACTACACTTGGGTCATATTTGCACAAATTAAGGTTATATTTGCACAACGTACTCTTATATTTGCACGACAAAATGTTAAAAAAAAAATGAGACTTGGGTCATATTTGCACAACTTACGGTTATATTTGCACAACGTATTCTTATATTTGCACGGCAAAATGTTAAAATAAATAAAATAAAATAACCTAGAGTTGGGTCATATTTGCACAACTTACGGTTATATTTGCACAACATACTCTTATATTTTCACTACAAAAAATAAAATAAAATAAAATAAAAAACTAGACTTGGGTCATAAAAAAAAAAGAGTGAGTCTATAGGCAAGATGATAAAACTGATATTGGCAAGATGGACACTCGACCAATTTGTCCCAAAGTGTGGACATTTCACCAATTGAGACATCTTTTTTGGACATTTTGCAAACTCCCGATTGTAAACTCATCACTTAGTAACTTCCTTAAGGGTTTTTTTTTCCTATGATAAATTTATCTTTAACTTTTACCAATTTTCCGATTTATTGTAAATTCATCACTAACAATCTTATACTAACGAGAATATATATAGGGAGATAATAGATCATATGTATAAGGCTATCATAGTGTATTATGTTAACAAATCTGATTAAATTAGTTAGATTAATGTGACTCCGCTCAAATTAAGTAGATTAATACTTTAAAAGAGATATGAGTATAAACAAAGAAATTAATTATAAATACGATTTTTTATAGAAAAAAAAAATTAAACGATCTAACAAAAAAAATGAGATTAATGTTAATCTGATTAAATTAATTGATTAAATCCCTATACAAAACTTGGTTTAAAAAGAGGTTGTCATATATCTTTTACAACTATTTTAGTATTATTGTAGATATAGATATAGATTCTTATTTTTTGGAATTTTTTTTTCAAAAAACAAAGAAGTAATCTATATTTTTTTTTCGATACAAGATAAGAGTTTGAGTGGTGTCAGACCCTGGTGACCCACCACCCAATCGCGTCCTTTCGGACGAGGACAAAGAAGTAATCTATATACCTTTAAAAATTGTGTCCCAAGGCTTTTTCAAAATATCTATATAATTTTCTCACCAAAGATCACTTCAATGCTTTTTTCTTTTTCCTTTTATTTGAGTTTATAACTAGTACTTTTCCCGAACCATGTTCGGAATAGTTTCGACCGAGTTTGACATACCCCACAAAATACCGAAATTTATTATGTGTCGTTTTGCCCATGTTTCTTGTCTCGTCGTTCTTCGAAATATTTGGTTATCACGGTAGTGTTTTCTCAAGATGATCAATACCTCAAATTTAACAAAAAAAAAAAAAGTAAATCAATTGTTTCCACAGCTTATAGTTTTTGTCTAAGAAAACTGAGTTCGGAAATTAGTCTAAATATATGACGGGTTGAACATCGAGTATGTTTGGTTTTTTTTATTCCCATTGTATTTGATATTGAAAATTGATTCATCATTGCTGTTTCATGGCCATTAACTATTTCATCGAGTATATCCATTAACTATTTCACACCATTGCTGTGAAACGTGCTGAGATAAAACTATGTGTTTCATCGGGTATGTGTTTCATGGCCATTGACTATTTCACCGAGTATGTGTTTCATGACCATTAACTATTTCACACCATTGCTGTGAAACGTGCTGAGATAAAACTATGGATTCATCATTGTGATGGTTTTAAGGTGTGACATGTTACCATGGGAGCCCATATATTCCAAGCACATTCAATTAATATTAAATCCTACAACTACTGATGTGCCGAATTTCACATTTAGTAACTGAATAAATTTCTGTATCTAATCTTGTTAACGAAATGATTACAATACCACAAAATTAGGGACAATCTAGAAGCAGGATTCAAACAATTTGTTAGGGAAAGTGCACAACCAGTAGAGGCTATAATGCAGACCATATGGAAGTGAAAAATCAATAGCATAGGAGTATATCCATCATAACAACAGTACACCATGGCTCCCAACATTCAGAATTTAAAAAAAAATCAAATACATACCCGGATTCGATCACAATCTCTACTGGCTCCCAACTTTCACATTTCCTCCTCATTTGGCAAGAGCAAGTTGATTCTCTTGATTAAAGTTCCCAATTTCAATGTCCAGATAGTACGTTCTGTATAAGAGCAAGCCTAACAGTTTTGCTAAAAAATCTCTAAAATAGAGATAAAAATATCAACATCTCTAAACAAATTACATACCAACTCCAACAGCTTCTCTATTATACTGATTTTTGCATATATTATATACTATAATAAATATATAAATTTATAATATAATAAATGCATTTATTATAGAAATTTAATTATAAACTTCTAAACAGTTAATTTAACTTACTAAAATTTTCCTTTAACAATTTGAGCATCTCCTTACATTAGAGGCCATTGAAGATCGATCCGCTAGTTAGGACTTAGGAGTTCATCTAAAAAATTAAGTAAAAACAATTAGCTATAAAAATTAAGTATCAACACAGAAGCCCAAGGGCTACAATCAACCAAAACCATTAAGTAAAAGCAATCAACAATGGTAGATGTACACAAGGCAGCAATCAACTACGGATAGGACTATAGGAGTATTAATTAAATAAAACCAATCAACTACACATATGGAAGGCACCAACCATGACAGGTGTTCGACCAAAGAAACATCAGGAGCCCATTCAATAGATAAACCATGACAGATGAGGCAACCCCATTCAACAGAAAACCATGAAAGATGAGGAGGATCACCAAGAGCCCTAATTGCAACATCACAATGAAAAAATTACAGCATCAAAGGAATCTAATTGTAATCGAAAGACAACAATTAGTGAAGAAAAAAAATTAAAACGAATTGCAAAGGATATAAACAAATTTGGAAAAAAAACCTAGAAACAAATTTAGCAAAAATCGAATGGACTCCTCAACCTTCGACGCTCAATTATGCCTACGACTCCTCGAGCAATGGCAACATGGACAATGGTGATGCAACTCTGACATCAATCGACGCTCAATTATGCCTACGACTCCCTCGCTCTTTGCCGATTGCAATCGATGAATGACATCGGCAAAGCACGCTCTCTAGCTAGTTTCACCCCTCTCTCTCCAAAGCAATTAATTTTAGCGTGAGTTTGTTTTGTTGCAAATATAGAGAAAATTTTAACCTCTCTCCAAAATTCTCTATTTTGCATATTGATACACAGATGCTGTTGGGGCAAAAAACATCATATTTTCTCCAAATTCTTCACTTTTCTCTATTTTAGAGATACTGTTGCGGTTGCTCTAAGCCCTAATTTGTAAGGAATCAAATCAGTCAAAAGGAGCACAAATTGAAGCCATAAGGAAGAATGAATCAACTGTGTACTCAATCTGAACCTCTGTTTAATGAATTAAGTAATTAACAGAGGAAAGAAAGAGGAAAGAAGGATAGTACCAAGTTTCCGCCATTGCCACCCGCATCTGCCCCGACATCGACCGATCAACACCCGAGTGACCACGTCTGCACTAGAAACTTGCGGGATCGTTAAGATCGGTCCTCTGTGGACTGAAGTACAACTTCTCTTCCTTGCGGATTCTCTTGCGGCTTCTCGTCCTCGCGGCGTAATTGACCATATCAATTTCCAATTCAAGCCCCAAAAATCCAAAACCTAATTCAAGCCCCCAAAACTCCAAAACCTAATTCAAGCCCCAAAAATCCAAAATCCTCAATAAGTTAAAGGGGAGAATATGAGTTCCAGATTAATTAAAAATCATCACAAGCACGCCTGAATTGGCCCTCTCTGAGCCAAGACGGTTCGAGGACCCGATCATCCCGAGAAAGAAGAAGGCGCCACCATGGGTTCAAGACTTAAGCTTGTTGAAGGGTCGACGTCGAGGGTCCTGGGATCGACGCTGAGTGTTGTGTCCGATTTTGGTTTGGAGAATAATTTTAGCTATTTTATTATTTAATTAGGTAAATAAAAAGGAGTTGTCTAACTCCTTAAGAAAACAATTTCTATAATATTTTTATTTGTTTTTTTGTATAGATAGAATTAGTTGATATTATTTTAGGTTTTATTTTAATTATTCCTAAATAGATAACGTTTCGGCTATATACACCGCAAATCCCCACGTTCTTAAGGACGTGCAAGTGGGGTGAGAGCCACCCAAACCCGAACGTGCAAGCACGTTTTTTTTTTCATAACGTGCTTGCACGTCCTTGGGGACGGGCTTGCACATCCTTAAGGACGTGCAATAGGGCACGTCCTTAAGGACGTGCAAGCCCGTCCTTTAAAGACGAAGAGGTCATTGTGGCTACCGTTCTTTGGCGGCTTTGACATCACCGATCGGCGAGACTGCTTTCCCGGAACTCAAAACGTTATTATGCAATCACTTGGAGGATCACGCCGATCTGTACGTCGGTTGTTATACGGGAGAGTACCCATTCCAGCAGTTCGTCGACTACCAGAGATGGGCCGGAGCCACACATGGTGATAGGAGACGGATGATAGAGCTACCAATCATGGGTTTAGTATTTGCGACGGTATATCAGATTCCTCTCGTCGTCCTAGCTTGGCATCATCCGTTCACATGTCTCCCCATGATCACGCCGACATCTGCTAACAACCCTCCCCAATCAGCAACTCTTGGTGTAGCTTGCATCGAAAACCAAGACCATTTTGCCGCGGTACGACTTCAAACGTCTTTTTTATTACCTATTCATGCTTTTCATACATATGTCAATACTCTAACTCTAAATTTTTGTTCTCGTAGATCTGGTTGCGTCCTAACGCTCCTCTTCCGCCGCCTCCACTAGAATGGGTCGAACATCATCATCCAAGCGTCGAAGGATGGGATGCTCCGTTTCAAGATCAGATTGAGAGATTTAGAGCCTTGCGTGCCGAGTCCGGCCGTCCTTTACTATTTTCCTAGATTGTATTCCAAAACTTTATTAAAATTATGAATGTAAACCTTTTTTTCCGTTCCTTGTAACGTTATTCGCATATTATCCGAATGAAAACCTTAACAATTCTTGTGTTCTGTTTAATTTGACCCTAAATCCTTCAAATCCACTAGCTAAACACTTCAATTTTATCAATTAACATTACAAAACCGTCGGAAAACCTAAACCCTAACTAACCCTAAACCCTAAACGCAAAACCCTAACTAGGGTTTGCACGTCCTTAACAACGTGCATGTATTGCACGTCCTTAAGGACGTGCTTGCACGTTGTTAAGGACGTGCAAGACGTTTTTAGCGGACGTGCAAATCTTTAATCCGGATTTGCGGTGTATATAGTGACACCCATAGATAAAGATGAGTTGGCTTAGGGTTTCTCCATTGCATAGGAGGCCAATCTCATCCTATTTAAGTTATCTTTTGCCTTTGAGAAAAAATACGTTGAATTGAATAGAAGAGAGTTGGGCTAAGCGTTCTCTTCTTTGTTCAACCCTAAGTACGCTCTACTTTCTTTCGTTCTTCGCTTCACGTTCTTCCTCAATTCAATCAAGTTCATTCTCGATTCAGTACTCGCGTTTATTCAAATTAAATTACGAATCAATTGCTACTATATTCATTACGTGCTCCCAATTCAAACTTTGCAATTCATTTACTTTGTTTAAATACTTAGTGAGTGCTTCGAAAGGTGAACCGCAGTGTTCAATTAATGACTGAAGTGCGGCCGCAAATGTTGATCAGCCATGCTTCTTCATACCTTGTTAATAAATTAGCACTTCCAAGATGCCGAGACCGATTTCAATTAATTGGAGTCGTCGGTTTTGGCGTTTCTTTTAGTAATTGACCCGCCTAGCCAATTGCTATATATCGACGTCTGCACCGGAAACTTATTGGGGAAGAGAGGAAGTAGGGGAAGAGAGGAAGTACCGTCAGGTGCGAGGAGGAGATGAGAGATGGGAACAGTTGTAATCTTACAGGGAGAACGTGGGGGGAGAGGGTTGAAATTTTTTGTTTTTAATTTTGCCCAAAAAAGACACGTGGCTCATTCTTTTACAAATAGGCTGCTTCTAAAATTATAAGTATAAGGGGTGGATTTGATGATTACCCTTTTTTTTTTATGGGGAAAAAAATTCGGGTGGGGTATCCCTACCCGGCAGCATCCTTACTGATTAAGTCAAGAAGACCAAAATCATTTTGAATATCGACACCTCGGGCAGAGTAGCTAAGGTGTGCCACCTTATCAGCCACTCTATTGCCCATGCGAGGAATGTGAAAGAAAGTTACTTCTTTCACCGTCGATAGCAACGATTGTGTATCCGAAAGGATTAGTTCGATTTCCCAAGGACATGTAGATAACCCCTTTAAATGATCGATAATAATCTTACAGTCACCTTCAATTTGGATCTTCTGAATATTTAATTGCCGAACTTTTTGGGCCCCTAGTTTTAAAGCTAAGGCCTCCGCTTTAAGTGGACTCTGTTTTCCAAGCGGACGATGTATAAAAGATACAGGTCGTCCTTCCCAATCCCTAATAATTGCGCCTGCTGAACTATCACCATTAGAAAGTGTCGAACCGTCAAAATTTAGTTTGTGCGTGCCTCTAGGCGGCTTTCGCCAATGAACAGAACGTTGATTCGCACTTTGTTTCACCGAGTGCTGCCGAGGCGGGCGAAGTTCTTCGTCAAATTCCATTTCGCGCACCGACGTTCTACTCCAGTTGTCTATATGAGTTTTGATCATTTGTATCGCTTTATCTTTCTGTGGGATAGTCGTCTGCTGGAAAAGAAATTGGTTCCTAATATACCATGTTGACCACCAGGAGAAAGCTAGTCTTGTTAAAGCGGTGGGATGTAGCCTTTTCCCTAAGGCAGATAGAATGGGCCTAATGTCCCGGGAATGAGCAATCAAGCCAGTAACCATTGATTGATCTTGGATCGGCAGCTGGTGAATTGAAGTGATGAAGGGACATTCCAAGAACAAATGAACATCATCTTCAACTGCCAAGTTACATAGAGAACATGTGGAAGGAACCGCCGAACCCCTGCAGGACAGCCTAGATGCTGTCGGGAGGCCATTCTGAGCTAATTTCCAAAGGAAGTTCTTGACTTTCGGCGGTGAGTCGATCTTCCAAATCTAGTGATTATTGTCCGGGTTTGCCGAATCTTGAGATGTAATAAGTTTATATGCACTGCCAATAGAAAACCATCCTTCCCTATCTGGCCACCAGTACATGCGATCTTGTAGTTCCGAAGCAGGGAGCGGAATGTCTAGTATTTCTTGTACTAGATTGTTTGGGAGGGTCCGAGTAAGTTTTCCAGCCCACCACTGACCCCCCAAAATATAGTCACTAACCGTGTCATGCTGATCGTAGTCTATAGGACAGTTCTCCCTAGCCAGGAGGGGTGAGGAAGAGATCCAATTATCGGTCCAGAATTTTATTGAGTGTCCATTACCAACTGACCAAATTAGGCCTGTTTTAAATTTGTCTATCAGTTCCGAAATCTCGGACCATTGCCATGAGCACGAACCTGATTTTCTGTACTCGAAAATACTTGTGTTGCGTAGATATTTATGTATAATCAGGGTAACCCACACATTGCTAGGTTCTGCCAGGATCTTCCACCAAAGCTTCATCTGGAGAGCAGCATTCATATCTCCTGTTTTACGAATACCTATCCCCCCAAATTGTTTTGGTTTGCATATCCTGTCCCAGCTAATTAACGGGCGGTATTGGAGGTCCTTATTCCAGAAGAAAGAGCAGTTTATCTGGTCAAGTTCTTTATGCATCGAGACAGGAAGCATGAAATTCTGCATTACATGAAGAGGCTTAGCCGAGAGGTTAGAATTTATTAGTGTAGCACGAACTTGTTGGGAAAGGGTATTAGCCCTCCATTTTGTGAGTTGTTGTTTGATGATTACCCATTTAGTTATATACGAAAATTCAAAATATCTATATAATTTTTCTTTTTTTTTAACTAAATATCAATATTAGCATTTGGTTAATTTGAAAACCAAAAAATACTTTTTTTCCCCTGTTTCTTTAGCAATGCCATCAATAGTACGTTTGAGTATAATCATTTTCTTTTTTTTTTATTGGGAAAATAATCATTTGATTTTACAATTAAAATATAGATGAACAAAAAAATATAACGTTTGATTTAAAGATGCAAATAAAGACATAATATTATAGTTATCTACTACGTTGTTTATTTTAATCTCTATAAGTCTATCTACAAAACTCTATATATAATGATATCTACGAAAAAAATATAATGTTTGATTTTATTATTTTAACTATTTTCTTAGTAATTAAATTAAATAGTACACTTTTATCCAAAAAAAAAAGCTGAATAGTATAGTATATACAAAGTACTAATCTTTTATTAGTCAAGCCAACCAATTTTATATTTCAGTTAAGTAAAAAACAAGTCAACAATTTAATACAAGATAAAATAATTACCTTTTACCATTTGAAGAGGATATGGATAGTCAATAGAGAAAATATTGAAAAAATAAAATGTGAATTGAATTTCATGCAAGTATAAGATACCAAACTAGGGCATTAAATATACCATAATATGTTTCATTAACAATTAACTATAATAATATTTCTTAAAAATTAAAATATAAGACATACAAAAAAATATAAATATTTTTATAAATAACTTAAACCAAATTATGATGCATATAAAATCAATATTACTATTTGTACATTGTTTTATAGTTTTCGTGTATCCTAAAGACTGTATAAATTAATATATGATATATCTATTATCTATATACAACCCAACCAATTTTATATTTTTTTTGAAGTGATAACAACATCAATAGTTTAATCCAACATAAAAAATTAACTTTTACAAGATGATATGGATAATCAACAAATAAAATTATGAGTTAAATTTCATGTAAGATAACAAACTAGGACATTAACAATTACGTAATTCGTACAAAAAAAAAACAATTACGTAAAAATATTTATTAAAATTAAATGTTAGACATATTAAAAAATAAACATTTTACAAATAATTTAAACAAAATTGTTATGAAGCATAAAAATCAAGGTTTACCGGTTACGAATTTATAGTTTAGACTAGGGAACAATGTGTCGTGGATAGCTTTTAGAATAAAAATAATCGGTTAGGTTTGAATCGGCATCTTCGAAGTTCTTAAATGAGTACGAGGTAATTGCAAGGTCCATGTGAAGACTGTACGCAAGCCTATGTGTTGATCGGTGGGGTTTAGATATGAAATGACGTAAGTGTCTCATTGAGGTTGATAACTCCACTCCCTTGATGAAAATCGAAATAAGTTTCAAAGGCTTTGACAGTCAATTTGTGTCAAAGGTTTTAAAGCTACATCTGTGTTGATGAAACACAAAACCTGTTCTCTATGATATTATGCTCGAATATTATTTTATATTATTATATGCTTCCAGATTTTATATTCTAACATTTCAGGAAGCTTTTCGAATATTATCTCCTTCCTTAAATCTTGAAGATGAGAAGGACACAATCGGAGATCATGGCTCCAAAGTTTCCAAGTATAGAAGATCTCGAAGATGGCCATGATCAGCCTAGCCGTTGAAGAGAAGATTCTTCTTTGGAGGTGCCGATTTGTTCTCTATAAAGGAAAGGAAGAAGAGAAGACAGATAGACATTTCATTGAACACAAGCTCTCATTCGCACTCAAGCCTTCAAGTGAAATCTGTCTTCTTCGTGTGCTCTCTGCTAGTTCTTAAGAGTCTGTTATTTCATTTCAAAGCATTTGAGAGTTACACAGTGAGCTTATAGGATATATTTCGAGAGAGTGTTATACTCAAGAGTTTGTAACTCATGAAGTAGACACTAGGCGATTGATTCACTAAGTGTAAGAGGATTGTACTAGATAGCTGGGACTCCAAGGGAACATGAGTTGACTAGATTGCAATTGTATAGGAGAGGGGTCTCTCGGTGAGCTATTAGGATCCTAAGTCTTGTGAAACAATAAAAGCCGGTTGAATCCTAGGGTTGTGGAAGAACCCTAGGCGGGGACGTAGGTCAAGTTCGTGCCGAAACTCGTAAATAATTCATTGAGTCATTTATTTACTGCTTTACCTTATTTCCGCGCTTGGTTCGAATTGTTTAACTTTGTGATTCAGGTTTTCAGAGAAAAGACTAAGTCTAATCTCAAAGGGTTTTGCACGAGCTTCAAAAGTCTTGAGACTATCTGCGAAAAACCGGCATACTCTATTCAACCCCCCTTCTAGAGTATTTTTACATTACTTTGTTTTACATTATCGAACCTTCAATTGGTATCAGATCTTTACTCACTACTTTCGATCTAACAATCTTGTGAGTTTTTTATCATGTCTGGTGAAGCAAGCGGATGATTTGCACAGGGAAGGTCTACCAGTAGACCACCACTCTTTGTTGGAAACAACTTTGTCCACTGGAGATCATTGATGAAGATGTTCATTATAGATCAAGATCTGGAACTTTGGAACATTATAGAGAATGGTCCAAAGGTTCCAGAAAAAGACGGACCAAATGGAACCAAAATTGTGAAAAAGGAGTCTGAATACATCCAAGCGGATCTTGAACTCGTCTCCAAAAACTACAGGGCTATCAACTTACTTTATTGCGGTCTTAGCACTGACGAGTATAACCGTATTTCATCTTGTAGGTCAACTAAAGAGATTTGGGACAAGCTGGTCGTCACCTATGAAGGAACCAGGCAAGTAAAGGACACCAAGATCAGTATCTTCCTTTGAAAGTATGAGCTTTTCAAAATGAAGTATGATGAGTCTATCAAGGTCATGTTCACACGATTCACAGAAATCACCAACAACCTTGACTCTCTTGGCAAGAGCTTTACGAACGTTGAGAAAGTGAGGAAGATATTGAGGTGCCTCCCAAAAGAAAAGTGGGGTCCTAAAGTAACAGCCATAGAGGAAGCCCAAGACCTCACCACTCTGCCCCTTGATGACTTGCTTGGGAAACTGATCATGCATGAGATGATCCTTAATGAAGACGATGAAGAACTTCCAACAAGCACTAAGAACTTGGCGCTCAAGTCTAAGAAGGATGAGCCCAAAGATGGATCTGATTCCGAAGATGAGGATGACGATGAGGATGATCCTTTTGCTCTTATCACAAGAGGCCTTGCTCGAATCCTCAAAATGAAGAAACAATTCAACAACAAGGATGGATCAGAATCTTCCAAATTTCGAGGTAAGTCTCAATACAACAAATCTGATAAGAAGACTAAACCTTTGTCTTGTTTTGAATGTGGTGGAACAGATCATCTTGTAAAAGACTGCCCTCAAAAGACAAAGAGCGAGTCCAAGAAGGGTGATAGATGGAAAAAGAAAGTCATGGTGGCAACTTGGAGTGATTCTGACTCTGACTCCGATGATGAGAAGGCCAATGTTTGTCTTATGGCCTCAGGAAATGAATCCCACGATGAGAAGCTTGAGGTAATTGTAAGAGAACTTATGGCAAGTCCAAAAGAGGTATTATCGGAATTCCTTTCTAATATGATTGCCAATGAAGAGAAACTTATTGCCCAGACTAACACTCTTATTAAGAGAACTGTGGACCAAGAAAGAACTATTGAGGATCTGTCTATGAGGGTCAAAAGTCTTGATGCTTCTTATTCAGGTCTTGACATTAAAGTCAAGCCTCTTGACTCAGAGAAATATGAACTCAAGCAAGATCTCTCATCTCTGAGAAGTGAACATCATGACTTAGAGAACGAGAAGATCTCTCTGAATAATAAGATTTAAGACCAATAGACAGCCCTCATAAGTTTTATCAAATCCAAAGGTACTCTTGATAGGATGTTGGGTGAGCAACAAAGTTCTCTAAACAAAATTGGTATTGGTTACAACCCGAGGTTTTTAAAGAAGCAGCACATTACCACTTTTGTAAAGGCAAAAGGAAGCAGAACCTCTCCTATATGTCACCACTGTGCTAGAAAGGGACATGTAAAAGAGACCTGCCCCTATAGAAAAAAGGATCCACATATCATCCACAATACATTTCCTGTTCATTTGAGAAAAGAACGGATAACACAAGTTTGGGTCCCCAAAGGCACTATTTTACCAAATATGGTTTATCCCAATAATGGATCCAAATTTGCTTATTGGTCTAGCCACAAAGGTTGATGTTTGTTTTGCAGGAGATCACCAAGGTGAATGAGCAAAAATGGATTATTGATAGTGGATGTTCGAGGCATATGAGTGGGAAGAGTTCTCTCTTTCATGATCTAAAGAAGCAATCCACTAGAACAATCACTCTTGGTGACAAAGGAAAGTGTGACATCGTTGGTATTGGTAGTGTTGGGAATAATTCCAACTATAGTATTAAAGATGTCTATCTTGTGAATGGTTTGAAGTATAATTTGCTTAGTGTTTCTCAATTATGTGATAGTGGCAATGATGTCAGATTTAACAAGAAAAGATGTATAGTGTGCAGACAAGATACAGGTGAAGTTATACTGACTGCATATCGTTACAACAATATATACGCTGTGAATGTTGGTCAAGTGGCACAAGGAAGCCTAACCTGTCTAAAGGCTTTGACGGACGATCCAAAGCTCTGGCATAGGAGACTCGGTCATGTGAGTCCACATACACTACAGAAGCTTGTTTCCAAATGGCTTGTAAGAGGGCTACCTGAGATGGACTTCAAAGGTATTGATATGTGCAATGCATGCACACGAGGTAAACAAACACGTAGCTCTTTCAAACCCAAAAAGGTTGCAACTTCTTCTAGACCCCTTGAACTTTTACATATGGATTTATGTGGTCCTATGTGAGTCAAATCTCCCAATGGTAAAAAGTACATGCTTGTTGTTGTTGATGATTTCTCTAGATATACTTGGGTTGCATTTTTAAAAGAAAAATCAGAGGCCTTATTTGAGTTTTCAAATCTTTGTAAGGAGTTGCAAACTTTAAGAAACGAGCCCATAGTGTCAATTCAGAGTGATCATGGTAGGCATTTTGATCAACTTCAGTTTGATTTGTTTTGTGCTAAATATGGCATCTCCCATAATTTTTCTGCTCCTAGGACACCTCAACAAAATGGGGTTGTAGAACGAAAGAACCGCACCCTAGAGGACATGGCCAGGACTATGCTTTTCGAAAATGCATTACCTAAAACCTATTGGGCTGAAGTTCTTAACACGGCTAACTATATTTTGAATCGTTGTCTTATTCGTTCCATCTTAAAGAAATTTGAGAAATTTGAAGTTCTTAACACAGCTAACTCCACTCCCTTGATGAAAATCGAAATAAGTTTCAAAGGCTTTGACAATCAGTTTGTGTCAAAGGTCTTGAAGCTACAGCTGTGTTGATGAAACACAAAACTTGTTCTCTATGATATTATGCTCGAATATTATTTTATATTATTATATGCTTCCAGATTTTATATTCTAACATTTCAGGAAGCTTTTCGAATATTATCTCCTTTCTTAAAGCTTGAAGATGAGAAGGACGCAATCGGAGATCATGGCTCCAAAGTTTCCAAGTATAGAAGATCTCGAAGATGGCCATGATCAGCCTAGCCGTTGAAGAGAAGATTCTTCTTTGGAGGCGCCGATTTGTTCTCTATAAAGGAAAGGAAGAAGAGAAGACAGATAGACATTTCGTTGAACACAAGCTCACATTCGCACTCAAGCCTTCAAGTGAAATCTGTCTTCTTCGTGTGCTCTCTGCTAGTTCTTAAGAGTCTGTTATTCAAAGCATTTGAGAGTTACACAGTGAGCTTATAGGATATATTTCGAGAGAGTGTTATACTCAAGAGTTTGTAACTCATAAAGTAGACACTAGGCGATTGATTCACTAAGTGTAAGAGGATTGTACTAGATAGCTGAGAGAGGTGGGGCTCTTTTAGATTGGTCTAGGACTCCAAGGGAACGTGAGTTGACTAGATTGCAATTGTATAGGAGAGAGGCTTCTCGGTGGGCTATTAAGATCCTAAGTCTTGTGAATCAATAAAAGCCGGTTGAATCCTAGGGTTGTGGAAGAACCCTAGGCGAGGACGTGGGCCAAGTTCGTGCCAAACCTCGTAAACAATTCATTAAGCCCTTTATTTACTACTTTACCTTATTTCCGTGCTTGGTTCGAATTGTTTAACTTTGTGATTCAGGTTTTCAGAGAAAAGACTAAGTCTAATATCAAAGGGTTTTGCACGAGCTTCAAAAGTCTTGAGACTATCTGCGAAAAACCGGCATACTCTATTCAACCCCCCTTCTAGAGTATCATTACATTATTTTGTTTTACATTATCGAACCTTCAGAGGTTCTAACGCTAATTTTCCTTCAATAACAGTTTAGATCTATTCTTGATTAATTTTTTTTTTGAAAAAGATAAAGGTTTTTAGTGATAAAAGGTACGAAAGTTTCGCCAGGTACCCATGGGGTATTGCAATTTTCGCGAGGTATATAACTCTTTTGCATATTTCGCGTGATACCCTTAGGGTTTTGTAACATTTCGCGTCATGCCCTTAATGGTAAAATCTAACAGATGCTTTGAATGGCGTTAGATTTTAAAAAAAAAAGCTCACCTGCGAAAGTACGAAGAAAGAAAGAGAGAGCGAAGAGCACCCAGTCCGAGCGCCGCCACGGTCTGTGCACCGCCGCCAGTCCAAGCGTTGCCACCAGTCCGACCGTCGGCGAAGACGAAGGCTGGGCCAGGTGAAACCGTCGCCGCCGGGGACGAATGTTGTCATGGGAGAAAAAGATGGAGTCGTTGTGCTAGAGAACGAGGCGGTGGAGGCCCATTGCCTCGGCCGGCGATCGGAGGTAGAGCCGTAGAGGTGGAGGAGAAAAGCTGCCGGCGACCAGAGAGGTGGAGGTGGAGGAGAAAAGCTACTGCAAAGAGGTTAATAATTTACAGAATTAATGGGCTTTATTTCATTACATTGCTCAATTTCATTGCTCAGGGTTTCCGATTTGGGGGAAGTTGTAAGCTTGTCGGAGATGTCTGCGTGTTTTGTGCCATCTCTCGCGATCATTCCACCCGCCATGGTTGGTTTTTGGATGGATTTTGTGGTTTTAGAGCGTCCAGCGGCGAGCTTCAATCGGGTGGCCTTCGTCCTCTACTCCCCTCTCACGCGGGTTCTCTTCGCTCTCTCTTTCTTTCTTCGCAGGTGAGTTTTATTTTTTTTGTTTAAAATCTAACGTCGTTCAAAGCATATGTTAGATTTTACCATTAAGGGCACGACGCGAAATGTTACAAAACATTAGGGGTACCACGCGAAAATTGCAATACCCTAAGGGTACCTGGCGAAATTTTCGTAAAAGGTATTGTTGGTCCACCACACAATAGGTCTCTGAAGACGAGTGTCTAGATCTCCGAATGAGAAGTCAAAGAGTTGCAACTCAGATGTAGCCAAAGAGTTGCATCGATTAGATACAGTGATTTGGTCTCACCATACACATTGGGGCGACGACCATTAGAAAACTCGTCACTTCGAAAAGTCAAAAGGTTGTCCCATTTGGAGCTCGCGTTGTAGTGATGAATATGAATCAATATTCATTCGCCTGTATGGGTATCACAAATCCTTCTTTCAAAACTAGAATTCTATAGCGATGACTCTAAAATGAGAGAGAATCTTCAAGTCTCCTTTTCTTTTCATTGCTCTTGCACGTATCTATCAACTTAATTTAAAAAAAAATTGAAAAGGTTGATATTTTAGACGGCGACTTTGTTATTTAATGTTGGGACTAAGACCGCGCTATTGGCTAAATCTCAAATTACTTTCAACCTTTGATTACTTTGAAATTTGTTTTCCCTTTTTAACCCTTATAAAAAATTCTTTTTTTTTTATATGACAAGGAACCCACCTTTGGTGACAAACCCCGGACACGTGATCCAGCCGACAAGAGTCACGCACCAGGTAAACCGGCTTGTGCCGACCGGCTCAACCCACTTGTAAGGAGCAAGGCAAACCTTAGATTTTCACCAAATGAAAGGGGCGGAAGTAGGGATCAAATCCGAGACCTTCTGACTTCCCCCTTGCTCCCTACCAGTGAGCCACACCGGCGGGGAGGGGGGGGGAACTATTTTTTTCATATACACACTAGTACAAACACACTCATTAATGACAATTAAACAATGGCGTTTTTCATAAAATGCCATTAAAATGTTATATAATGGCGTTTTTAAACAAAAACGTCATTATTTTGTAAAATGCAAAAATTCTATGGCGTTTTTAAAACGTCATAAAATTTATAGCGTTAAAAACGCCATAAATTTAGGGAGATTGTACTATTTAGAATGCTAGTATTTCATGGCGTTTTAAAAACGCCATTATAATACTATTCCATGGCGTTTAAAAAATGCCATGAAATATTTTGGAAACTATGTCGTTTCAAAATGCCATGCTTGATACGGTGGATTGGGCGGAAAATTTTTGGCGCAAAATTGATGCTAAAATTTGTAATTTCGCGCAAAAATTTTCATACAATTTGTAAAATTGAAAAAAAAAATCCCAAACTCTAATTAATCTCCTTCCCCTCTCTCTCCTGAAATCCCTAATCGACAATTCCACAGAGTAGAGAACTCGGCGGTGCGTTCCTGAAATCGAAACCCAAATCAAGCTTGTTGGTGGTCGGCGTGACCCTCCTCCGGCGTGTCCCTCCTCCGTTCCGTGCGTCGTTGGTGGCCGGCCTGCTCGCACCATAAGCCTCCGTTCGCTGCGTGACCAGACGGCTGGAGTCTCCTCCGTTCGGTGCTTCGTTGGGGACCCTCCTCCGGCGCGACCCTCCTCCGTTTGCTGCGTTGGTGGCCGGCGCTGCTGCTCCAAACCGACACAGGTACATAAACTCCCTCCTACCTTCATCCGCCTCCATCATACATAATCGCCTTCGCTGCAGACACCCAAAGCAGCCCCAATTTCAACCTAAAAAACTCAATTTCCACCACATCCCAAGCCCATAGTCCCAATTTCAACATAAAAATCCAAATTTGATCATAAAAACCCCAAGCCCCAAGTCCCATCTTAAACCCTAGTCTTGTTCGGGTAAGTAACCAGTTGTTAAGAATTTGTTGAGGTGTTTGATTCTGCCATTGTTGCTTCCCTCTCTGACTAATGAAGGTGTTAATGTATGACATTGATTAGATAGTCATATTCGAGGTTACCTTTGTTGCTGTTTTGTTAAATGGAGGTTTTCTTTAGATATTATGCACTGCGCCACCCTTTTTTACACTTTAATTTAATAATGCTTACCTTGATCAAAGAGGAGAAATGTACCCAAATGATGCTATTAATTCTCTGTGCAATGTTTATGTCAATTGATGTAGAAGTTATTCCTTGTTAGAGACTCTTTTTACCTAGATCTGAGAAGATTTTAATGGTACATTAACAAAGGAATAATCTGTACTATATCCCTTTTTCTTTTATTATATATGTTTATGATCATTACGAGCAAGGTAGATTATTCCTTTGTTTGTTCTTTGCAGGTCACCGGAGAACCCTTAATTCAGCGCAAGGATGATACAGTTGCAGTTCTGAGATCTAGGTTAGAGGCATTCCACAGACAAACAGAACCAGTATGGACTCTTCACTCTACACTTAACGTTTTCCCCCTTGCTCTCCTTCAGTCCTTGTTGTATGCCTCCTTGTATCTGAATTTCAACCTGATTAAAATGCTTATGTATAAAACTTCCGATCTTATATCCTGATATTGTTTCCTAAATAACTTTCCTGCGCGTTATTCATCTAGTAGCTCAATCTTTTGTTTTCAAGTTGAAAAAACTATGGATAGGTACTCTTAGTTTTAAATCACTATCTATCCATTAAATTTTATGCAGAAAGATGTAAAATGTGTCTCAATTAAGGACAACTAGGCCAAACTTAACTCATAAAGCCCGAAATGAGTTCCTGCTCAACTCGATTCACCTTAATACTTGCTTAAACTAAGCTTGATTGAAGTTTTGTTGGATAGACTTGCTGAGATAGCATGATACATTTATTATTTGGTTTCCTATGATCATACTATGACTATAATTGGTTGCCTTAAGTTTCACTTCTAACATAAGGTTTGGAACACTTCTTATGTATTGTATGCCTCCTTAAGTTTCTTAGACTGATTTTAGGTATTTTTATATTGCACAAGAAATCTATAAAGCAAACATAAATGTCTCTATGAATTGCTCCAAGATTGACTCTTGCCAAAGCCCTGAGTTGATGTATGCCAAATACCGATGTGATTATGAAATCTGATTTTTTTTTTATTGATCTAGCATGTGTCTTACTATGTTGAATCTTGAATCTTAATATCTTTTTTCTGTTTTCTAGGTGTATCATGTATTTTTTATTTCTCTTTTTATGGATTTGGATGACATTATTTATTAAATGTTTGGAAATTTGATTGCTAGTGGATACTTTTCCTTGAAAGTAAACTCTATGGCTCTCTAAGTGCTATTTTATGGTATGTTCCTTGTTGTTGTAAAGTACTTCCATTTATTTCTTTGCTGAAAAAACACTAATTTTATTAGGTAAGGAGATCTAAGATTTGTTTCTTCCTTAGCATGGACAAAAGTTGGGTTAATCTAGATAAAAATACTAATGGGTATCGAGAAGGGGTTAAACAATTTGTGTTAAATGCAAAAAGGCGCGGAAGAAATTCTGAAATGCTTATATGCCCTTGTGCAATTTGTCGTAACCTTAGTCGACAAACTGACGAGGACTTGGAGATACATTTGTTGAGTTATGGTGTTGATTCTGCTTATGATATTTGGTGTGCACATGGAGAAGAGGTCCCATCAATAGAGGTGGTAGATGGTGAAAGTTCTGATCCCGTTGATGTAGATTATGATCTTCCAGAAGTGCTTCAAATGTACAAAGATGCTAGTTGTTTTGATGGCGTTGGATGTCCAAGAATAAATGTTACAGAGGAAGATTACAGAAATAAAGTGACCGAGGCAGAAGTCCCACTATATCCCGGATCTAAGAAGAAGTATACAAAGCTATCAGCCACCCTTATATTTTATAAATTCAAAGCCTCTAACGGTGTTTCTCAAGGAGCGTTTGACGAACTTCTTGAAATAGTTAAAGACATGCTTCCCGAAGTAAATACTTTTCCTGAGTCTCTCTCGACAATCAAGAAGTTTTTGAAAGGATTTGATTTAGGGTATGAGAAGATTGATGCATGCGTCAATGATTGTTGCTTATTTAGAGGCAAGGAGAAAGAAAATCTTGATACATGCCCTGAATGTAATGCTTCGAGGTGGAGAGTGAATCCAAGGACCAAAGAGATAGAGGAGGGGGTGGCTGCAAAGGTTTTGCGTTACTTTCCCATAATTCCAAGGATTAAGAGGATGCTTCTTTCGAAATCTACTAGTGAGCTCTTAACTTGGCATTCTACTCATCATAGTCAAGATGGTATGATGCGCCATCCTGTTGATTCTATTCAGTGGCGCACCGTTGATCAAAAATGGCCAATCTTTGCTGCTGACCCTAGAAACTTGAGATTCGGATTATCTACTGATGGATTTAATCCTTACAGATCTCTAAGCTCAACACACAGTATATGGCCTGTGATTTTAGTCATCTATAATCTGCCTCCGAATGTTTGCATGTCAGCAGAGAATTTGATGCTAAGTTTGTTGATTCCAGGGAAGAAACAACCTGGAAATGAAATAGACGTGTATTTGCAGCCGTTAATAGATGACTTGATGGAGCTATGGACTGTTGGGGTCGAGATGTATGATGCATTCAAGATGGAAACATTCAACCTGAAAGCCATCCTTTTGTGGACCATAAACGACTTTCCAGCATACGGTAATCTAGCCGGTTTAAGTACGAAAAGGGAGTTTGCATGTCCTATTTGTGGTCCTGAAACAAAATCTAAATGGTTACCTCTTGCCAATAAGACTGTGTATACTTGTCATAGAGTATTTCTACCCCAATCTCACCCTCTTCGTCGTAAGCACAAGTGGTTTGATGGAACAAAGGAAAAAAGGAAGAGACCAAAGATTTTCAATGGGCTAGCTGTTGTTCGTGCATTACATGGTTTCAAAAATAATTTTGGGAAGACAAAAAAGAAGCCACATTATGCGAAAGGAGACCCTGCAAAATGGTTGAAAAAAAAGTCAATTTTTTTTGACTTGCCATATTGGGAGGTTAGTATGGGGTTAATCTTTTTTTTTTTTGGTCTTTTCTCAACCTTAGCACTAGAATCCCTAATCTAGATGATGCTTCCTGTTGTTAGGTACTTCCTTTACGTCACAACCTCGATGTCATGCATATTGAAAAAAATGTTTGTGAGAATGTGTTGTTATCCACCATATTAGATGTCAATGGTAAATCAAGAATTGGAGATGAGTCTCGCAGAGATCAAGAGCTACTGGAATTGATGGAAGATGCGCCTTTGGAAGACAAATGTGCTAAGTTAGACCTACCGTCAGCAACTTACACTTTAACAAAGGTTGAAAAAATTCAGTTTTTTCGTAAGTTGTATTCTCAGAGGTTTCCAGACGGGTATTGCAGCAATATCAGTAATTGTGTCAAGCTGGGAGAATGTAAGTTGCTTGGTCTCAAGTCCCATGACCATCATGTGTTAATGCAATAGCTGTTGTCTGTTGCATTAAGAGGGCTTCTTCCGGAAGGCCTAAGAAAAGCTTTATGGCGTCTGTCTGCATTTTTCAACGAGTTATGTCAAAGGGTACTAGATAAAAAAAGGTTAGAGGAATTAGAGGAGGAGATCATCATTACAATATGTTTACTGGAGAGATACTTCCCTCCATCCTTCTTTGTCATTATGGTCCACCTTTGTATTCATATTGGAAGAGAAGCAAAGTTATGTGGCCCTGTCCATTTTAGGTGGATGTACCCTTTTGAGAGGTAACCAAATGGATTTGTTTTGATGCCACACATAGTGATTCCTCAATACAAAACATATTTTCATGTTTTGTTAATTTTTTTATTTTTTTTTTGTTAACCTGTCAGATATATGAAGGTACTTAAGGAATATGTTAGAAATCGCGCAAAACCAGAAGTTCTATAGCTGAAAATTACTTAGTTAACGAGTGCTTGAGGTTTTGTGGTCAATACATGAAACAAGTAGATGCAATCAGTTCTAAAAGGAAACGCAATGAAGGAGTTGAAGATGAAACGCTCGAAGAAGGGTCTACACTTTTAAAAGGGCGTTCTATACTCCTATCAGATTCAGACCACAGAATTGCTCATCTTTGTGTGTTGCTTAATAGTTCTGTCATTGAGCCATATATAGAGTAAGTAAAGTGTATGACAAGTTGTTAATGGAAAATTCATTTTGCATTAGTGATTTCTAGACTAACTCAGTCTGATTATTAGGATCCACAAAGCAGAATTAACTCTCTCAGATCCTCGTCTAATTACCGATGTCAACTTGTTAGAGAAAAAACATTTAGAGACCTTCATTTGTTGGTTACAACACAAGGTTTGAGAAACTATAATCTTGTCGTCACTTCTTTGTACATGACAACAATAGCATTATATAGAGGGTTTACTAATAGATGTATTTATTATTTCTCATATACAGATTCAGTCGGAAGCTAGTGTAGAGGGGCAATCGTTGGATACTTTGAGATTGCTTGTGAAAGGGCCTAGATATTATGCTATGTCGCATACGGGCTTCATAATTAATGGAAAACGCTTCCACACAATGGATACAAATGTTTCAACAGCTGATTACGGCGTCCATGTTGAAGCAGATAATAATTTGAATTATTATGGAGTCTTAAAAGACATTTTGGTGTTAGATTTCTATACTTTTCGGGTGGCTGTTTTCAGATGTGATTGGGCAAACATTGTGAATGGTGTCAAAAAAGAGGATGGATTCACCTTAGTTAATCTTCGTGATAACCTAGATAAAAAGGATCCATTCATCTTAGCATCACATGCAAAACAAGTGTTCTATTCTAGAGAATCTGAAAATTCTAGTTGGTATGTGGTGTTAAAGGCTCCTCCTAGGGGATTTCATGATTTAGAAATGTTTGATGAGTCTGTTTTTACATCCTATGTTCCTTTAGATGTTTCTGAACTTGATGTAAACTGTTGGGATTGTGATGAAAGTTAGCTTTGTTGGGTAAACTGTTGTGATCTGGAAAGCTGTATGTTGATGTTTTTCTGGAAAATTGTATGCTGCTGCATTTTCTGGAAAGCTTTCATGTCTTTTTCTGGAAAGCTGTATGCTGATGTTTTTCTGGAAAAACAGTAGAAGGCATGCTTGCTTTGAAGGAAATGCAACAGTTTCTGGAAATGCAATAGTATAAGGAAATGCAACAGTATAATCAACTTGCTTGTCTTCATTTAAGAAAGACATGCTTTTCTTGAATATAATATTTGAACTTGAATATAATATTTGAAGCATCTTTTTCCAGAAAAATATTTGTAGGAAATGCAACATTATAAGACATGCTTTTCTGAAGGATGCTTTCACCTTTGCCCCACATGTTTACCTGATTTCTCCAGCTTCTTGATGGTAAACCAGGCTCTACATCACTTGTCATAGTCACCTTTACTTGTTGCATATCTATGGCAACTACATACCTATATACATCAATCACTATGCTTAATAATGCAGGTCTTCCTGACTTTTCTCTTGCATCCATCACAGCCTATATTAACCTTCAAAATGCAGGTTTGCACCAAAACAGACAAGAGTAATAAGGAATTAATAATTCATGTTATATGAGTTAAAATGTTATTTTCCCTAAAATATATGCAGCTGACATCAAAGGCATAAATGAGACTAGTTGGATTTATACCGGGGTCTTGAGTAGATCTTGTTTACTCATGGTTGAACCTTACAATTCAACCAAAACAACCCTATGTATGATTTTGTTTATAAATTGTATGTTTGGAGTTATGAGATTTTCCTCGTGTGTTCCTTGTGTGTTCCTGAAAGATCACTAAACAGACAAAGGAAGTGGCCAGTTGGAAGAATGAAAAAGAGTGTGTGAAAGATGAGCTGTTGTTCAGCAATCACCATATATGCTTAATTAAAATATACCAATTTTGTTTAGCTTTGTTCATTGATACTTATTTATGACAAGTGAAGCCACGTGTTCGGTGATTCTTATCTATATATACTTTGTAGTCAGGACAAGGAAGCACACATCAACCTTCAATCCACGAGAAGTGCAAGTTGATTAACTGGAATGGCAATGGAGAAGTCGTGGCAAAAGGAATAATCTCAGCCGTAGATCTAAAAGCAGTTGTGCATGGATATGTCCTTGGACCGGATTGTTACAGAGTTTCCATTGAAGAAGTGTTAGTGGAAAATGCTGAATTTTATCGCTATGAGCCCGAATTTACAAACCTCGCGGATTCAATTGGTAGCACAATAGCTTGGCCGAACAAATACATTGTCATTGACGGATAAGTGTGAGAAAACATGCATGTTTCAGCTACTCAGGTACCTATGTATATGCCTGTTGTCTTCATATATGTCATTGTGATGACTCTAGTATGGAAATTGCTATAATCTAATATGGGAAAGATTTTAGTACATGATATAGCTTTGTTTTAGTTTGAAATCTTTTTGTTTTGGCAAATCTACTCCTTGGTTTAGCTTGAGTAGTTGGATTAGTTTTGTTTAAGTTTCATATCATATTTTTTTTGTTGAATGTATTCCTTGGTTCAGTTTGAGTAGTTGGATTGGCTTTAGGTCAGTTTTTAACATCCCTTTGTGTGGTTTGTAATGGCTGGCCACAATTTGTTTGTGGCTCTTGTAAAGCTCATGAAAATGAAACACCAATGGATGGTTTTCAACATTTTGTTCTGATTTAGAGTGATCATTATGAGGATGAATAATATATCTTTGTGTGGGCGTAATGGCTGATTTTTTTGTGTTATTTTGTCAACTATTTCCTTGTCAAATGTATGGTTTCCTGCCTAAGTTTGTCCTTTGTATTTATGTGGTCCTATCAATTTCATGTTAGATGCATTCTTTCTTTTAGGGGCTTAATACCTTTTAAATACTGTTTTCTGTCCTTTTCAATGGCGATTTTTTTGTGTAGCTTAATAATGTTCATGATATTCTGTCTCGCAGATTAATATAATAGCATGATGTTCATCCTTATTTTGGTTGTGCAAGCTCCTGAATATGCCGAAGATGGATCTCTTTTGTCTCTCGCAGCTTAGGCGGCTTTTTTGTAGATAAGTGTGTAACTCTCCATCCAGGTTTATTGGATTTTAGTTTAAAATGGATATATGTAAGCCCCTTAATTAAAATTGTGGAGCTCATTTTGTACAATGTCAAAACTTTGCCAATGCATGTGTTTTGTAAGAATCTTCATATTTTCTTTATGATTGTGTATGTGGTTTGTGGACAATTTGAAAGGCATCAATATGGGTTATATAACAGCTACAATGTGGTGAATTTTGGGCAATTTGAATGGCAGCAAAAAAGGGGTATATATAGCAGGTAAATGTGGTATTTATTTATAATATTAAAAAAAAAAAGTAGGTTTTTATGGCGTTTTAGAACGCCATGAAAACCTACTTATTTTGGTAATAGTAATCAAATCTATAGCGTTTTATAAACGCCATAGAAACTATTTTCTATGACGTTTTATAAACGTCATAGAAACTACTTTCTATGCCATTTATAAAACGCCATAGAAAGCAGTTTCTATGACGTTTTATAAACGCCATAGAAACTACTTTCTATGGCGTTTTATAAACGTCATAGAAACTGCTTTCTATGGCGTTTTATAAATGTCGTGGAAACTATTGTCATGACATTTTCAAAACTATATTATGACGTTTAAAAAACGCCATGGAAAACACATTTCATGGCGTTTACAAAAACGCCATAGATTTTTTACAAAAAGCACGGCGTCACCTTAGACGGCGTTTGGGGATGGCGTTTAAAAACGTCATGGAATCATTTCTATGGCGTTTTTCAAACGCCGTCAAAGACCTTGTTTCTACTAGTGACATTTTAATTTATAGATCCCGGTTTTTGTTTTAAATTAAGTTGATAGATAAGTAAAAGATTGGTGGCTCTTTATTTACCTATTCAAGGAGACTCCAAATTACTTTTTTTATCAGTCACACCTTGGAACTCGTTAGAAAAATAGATCCGACAATTTCACAAATACTTAACGATTAAGATATACTCCGTATAAGTAACAAGAAAACCAAGGAAAGAATAATGGAAATATTTGGACAGCTAAAACTAAGTCGGAAAATAACACTTGTCACAACTTGGTGGTGCACGTGGGAAAATTTCACAAGGCAAATGATGAAAAACTGGGAGAAAACTAAGATCAGGGACGACAACCACAAGACAAGCAATAACGGTCCGATTTACATCGAGAAAGAAAAGAATCTTGCGGTGGAACAAACCATCGTTAGGAACACATAAAATAAATTTCGATGGTACGTAGCAGCAAAGCCGATGGAAATTCCTCGGCAGGGTATCACTACAAAAAAAAACAATTTAGAAACGGCTACATGCCGTGGCGAAAAGCTCATTTGCCGTGGCAAAAGGGTGGTAGCAACGGCTATAGCCACGGGAAACCAGCCGTGGCGAAACCTTCGGTGGCAAAAGAGTCTGACGACGGGATTTGTCGTCGCTAGATTAAAGGGCCACGGTATAGCCGTCGCTACAAACGATTCCGAAGCGAATTAGGCCAAAACAGCTGCGACGGGAAGCTGCCGTGGCTATAAAGTTTTCCCGCTAAAATTTTGGCGGTTTTCCCCTTGTTAGCGACGGCAAGCTGCCGTTGCTAAGCGTAGCCAATATCTTAATTTATTTATTCCGTTTGCGACGGCAAGAGCCGTGGCCAATGGTGAAGCATTTTCCCTGTTTCACCTGTTCGGATCGATCCTCCCTCTTTTAATTCTAATCACATACATATTGCTAATCACCAATAACCAAATCTCAAATATGTTGCAACCATAATAGAATATGCCATATAACATATATAGATTTAATATACGAATTAACATTCGAAACACACCTACATACTAGTGATTTAAGTATATAACAAAAATATGCTCCAAAGTCCGGAGTTTTAGCATTCCGACAAAAGGTGTGAGTGTACATACACTCATGGAGCCAAACAAAATCATACTTGTTCTTTTGGTGCTAAAATATTCCACACCTCAGGGAGCAGCTCCAGTGTCTTGTGGAACATTTCTGGCATTTTTCCATCTTGACCAATAAACAACATCAATTCGCCTACAATTCAAACGCAGCAGATCAGATGTGATGAAACCATCGGAAACATTATTTAAAAAACACAAACAATAACATAAAAATAGACGAACCAAACATCCACTATCCTAGTAGCATGATTTCATGCGGACATTCAGAGACCAACTCAGCTGCTGACTCAAATTAAGATAATCTTGCAGAAGGTTATCAGGAGATGACAATAGGGGGAAAGAGAGAGATTTTGTTTAAATCTTATTGAGATAGATGAAGAATGATTCAGAAGGGGAAATAAATGGCAGCCCAAGATTTCAAGAAGAGTTGATGTTATGGGCTACACTGCAATGAGAACATGTGATTGAATGTTACGAAATTCAGCACAGGCTCGAGCCCTAAAATATTCTAACAGCAAAAGTAATATAATAGACTCAACATACCAAGATTCCAAGCAGATTTGTATCACCAGCTTCTGAAGGAGAAGCAAGCTGATTCAAAAAGTGGGTCCACCGTGTCATAGGAGCAGAAAAAATCAAGCTAGCACCTGATACAAGCTAAATTGTTCTTTTTTCAAGAATGTATGAGAAATTCTTGCATCATAAAAAGTAATAACAATAATGAATCTTTATGAGAATAAAGAAAAGCCCATAAAGATTAGATCTGATGGGGAAAAAAAACTAGAACCTGTGGAAAAACCGGATTGGGTCCTAGATAAAGATGAATCAAGCTCCTTTAGAAAGCCAACAGAGCTGCTGAATGAAAGCAGGTACCTGAACACCTAAACAATTATATACTATTTGTTTAACACTATTAAAAATCGATAATGCTTGCATAAAATCTTCTTCAAGAGTTGGGATGTAATCAGAATCAGGTATACATTACAGGAGAAAAAAACATACAAGAGTTAAAGATAGGTGTCAGAGAACAACTGATTGCTGGGAAAAGTTAGAAGTACCTTAAAACAAACCTCAAAACCCTAGAACTTGTAATTATCCAAGTAACTATCAATATATGCTTCAATTCCTTAACCAAAATAATAAGAGAAACCAATAGAATCGATAATATGACACATATGTTTACTCTATCGAAAGGATGAGTTCTTTGATAATTCTAATCTAAAATATTGATGTATCCACATTATCTAGCTCTAGTGAAAGAAAATGAAATAGCTTGGCCATGATATTTGTAGTCAAACATCGAAAGGCTCTTCCTATTTTTTAATGTTCATGCCCCAAAACAATCCAGGTTTAGTCTATAGATGGCAACCACCACTAGTCCAGCTTTAGTATATAGATCATAAAAAGAAAAGGGTGATCAAGTCAACTTCAAACATGGTTTTACATGACTTGTAAAAAAAATTGGTTGAAAATGGTAGGACATACGTAAATTGTATCTTGGTTCATTCTATATTGAAGGATGTACAAGGCGGATCACTCATTTAGATAACTAAGTTGCATCAAATCATCCACACCATCAAGGATATCAAGATTTGCTAGTATTAAACAATCAGCTTGCACCTATATAACCTGAAAATGGATCAGGTGATTAGAACATGTTTTCATGAGAGAAGTGTGCAAGTATGCTATCAATACGAGGATACTAACCTTTCTGTCAGGCAGTGAAATGGTGCTTTCAGACCCCAAAGTGGATAAAGTTCTAGCAAGCTCCCAGCTCCCATTTGGAAGGTGGTACCAAGATTGAAGATTATGAAAGAATATTTATAATTAGGAGACTGGGATGAATAAGTATGCAGGCAACACTATGCAAAAATAGTTAAACATTCACTAGAATAGAACGACTATAAATTAGTCTACCATTCTACTCCTCTTATATACTAGCCTGCAAATTATGAATAAAGTTACCAACCATGGCAAAGATGAATCATATCCATTATTTGCTCCTATCAAGTATCAGAAACTTTTCACAGGAAAGATATGAAAAGACAATAGGCTTATAACAAGTTATTAGGTAAATTTTCCAACTCTCTTCTCGGCTAACTAAATCCAAGGATGAAGAATAAAACCAAAATCACTAAATGATTTTTTTTTTAAATATGTGAACCGTGACCCTTTAGCCCAAGATAAAATGTACCTGGTTGAGGACTTTCCATGGGACAGCTCTCATCCTGTCCAATTTGTTAATGAACGCAACCCTTGGAACTTCGTATCTTTTCATTTGGCGATCAACAGTGATAGACTGACTTTGCACACCACCAACACTACAAAGAACAAGAATGGCACCATCAGGGACTCGCAAGGCTCTCTCTACTTCAATGGTGAAGTCACCGTGTCCTGGAGTGTCAATAATATTAATCTGCGAAAGCACCACAAGTGATCCATTTTAACACCTCTAGGGAACCAGAAAAATAAATATAAAAAATAGCCACCAAATAAATTGGCAAGAACAAGTGACACCAGCAACGTTCTTTCTTCATGGCTGCCCTACTTTGTCATCCTGTTACAGTTTACTATAGAACATCGAAGAATTGGTCATATCAAAATCGAGTTACAACAAATTGCCAGCCTTGCATATGTGGAAGTTGACAAATTTGTTTTCTTCATTACATAGAAATTATACTCTCGTCTGATCAAGACAAAAGCCCTAACAGCATCAATGATCTTAGCAAAAACACAAAAAATCAAACCAAAGCACGAGCATATAGTAACAAACTTAAACGGAAAAATGGGGGCTAGTGAATAACCTGATAATCCTTCCAGCTGCAATAAGTAGCGGCAGACTGGATAGTAATGTCTTTCTCTCTCTCTCCAGGTCCATGGAATCCATCTTGGCACCGAATCCATCTTAACAGAACCTGCTCGGTGAGCGTGGTCTTGTCGGAATGGATGTGAGCGGAGATCCCGATGTTCCGAACCCTCCAAATATGAGAACATCTAGATTAGGAAGTGCCATGATAAGGGGAAAAGGAACTCAAAAGCAACTAAATTGAAGCATACACAAGCACCCAGTCACTTCCGATTACATTTGAAGAGAAACTAAACATATATGATTCTCTTCACAATGTATGATAGAAGAAAGAACAACATTTACAAGCCATATATTTACAGTTTTCGGTTGAATGCTTCATTCGTCAGAATTATTGTTTTCCTGGATGTTTTCCTTTGATGTGAGACAGTGGTGCTAAGAACACTTTGAAACATAGCTACTGAACAAACTGGTCTTATGTAACATCTTAAAGGGAATGGAAGCACAATTTTGGAATGATGGGAATGCATAGTTATTGGATATTTGGATACTCTTGGAAAGAGCTAGAACGGGATATTTCCTGAACATTAGTAGAATAGTAATATTTTTGAAACATCACAGTTGAATACCGTTCTGTCAAAAGGTCCTTTGCAAATTGAAATCGAAGGAACTCAAGTCCCTAAATTCCCAAATCAAACCTTAAATTAAGAGGATACCAAATCAAACCCTCAATTAAGAGGATAGAAGAAAATGGAGATTCAGATCAAAGAAGTGAATAAAAAACCCTAGAAATAAAATTAAGGTGATGAGAAATTGAGAAGGGTATCAAACCTTTGAACGTTTAGATGTTATTGAGAGACGACGATGGTGGTTCGCTGAAGAGGTCGGGAAGAGACGGAGGCGGGGCGGTGATTCTTACAAAGGGATGGAACGGAGGAGAGAGGCGAAGCGGTGGTGTTGTCGGCGACGGAGGCTCGAAAGCCCTAAATTAAGAGGATACCAAATCAAACCCTCAATTAAGAGGATTGAAGAAAATAGAGATTCAAATCAAAGAAGTGAATATGAGAAATTGAGAAGGGGATCAAACCTTTGAACGTTTAGAGGCGACAATGATGGATCGCTGAAGAGGTCGGGAAGAGATGGAGGTGGGGTGGTGATTCTGACAAAAGGGATTGAACGGAGGAGAGAGGCGAACTGGTGGTGCTGTCGGCGGCGGAGACTCGACAGTGAGCACAAGATCTGAGAGAGGTATCGACGGTGTGGGGCGGCGGCGGCGGCGTGCGCACAAGCAAAGGGCGAAGGCGATTTAGAGTCTGATTAGAGAGAGGTCGAAGAGTGCAGTGGAGATCGAGGGACTGATTTGGAGAAAGAGCCATAGATACGGAGAGGCGAGAAGCAGGAGGCCGAGGAGAGAGAGATCCAAGAGGGATACGAGGAAAGAGGGCGGTGATTTTAGGGTTAGATAGAAACCCTTGTTTTTCACAAGCGGGAAATATACCGCCCAAACAACAATAATTTTTTTTAAAAAAAGTTTTCACCCAACAAAAAAAAAAAAAATTGAAGTAGAATATAGTATTGTATGTTTCTCTTTTTTAATTTCTTTTTACTTTTTTATTTCTATTTTTTAACAAAAAAAAAAACTTACTTAATTTAGCCACGGCATCCCCGTGCCGTAGCAAATATCAACCAACTATGCCAACATTAGCTACGGGACTCCACTGCCGTGGCAACGCCATAGTAAAAACTAACTCAATTGCCACGGCAAGCCTTGTCGTTGCTATCATCAGTGGCAAATTTGATTTTTTGTTACCCATTGGCCACGGCAAGGGTTTGCCGTTGCTACGCGTGGTGGCTAATATGTTTTTTTTTGTAGTGTATATTATTCGTGAAGAAGAACGGATACCTTTTGGAAGGGCACGTACAATTTGGCCAGAAGAGTGCGCTTTTCTTGGAAGCGTTGTGACTTAAGATGGGTCTTCTAAAAGGAAAGGAGATTGGTCTGCTACGGTTGCAAATCGATGGCGATAACCTGACCATCATCAACGTCCTCAAAGGTTCCTAGTCTTGCCATTCGGAGATATATTGAGGTCCTGATTAGAAATATTCTCTTTTTATTACGGTGGTTTGAGGAGGTGGGGTTTTTCTACATCTTCATAGAAGCCAACAGGATCGCCGTATTTGCGCATAGCACATCGCTCTACCATTGAGCTAAGAGGCTTTTAAAGTAGATTTAAAACAAGTTCAACAACAACAATTTCAGCAAATTCTAGTTTTATAAAGAAAGTTCAGCAACAACAATTTCAGCAAAAAGAAGGATCAAACTAAGAGTCCTCACCAAAAGAGTAAAAATATTCCTCTCACAAGTCTAACTCCAAATTTCCTTCCACAACGTTGTTGTTGAAACCCCGATTTCAACTTTGTTGTTGCTGCTGAAACAGGGGTTTCAGCAACGTTGTTTATGGTTTCAACAACGTCGTTGATGCTGAAACCCCGGTGGTTTCATCAACTTTGTTGGTACTGAAACTCCGGTTTCAGCAACGTGTTGTTAACATAATAAACAAACTCACCACGTCCATTGTTTGCAGCAAATTCCCAAGCAAGTGAACACGCTCCTCTTCATCATTCACACCATCAAGCATTATGTACTCAATGAAGCAGTCCATGACAGTTGGTATGTGATCACAGTGCAATCTGCAACTTCCACAAAATTGATTTCAGCATAACGAATTTTGCTAATAAAAATTTATTTCAGCATTTGAGATCCCACAAAAAAAAATTCTGAAATTTCCAATATCCAAACTCTAACAAAGAAAACTCAATCACATAGCAAACTAACCACAAATTCACTTTTCATTACCAATAAAAATGCTTAAAACAATTTGTATTTTTAATATAATTTGGAATATTAATTTGCTAACAACGAAAATGCTGAAAATGATGAACTCACCTTGCAAAATCGTTTGCGCACATATGGATCAATTAATTTGATGATTAATTAACCACGTTGCTATTAATTAACCAAATTGTCCATAACAGTGAATCTTCAATCATCGTTCCATTTCAACAGGATTGAATCCCCAAACATCATTGATAACTAATTTAATACAAATATTCAATCATCATTCAATTTCAGCAGGATCCAACAGAAGAATGAGAGAGTGAAGGAGAAGAAGAACCTGGAGACCAAGGGCGCCTGCTTCTCAAATCTGCAACAGGAGATCGCTCGAATTCAATTTCAGCATCGATCTGCCATGGCACCAGTTGAAGAACAGGAGAAGCAGGGAGATAGGGTGGAGAGGACGGTTCTTCCAAAACGTCATCGTTCCACTGACTGAGAGGTTTCATTCATCCATGGCGTTCTACGCGGACGAAGATGACGTCTGGAGGTGCGTCGATCACCCTTTCAGACGGCGCAACATCGACGTTTACCCTGCCTGCCTCCGCGAGAAGCTCGTCGCACTCTGTCCTGAATGCGCTAGCCTCCGTCCCTGCAATTGCTGCTCCACCAACTCCGCAACGTCTTCCTTCTCCTCCTCCTCGTCCTTGTCCTTCATCTCATTTCCAGGCGACGCGGCCTACAGTAATTCCGCCTGCGGCAGAAGCCTCGGATCCGTTGGGAGAGTGTCGAACTTAATCGAGAGCCAGCAATCGTACCGGAGATCCAGATCTGTCGTCGTTCCATTCTTTAAGTCGGCGAGGTTTTCCTCCGCCAGAGAATTCGACGATCTGAGGGAGATATCGGCGGCTCTAATGCGGCGGCAGGGGAGGACGAGGAAGGAGATGGAGGAGTCGGCTGAGGATTTGGGGGTTTTTTACTTTTGTGTTGAAACGGCGAGAGATCGATGAAGAGATTGATGGAGATCTGAGATTAGGTTTAGATAAGAAGGGTAATTTTGTCCATAAAATTTTAGGTGGACAAAACCCCAATTTGCCACACTTGGGGGACACTTCCTCAATTGATCAAAAATTTGCGCCAAAGGCGCAAATTTTCTCTTTTTTTTTATCAGTAACACCTTGGAACTCGTTAGAAAAATACATCCAACAATTTCACAAATACTTAACGATTAGGATATACTCCGTATAAGTAACAAGAAGACCAAGGAAAGCATAATGGAAATATTTGGACAACTAAAACTAAGTCAAAAAATAACACTTGTCACAACTTGGTGGTGCACGTGGACAGGTATAAACAGAAAATTTCACAAGGCAAATGATGAAAAACTGGGAGAAAACTAAGATCAGGGACGACAACCACAAGAGAAGCAATAGCGGTCCAATTTACGTCGAGAAAGAAAAGAATCTTGCGGTGGAACAAGCCATCGTTAGGAACACATAAAATAAATTTCGATGGTACGTAGCAGCATAGCCGATGGAAATTCCTCGGCAGGGTATATTATTCGTGAAGAAGAACGGATACCTTTTGGAGGGGCACGTACAATTTGACCAGAAGAGTGCGCTTTTCTTGGAAGCGTTGTGACTTAAGATGGGTCTTCTAAAGACAAAGGAGATTGGTCTGCTACGGTTGCAAATCGAGGCCGATAACCTGACCATCATTAACGTTCTCAAAGGTTCCTAGTCTTGCCATTCGGAGATATATTGAAGTCATGATTACAAATATTCTCTTCTTGTTACGGCGATTCGAGGAGGTGGAGTTTTGCTACATCTTCAGGGAAGCCAACAGGATCGCCGTGTTGTCAGGATCTTCCAAACTGTTGTGACGTCATTTCCACTCTGGGATAGAGAATTGTTGGTGGTCTAACTGGAGTATCAGCTGCAGGTGACAAGTACAGGTCGGTCCTGAACGAGAAAGAAGCACAAACCATAGCATGGAGACATGGTAGCCCTCCCACTTATGATGATGTCAACCTTCTCTTTGAGCAGGGAAGAACTAAGGTAAGTTGTCGCAAACTCGATCTTCTTCCTATGATCACATATATATATAAGTCATCTTGTTCTTACATATGGATAACAGGTCTGGCCTTCAGGCTCACTAGAAGAAATTGTTCAAAACGCTATCAAAACATGGGAGATGGAGCTTTCGCACAAAACCCGGATTCAAGACTTTAAGTCTGTGAATCCTGATAAGTTCAAGCTCATTGTGAACGGTACAGTGTACAAATGATTCATACTATATATATATATATATATATCAACTTTTGTTAATGAAGGAAAAAACATTCAATTTTATGGAATTTTTGTTACTAATTATATGTTGCAGGAAGAGAAGGAATACAAGGGGAGGAATGCTTAAGGATTGGGAGTTACAATGCTTTGCTGATGAGCTCTCTACCGGACAAATATCAACCCTACAAGGCGGAGCAGGAGAGCTTTGAGTCGTCCCACGAAGCCTTCCGATCAGCCTTTCCTAGAGGATTCGCGTGGGAAGTCATCGACGTGTATTCGGGTCCTCCTTCGATTGCCTTCAAGTTTAGGCATTGGGGCTACTTTGAAGGCCCTTTCAAAGGCCATCCTCCCACCGGGAACATGGTTGAGTTCTTCGGCATGGGCTTTCTCAAGGTCGAGTTTGTTCCATCATTTCACAATCAATCATATCATATTCAATAATTAAACCACCGCCAAATTTTACATTAATTAAATATTACAAGGATCATGAATCTCGATCTTCAACATTTGACCCGACTTAAAAATACATGAAATCAATATATATATATACGTATATAATTAATTTGGGTAAGATGCATAAAACTCCAATAATGGTACTTTTTAATCAATCACCCCGTACATCGATCATTTGAAAATGAAATAAAACTACTCCCTGTGTTTTCTTTCAATTCAAAATTAATTGAGATTATTAATTGTTTTGCAGGTAGATGAATCTTTGAAAGTAGAAGATGCGGAGGTGTACTATGATCCGGGAGAGCTCTTATCAGGGCTTATTAAGAACGGTGTCGTCTCAGATTCAGTTGATGCTGCAAAATGTCCATTTGCACCCAAACATTAACTAGTTTCGTTTTTCTGGATTAAGTCGTCGTTACTCCACTTCGATTTGCAGACTCGCTCGCACATTAGTTTCATTTTTCTCTCTTTTTTAATGTCGATCTCCTGCTTTCCAGATTCACTTTTTATGTCTGAATAATCTCATAACTCATATGGTCTTCAGTTTCAAAGTTTAGATATTGTGGTGTAAACTCCGATCTAAAATCTAAAATATTTTACTTTTCAATACATATTTTTTAAAAATTAAAAAATATATAAAATGAAAATTTTAAATAATTTTTTTTAAAAATATTTTACTTTTTTAAATATAAATAAATAAATATTTTATATTTTATATAGTTTTTAATTCCTAAAAATATGTATCAAAAAGTAAAATATCATTTATTTTAGGTCCGGAGAGTAGTAGGTTGTTTGTGCCTCCTTGTCCTATCAATCTGTAAAATTTCCTCTGAACTCTTTGTATTACCTTTTTATTATAATTATCCGTAAGGATGCTCTAAGATGATCTTCTTAAGCCATCTTAATTCTTGCTACCGTAAAAAAAATTGTAAAATTTCCGTTCCAAAATTGAGATTCCCCTTGTCATCAATCAATTATGTCCAACTTCATTGAAGCATGCCCAATAGCTTGCCTAAAAAAAATTCCAAAATAAAAAATTTGCAAATTATATATTCTGAATTTTTATTTCCATTTCCACAATATGCTATAAATTGTTAATATTCCAACATAAATTTCCATGACTTACAATAAAGAAAAACTCTACAAGCAAATTTGTTTCTAAATCCACCCGACAAGTTACCTATACTTGTTCAACTCGTCGATAGCTTCGTTTTGATATATTATAAGCATCAATCCGATAGCCTAATAATTTGAAATGTCTTTTAATTAGAAATTTTACAAGTTTAAATTTTAATTTTATATCTCATTACACTATATATTGTATGCTAAGCTAACAATTAACACGTTACATATTCAATAATTAGGTCTCAAATGGTTTCTTTTTAGAAAAACAATGCTGTTATAGACAAAAACGAAGTCGTTTTGTTTGTTTAATGAGAAAAATATACAATAATTAATGAGACAATTTTGAACTAAAACATTATCGTTTTGAGCTAAAATATTGTCATTTTAATCTAAAACAATGTTGTTAAGAACTAAAATATCACCATTTAAACTAAAATATCATATTTTTAATCCACTAAACTAAAGAAAACTTTTATCAAAAAGATTAAGCAACTTGTATAAAATCCCCCTCTATAAATTTATGGCTCCATCACTACATCTACCCATAATTTGTTTAGTATGTTGAGATAATCTCAAACTCCTCTGATCCAATAATAAATTCAGTATGAGAAAAGGATAAGAACTAAATCTATCTACTTGTCAACTCGAGAATTCATATATATATATATATATTTACGTTTGTTCAACTTTAGATTTCATATATTTCTTCGAAAACAAATTAATTTCTTCCAACTTGAATTGATTTGTCAGTGATCTATATATGTCTTCATGCGTGTTGACGATTGTAAGATGACACAACAAGTTCGGATGGTTGATTTTACAAATAAATGCACTTAGTTTTCAGCTGCAGGTAGGGAGGAAAGTGATACCCTAATTAATCAGTGTAAATCTTTTGCCCTAACTTTCCACTCTACAACTCCGTCCCATAAAAATAATTTAAATATTAATTTTTAAAAAAATATATATATTTAGCTTCTACATTATTATTATAATATTTTTTTTTTAAAATCTAAAAATATCAAAAATATTATAATAATTCAATAAAGATAAAAAGATTTTAAAAGTATTACTTTACAATATAATTTTTTAAAATTTTTATAAGTTCATTATTTTTAAAAAAAAATTGTCAAATATGTTATAATAATCATGTAAAAGATAAATATACTTTTTAATCTATATTATAATACTAAAGGAGAAGTCGCCTACGACATGTGGCGGCTTCTCCTTTAATATAGGGATTTTAGTTTTAAATTAGTAATTAATTAAGTCTAATAAGATATAAATCCAATTAAAATACATGCAGTTAATTTATGATAACAATTAATAACAAACTTCCACACAAACGAAGGATAAGAATTAATTAACAAACAGATAAATGCAAATCTACATATTTGACATATAACTAACATACTCATTTCAAACAAAAAATCTATTAATTAATTAAGATATGTCGATCTTATCTGATTTATTTGGATTAATTAATTAATTAAGTTATGTCGTATCTTAGTTGTTTGGATACATAACTAACCAAATCCCATTAATTATAAATCTTATTGTTTGGATTTGCAATCAACCGAGTCCCCTTACGTACAGATCTATATATTGAGTTGACGATTGATGATTTTAGTATGTTGTATAATCATTGTTTTTTCAGCCGAGCTAATTAAATTGTCCACGATGACAAATAATAAAGGTAAGACGACCATAGAGAAGAACAATAGAAAGCTTCAAAAGTGAGGTATGGTTTTTTTTTTATTAACAAAAGTGAGGTATGGTTTTTTTTTATTAACAAAAGTGAGGTATGTTAGATCTTTAATTTATGCGTATGTTTTACATATATGATCTTTTTGTTATCGAGAATTATAAGGATTCATCTTTTTATTTTATTTTTTTTCAGGCGATGAAAACATTGATGTCAGCAACCGAAAATTCCATTACCTGGATGATCGAGGTACTACCATAAAACCTAAACACCACACTAATCCGATGGAATATTATTGTTGGTGCATTAAGAATATCAAGATCGATCACCAAGCTACAATGATCCTGAACAAGTTCATTCGATTGATATGATTTTAATAAATGACAAGGTAATTGTGTTTATCGATTGATTAGTATATTTACACTTGAAAATTTATTTGCATGCGTAAACATTTGAATTTATGACTTATGTACAGGGTTTGAAGATATAGACAAGCGTCCATTACAAATTACTATTTAAACAACCTAAACACCACACTAATCTGATGGAATATTATTGTTGGTGCATTGAGAATATCAAGATCACCAAGCTACAATAATCCTGAACAAGTTCATTCGATTGATATGATTTTAATAAATGACAAGGTAATTGTGTTTATCGATTAATTAGTATATTTACACTGTAAATTTATTTGCATGCGTAAACATTTGAATTTACAACTTATGTACAGGGTTTGAAGATGTATACAAGCGTCCATTACAAATTACTATTTAAACAAAGTCAAGCACATGAAAGAAGAGCTTACATATTCCATCAAGGATTTTGGAGACTGTATGAACATTACGTTAGAGTACGATGCAATCTATTCATACATTGTATTTTACTCAGATTGACCAACCATCTATTCTGATGGACGGATTTCATTTTGTCGAGTTCGATGTTATTTATTTCAATATAGTTTAGTGATGTATAATCGTAGTTATAAAATAAGGTTCAATTATAAATAATTTTTATACAATACCAAATCAATATTATAATACTAAAGGAGAAGTCGCCTACGACATGTGGCAGGAGATTAATTGATTAATTGATTTATCTTAAAATTGATTTATCTTCAATGATTGTTAAAATCTAAACAAACTTATTTTTAAATAATAAAATCTAAATAAAATAGGATTTGTTTTAAACAAAATCTAAATAAAATCTAAATAAAATTAATTTATCTTAATTGATTGTTAATTGATTTATCTTAAAATATGATTTGTTTTAAACAAACTTATCTTCAATTCCCTCAGAGGATCGAGACTAGGATTTGCAAATCTAAATAAAATTGATTTATCTTAATTTATTGTTAATTGATTTATCTTACAATAGGATTTGTTTTAAACAAACTTATCTTCAATTCACTTAGAGGATCAAGACTAGGATGTGCAGTATATTTTTTTTTTCTAATATTAAATATATTAATTTAAAAAAAAACTCCGCACACAAGTGCGGGTACTAAACTAGTGTTAATTTAAAAGTAAAGTATTTTTGTGAGGCGAGGATGTAGGACGGGAAGGTGGGGAAATCCTCCGCTAATTAATGGCATAAACTTTTGGTTCTCAAATTACAAGGAGCCACGGAATCAAAGGATTAGGTAAAGATATTAAGCCCACTTGAACTGGAAAGGATCTAAAAAAAAGATATTACTACATGACGAAATTTCAATTATTCGAGCTTTGAGATTTAATTTTTTAACTATCCTTAAATAGGTCATTTTATACAAAATCACTCCTTTAATTCAATATTGCATAAAACTACCCCTAAACATGTTCAAGTAGCGCATCACTATCCCACTTTCCCGTTTTCCTTAAAAGCTTTGTAAAATTGTTAAAAGCCTATTTTACCCCTTTTTTTTCTGAAAAATGAAAAGATTTGAGAGACCAAATAACCGAAAACTCGAGATGTTGACGAATCAACAGACAGACTAATCACCATAATATAATACAAAACCGCAACAATAGTTGAACCAGGGAACTAAATTGGAGCCAAGGTTGTGAAAGAAACAGACGATGAACCAAATCAAGCACTATTGAAAAGTAGTTCAATAGGATTCAAACACGTATGGATAGTGAAGATGAAATTTTAAGAAAGTGTCGCTTAGAAACAGGGTCGCCATGATTGATTTGCGCTTTTGTGGGATTGGATATCCTAGGGTTCCACGATTTTGTAAGGTTAAGGAGATTTTGCAAAATTAGAAGGGGTATAAATGAAATGGTTCCTTTTGTCTTTCTTACTCCATCTTTGTGATGGTCCCTCCTCCGGTTTGCCCAAAAAGAGATTAAAATTCTAATTATCTTCATCACTTTCTTTTATTGTGGGACAAAGATGAAAGTTTGAGAATAAGAACAATAATAACATAAATATTTATTGTAGTCACCAACACTATGTTAGCTAATCTCTGACAAAAAAAGAATTGATTTTATCATGACATAAATAGGGTTTCAGATTATGCAAAGTAAAAACATTTCTTGAAAAGGTAAATAAATAGATGTGGTGAGTTATCAAGTTACAAAAGTATAAGACCATACTACGAGTCTCATGTAAGAACCAAGGAATCAACAACAAAAAGGATTCCTTAGTGATATCCCAAAAAACATCCAAACTCGGCTACGTATACCACTACCTCCCCATCCGCTAATCACATCCACCAAGCTATACATAAAGACTAGTGTTCCCTACTTAGCTTTCGATCCAGCCTTTTAACTAGCGAGTTGCACTTCACTTAGCTAAAAAGCGGGATCGACAGCTGATCAAAATATGTGTTGCACAAATCTTGGGGTAAAAAGGCTCCCCACTAAAGACTAACTTGTTTCTATACCACCATGTAAAATAGATAATTGCTTCAAAAACTAAGAGCTTAGCTTGGAATAGTGGCGCCTTCTGAATCTTCGTGGGCTATGTAGCAAACCATTCCAGCCACTCTCGAACGTTGGTATGTCAACACCCATGCAATGCCAATCCACCCTAAAACAAGGTTCGCCACCTCTTGGATGCCCGAGCATTGAAACCAAAAATGCTCCTCTGATTCTTCTGCAGATTTGCAAATCATACACTCCGCTGCTTCCTCACCCTTCCAGTGCTTTACCTTTCTGCCTGTGCTAAGCTTGCTCTTCGCTGCGAGCCACACTACAAAAGCCCATTTCCGACATACAAGCCAAGCTAGTCGGGGATCTTGTACTGGTAAAGCAAAAACATTTCAAAAGTTTATATAGAGTTTTGAAACCCTAGTTCGGACCATGGGTAAGAGGCACAAAGCAGATAAAAATATAGTTATCCCATAGATTATGCCTAAAACACATGATTTAACATCATGGTCATTCAAAAGTTTTTATGTTTGTGATATAGGCGGTGTTCTAAATATCGGGGATATTTAGAATCCGCTACGATATCGGCATATCAAGTGAAAAATATCGGTCAATGTCGATATATCGAGTCAATATCGACGATATATCAGGGATATTTAGAATTGCCAACTTTGATAAGGTAACTTTAGCCTTTATGACCCGATATATCGGATCAATATTGACGATATATCAAGAATGTTTAGAATTGCCACCTTTGATAAGGTAATTTTAGCCTGTAGGAATGAAGTTGTTTTTATCGTGTCAAGTTTATTTGGTAATTTTGCAATTTAAATACTGTATTAATTTTTCATGTGGATTTTTACATTTTGAAATATAAATATAATGTTTATAGTTAAAAATTAGCGAAACCGATAAATCTGATATATCATTTTTACTCCAAACCGATACGACTCCGATACCGGATATTTAGAACCGTGGATATAGGCAAGGCGTGAAGATGAAAGGAACAATTTGAGGTAAGGATGAAGAAGATTGCGAAGACGAAAGGAACAATTTGAGATAAGTAAGGAGGTGGAACCGTGATTGGTGCCATCATATATGCACTTACAGATGTTGCTAAAAGGATATTTACTCGAACCCAACCCCCCGACTAGTTGAGTAGTTGTAAGCTCAAGTGGAGGATACACAAGCATTGTGGATTTGAATATTCTTTTCAAGTAAACAAGTTGGGCCAACGGGACCAACCCAATAAGTACACTCGGCCCAACATGACACCGCTATCAAAATTCAAAACGATGACTGGGTCTAATCGTCTCTATGCATATATCACTGGCACAGGCACTGACACTGACACCTGACATAGACACAAGTGGGGATCCAACCACGTTCCATTGTAGGCAAGAGCGTAGGACAGTGTCTTTTTTGCCTATCTCATAGGGGGCCTCCAATCCATTTCATATTTTCATACATATATTATGCTCAAGTGTCTAATACGCCCAACATTAATTCCCTACCCACCTAAACAACCCTCCTTAGAGCATCTTTAATGGTGGTACTCCAAGTACCATAGCAATTAAAAAAAAAAAATGTAAGAAAAAGTAAGAATTTTGAAAGAACCAATGAAGAAAAGTGAGCTCAAGTCTCATTCTTACACAATACCATAGAATATTACCCAATTAAAAATTAATTGTGGGTTACATTAGATTTTTACTTCCAAAAAAAAATTGTAAAAGGAAAATTTGATGCAAAAAGTAAATTAAGATACTCATGTTAAGTATCATGGTTGTGGAGTACCAAATATTAAAATGAGGTGGATGTGTGAGAAATGGTAAAAAGTAAGTTATGGTACTCATCATGAGTACCATGGTTAAAGATGCTCTTAATCCAACCCAAATTTGTCAGATCGATCAATTTGCATAATAAGCCCAGGGAAGTGTTCAATGATAGAAATAGAAGCATCAAGCAAGCAGCGACCAGAGACGGAACTAGGGGTGGGCTCGTATATGCTACAGCCCACCCCATTTTACCAGTAATATGTATAATATAGGTATGCTAATGGACATATTGTTTAATTAGCTCAGTTGGTTGAGAGGGCAGATTGGAATAATATATAGCCGGGTTCGAATCCCCATCCTCCTACCCAAGATTGTAATCCTAGTTTCGTGCCTGGCAGCGACACGATCACGCTAACAAAAGTAGCTGCCACGAAATGTCTAGTGTTTGATTTCAATGGTTTATTTCCTAAAATCAAGGGAACAATTTTGTGTATTAAATAACCATAAGTGATTTTTATACAGATAGAGGGAAGAACATGTTACATAGTGAAAAATATAATACAAAATCCAACAACTTCTAGTGGTTTCGTTCTTCCCTAAGAACCCTCTTAAGTCTCACCTATTAACAAAATTTGGGTGGGCATTTTCATAGCTTCCTCCATTTTTGTTTTTTCTAACTATTCCAATTGCAGCTTAAAATATTGACCTAGGTTCCCACAGAGTCACAACGTTCCAATTTCATTCAAAAAGACGAGCAAACAAAAGGGGCCAGCAAATTGATCAAAAGACAAACCTGGCCCGACTACCCATGTGTCTGTCTGGTCTCTGCACTAGCACCAAAAATGGCTCAGTCAAGACCTAGAGAGGTAGACCTCAGCCTGTAGGACAGTTTTGCCAATCTTGAACCCTGGAGCCACTGTAAAGGCCACTGATGGCTCTGTTGTCGAGTTCTCCGATGGCTCGATGAATGGCTCGTCAATCACACTCTCCATGAACGCCTGGGAGAATCTGCAGCCTTTCCTAACTTGAAAGATCATGGCAGGAGGGCTAAAAGAGAAGGCTAGGCAATGCAGGAGCCAGACCCTCTTCGCCATCTCTGAGTACGTGGCGAAGAAGGTCGTGTCCGGGAACTCGCCTGCGCTCACCGTGTTTCTTTGGTTGAGATCACCAAAGAAGGATGATTCCATTTTCGGGCGTATGAGTCTTAGGTACTTGGCTCGGCAGAACTTGCCGAATGTTGACTTTGGTTTCTGGGTGAGGTAATCCTTTGCCTTGACGGATTTGAGCTCGATGAATCTTTCGAAGAAGAGCCTTGTTTGGTGGTTCGGGTCTGGGAGGGACTCGTTCGGAAGAGCGAAGTTTGGTTGGTGGAAGCTGTCGAACATTTCCCGGCATACAAATGACTCGAATGCAAAACACTTGTGGTCTTGCTTCCAGAATGCAACGCCTGGCTGGATCAAGCTAGCAGCATCATCCAGATCCCATCCTGCTGATTGCATTTCACATACAATCAACTTGACGAAACTCCTAATGGATCTAATGGTGTGCCGGAGAACGGGGATGAGATGAGTCGGGTTCAATCCAGAGAGATGAAGGTTGTCAGGGACGGACAACTGCCCACTCGCGTTCAATTTTTTCTCCATGGATCGGTTCTCCTTTCTGCACTCCTCCAGTTTCTCGCGAAGGAAGACGATTTCAGAATCCTTGAGCCGCAGTTGTGAATCCAACTTCCTCTTCATGATCTCGTAGGTCCTCAGCACACTCTTCTGCTCTTGGATCTCTGCCGAAATCAGCACCTTATCAGGGAAATGATCATACTGTTTCTTCAAGTAACATTGCTTCAGCTCAGATATAACTTTCAACTCCGAAACCACCTCATTGTCAGACGCTTGAATACCATCAACGTCGTAAGGAGACTGAGCAAGCTGAAGCTGAGCATATGCAGCCTTGATACATGCAATGCTGGCAAAGACTCTTGCAACTAGAGCTTCCACGGCAACTCTATTCCCCGGCTCTTCATCGTCTTTCGGTTCAAATGACTTGTGCTCGCCACCGCTGGTGCTTCTATCAGCCTTGATCTTGTGGTCAGTCTTAACTTCCCTGGTCTTTTGGCGAGACTTTACCCTCCCCAATCCATCAACGGGTGTGATTCCTGTGGCCGTGCGAGCATGGAGAACCTTCGCAATAGTCCGAGCTAGCCTGCTCTTAGATGGGGTAACCGATGACCGTCTAGATGAATCCATCTGCTGAAGGAGAAGAGATGAAAGCTTGTGACAACAGATTGAGAAAGTGTTTAATGATATAGATTGCAGAGTATCTCCAGGTCATAAACTAAATGCAAGCAATATAAAGTGATGGTAATGATGAAAACGATAAGGAGGTAATAGAAAGAAAAAGAAAGAAACAAGCTTTAACACTAAGATCGAGGGAATAATAGAAGATTTGAGTATCTTTGGCTTTGCTTTAGTATTTCTATCTTTGTAGTCCTTTAAAAAGGAAACAAAAGATGGCCATTAACTACAGTGAAAAAAATAGATGAATGAGTAACAAGAATGAACCTACAAATGAATCAACAAACACAAAATTGGATGCTAGCTCCGGTGATGTTATTGACTGCATACATACCGACAAAAGGGATTTAAATCTCACTTAAAATGGTGCTGATCGTTTTGTGTGTTGCAGGGTAACTTATATGTTTAATACGATGAGGAATAGTGTAATAGTGTGTCAATAAGGATGTCTGTCTTAGATGGCGCAAGGCATGTGTGCCAATGGACCTTTATTGATTTATTATGTACTTTTAGATTTCCGCATATGCAGTGCTTGTTACAAGAACAGTAAAGTTTGACTGGAATCGCACCTTACTCCACCAGCACATCTTGTAAACAATGTCAAAGCAACTCTGCCTAATTTATAAAGCAACTTCGCCTATTTTTTTAAGCAACTTCTATACAGAATTAGGTCATAATCACCTCTCATTAGCACTATAATTGCGAGATGCTTCAACACTACCTACTACTTTTGAAACCATGGGCTGTTTAATCAGATCATACTCACAGAGGAGGAGAACTGGAAAAGGACGGATCACAACATTTCTTTCATTCTCTGTCAGCATCCAGACACAAAGAGCATGTTAATAACCCCAACCTTCAAGATTAATCCAGATCATGCAGCAAAGAGAAGTGAAGGAGACTGAAATGACACAGTAGTGGTCTTTAAATGCTAAAGTGGGGTAGGAGAACTTTATATAATCCCCACATAAAAGACACGCAGAGAACCATATGGCACCATGGATAGCTAATTGAATTAACACAGCCAACAACAAAGAGCATCTCCCTTCATGAAGAAACAAATGGGAACACAAGAAAGTGTATGCTGCTTTCTCTGACTCATCACAAAAATTTAGAGAATGAAAATGGAATCAACCCAATGACAACAAAATTCAATTTGCTCTCTGTAACAACTAGTGGTATATATTGTAACTAATCAATGCATAATAATGGCAAAACCCATCACTGGATATATTTCTTTTTCTTGGTAGGTATTCCTTTCCCATTACCAATTTGTATAAGCCGGCAGCTAACACCTAATTTTAAATTATGTCCACACGTCAACACAAAATGACATCAGAACTCGAAGATTAAGAATTAAAAAAAAAAAAATCAACTCAAACTACCATTATGTGTTTATACTACCTTTCTTCACTCAACTATCATGTAACATCACTGAAGATTTGCACTAGTAGCAAAAGAAAGAGATTTTTGCAACTGTGTCACTTAATCATATTAAAAAAAAAAAAAAAAACTCTGTATGGTTTTCTTCTACAGCTATCCCTTGCAAGTGTTCTTGGATTCTACAGTACTTCACAAATCCTGAATGCATAGGATATGCCCCCAATTCCAAGAAACACAGTTACTCCAAAAAATGCAATGGAGAAAGGAGCTTTACCCAAAATAGCGGACCCCACAACACAAGGGATTCTCTTACTCCATTATTTCTATGTCTCAGGCTCAGACTATATATACTATGTAGTACTCCTACATATTTTTCAAAATCCCACATATGCAGAGTCGTTTCGTGGTGGTCCCTGGGTTAAACAAAATTAACCATAAGTTGGGAAATATACAAATCCAGGGATTACTGCATAAAATAGCTGAATCTATGGAGGACCCAAATATTATAATTAAGACGAGGGTCACGATCTTGCCACATCGGTTTGGTTCAGGAGTGGGTTCCAGCAGACGTGGCAGCACAAATGAAAGCTTTTTTAATTTTTACCCCCACAGCAAGAAAGAGAAGAGAGTCTGTACTCTGTCTGTATATGCATACTAGTACTAGTATGCATCAGGGCTTTGTCAAACAAACGTGGTTGACGCGTGTACGGTGGTGGATGAATGCATCAGAAACAGAAAAATGAAATTGGAAACAGCTGTGTTTGTTTGAATGACTCGATTTCCGATTCAAAACAAGGAAATTAGGACGGGGGACGAGAGAATGGATCAGTCAGTACCTTTGTCAATATATGGCAGAAGAGCTGATTGATGAGCTTTCAGTTCTTGCTCTTGTTTTGTTTTCTTGTTCTTGGTTTTCTACTAGTAGGAATTTTCGCTTTCACCTCTCTCCTCCCTATTGCCTCAGCGTCCTCCCCATTCCAGACCTAAATCAATGTCAAGCTGCAGAAGATGGGACCCCCTCTAATGGCAAGCCTACAATGAAAACAACAATTTACCAGCAAAGTTATTACTGTCATCATACTTCAGCTACAGTATAAGAGAAATAAATACAGTACAATCAGAGCTGTGAAATAAAAAAGAAATTCATGTAGCAAAAAGTTCCATAACTATTCGTTTTCCAAACATCCAATTGAACTTTAAACTATTCTAGAAAAAAATTGAAGTATCCCCTCTCTCTCTCACACAAACCGATTGACGGAATCCACTCCCAGGAAAGTGCTATTCGCCTATTCCCTGTCTTAGAGGAAGGCAACAAGTAAACGCATTTAATAGGCTAACAACCTAAACAGATTCAACCCTCTGGAATGCTTAGGTTAAATTCCGTTGAACGGAATCAAAAACAGAAACAAATACTTTAACCCAAACACATTAGTTGCTAAAATGGCATTAGTCTTACCATCATACACGACCGGAGATGGCGACGAAGCATCTGATTGCGGGTTGATAGACGGCAACCCCGCACCAAACGCAAATTCTGGAAAAGAAAAAAAAATCAAAACCCTAGATATAACCTCGAATCTGAATTTCTCCAAATCAGCTACTAATATCGCGGATTCTGCAGCGAGAAGCTCGTAGAATCGCTGAATCGGCCGCCGATTACTAAGCTTGCAGATGAGGAGGACGAGAGAGGAGAGCTATTGTTCGCCGGCAACAAGAGAGAGAGAAAGAGAGAAGCTGAAGAGCAAAACAGAGAGAGGGGGAGGAAGGCGGGAGGAAGAAGACGAAGAGGGGGGTTTAGATTTCAGAATTGAGGTGAAGGTCTTCCGACAAAGGGAAGGCATGGGGAATTAAAGTGGGGGGGTTCGTTTCGTTAGTTGAAATTCCTGATTTACCCTTGACTCTTTCTGTTATTTACAGAGGGGGTTTGGGAGGAGATGAAGCCGTAACGTTCGGGCAGTAGGGGAGGGGTAATGTGGGTATTTAAGGGTTTTTCGGTCCCGAGATCCAACGCGTATATATGGCAATTACTCTCTTCTGTCCATTTAGGTGTTTTTAAAATAAGAAAATGTGGTTTATAAAATCTTAAAATATACGGGTAGTCCATATTTATTGTTTTTCTCGTTTAGGTACTTTTAAAATCTTAAAATATACTTCCTCCGTCTTAAAATTTAAGTCGTTTTAAAATTTTACACAAGTTTTAATAAAACACTCATTCATCGATCAACATCATCATTCCACTAACTTTTTCATAAATTTTATTATTTTTTAACACTCACTACATTTTTTATCCAATCGAAGTCTTTAAAAAAGTCGACAACACACAAATCAATACAAATCATTAATATCCTCTACCTATAAAACCTAAAACGACCTAAATTTTGATACAAAATTTAAATGTTAAAATGACATGAATTTTGAGACGGAGGGAGTATATCCAGTTCGTGTTAGATTTAGTTTTCCTTAGCTCGTTTTCTTATAAGGGGCGTTTTTACTTATTTTATTGCTCCGCTTTTTGTTTTCGTTTTCAGTTGTATGTATTGACGGGTTTCCTTCTGTCGACATGTCGGTGACGGAAGAAAAGTCGTTGATTCACTTCGTCAAAAATAAATCACAAACAAACAAACTAGTATAGTATGCAAGTAAGGTGTCGAACCCGAGAATCAAGTATTTCTAAATATTGTGTATTTATCAATATAAAAAGAAACAATTTTTAAGAATGAAAATAAAAGAAAATAATATTGACAAAAGCAAATAAAGGATAGAAGAAAAGCGTTTCCACCGACAAGTTCTCGACTTTGGCTGTGAAGAGGGGAAGTGGAGATTCGTATCAAGCGAGACAAGCAAAACATACAATCGACAAACACAGAGGATGAAAGATCGAACCAACACGCAAGAGTTTTACGAGGTTCGGATCCGCGATCCTACATCCCCAGGGCCTCAAGAGTCGGCCTTAATCCACTATGATAATCGAAAGCATACAAGGGGGTTTGGACAAAGCAGAGTACAGAATATGCAAGTCTAGAACAAGAAACGAAGAACAATAACTATACAAAATCAAAGGAAGAAGAACTCCCTTCGAAGTTCTCAGATCTGGAGATACAGTTCCAGATCGAGAAGGTAACCCTCTGGGATGGCGGCTGTGGTCACTAGAGGAGCCAGCAACCTTGCACCACTGTAGAAACGCCGAGGAAGATGAGCTTCAGCGGCCGTCGGAGGAGAAGGGATCGAAGATCGAAACCCTAACCCTAGAACTCTCTCTTCTCTCTCTTTCTCTTTAGATCTGGAGTGAACAGTAAGTTGGACGACAGAAGGCAACCCGAGCTCAAGCCTTTTATAGAGCTTAAAACCCTAGTTGAAACGCAGTGCATCGGAGGAAGCTTCAAACCCTAAGTGATCAGCCACCTCTTCCCAAAGGGCCTGTGTAATGGCTTCCGAAATATGGGCTTGGACTTGGGCTAGGATTTGTGGTTAGGAGATCAAGCCCAATAAAGGCTCAATACAATCCAGTCCACTAATACTCAGCCAAATCTAGCTCAAACATATTCTAAGCCTTATTACACATAACCTATAGTTATTGTTTCATTACAAATCATATAATAACAACATTATACAACTTAGACAAATATACATATATCTCAACAATTGCCCCCTATATTTTTATAAGTCCGCTCGAGGCAGACCATCTCCTAGATGTGGATTAGGTAACCAAGTCCTGCTTGAGATCCTTAGCCTCCTTCATCCAAGTGAAGGAAATTCCTGCAAAACAAAAAAATTTCTCTAGGCACTATCTTGGTGCCAAAGTCAGCAGGATTATAGTTACCAATTTACCATCTATTTTCACAACATGTATCACATTATCATCAACCTTTTCCCTAATGAAATGATACCTAACATCTATATGTTTGGTTCTTTCATGATACATGGGATCACGACACAGATATAAAGCAGATTAGTTGTCAATATGCAGCACAGTAGTATAAGTTTTCTTTTCAATCTAATGCAACAAACCCTGCAGCCACATGGCTTCTTTGCAAGCCTCAGTGGCTGCAATATACTCAGCTTCTGTAGAAGATAGAGCAACAATGGGTTTATGCTGGGATTTCCAAGATATGCAATTCCCAGCCCAAGTGTAAACATAAGAGGTAATGGATTTTCTATTATCTTTGTTACTAGCAAAATCAGAATCCACATATCCATATAACTCATTTACAGAACTATGTTTAGCATAACACAATCTCAGCTTAGTAGTGCCAAACAGGCATTTTAACAGATACTTCATAGCATTCCAATGTTTCTCACATGGATTTGACATATATCTACTTAGAGCACTGTGGAGAAAGCAAGATCAGGACATGTGCAAATCATACAATACATAACTGAGCCTACAGCAGCATCAAAAGGAATTTTTTTCATTTTATAAGACTCACATGAATTTTTTTCATTTTACAATGCAATATGATTTTTACTAAGGTCAAGATGTGAACCGAGAGGAATAGCATTAGGAGTCACATTTTTAATATGGAATCTATCCAAGACCTTAAGCACATAGTCAGTTTGATCAAGCCATAGCTTACCTTTGCTCCTATCTCTAGTTATTTTGATACCCAGAATTCTCTTGGTAGGGCCAAGATCTTTTATATCAAAATGTTTAGCAAGTTCATGTTTAGTGGCATCAATATCAGTTTTGGATTTAGACATCAACAATATATCATCCACATATAACAGAACATATAGCACAGAATTAGTCTTATGACCTTTAAAGTATAAGAAAGTGTCAAACTTACTCCTTTTAAAACTCAAACTTCTTCTCATGCATGTGTCAAATTTGATATTCCATTGTCTAGGTGATTGTTTGAGTCCATATATAGACTTTTTAAGCAAGCATGCAAAGTCATGTTTGTTCTTATTGACAAAACCTTGAGGTTGTCTCATATAAATGATCTCATTTAAATCACCATGCAAGCACTACAAAAAATAATGAAATTCGCCACGCTATTTAGCTTCGGAAGGGGGATTGTCGTGGCAATTGGTACTTTTGCCACCGAAGGTAGCTTCGGCAAAGGTTTCCATAGCTACTTGATTGATTTTGCCACCCTCGACAGCATCGACGAGATTTACCGTGGCCATTGATTTGGTTTTCATATTACTCACTCTTGCTCACCCCAAACCCTATAACCACACATTTCGGCCCCTCAGATCTCAAACCTAGATCTCGCCCTTTCTCTCAGCCTCCACTACCGATATCAGATCTGGATCTCGCCGTCGCCTGTCGCCTGTCGCCTGTCGCCTGTCGCCGCCATAGATTTGGATCTCTCCGGTCGACGGCGTCACTCTTGGTCATTCGTCGTCGTCCTCCGGTCACCCTTCGTCGATCCTCGTTCTGATTTCAAGTATTCGTCTCTCGCCCTCTCTCGAAGCCTCCACTCCCGATCTCAGATTTGCAAATCGCCCTCTCTCGCAACCTCTACTCTCAGATCTGGATCTCGCTGTCGCCAGGCGCCGCCTCTAGATTTGGATCTCGCTGGTCGAAAACGTTGCCCTCCACGCTCCTGGTCGCTCATCGTCATCCTTCGGTCACCACTCGTCGCTCCTAGTCCTGACTTTAGGTATTCGTCTCTTCGGTCCCTCCTTATTGATTCAATCCCCCTTTTGTTGATTATACAGTATTTTTGTGATTAGATATATGTTCTATTGTTGTTGTTCACCTATATCAACAATCAAATTTGGTTTCTGAATATCATATGTTTAATTAATCTTCTTTCAATTCGAGATTCGGAATTTTTTTTCACGATTACATGGTTCGATGTAGGTAATTATGAGCTCTGATAGCCTAGATGGTGGAAATATTCACCAATTATCCGTTCTGTTGCAAATTATGAAAACCAAAAAGGAAAGAAAACTAGGATGGTATAGTTTGAAAAAAGAGCTGATAGATTTTATGTTAATGCACTACTTTTTAGATGAATCTCTCATGAATCCTTTGACCAATATAAGGGAATGAAACCAAATTTTTGATGGAAAAAACTGAGTACATTATTGTCCAAAATTTTTGATGAAGAAGTTGCTGCTTTCGAAAGTCTGCAGACATTTTTTGGTCCCAAAATAACTGAGTACATTATAGTGGTGTTTACTGGTGGGGACAATATGGAAGAGGAGGACTCTATGTTTACTTGTGGGGACAATATGGAAGAAGTTGCTGCTTGTTCTTTATATCCTCTGTGTTATAATTTGTTTGTTGATCAGGTTAAATCCGAAGAAAAAAAGCCTATGAGCTGAAGAGGGTATCAAAGATGATTTGTACCTTTTTCTTTGAAATAGTAACAGTTGAGATCTTATTAGTTAGAGAGTGGGAACCAATGTCATAGAGGGGTAACATACATTACTCAGTTTGACGGAATGCTTGCTGTATAATTCTTCTACTGGTGATCGATTATGTTAGTAATATCTTCATCGATCCCTGGATAATTTGGATATATGGCTCTTGCACGATTTAAAGGAGGCAAATTATTTTGTGTATATATGATGAGGCAATATATTGTTTAACACGAGAAACCTTTGAATAACCTTTTTCTATTTTAATGCTTATTAAGTTGTTAATTATACTTGCAAATACTGTTTAAACATTATGATCTGATATTTTAATTTTCGTTTCTTGTTTGTTCAGGATATTCTTAAAATGTGCAACAACCGGGTTGTCCTTTTTTATAACAAGACGAAGGATCAAGTTAAGAAAGAGTCTCATCTTGTAAAGCTGTTTTCTCTTATAGACAAGGTGATGGAGAAGAACAGGCAGCGGTATTCTCATGAATTGTTTGAAGAATTTAGGGTGAGGATGCCATAGCTGTTTCTTTCGCCTACTTGGCTATTTTTTTTATATACTGTGTCAGTACTTGTGTAGGTAATCAGGTGGAACAATTGGACTTTCATTTGGTTTGTTGTAGGAAGCAGCAATGAAGAAAATGCAGCAAGAAAAAGAGGTGAAAGCCTTGGAGGGACGCACTGAACACGAAATTACTGAGTTACAGATCAAACTTCAGATTTCACATTCTGAGCATATCATGAAGCTGCAAGAAAGGGTATAGTTATTTAGCTCTTTCCATTTATGAGAATGTGACTTGGTGTGGCCTTCAGCGGGTGGCGAATACAATTACTTTTAAAAAAAACTATTTTTAACCTAGCTGTCATGCATACTAAGTATTGAAGAAAGGGGACCTAGTTTTCATATACGATGACCTTGCCAATAATGAGGAGAACCCTAACCCGGAGTCATCATTAACAGTCCTCACGGAGATGATGTCTACAAGGGAGTCCCTAAGGTTCTAATTTATTTTCCTTATGTCTGATATCTGATTTGCGAAAGTATTATGTATCCTTATTGAAGAAAATATTTTATATATTTCCAATTAATGTGTGATTATTTTCTGCCATGTAGGATTATACTGGAGAAAATGTGATGTTAAAAACTACTTGGCAGTGATACTTGGTGATAAATTCTGCTATAACTGGGGCAGTGATAAGGTGGTTGACGGTGGCCCTGATGATCGTATCTTTATCTACTACACGGACCATGGTGGACCTGGTGTTCTTGGTTAGCTTCTTATCTTTTGGGTCAAAATTTTGTCACAGAAAATGAGAATCAAGAGTTAATTTAAAACTTGAGATTTGACTCAAAAGTTTTTTCTTGGAGAAATGCACTAAATATGGGATTGGGTTTAAACAACCAAGTTCACTAGCAAAGTAGCAAGTTCTCTCTTGCCATGTCCTGTTCTTGAGTGTGTGTTCTTCCAAATCACTAGTAACCCTTATTGATATCCTGTAGATGTATTAAAATGCATATTGGAAAAAATAATTGGCATTAATCTTATGATTTTATCATGCAAAAACTGGTTTGAAATGTGCTCTAGTTTAGACATGTATTGTGCTATAGTTTAAAGGATATATATTTGGGTTGTTATGAGATCTTTTTGCATTGCTCTTATCATGACCGATTAGCTATGACAACCAATTAATTCGACGACCATGTTGTTATGTGTATTTAGATTGGGCATTAAAGCATATCTCATATGGAATGGTGTGAAATTTGGGGATCTTTTCCTTAGGTTGGTTGAGTTGCATGATTACTTGGAAGTTGTTAATGTTGCTAGGTATTTTGGACAGATATCACCAATTTAACGTGGCATGCTGGAAAGTGAAAAGGAGCATACAACTATACATGGTCATTGTTCTATAGCTAAGACCAAACTTGTTCATAGTCCATAGATTAATACTCTCTTTTTTGTCTTTAAATATGGTGATAGGTTAGTGTATTTCTCATTGCTGTTATCTATGCTCCGGTTATCGAAGGGTTCCTTATTTGTGGTCTTGTGTATCTGAACATCTGGTGCCATATTGACTTCCTTATTGTTTGGTTAAGTTTTCTCTTATGTGGTGTTTTTCTCTATCCAGCACACTAGTTTATTTGGAGGGAAATCTGGAAACCAGGAACTTTTCAGATCCAATATCAAGGCTTGTTCATGGCATTATCCAGTTTCACTCCTGAAGACACAGTATCGTATGCATCCAGAGGTGAGAGCTTCGACAAAAAGTCAACAAAATTGTGAAATTTTATTCAAAAGATTACAATGATGTATTTATTATATATAAATGGGTTAATTGCGCTAAATATCCTAACCTTTATGGATAGTTGCGCTTAATATCCCGACCTTGTAAAATTTCGTGAAATATACTAACCTTTTGTGTTAGTTGCGCTCTCTACCCTAGATAAGTTTATTAAATTTAAAAATTACACGGATGATGGAAAAATTACACAAAATCACCCATATTCAAAAAATATTTTCAATGTACCCTTAATATATTTAAAATAGAAAATAGCAACTTTACTCCTTTAAATAATTAATATAATTATTTAAAATAATTAATTTTAATTATTTTTCTTAATAAAATATGTTATAAAAAATATAAATTTATATATATACCTATCTATAAATGAGAATTTTTACATTTATTCTCTCTCTCTCTCTCTCTCTCTATCTATATATATATATATGTTTTGGTCCATATTATTTTATACTACCTCCGTCCAAAAATACATGTCCCTTTACTATTCATGCACATTTTTTTAGGAGTTAAAAACTATATAAAATATTAACTTTTTTATTAATTTTTTTTAATAATTATAAACTTATTATCAATAGGTTTATAATTATTAAAAAAATTAATAAAAAATTTAATATTTTATATAGTTTTTAGCTCCTAAAAATACGTGCTAAAAAAGTAAAAGTACATGTATTTTTGGACGGAGGGAGTATATGCTAAAACTACATAACATCTTATGTGGTATCTTGTGATTGAATCTTAAAAAAAATTTCATATAAATTTCGTAGCATTAAAAAAAAGATTCTGTAAAAAAAAGCTAACTATACATAGATGAAATATAATATTTTTTTAAAATAAAATAAAATCTTTTTTTAAAAAAATATTAAAATATATGATAACTATTTATAATTAATAAAGATATGATAAACATATATTAAAAATAGGCAAAATCGGGTATATACTCATGGAAACTGGATTAATTGGGCATATAATATGGTACTTACATATTAATCTTACGTAAATTAAAGCTATGGCTTTATAAAATATAATTTTAAGGAAAAGAAGATATGATAAGACATAAATTTATTTTTAAGTAATTGATCTTATTTAATTTTTTAGAGCATGCATTTTGATATGTATAACATAAATTTCTTTTTTTTATTTTGATTAAAATGGGGGATATTTTTTTTTTTGAAAAATATTGGTGTCTTTGTGTAATTTTCATATTATGTTAGTGATTTTATTAATTTAAGAAACTCATACAGGGTAGAGAGCGCAACTAACAACAAAGTTCAGGATATTTTGCGAAATCTTACAAGGTTGGGATATTAAGCGCAACTATCTACAAAGGTCATGATATTTTGTGCAATTAACCCTATATAAATTAGGTAGTTTTTGACATTTTATTATATGTAAATTTTGTATAATTAATGAAAATTTCTTATATATGTAAATTTTGTATAATTAATGAAATTTTATTATATATGTAACTTGTGTATTATTTTTTTTTTTTAAAAAAATATTGGACTTTTTAGCCTGAGTCTCAAAAATCCGGGTTAAAAAACAGCTTTTTAAAAAAAAATTCCACCCTCACTTTAGCTACGGCACCTTGCCGTGGCAAATGTGTCGTGTCTCATCAAGGGTTGCTTCGCCGTCGCTTAGCCGTCGCCAATTTTTTTGCTACGGCTATTTGCCGAAGCTACCAAATTTTGCCACCCCAAAATTCGCTACCCCCCATTTGCCGTAGCTAAGCCGAAGCTGGATGCCTTTTGCCACCCTTTGAATGCCATTTGCCACGGTTTTTTGCCGAAGCAAATTTCATTTTTTTTGTAGTGAAGAAGGTAGTTTTTACATCCATTTGTTCCAACTCAAAGTTATAAACAGCAGCCATAGCAAGTAATAACCTCAGAGTTTTGTATTTGACAACATGGGCAAAAATTTCAGTATAATCTTCACCTTCTCTTTGGGTGAACCCCTTGGCAACAAGCCTAGCTTTATACCTAGGGGGTTCATCCTTAGAGTTACCTTCTTTCAATTTAAAGACCCACTTACTTCCTATAAACCTAGCATCTTTGGGTTTTTGAGCAAGTATCCAGGTTTTATTTTTCATCATGGAATCAATTTCTTCAGACATAGCATTTTTTCAGTTTTTAGCATGAGCACATCTTATAGCTTGTTCATAAGTGTCAGGTGTAAAATGATCAACAACTTCAGACACAGCACAAGAAAACTCAACAATGTTACTAATATACTTCTTATTTGGGATCTTAGTTCTAGGTGATCTATCCCTAGTTAACTGCGAGGTGGTTAAGTCATGCTTATCTGAAGATGAAATGCTAGAAGAGCCAGCAGCATGAACAGATGAAGCAGACACAACAGTAGGTTCTAAAGACTCAGAATGGGGGGGGGGGCATTAGAACTAGCAGGGATAGAGCTATTACCATCATCATCATCATTTTCAGAACTATCAGAAGATCCATCAGAAGTATCATCATGCACTTCCCCACCCAATTGGTGAGGTTGCATAGGAGTGGGTGATGTTCCTGGAGTTTCCTGAGCATCCTCGGAGTCAGTGCCCTCCTCAGCTTCATCATCACTCTCAAACATAACTGGAGTGTAGAACTGGGTTGCATCAGACCCTGTAGGTACATGCAAGGACTTCTCAACAGATGGAATGAATACATTTTTAAAATGAAATTCATTTTCAACAAACACCACATCTCTACTAATTATGGTTTTATAGGCTCCAAGTTGAATAACAAGCAATTTATAGCCTTTAACTCCTTTAGGATAACCTAACAACACACATTTTTTAGACCTAGGGTTTAACTTGCCATCACTTTTATGAGCATAAACCACACAACCAAAAGGTCTAATATGAGTTAAGTCAGGTTTGTTGTCATGCCACATTTCATAAGGAGTTTTAAAAACAATGGTGGAAGATGGAGACCTATTTATGAGGTATGCAGCTGTGACAACAGCTTCACCCCACAAAGAGGCTCTCATTCCAGAGGATATCAACATACACCTTGCCCTCTCAAGGATAGTCCTGTTCATCCTCTCAGCAGTTCCATTCTGCTGAGGGGTGCCAGGAATGGTAAGGTGTCTCTTGATACCATGTTCATTGCAATAAGAGTCATATTTAAAGTTACAAAACTCCAAACCATTATCTGTTTTTAGACATTTTAAGGGAAGGCCGGTTTCAATAGTAACAGTTTTATGCCACATTTTAAACATATCAAAAGCCTCATCTTTACCCATAAGTAAATAAACGCAAACCTTTCTGCTGAAATGATCTACAAGGGATAGAAAGTACCTTCTGCCCCCTGGAGTGTTTACCTGTGCAGGTCCCCACAAATCCGAGTGAACATACTCAAGAGGATTGGAAGCAACATAGGAGGATTTTGGAAAACCCTTTTTAGTTTGCTTTCCCATCAAACAGTTATAACACACATCAATACCAACATGTTTAGATTTAAGAATGCCATGCTTATACAGATAAAGTAAACCCTTATTTCCTATATGTCCTAGTCTATTATGCCATTTTATAGACTCATTTAAGGACATATCAACACCAGAAACAGCAAGGCCTCTAAAGCACTTCACAGCCTAAGGCCTCTAAAGCACTTTCAAATAAGGCCTCTAAAGATCAGGAACCCATCTAACATCTTTGCTATACACTTCACAGCCTAAGGCCTCTAAAGCACTTTCAAATAAGAGATTTCTTCTAAGATCAGGAACCCATCTAACATCATTTATGACCCTCACCACACCATCATGCATTTTTAAAGCTACTGAACCTATGCCTTTAATTTTCAAGATAGAATGATCACCAAGCATCACATCTCCACCATCAAACAATTTCAAGTTATGCAACCAATATTTATGATGAGTGGCATGAATAGTGCATCCAGAATCAAGAATCCAGCAATCAGAAGCATTTTCAACAAGCAAAGAAGTAACAGCAAGCACTTCATGAGTGTAGTAGGGGTGGGTTTCAGATACTGTATTGACATCAGCTTTCTTATAAGCTTCCTTTTCATCTCTTTTCTTCTTATAACAGTCTTTTTCAAAATGACTAGTTTTAGAACAATAATGACACTTCACATTTGTTTTGTCAAAGTTCTTATCAGATCCATTTTCAGCTTTAGACTGTTGATTATCTTTATTATCTTCCTTCTTCTTGTTATTTCTCTTTCTATTACCTTTACCTTTAGGCTTAACCATAAGAACTTCATCTTTAGTATTAGCCTTAGGATCAGATTTAGAGCCATTAGCAGTTTTAAACACTTTAAGAGATTCATTTTTCTGGATTAAAGATTCAATGATGTCTTTCTTAACCAGCTTAGCATTTCCATATTATTGAACAACATCTTTATAAGTGTCAAACTGACTAGGTAGAGAATTTAACAGAAGCACACACAACTGAGTCTCATCAAGTTTGTCACCACAACGAGTAATATCTTGAGTAATTTGTAAAAATATATCAAGATTCTCATAAAGAGTACATACAATGTTCATTTTAAAACTAAACAATTTATTAAACAGATTAACACGAGAAGGCAAAGATTTTGTAAGATAAAGATGTTCAAGAGCTTCCCACAGCTTTTCAGCTGTGGTATGCTCTATTACCTGCCTTACTACATCATCTGAGAGACGTAGCAAGATTTTACTATGGGCTTGTTCTTCCAGTTCCTGAATCCTATCTTTTGAGATACCATCAGGGAACTTGTTGATGACCGCTATCAAGCACTTTTCCTTCATAAGCACTGCTCGCATCTTCACCTGCCACATAGCGAAATCAGTAGAGCCATTGAAAGGTTTCAAGCGAACAAAATCAGACATTTTCTAAAGAAACAGAAATAATCCAAAAAAGTTCAAGAAACTAAGCACAGATCAGCGGAAGCAACAATAGGCCACATGATAACCAAGAAATCAGAAACCAGGTTCATGATAAAAGAATCGTTGCTCTGATACCACTTTGAAGAGGGGAAGTGGAGATTCGTATCAAGCGAGACAAGCAAAACATACAATCGACAAACACAAAGGACGAAAGATTGAACCAACACGCAAGAGTTTTACGAGGTTCGGATCCGCGATCCTACATCCCCGGGGCCTCAAGAGTCGACCCTAATCCACTATGATAATCGAAAGCATACAAGGGGGTTTGGACAAAGCAGAGTACAGAATATGCAAGTCTAGAACAAGAAACGAAGAACAACAACTATACAAAATCAAAGGAAGAAGAACTCCCTTCGAAGTTCTCAGATCTGGAGATACAGTTCCAGATCGAGAAGGTAACCCTCTGGGATGGCGGTTGTGATCACTAGAGGAGCCAGCAACCTTGCACCACTGCAGAAACGCCGAGGAAGATGAGCTTCAGCGGCCGTCGGAGGAGAAGGGATCGAAGATCGAAACCCTAACCCTAGAACTCTCTCTTCTTTATCTTTCTCTTTAGAGCTGGAGTGAACAGTAAGTTGGACGACAGAAGGCAACCCGAGCTCAAGCCTTTTATAGAGCTTAAAACCCTAGTTGAAACGCAGTGCATCGGAGGAAGCTTCAAACCCTAAGTGATCAGCCACCTCTTCCCAAAGGGCCTGTGTAATGGCTTCCGAAATATGGGCTTGGACTTGGGCTAGGATTTGTGGTTAGGAGATCAAGCCCAATAAAGGCTCAATACAATCCAGTCCACTAATACTTAGCCAAATCTAGCTCAAACATATTCTAAGCCTTATTACACATAACCTATAGTTATTGTTTCATTACAAATCATATAATAACAACATTATACAACTTAGACAAATATACATATATCTCAACAGGTTGGTTTTGTTGATCATCAAATCTTTTTCAAGCTATTATCGATTCCTACGGATTCCTCTCGTCTTTGTTTAAATAGATTAAAAGTCCTACGAGTCAAATTAATCCCTTACATCTCAATGCAACCCTAACACGGTCAAGATTTAACAAAGAGATAGCAAAATATCCCAATAACTTGAGCATATTAATAACACCAATTAAACACGGTAAATCAATGTTTAAGATATATGTCATATCCCTACATAATCATGCTTCAAACACGGAATCCACAATCTTATGCGTGCTACTACGGAAATAACACAAATACAAAAGTATTAAATCCTAGCATGAAATCAATATTATCAAGGTAGTTAATCAAGATAACATCAATAACATAATCAATATCGCACAAAGAAGTTGAAAGAATTATAGAGGAAAAATAACTTATATTAGAAACTCACAAACCACCAACCAAGTCTCGAAAATGTAGGCAAAAACTAAAACATTAACCAAACATGGCTTACCTAAGCTTTCTTCTGTTCAAAGGTGATTTCTCTACTTGAATCCTTCCATAAGAAAACTAATCATAAACATCCTATTTATAAGCCTAAAGTCTTGCGTAAACAAGGTAAAATATAGACAAATAAGATAGAAACTTCCTAAACAAACTAGATATAAGATAGAATTTCCATGTACAGACAAGCGTCAGATTTCGCTGGCAGCGAATGGCCTTGATCAAGCTACTATTGGATTTTTGCTAGCACCTCGCTACCTGACTCGTTGCTAGCGAATACTCATGCCTTAGAAATTAGGCAAGCCTCCTCGGTTCCCTTATTTCCGCTTCCGCGAGAGCCTCCATCTGCTGCAGCGAAAGGGATCGTCTGCTGGAGCGAGTCTGGCCATCCGCAGTCGCGAGTCCATCCTTCCGCTGGAGCGACTCCATTAGCTGGCATCGAGTTTCCTTTAGCTGGCAGCGAGTCGTGCTGCTCCTAGACATGCTTGTCCTTGACTCTGCTCGCTGGCAACGAGTTCCCATTCGCTGGCAGCGACAGATGCCCAGAAGCTTGTTTTCTCTTCATTCTTCAATTCCCTCGTTCTTTCTTGCTTCTTTTCTTTCTTTCCTTAGCTTGCTTTCTTGACTTCACTTGGACATGTTGTTCACCTTTCCTTTGCTCTCTACCATGTCGGATCTACGATTCTACATAATTCAACCGAAATAGCGTAGATTCCGAACTTTGCCACGAAAAGATTTTAATCTAAGTTGACACTAAACATGCATATTCTACAATGCAAATGCATATAAACTACCCTATAATGGCCATTAGAAATGTGCATTATCAGTCGGCCATCGAAATTCAGGTATATCTGATCTCGAATTATTTCCTAATAAAAAAAAAATCTTAAAATATACGGGGTCGTGGGGTACTCCATTTTTTTTTTTTAAATAAGAAAATGTGGTTTATAAAATCGTAGAAGCCGAAAAAAGATTTACGGGTAGTATTTAAAGGGTTCTGGTTCGAACCTCGGATGGACGCTCTCTATTTACCAAAATCAAGATTTATAAAATCTTAGGGAGTACAAAGTGTACACAGATGGCTCTGTAAATTCCAACGTAATTATGGTTATCTCTAACAATCTCTACAATAGTAAAAGCAAGTTCTTTGCAAAAGAATCAGCCACATGCCGAGCCAGCAGAATTTTGGAAAGTTTTTATTTTTTTTTAGAAATTTATATTTTGGATTTTCTTCATGAAAATGAAATAAATCGTTTGCAAATGCAGCTGAGATTAGGGCACCACATTCTCTTCCTTTCTTTCAATTCTCTAATCCCAAACCGCTTTTCTCTAACCTCTTCCAGGCCTCTCTCTCCCATGGTCTAAAACCACTACACCTCTTCGATCTCGAATGGCCTTTCAATCTCTCAAGAAGCTTGGTGCTACTCTCTCTCTCTCTCTCTCTCTCTCTCTCTCTCTCTCTCTCTCTCGGATCTCTCAAACTCCAGATATCCCTCTACTTCTCTTGCTCTCTGCTATTGAAGGGCATATGCCTGAATCCTCACTGAACCATCCTCTCTTTCACCTCTCGCTTGATCTTGCTCTCTCCTATCACTTGCAACAAGTGAGCCTAATGACTAATGAGTGGCGACGAGCCATATCTCTCGCGAGTCTGAGACCACAAATGCTAGTGCCGAAGCCGAATTAAGTTGGCGGCAATCTTTTCTCCGTCTTCACCCTCTCGATGTTGAGGAACCGTCGCCCCGTCCGCGCCCCCGTCGGGATTTGTGGTTTATTTCTTGCCCTTTTTTCTGGTTTCTCATTCTTCTTTTGTTTCGATGGATGCCCAATTTTAGTGTGGATATTCATCCCAACTCAATCTGCTCAACAATTTGGGCACTTTTGAGTTTAATTTGGTAAGGCTTCGAGGGAATTGAAGGATTAGGGTTTGTGGAATTGTCCAACGAATTTGAGAACTGGGTTTTCAATAGGTCATTATGCGACTGTGATGATCAATTTTGTGGGAATTAGTTTGTTCCGATGTTGTAGCCTATGTTTGTAATGGGTTTTTAGCCTGATTGAGTTCCATGATAATAGTTGGCGCGTAAATGGATACTTTAATTGTGGATTCGTAATAAAATTTGGTCCTTTTCAGTACATGATTTTCAATTGTGGAACTCCAAGGGTTTTGATGTAATGTACCTTTCATTATTCACTTTGTTAATGGAATCCGTGTTGGTTTTGGTTCAGTTCGTGTTCCCCTTTTTGTCTTATCATTTTTGTAGAATTCAGTTGTTATTTTTTTAGGGATTTTCGTCACAAATCAGTTTCTATTTTGACATTTGGTGCAATGGTTTGCCACATCCCGTTTCTTGACTTATACTTGTCGGATGTTGGTATCAACATTGTATTATCAAGTACGTAATGTGTACAATTAGGAGCCAAATTATAGGGCCTTTTGTGCCGTTGCATCGACTTTCTGTTATCAGTTATGACTTTTTCCATTCATGACCAGTTATGACCTTTTCCTATATTATTTGTCGAATTTGATATAACTCTATTTGCCCGCCTTGAATGGACAACAATATATTTGTCATAATCGTCATAGATTTCCTCAACTTCATTTCATTTGGCTTCTGATGGTTTGCAATATCATGGTATATACGGTTTTATGATGATTTCCATCCGACCATTTGTGGAATTCAATGTCTGCTTCTTTTTTAGGGATTTTCAGCAGAAATTTGTTGCTATTTTGACATTTGGTGCAACAACATGAGTGTCAAGCGATTCTAATAGACAACGGGTTCAGTGACAGGTTCATCCTCCATTATGTTGTTGTAATCAACCTAAGATGCCTTTACCGCTTAAAGTGGTAGGATCATCCTCCATTCTTCGATCATGTTTCATTTATACTTTTGTTTCATTATGCATTTAGTAAACCCTGTGGCATGAGGGCATGCGCTACACGTATCCCTTGTCAAACCACGAGGTCGCCTAGCTGCTCGCTTAGCAACTCTATAAATACCTCCTTGAGACCTCAAGGAAGGGATCCGATTTTAGAGAGAGAGAGAGAGAGAGAGGAGCTCTGCAAATCCTCCCTGAGATAAAGCCCTCGGAGTTGAGTTCTTGAAGCCTTTAATCGGAGAATAACGTCTCTAGAAAAGAATATCATCTGGGAAACTTCCTCTAAAGATGACGATTGAACAGTGAACCTTGAACATTGAACGCAAGCAAACATCATTGCGAAGATTACATTATCTTCAACGCACCAACCAATAGTAAAGAACTTATATAGACTCCCTCCCCAGGTGGCTTTGCAGGCAATAAAGGACATCCGTCGTCATCTTGAGGTAATAAGTATAAGTGAAATTCTAGAAACGCTTCAGCAACAATACTTTTCAACTAACGTTGTGACTTAGTCCCCAACGGACTTTTTTATGCAGGTAGTATTGCCGGGTCGCACGGCCTATACACGACGAGTACTAGAATGAGTTTTGGAGGAATATGATCTTTTGTGCGAGTGAGAGATGTTAGAATTATTTGATATAATTCGTACATAATTAAATGTACGCCCAAAAGACAAAAGCCTAATTTACGTAATTAGTTAAGTAATTCTTATTCGTTAAGAATTAACTAATATTATGATAAATAATATATATTTGTTATTTATTAATTTATCTAATAAATAAAGAGATAAATAGGAGACTCATATCTCCTTATCTCTAACCCTAGAGAGTCTGGCCGTCGGACGTTCTTCTCAGGAGAAGAAATCCCACGGAGAACTCTCCTCCGTGGAGAGAGTCTCCTTCCTCTCTAATGCTCTCCCATGGTGGGTATATTGTTAATCGTAGGTTCTCCTCTGCTTCCGAATCTCTAACGAGATTTAAGGTTATAGAGATCTACCCGGTGATCAAATTCGAAGATAAGACGATCTAAATTCCGCTTCGACTATTTGAGGTAATCCGTATATCTTTCAAATTCTATCATATTGGCGTAGTTCCCACTAAGAACTTAATATCTATACATGAAATCACTAAAGGATTATATACTGTATTAAACTAGTCTAATTCTATCATATGGAGATATATTAAATTTTGTAGATAGATAGTTGTCTTAAGCTAAGATATTTAGGGGATGAGAGGAAACAACAAGTTTCAATGTAGGGCCACAATTAAATTACTGCAATTTGAAGTTGATTTTCATATGTGATGTGAACTGAGAAACTGAATGGCACCAATCCATCGAGATAAGATAAGAATAGAGTAAAACACAAACCCAATTGAAGCATTCTTACTACTACTAGTCAACCATGTTGAACAACGTAGATCCATCCAAATTTTTTGTGTGGTCCGTAACATGTAACATCCATCCAATTCCAAGATAATACAAATACATTACACCACCTTCACTCACAATCACAACCAGGAGAAGGACATAAATAGATAGCAAGCTAAGTAATTAAATAGTAATAAATAATCATACCAAAAAAAAAAGAAGAAGAGAGCAGTTGTAGGTAAAAGGTAAAAGGGCCTCATGAGCTCAAGCGGCCCAAACCGTCACGGGCGAATTGTGAATGAGAATCCAAGTTGAGGGCATCCTGAAAGGCCTTGATGGCATCTTCCTTCATCCCCTTGTGCTCATAGCACTGGCCCAACAGACAGTGGGCCTTCACATTATCCCCGCTCAGAGACACCGCTTCCACCAGATCCGACACGGCCGAGTCGACTCGCCTCCTCCGGTTCACCGCCAGCTGCAGCTCGGCCCTCTTGACGAGCGCGTCCCCTCGCTCGCTGGGGGAGAGAGACTTGGAGGCCGGGGGGGAGAGGGCGGCGTCGAGGGATCTGAGGGCGGAGGTCTTGTGGCCGAGGAGATCCAGGGCGAGGGCGCGGAGGATGTGGGCGGCGGGGTCACGGGGGCTGAGGGAGAGGGCCTGGTCGGCCTCGGAGAGAGAGGATTTGGCGAGGGATTGGGCGGAGGAGGGGGATCGGGCGGAGCGGGCGCGGGAGAGGAGCTGGGCGCCTTGGAGGAAGTGGCGGTTGGATTGGAGGTTGTTGCGGCTGTTGGATCGGAGCTTGGAGAGGGCTTTGCGAGGGAGGTTGTAGAGGGACACGAAGATGCCGATCGTCAGGAGTAAGAACGCTATCTGCAGTCCGATTTCTGCTTCCATCATCTTGCTCTTGTTTTGTTTTCTTGTTCTTGGTTTTCTACTTGTAGGAATTTTCGCTTTCACCTCTCTCCTCTCCCTATTGGCTATTGCCTCAGCGTCCTCCCCATTTCAGACCTAAATCAATGTCAAACTGCAAAAGATTGAGTTTTCCCCTCTAATGGCAAGCCTACAATGAAAACAACAATTTACCAGCAAAGTTATTACTGTCTTCAGACTTCAGCTACAGTATAACAGAAATCAATACAGTACAATCAGAGCTGTGAAATACAAAGGAAATTCATATACCAAAAAGTTTCATAACTATTCATTTTCCAAACATCCGATTGAACTTTTAACTACTCTAGAAAAAAAAAATTGAATTTTCCCCTCTCTCACATAAACCGATAGACGGAATCCACTCCCAGGAAAGTGCTATTCTCTGCCTTGGACGAAAAGTTCAAATCAGCAACCATCGCTACTAGATGAGAAAGCAACAAGTAAACGCATTAGTTGCTAAAATGGCATTAGTCTTACCATCATACACAATGGCGGATCCAGGATTGTTGCTAGGGGGCTAAAAATTATACAGAACGATAATAAAATTCCTCTTAGAATCCGTCTACCATCCTCAAGTTCATTGCACACCACCCACTTATAAGGATTCATACCTACTATGTTTTAGAAACCATCTACTATTCTTCCTTCGATCAAAATGCTTCAAACACCTTCAATTAAGTGCAATAGAAAGCAAAAAAATTCGCAAAGTACATTGTTAGGCATAAAAACTAAACAACCCTTACAAATAAAATGGAAAATAATTAAGGTGCTTGGGTCACACCAACTTGCAGCATCAAATTCAGCATATTAGAGGCATTAGATATTAACAAGAGACCTATCTCATCAAATATTGTACAAAAGATTTCCCCAAATTACAAATTCAATTCACAAATTTGTTAACTTCATTCTCAAAATCACATATACTTGACAAAATTGATTCCCAAAATTACCAATCCTAATCAAAACTTCACAAAACCGATTCTCAAAATCAAACCCTAATTTCACCAATTGATTTCCAAAATCTAAACCCTAAAACGAATTCTCATGTATGACCTATAAATTTATAAATCAAATCTCAACAATCAAAAGTTATAGCACAAATTAACAAAGTATAAAGTACGAAATACTAACCTTTTCAATTCGGATTTGGGATTTGGGGAAGAATTAAAACCAATGGAGAGTGGAGACTGTGGACTTTCGTCTGTTTCACAGACTGCAGTAGGCAGCAGGACGGAGCGGCGGAGCCGACAAGCAGTGGGAGGGCGGAGCCGACACGATGGCGAATGGCGCGACGGCGGGAGAGTGCTGCGTACGGGTGCGAGTCGCAGTTTCTCAATCCCGATCCCGGATTTCGCAAATAAAAGGCAATCGTGTGTATAAACGTGTAGGTGTAGCTGTGTAAAAAGTTTATAAACAAAAATAAATAAAAATGAGCTGAGAGGATTCGAACCCTGGACCTAAAGAGTCCCTTTTCCCTTCCCTTCTGTCTTTCCCCTAGATGTAACCTCAAATCTGAATTTCTCCAAATCAGCTGCTAATATCGCCGATTCTGCAGCGAGAAGCTCGAGAATCGGCCGCCGATTAAGAGGCTTAGAGATGAAGGGGACGAGAGAGGAGAGCTTTTGTTCGCCGGCAACAAGAGAGAGAAAAGCTGGAGAGCGAAACAGAGAGAGGGGGGGAAGGCGGGAGGAAGAAGACCGGGGGAGTAGATTTCAGAATTGAGGTGCAGGGCTTCCGACAAAGGGTAGACATGGGGAATTAAAGTGGGGTTCCTGATTTACCCTTGACTGCTTCTGTTATTTACAGTTACAGAGGTGGTTTGGGTAGGGCTGAGCAAAATTTGGATCGGACCGGGATCAGACCGGAATTTACGGTCTTTGGATCGGACCGGGATATTACGGTCTGGTCCACGGTCCAAGATTTTTGAATTTTCGGGTTCCGGGTCAAACCCGGGACCAGACCGAAATTTCCGGTCCGGATTTATTTATTAAAAAAAAAATAGTCGGACAGTAGAGTGTTGCCAGCATTTGTCTCTTTTCTTTCTTTTTATTTTTAAAGGCTCCCATTGCCGGCCCTAAAAATCCATTCAACTCCTTAAAATCTCTCACGGTCTCTCTTTCACAGTTTCACACTAGCCGCTCTCTCAATCTCTCTGACTCTCTCGCTCAGTCGCCGCTGCCCACCGCCCTCACCCTTCCCAACCACTCATCATCCATCACCCTCCTGCCTAGCATCTCCCTCCCCTCTCTCTTCAGTCCGTACTGCCTTCACACTCACACATAGTTCACGCTCGGCTCACAACCTCACACTCTCGCAAAGAGCCAACCCTCAGCCTCGCCCTCTTCAGTCTCCACTGTCATCCCCATCGGCCGGCCAACCGTCATCCGCCACCGGCCAGTCGTAAACCTCTCTCTCCCCTCTCTTTTCAGATCTAGGTTTATAGTAATTTCAATTTGTACCTTAAAATCGTTAGATCTAGTTTTTTTTATAGAAATTTAAATTTGTACTTTAAAATCGTTAGATCTAGTTTAGTGTACATGTTGGAGAAGAAATTTCAATTTTTAGATTCGGATGAATTTCAATTCTAGATCTTGGAGGAATTCCGGGATTGGAATGTCCGGTCCGATCCGGTCCAGACCGGATGCCCAGCCCTAGGTTTGGGAGGAGATGAAGCCGTAACGTTCGTCGTTCGGGGGGGGGGTGTCGGGGGAGGGGTACTGTGGGTATTTAAGGATTTTTGGGTCCCGAGATCAAACGCGTATACGGTATATATGACAATTACTCTCTTCTTTCTCATTTAGGTGTTTTTAAAATACGAAAATGTGGTTTATAAAATCTTAAATTACTAGATTAGTGTCCGCACAGTTGTGCGGAAACTTTTTATGTCATAATTTTATACTTATGTAAAACATTTATATAAATTAAAATACAATTATCAAGGATTCTTATCACTTTATCTAAATTCCTTTTAAATTTTAAATAAATTTCATATTAACACCCGTTAAACTAATGATTTTTCTTTACTATAGTTTCATTAATTCAATAATATATTATAAATTTCAAAATCTATTATCTTTCACAGCTAAACTAAAATAAACTAATTATTTTTATTCATAAATATAATAGGCGAAAGTAATTAAAATAACCCGACCTTTAAGGGTATGTTAAAAATATATCTCAACCTTTCAAATGTAAGATAAATATCCTGACCTTTAAGGATAGGTTAAAAATATATCCCTACCTTTCAAATGTAAGATAAATATATCAACCTTTATAAGTGATGTTCAAATAATATATAAAATAATTCTCTACCAAAAAAAACTAACATGGCATACATATGTGGCAAACTAAATTAATAAGAAAATAAATTTTAAAAAATATATAAAAAATTAATAGAAGGGTTTCAGAAAAAAAAAAATTTCATTTATTATTTTAAAAAAAAATTCAGGACACTTTATTAATATTTCAAATTTCCATATTATTCTTCTTTGTTCAATTGTCCCTTTTTTTTTACATAAATTATTTACTAAAATTCTAACTATTCTTCTTTCTATTTTAAATTTTCATCAAAAATGCGAAATTAGTTAAATGGTCCATTATATGAATATGGGTGTTATCCCTCAAATATAAAAATAATCTAAATAAAATATTAAACACTTGTAAATATATCATTATATATATATATATATATATATATTTTATTAATTTATTTCTTTCCCTTGATAAAAAAAAAAGCAAAGTACAACTTCAAAAAAAAAAAAGCAAAGTGGTTTAACAAAACAAGGTTTTTAATATAGAGTTATAAGAAAATAGTGTGTATAAAATGTAAAAGACGAAAGATATGTAAATCTATAATTTTTTTATATAGATTTTTTAAAGTTTTTTTTTGTCATATATGCATGTCCTGTTAGCTTTTTTTTTGGTACAAATTTTTTTGAGATATTATTTTAACATCACCTATAAAGGTCGAGATATTTATATTACATTTGAAAGGTTGAGATATATTTTTAAGGGAAAACTAATTAAAATACCTCCACCTTTGGGGGTATGGTAAAAATATATCCTCAACTTTCAAATGTAATTAAAATATCCCGACCTTTGAGGGTAGTGGTAACATATTACCACGAGTTTTCTCATGGGTCAAAAATGCTGACAATGCAGCCTACGTTGATTTTGTTTTTGACAAGGCAGTTTGTGTGGAATCCTTTTTACAAATTAGTACTAAAATCGGGTTTTCTTAAACGGTCTCCTTAGGGAAAAAATGCATCGACAACAAAATTAAACCCGAAAAAATGAAACTGATTCAACCAAGCAACTAATCCGGTCAAAATTGCCTCAAATTAACACAACATGACTATTCCTGACACCAAACTGACAACTACAAAACTAAACCGAAAACAACAGCAACAATAAAGAGGGGAAAAAACTTATTCAGCTAAGTCCGTGAACGAATTAAAGAGGAAGAAGATGTGAGAGAGACAGCTCAACATAGCCGACCACGAGGGAAGGAGACTGTCATTGAAAAGGAACTATGAGCTCTCAGGAAGACCGGAAGACAGCTCAAGAGGCGACCACGAAAGAAGATAGGAGAGAGGAAAAGACGTGGTGTATAAACCCAATCCAACTCTTTATTTTTTTCCTAAGGAAACCTTAAAAAAAAACCTTGTAAAAAATCAATGTATGATGTCTTGTCAGCATTTTTTACCAGTGAGAAAAATCGTGGTAATATATTACCACTACTATCAAATATCGGGATATTTGATAGTAGTGGTACAGGGAATGTGTTCAGGTGACAGGGTACAAGGTCTGCCTGCAATGGACAATCCTGACAAGGGTAATACGTCAGGTGACAAGGGAATGTGTTCAGGTGACAGGGTATAGGGTCTAGAGGTGATAGAGTTGGGTGACACGAATACCTCTTCAGGTGACATGGGACCTAGTTTGGATGTGATATGCCTTAGCGGCGAGGAGGATGATGATGGGCTAATCCCCACGAACGAGTTTTGAAGCTCGTTCGAGGCTGAAGGTTATGAAGTGAAGCTCGGAGAAGATTGGTATTACTTGGACTCCAACGGTGTGGAGGAGGACACGAGTATGAGGGAGTTGGTGGAGGAGGAAGTCGAGGAAAAGGTGATGAGGGAAAAGGTCTACAACAAAGGTGCTAGTCGTTCAATGTGTGGACCCAAACTGCACGTGGATGTGTAGGGCCTCGCCTTACCACCGCACCACTATGTCGAGTTTATTTTGCATTATTAGCTTTTGGGGTCAAGGGTTGGACCATTTTGATAGGTATGTGGTTAAGAACTTCGTAATACTTTTGTGGTAAGTAAGTAAGTTGGTGTAATTTTGGGTAAGTAGGTTGGGGAACGGGGTAAGTAGGTTGGTGTAATTTTGGGTCCATGCACATTACTTATTTTGTAAATCCTACATGGCATTAATATGAATTTCACATGTCGCTTGTTATTATTCTCGTATCACCTGTTATATTTCATCTGGTCACCTATTATTCACACCCTCCCAGAACCCAATGTCTGTTTTCCCATGTCACCTATTACATTTGACGTGCCACCTGTTATAATTAACGTGTCATATTTTGAATACCCGTAACCCGTGTCACGTGTTTGCATGCCCGTGTCACCTAAAATATATTACATGTCACAAGTATTTTCACATAAACAATATCAAAGCAAGTACGTGGATAGAGAAAACCCCAACTACAGATCGAGGATGTTCATAAAAATATTACATCTATTGAGCAATCAATGTCATAAATGAGTAAAATAACTGACCAACTGATATGATAATGTCCTAAAAGTTGTAAGCAACGACATAACAACAAAGATCAAGTACCAGATCTCCCACCTCTTCTTGGTCACCACTTGACGTTGTACTGCGTAATGCACTACTTGGGACGAGAACTGAGACCGGTTCGCCAGCTGGATGATCCCGCAAAACTGGTTGTCCAGCAGCTTATCCCAATCGTAGGGGTCGACGTAGTTGTCGATGTTGGCAAGCATCGACAACCTCGACCCTTGGTTTACCCGTACCCGGAAGTGCTTTTCTTCCGGGACACGATAACGGGGCTCCCGCTGTTTGTCACTCTTTGCATTTTTAGTCCAAACCATTTGTCTCCTGCAGTTTAAGAGCAACAATCAATTTTCCAGATATTGATATTCCATGTCACACAGTTTCTAAACCCATGTCACCAATGTCAGACAGCCCTATGCAGATGAAACTACGTTTACAATACCCAATGTCGACACCATACATTCCACATCCACTCCCGAAATTTCAATTTCAAACTAATGGAATTGCACGTTCTGAAATACCTAATACCAATCGACTTCCACACCCAATGTCACCCAATTTCTATATCTCAAATTCTAAGCCTCTGTCACCCAAATTCCACACCCATGTCACCCCCTTTCTCTTTCCCACACCAGATTTCGAAATTAAACACATCTAAAAACTCAATCCTTCTTCTTCAATCAGCCCCCTAATCTTCCCCATTCTCAATTTCGACTCCCACCATTGCCATCCTCTTCGGCCTTCTTAAACCCTAACCGCCGGTTTGCCCTATCCATACCCCAAAACCGCCCTCCTCTTCCTTCAATCGCAACCACCATTGTCACCCCTCCACAACCCATCAATCAACCCACCTTTGACATTCAATCCCTTATCACCATAGTAGGTTCCTTCAACCACCCACCCCACACCCCAGATTCGAAGAAAACAGACATCCCAAGTGAAATGGAAAGGGGGCGTACCTTTAGAGTTTCCTCTGGCGTTCTTCTATTCTCCGACAGTTTCCGGCCGGCGATCGTCACAGTGGTAAGGTGTGGTGGCCGGCGTCTCTTCTTCCTCCCCCTTTCAAACGGTTTTTTTTTGAAATGGAGAGATGGTTTGGAGAGAGAGAGAGAGAGAGGGTGTGGTGATGATGAAGGTCAGGGGGCATTTAATGTCCTATCAACTCACACAATTTTTTTTTCTTTTTTTTTTCTTTTCACACCCAAACCGGCTACAAGGGGTGTGGTGACTGGTACTTTTGTGCAAAAAAATAGAAAAGGGTTTATTTTTGTAAATTTTTCCACATGTATGCTATTTTTGCAAGTTTGGCAGAAAATTGGTCTATCTATGACCATTTTGCCAAAAAAAATTTTAAAATGAAGGAGTGCAGAGGGTGACAATGATGGGTACGTGGGACAAGCATTTAATGCACTAGTAGAAAGATGGTCCACTTTTTACAAAGAAAAGTTCCCGCCAAGCCAAATTAGAGGGAAACAAAAATGGGGAGTTCAGCGTGCTGCAGGGGAAGTATAAAAAGAGATGGGGGAGCTCGACAGGTGGACCAAAAAGTGAAAAACAACCAATTCTTCTCCATGGCTGCCATTAACATCAAGTTAGAAGAATAAAGCCCATAAATTCAGTTACTAGCCAAGCAAAGGGAAATCCTAGCTAGTCATCAACAGAATATATGTAGACATACATAAGGATACACGTGGCAATTGCGTACAATATGCATCAACGAAAATGGGTAAGTATGGTTTTTGTTTACTATTTACAGACATGGATTCTCCCCATCCTTCTCTTAGCTCCAACCGATATTGAGAAGACCATCTTAATCTCTTTATGTCGCATGGGAGAAAGGGGTGATCTGACTTACTCTTGTTTGCAATGGTCGATGGGAGCATGGAGAAGGGAGGTGGGTGTATGAAGGTCAAAATTCCTACAAGGCAATGCTCATAGAGGAGACCATGTTGTTTTGGTCCGCCGAGAACAAGATAATGGAGAAGCTCGCGGTTTACCCTTACTAGCCAGTAACTACTGTTGCCTAACCACTGACTACGATCTCTTAGCCAATATAAGACTAACCCCTGCTGGATATCGTCTACCTCAAGAACTTCCCACCTCAAGGATAGCTAGGATAAATGACATTCTTTGAGTTGCCGAATGTTGGTTTTTGTTATTTTGCATATATGTACGTCAATTACAGTATATGGTTGTCCGTTTTGGTTGCCTGAGATGCGAACCCCGAATATATGCGATCTACATTTACTAGCCAGTAACTACTGTTGTCTAGCCAATAAAACCGATGTCTCAGCCAACGGAGACTAAGCCCTATAAGATATTATTAATCTCAGAAACTTCCCACAACATTTACATAAACTGGAAATGAGTAAATGTTCAAACAAAGATGTAATTAGAAAAAGATGAAAGAGTGCACATTTACATCCTAAATACTCAAACACAACAACCTCCTCTTCTTTCTCCCTTCACCGAATCCTTCTCTTCTTTCTTCTTTAGCTCTGCATCTTTGTGACCTGCAGGCAAAACGACACGAAACGGATGGAGTTTTAGGGTTTCACACCGAAATCCCCATTCGAAAATCACACATTTCAGACCAATTTTTGTTGGAATTTAGTTAGGGTTTGCTTACTTGTTTCGAAATGGTAGCCGGATTCTCGTCGGATCCTTCGCCTCCGCCTCTCAATCGCCACCTCCACTTTCTTCTCTCACCGGAAGTCGCCGTTGCCTCTTCTTAGTCACTGTCTCCGCCTACGCTTCTCAGTCGCCGCCACCGGAAGTCACCGCCTCTCAATCGCCTCCTCCACTTCTCTCCTCCTCCTTCGCGACTCCTCTCTCTCTCTCTCTCTCTCTCTCTCTCTCTCAATCCATGTTTGCAGATTTGATTTTATGAGAATGAACTCTCTCTCTCTCTCTCCTTTTCTGATCCCTTAATCCTGCCCAAAGATTTCCAAAATTTCAAAAGCCCGCCCAAATTAATTAACTCATAATACAAGGTCATACCTGTTAGTTTTTCAAAAAAAAATTCACTTTTTGACATTTACCACATTTTCTATGGGGGGTGACATTTGTGCAAAGGGTGAGATTTTTTGGTATATTGAGTACCATTTTCTCTAAAAAATATTTAGTCGGTTAACCAATAATCCTATATTAAAGGAGAAGTCGTCACATGTCGTAGAGGACTTCTCCTTTAGTATTATACGATTGATATATTGATAGGGGGTCTCCATTTATTGTTTTTCTCATTTAGGTATTTTTAAATCTTAAAATATACTGAGTACGGGATAGTGGGATACTCCGTTTATTATTTTTTAAAATAAGAAAATGGGGTGCATAAAAAATTTAAAAAACAAGAAAATGTGGTTTATAAAATATTAGGAAGTACAAAATATATAGATGACTCTGTAAATTCCACCGTAATTATGTAATCTTAAACAACCTCTAATGAGTATTTGAATTACATTTATGGGGAAGGTGAGATAGTTACTTTTATTGAGCATAAATTTTAAGAAATTTTAATTATAGAAATATTAAAAGGTACTTGATTAGTTGAGTGGGTCAGAAAGTATTAATAGCAAAACTTTAGAGCAAGCTCAAAAGCTTTGGTAAAAAAATCTCTAAAATAGAAATTAAAATGTCAAAATCTCTATAAAAAAATTCACTCAAACTCCAACAGTTTCACTATTTTACATATTTTTACATTTATTATACACTATAATAAATAAATACATTTATTAAAGATATTTAATTCTAAATTTCTAAAAAATCCTTGTAAACTTAATTCTAACTTTTTATCCACTTTATATACCATATAAAATATGAAATATTATTGTGTTTTTTTATTAGAAAATATTATTGTGTTTTGAAACTGCAAAATAATATGGTCTTTTTTCAATTTTGGTTAATAAAGACTAATGAATTTGTTTAAACTCCAAAAGTAATATTTGCCTATTTTAATATTTATTTCAATATTTGAAAAAAATAAAATAAAAGGGATTATGGGTGATTCTTTAAAATAAAAAAAAATTAGTGGGTTTTAAAAGTGGGGGACAACCCTAAAAGCTCTCCTTTTTTAGAGTCCGGGTTTTCCGGCGCCACCATCACCATGCCCCCCTCACCGCCGGTTCTTGGCTCACCACCACTCTCAGCCCACCTCTGTCTACAAACGTCCCTCCTCCTAGGCTTCTAGTCGCTTTCGGCCACCGCTACCGTCCTTCCGCCGCCTCGCCCAACATCTTCACTGCACAACAGCTTCCCCAACAGTCCTCGCATTTGTCTGCAACCTTCAGCCCCATCGGCCTCGGCCTCCGTGGTTCCACCCTCGCGCTAATGCTTCCTTGGCAAGCTCTCGTTCTGCTGCACTCAGCTCCGTAAGCCCGCTTCCTCTGCCTTCTGCGGCCCCGCTGCCGCCTCTTTCGACTCCGCCATCCAACAATCCTCACCGATCTTCCGACACGGCTCCACTCCCCGTGGTTGCCAGCCTTCACCTTGGCCATGGGTGATACACTTCTTTTTTTTCCAAGAAAAAAATAAAAATACAAATTTCAATCTTACTGGCCTTTGTCCTTTCCTTTTGATTGTTGTTTTATTCTTTCGCCTTTGGCTCATCTTGTCTGTCTCTAATTTGGCTTGCCCTTGTGCAGCCTATTACGATCTTGTTATCGTCCTCGAGGGGACAAGATGGGTTTTGGGGTTTGAATGAGCAATGGTTTGGTTAGGATTTAGGCTTGCAGATTGGTGTGCAGTGTTGTTCTTGTTGTCTCGCAGGCTTCATGTGAACGGTGGTCGATCTGCTATGTTCGTAGACGTTGTGGAAGTGCGATCGATATTTGAAGGCTCTGTTTGGAGTCCATAATCTGAGATGTCAGCTAGGTTCCCCAGAGTTCTCTGTGTGCGTCTTCTCTTTGGCCGATCGGTTTGATTGTTCTGCTAGCTAGCTTGTAGTTTCGGTGTAGGATGACTTGTACGTTTATTTCTGTTTTTATTTTTGTCATTTGCTTCCTGTTATTTCTTTATATCATTTGCTTCAGTCATTTGCTTCTGTATGTTTTTTTCGGTTGTACATGATGGTTAGTTCATCTACCGACTTGTTCGGTCTCTCAGTTTCTCTAGGCTTGTCTGGAGAACCGAATTCTTATCTTGCTTCAAAAAAAAAATTGTGGGTGATTTTTCGTGATTAAGTGTTGCTTAATTTGCTAGGGTTCGTGTTTACTTTGAAATGGGGATCCATGAACAGTCCCGACCCAAGGGCAGGGACAATCTGGACGATCGCCCAGGGCCCATTCCAAATAGAGGGCCCAACCCAGGTTTACTTGTATATGTATTATAAACTCCGTGTTTGCTCTTAATTGGAAAAGCCCATATGTATTTGCTCTATTTGCTCCAGCAATTGGAAAATAAAAAAGGCCCACAATTGGAAAACTCCAATCCACCTACTGCCTACTATTTGCTCCAGCAATAAATAAATAAACAAAAAAAAAGGAGATGTGACGTGAATGTGTGGTATTGTATTTACTCTTTCTACTGTCTCTTCTCTTCTCTTTCCTCTTAGACCATCTCCAACAGCTTCTCTAAAATTTTTCCAAAATGGGGAAACAAAATACATCTTCTCCAAATTATTTTTGTTTTAAATCCAACAGCTTCCCCATTTCGAAGATTTGGAGAATTATATAGTTTGGAGAATGCTGCAGATTTGGGGAATCATCTCCATTTTTTCTGCTGCTTCTCTATTTTGGAGAATGAGATGGGGAATCTGTTGGACCAAAAAACCCCTTAAAATTCTCCAAAAACTCCAAAATCTCCAAAATGGAGAAACCGTTGGAGATGCTCTTAATTACTATTCCTCTTTCTTCTTAATTCTTGTGGGGTGTGGCATGCAATTTGGGTAATATAAATAAAATTTGTGACGATATTGACAATCTTTTACTCCGTATGTTTTAGTTGTAATTGTTGCTGCTATAGAACTAATAGAAGGCCTTGTTTTGTATTGAACGTAATATTTTTATTATTAATAGTACTACCTCCGATCCAAAATATACGTCGTTTGACTTTTCAACACGTATTTTAAAAAGGTAAAAACTATATAAAATATTAACTTTTTTTGAATTAATTTTTTACAACTTAATATTCGTTATTAATAAGTATTAAATTGTAAAAAAATTATAATAAAAAATTTAATATATTATATAGTTTTAACTCATTAAAATACGTGTTAAAAAGTCAAACGACATATATGTATTTTGGATCGGAGGAAGTAGTAAGGAAGTTTTCAATACATAAAGGGCCCTTTATATTTTTCTCGTCCCGGGCATTTAAAATGAAAGGATCGGCTCTGTCCATGAAACATCGGCAACACTCTCTCATTCCTTTGAAATCCATGAACCTCCTCCTCAAATACTCAATTGATCGATAGCATTGACGAACTTCGATTCAATTCCAATCACTCTAATGAGGTAAATCTAATTCTAACGAAATCCTTAATTTGTTTTCACAATTTCAAATTTATCCCCTCCTAACGAAGAATATGTTGATGAACTTGAGAAGAACGTTTAATATGTTGAATTTGCCTATATTCACATAAATTTAACATAGAGAGAAGTGCACATTAAATTTTACAGATTAACTTATCTTTCTACAATTATAGAGATTTTTTCTCTCACTTTATCTCTTTCTCTATTTTATAGATGTGTTTAGAGAAACTGTTGGGGAGGAAAAATGATCTTTTTCTCTAAAATTCTCCATTTTTTTATTTTAACAAAGTTGTTGAGCTTGTTATATACGTAGTATTAGAAACCTTAAAACGTCAAATAATTTAATAGATGGAGTAGATTAAAGGGTAAATAGCAGTAAACCACTCTTTAAATATGAGCATTTGCCCAAAACCAACCCTTAAAATAGAAATTGCAGAAAACCACCCTTAACATATACTCTGTTAACCAAAGACCACCCTCTTTACCGATTCCGTTAGATTTTCATTAATTTTCAACAAAAGAATAAAATACCCTCATCTTTCTCTCAAATTTTATCTTAAATTCCATTCCCTTGAAATCAATACAATGTAAAACAACAATGGAAATCACCCTCTTCAATCATATGCACGAATATACCCATATCACAAAAGAGAAAGATAAAAAAATCCACACAAAATCATTACAAATAAATAAAATTTAATAGGGGATTATGCCCAAATATTAAAATCTAATCCATTTAAACAAATAAAAAATGGCAAACATATTGAACAATTTATACAAATCAGAAAGATCATACGATCTTTTTGAATAATTTTAGAGAGGAAACAAAAGTAATTTTAGATCTGAATCGTGGCCCAGTATCTCTTCGATTCGGTTATTTGGCACCAAGCCTTGCCAATTTGGCTTGGAACCATGCCAGGTGCTGGTCAACGCAGCCGCCTCAACCCCGAGGGTCTCCTTTAGCGGTTGCCTCCTTCGAATCGTCGCTTCCAATGCTAAGATCTCCGATGTGTTCTTCCGAATGTTCCTTCGAATCCCCATGTACATTGCCTCTCTAGCTTGGCCCTCCCCCTTCTTCCTTTTATTAATGCTCCACAAACTATTGAAATTCCAAACCCTATAACTCTTGTCAGTTAAAAGAGGAGCCTGTAATTAACCTGGAGGTCCAATTTTTCTGGATGTGGATTCGGTGAAGTTTGTATATTAACTCCACAGTGAATTTGGAGGAATGTCACCCGTCCGATTTAACGAACGAATACGATTTGCCCATTTTTTAAATTGTTTAAAAAAGAAATAAATATTTATTGAAATAAAAAAGGAGAATCTCAATCTCACGTTAGCCCGCCACTAATCTCTCAACTTCCAGTTTTCCCACCAATTAATTATCACATAAGATTTTGAATGATCCGGTCCAATTTCAGTTTGTATACCATCATGTTATGTAAATTAAAAGGGTAGCAAGTGTATATCTTGTTCTAAAAAAAAGTGTATATCTTGTTCTCTCATTAGCGATAGCATCATGGAGGTATCCGAACCTTGGATCCCTCAAGTAGGTATGGAGTTTGAATCGGCAGAAGACGCTTGGAAATTTTGGCTAGCATATGGAGGAAATATGGGTTTTAATGTTCGGAAACAATATGAGAACAAGAATAAGGATGGGAAAGTGACATCGAGAAGATTTGTATGTGCAAAGGAAGGGCATCGTGACAACAAAGGCAATGTATCTATTCGTCCTCGGGCTGAAACTAGGACGGGTTGCAAAGCTCGCATTGGCATTCAATTGATAAAGAAGATGGGCAAATATCAAATACATGATCTTGTGTTTGAGCATAATCATCCCCTACATTTACCAGAGACAAGTCACCTGTTGTCATCGCAGAGGAAAATATCAGAAGCCCAGGCATTTGAAATTGAGCTTGCCGATGACTCTGGAATCAAATCGAAAGCAGCACATGAGTATATAGGAGCACATGTTGGTGGATCGGCTAATCTTAGTTTCACACACCGAGATCACAAAAATTACTTGAGAAGGAGGCATCAATGAAATTTGATCTACGGAGAAGCCGATAGTCTGTTGAGGTACTTTCACACGCAAACAATAGAAAATCCTTCATTTCAATATTCAATTCAATTGGATAATGAAGAGCAAATAACAAATATCTTTTGGGCTGATGAAAAAATGCTTATTGATTATGCTTTATTTGGTGATGTCGTTTCCTTTGATACTACATTTGGTACAAATAAGGAGCATAGGCCTCTTGGTGTGTTTGTTGGCTTCAATCATTTTAGAGAGATTGTTGTTTTTGGTGTTGCACTTCTATATGATGAAAACATCGAATCTTTTAAATGGTTGTTTGAAACTTTTCTCGCAACACATGACAAAAAGCAACCAAGGACTATTTTCACATATCAAGATATTGCCATGAAGAAGGCAATATATGAGGTTATGCTAGAAACTTTTCATGGATTATGCACATGACACATAATGCAAAACGCAACCAAACATTTGATACACGATGGGTCTAATGTTCTTCGAGATTTCAAAGCTTGTATGTATGACTATGAGAAGGAAGTTGACTTTGAAGAAGCTTTCAATGCATTCCGTGGGAAAGTAAAGAAGAATTATTGGCTAGATAGTATTTAGTGAAAATTTTACACAATATACTGTTTTCAAGTTTTGTTTTTGTAGTTATACCCTCTAGTTTTTCTTTTTACTATCTATACCTTTTTAGGGTGGTTTTTACCGAAATACTCTTAAAGTAATATTTTTTATTTTTAGAATTAAAAGAATAAATAAATATTGATAATATTGTTTAAATATAGATAAGATTTGCCTAGGGTTTGTCAAAGGAGACGCTACTTCACCCATCAGTTTTACGTTTTGAAAAGGGAAGACTCTACTTCATCTATCAATTATTCAGTTCGTAATCTTGTGAATCGTCTAGGATTGAAGGTAATTCTTGTACTATGCTATATTATGGTTTTAGATTAAAGAATATAAACTTTAATTTGTCTTCCAATCTTGCATAATTACGTTTCTAAAGCATTAATTATGCTCGTATGTATGTATATTGTGAAATTGTATTTCAATTTGAGTGTAGTTCTAATTAATCGTATGTATATTGTGGAATTGTCTTTCAATTTGAGTGGAGTTCTAATTAATCAATGCTTTAAAGGTAAGAACGTGTAATGTTAATTTGTTTAATTTCTTTCATCGATCGACATCGATTTGTTTAATTTTGACCGTATGGTTTCAAATTTTACGGTAAACCACTTTGTTGTAACCTATTTTAACCGACCTTTGTTGTAACATATTGTAACCGACCTTTGTTGTAACATACCTTTGTTGTAACCTACCTTTGTTGTAACTTATTGTAACCTACCTTTGTTGTAACCTATCTTTGTTGTAATATATTGTAACCTACTTTTTACCACTATTGTAACCTATTGAAGCCTACGTTTTAACAATATTGTAATCATTATTGTATCATCGCAGCGGAAAAATGATAATTGGATTCCATCGAAAGGAAGGTGCGATTGTTATATCATCACATGTTCGAGCATTCATTTACATATTTTTAAGAGTAGATTTTTTTTTAATTTTTTCATTAGTATATATAGTTCTAGTACTTAGTAACAATTTAGTAGATCGAAATTTTGCATCCTACTCTCAAAAATACAAACTTCTTTTTCATATTTTCCATTAATATAAAAACTTTAAGTGTGTTTTGATAGGTTTGTGAAAATGATGATGAACTAGTACCACTATTGGGTTTCAAGGAAACAAGCAGTGAGCCTCCTCAATTGAGAGTAAGTATCGTGTGTCCATTTTTTAAATTTTTACTTATTGCATAGGGTTTAGGTCATTCCAATTATTTATACCCATACGCTTACAGGATAAAGCTTTTCCTTTGATCGGTTTTCTTATAGGATAAAGCAAAGCTATCCTGACAAAGGGCGGAGCAACAACCTTTCTAAAATGCAGTTGATAAAGTTTATTATGTGCAATTTGAATGAGCATGATAAAAAGTTGCTTCGCGATAGTTGTTTTGGAACTTTTGTGACACTTGGTGAAAGGGTTTCATTCTCATCTCAACTGATTCATTTTATATTGTTGAGGGAAGTTGTCACAACCAAATCTGCATCAATGTGGTTTGTGATAAACAAAAAGTTATTCAGATTTGGGCTACGTGAGTTTTATTATGTCACCGGATTGAGATGTGTTGGGGATAATACATATTCAGGTGTTGATTGTGACTCAAAAAACGTAATTGGTCATGAAAGATGCAACATACTAGAGTTGGATAAGCTGTTCAAGAATGAGCCTATAAATTCAAAGAATAAGCTTAAAATGACATTTTTACTCATCATCGAGGGCATTTTGTTATCAAGGGATAAGAAGCTCAAAGTGAGGCAATTGAGCATAAGCCTAGTAAATGACTTAGACACGTTAAAGGAATACCCATGGGGTCGATTAGTGTTTCAAGAAACATTTGATGGGTTGCGTAAGGCACTGCAAAAGGAAAGGAAAAGTAACGCCTACAACCTCTATGAGTTCCCCTTGGCATTTCAGGTATGATTAACATTATTTGAAAGCGATCATTTCAAATGTTTTAGATTTCATACAAACAATTAGTTTATCGTGCTGCTTCCTTTGCATTTTAGATTTGGGCGTTTGAGGCATTACCTGGATTGGCCAAATCTTTTGCGGTTGAAGACAAGCCAGCTAACTCATTCCCATTATGTTTGCGATGGCGATCAATTGTAACTGGTGCTAAGATGCCCTCGTATAAGGACATCATAAATCTATTCACGAAAGGGATGGTAAGTTTCTTATTCATGTTAATATTTCTAAATTGATAGTAAGAAGAAATAGATGCAAATTATGTGAAAATATGCACTATTGACTGTTATTTTTTATTTTGGTAGGTACAAGCAAAGTTTAATATTTGTCAAGGCATTGAAGAAATTGATGCCACCTTACTGCAATCTGATGAGGAGAACGATGACAACATCGATTTATTCTTTGAAAAAAGGTGTGCAGTGATATATGTAGATTCATATGATCATAAGGATGATTCACCGAAACAAGTTAGATGCCCTTCCTCAATTAGTGATGCAAAAAAGAGGAGAAAAATGATGAAACAGGAATCAAACTCTGAGTCGGATGACTTCGTCACCATCCCAATCAAGAATAGTAAGGGATCAAACTTTGTTTCCCAGAAAACAAAATCTGTTCCAACTAAGGAGAACCATAACCCAAGGTATAGAGTTGTTACACTATTTACCAATTCGATCCCTTTATTAGCTAGCTTTATACAAGTGGTAATCACTGTGACTTATATATTGTTAACCAGGGGTATTGTTTATGGTGTGAACCCACACTTACGGACCATTGATAGTAGCTTTCAACCAGCTACACATGATGTTGTGGTTAGGTATATAATCCATATTAATTACTCTTTTTGCTTATATTTTACCCTTATTATAATATATTATTACTCCATATTACAGTGATAAAAAAAATGGAGGACACTCCATTGCTTATTTAACCGAAGTTATGGAGAGGTTGGTCAAATACAGTGAACAATTTGCCACATCTATTGTTGGGAATCCTAGGATGCTAAAGCGGCTTGATAAACTAGAAGAATTCATGAATGAGAAAGTGCAGAATGTAGCCGAGTTGTCCAGTGCACAAGATGAAATGTTTGATGATATTATTTTTCAACAAAGGAACCTACAAGCCAAGACAGAAAGCATTGATCAACATTTATATCGTGCTACACTCAGACTAGATAGGGTTTAAAAGTTACTCACTTCACACAATGATGATGTGGGCGAAGTTCCGCTAGTGATCCCTGATGGCAGTATTGTAGATCCAGAGGTGGAAGCTTGTGTCCATGAAATAACACAAGCCCACTCCCACAAGCCTTCAACTGTTCAGATAGACCAAGAAGTTATTGCCATTTCAGATGATGGGAAGGTACGCACAGTGATTACATATACAACATATTAATCGAATACTCATCTATATATTCATCTATAGAGAGGAAAAACATTTATTTCAGGTTGAAATAGATGCTACTCGAGTTGAAGGCGTTCTTACAAGAAGAAATCCCCCCAGAAAACGGAAGCCTGGTCCCCAAGAAATTACTCCTTTTAAACGGATTACAACTCCAAAGAGGGTCACATTGAATGTCCCAAAGGCGCCATAGTTTTCTTTCCTCAAAGAGACTCATAGGAAAAGATTTTATAAGTGGTATCTTAACACAAGGTAATAACATCATACAATGTTATGGATGATCTTTTATTATGAATACGTTAATCAATACTTGTAACCAATTGCAGTGACCCACTAGAGAATATTCAACTACTGTCTATCACAACTACAAGGGCATTTGTTACCGACATTCTTAAACCTAATGGATGGCTATCAGGGGAGGTATTATAAACTTACCAAGCACCATATATCTAATTTCAGAAAAGATTTAATATTTTACCTACCTCTTGACTAATTTTCACCTTTTCATTTCTTATATTCCAATTTAGCAAATAGGCGAAATGTTATGTCATATACGGAAGGCAATAAAGGAAGACTGGAATCGGTTTTTTAGTAATGCTATTTTAGATGATTGGTGGACGTGAAAGTTCAATGATGAAATATTTTCTAAATTTCATCAACAAGGAAAGTGCTCTTTCCAATTTGATGATGACTGGTTCAAATTGTATTACGGAGAATTACCTGCACATTATGGTAAGCCTCTTGGAACTGTTCGAAGGAATTTAGGGCCGTTTAACATAAATGGTGTCCATTGGGTTGCATTAGATATAAACTTGTCATTTTGGACAATATATGTCTATGAATCTGATATTTACATCACAAAAGAAGAGGATCTTAAATTGAAGCTTCAACCCCTTAGCGAAATGCTTCCTGAGTTTTTTTAAAAGGACTGGTGGGTTTACTCAATTCAGAAAATGGTTTGACCAACCACTTCTTATTACACGGAATAAAGGCTTGCACAGAAACACATTAAGGTAACCTGTTTATTCTCAAGTTCCCGTTTATTTAATTACAATATAACATAATATCATGGAATTCTAAGTCTAATGGTCCTTCTTTTTAACTTTCAGTGGTAGTTGTGGCATTTACACTGTCAAATACATAGAGGCCTTGTGCAGTTACGAATGTGATATGCAACTGATTTGTGATGATTATGTTCCGGCATACAGAGAACAAATTGCATATGACATATTCTCTCTCAAGTGGAGCTGGCCTCACTCTAAAAATAAAAAATAGTGTCATTTAATTAATTTGATAGATACACCTTCAACATATGAATGATCCAGAATATTGTTCGTGTTTCATTAGGTGCTTTCAGATACTTGGTTTGTAGGTTTTCTCCTCAATTTATCCAGATGATGCTTAGGGTCACATTCACTCTCTGCTTTTATTCCTCTTCAATATATTCTACAGGTTCATATATGAATAACTTCATATATGAATTACTGTAACCCACTTGAACCTACAATTACTGTAACCTGATATGTGCACAACAATGCTCTTGTCGTGCCCATGACTCAAAATTGCTATCCTATGTCACCCAACATGTCATCGAATCCATCAACTGCCTGCAAAACTGATAAAAAAATAAGTGTGAAAATGCACAACAATATATTGAGGAGGAAAAATATTGCCTAGTAGTTAACTTTGAGGCTCTCGTTCAGGCATTTAAACGCATATCTAGGTGGTCTGAAAGTTGAGATGGATAGAGGACAGTGCAAGGAGTGTTTCAGGAAAAAAAGCAACAGCTGCAATGCACTGTAGCAGCGGTAGCAAAGCCCGAAATTTGACCTGTTGGCACACTTTTTCAGCAGATTGTTAGTTGTGTTTTCGTGCTCTTCCGGCGAGCTGCATTGTGGGCGCTAGCTGGGCACCCTTCCAGGTGCTGTCGGAGTGTAGTAGTGGTGCCCAACAACCTTGGTGTCACTCGTGTGGTGATCGAGAGGATCCGAAAGGAGCAAAAAATCAAGGTAGCTAGGATATATACCTTGATGAAAGGGGGAAATGAATACACAATCAAGAGAAACCTGCAAACATATGTTCAATACTTGTAATTTAATCCTTGAAATTTGAATACCTGCAAACATACATCAACCTATTGGCTATTGTCCCCTTACAATTGATTTTTGAAAACATAAATTCAAACATATCTCCATAAAATGTAATTAAAACAAAAAAAAACACATGTTCAGCCGTCCACTTCCCAGCTAATTGACGATTGACGTCCCAAAGATAATAAACACAACCATTACTTCCTACTATCCGGCCCACTGCTGCAAGTCTTCTTGTTATGACCCAACTTTCCGCACATTGAACATTTCTTTCTTTTGTGTCGTTGCTCTACAGCTGAAGGTATCCTTTTTTTCTTCGGCCTTCCAGTTCGCCTCCTTCTCTTAGGTGGATGGCAAACAATATCCTTCACTTCTTGTGGAACATTCCAGACTGATTTGTCTGGTACCGAGTATATGGTCTCCGCGTAACCCTTCATGTAACAAGAGTTTGTGAAGTATTTTCCGACCAATGACTCTGCATTTATATCCTTATGAAGGGCTGCAATTAAAGCATGAGCACAAGGGATGTCATCTAGTTCAAATGCTTTACAGCTGGAGGTTCTTTCAGTCAAACTGACAACAACATTCACATCTCCTCCCGTTACCTCAAATTCCAAACTTGATGCAGTTAAAGTTCTGCAATTGTACTTGCTCGCCTTCTCCAATTTCTTCTTAATGATAGACAAGACGTTTGGAGTAGTCCATTGTTGTTTTTTTTTTGTGCTATTTCTCGACGATCCACAAACCAATCACACAAAAGAATCCTAATCTCATCAAACAAGGCTTGCACCGGATACCCTCTAGGAACTTCCAACACAACATTTATGGACCCCGCATTGTTGCTAGTCATTACGTTGTACCTTTTTCAAGGGAAAAATGATCTAGCCCAAGCGTGGATATCTGCTTCTTGTAAATACCTTCCAATTTCAACATTTTCCTACATTTTCAAGCATCAAAAACTCATTTACAAGTATTACAACGATATATAATTGTCTTAATAATGAACAAGGCATAATGTTTACCCGGGATATTTGATCATAAATCTGCATACAATTAGACTGTTTATAACTCTCTGCCGCCAGCATAAACCATTCTTGAATCTTCTTCACTCTACATTTGGTCTTCAAATTCTGTTTCAAGTGGTAAATGCATACACCATGTTTTGCAAATTTGTAGTTTTCAAAAATCCCTTTCTTGATTGACGGGTTACGATCCAAGATAAACACTTGCTCCTCACAATCAGGTATAATAGTCTTCAAATTTCTCATAAAGAAACCCCAAGAGGCATCCGTTTCGGCATCCACTACAGCAAAAGCTATAGGATATATCCCAATATTCGCATCTTGTGCAGCTGCAACTAACATAACACCGCCAAAATTTCCTTTCAAGAATGTTCCATCTACTGATAACACCTGCATCATTTACCATATCATATATATACTTATCATACTAACCTATCTAAATGAAAAAATAAACAACTATAATACACCAGCTCATGGGATATAAAAGCTTTATTTTAAATGGACGTCATACCTTCCTCATCACACTATAACCTCTAATCGACTGCCCGAATGCAAGGAACGCATATTTTAGGGAATCATGTTCATCTACCTCAATTGTTGCCACAGTTCCCGGATTCGCTTTCTCCAACATGTACAAATATGAAGCTAAAGTGGTGTAGCTTTCTTCAGATGTCCCTTTTACAATATCATTTGCAGCTTCTTTAGCCTTCCAACACTTTCAGTAACTAGCACGAAATCCATACTCATTTCTCATGACTGCAATGATTTGTCCTGGTGTTGGGCCTTTGCTTACTCCATTAAACCTGTCATAATATTGTATGGTAAGTCACATTATAACTTTTCTCAATCATATCCCCATCCATATTATAAGGTAATATATCATCATATAAGTTCAAAGTAATAATAAATATACACTTACATTTTTCCTATTCTCTTCGCAATCAATTGACACGATGCTTGACGCTGATGAGACATCCTAAAATCAACTGCACAAGTATGCGTGTCAATGTATTTTCTTATGAAGAACATATCAGAGTTCTTCAACTTTGTTGCACGCACTCTCCATCTGCATTTCTTGTCAATGCAAACAACAAGCACCAAAGAGTTTGCTGATTTTACCACCCTAAATTCAAAATGTTTGGAGATAACATACAAACATATAACAGTCTTCAAATCTTCTTTAGACTTGAAGGATTGTCCCTTTTTGCAGAAACCCATCAGGCACCAACCCCTCTTCACAAGCTATCAACGGCACCCCTTCATGTTGTGATACACCAATTTCTTCCCCTTTAGTTGTGCACTTGGTATCTACTTTATCATTTTCAATAGGGGACTCCATGGAAGCCAAACTACTTGAATTGTAGGCGGGTTCTTCTCTATTTGAGTGACTAGCACCAACAAGTACCTTGGCCGCTACTACAACACATATCGGTATATTCCATGCCACATTGGCCATTTTGCTGAGTAAGAAAAATGCCTCCAGATCTTCGTTACAATTCAGATCACAGGGATTCAATGAAGGGTGAGTCACATTCAAATGTTTGAGCTTTATCTCAAATTCATTTGTATCGACCTTGAATCTATCAACAATTATTTCTAGCAGCTCTTCATAACATGTACCTAACTTCAAAATAATTGCTTTCGATTCTTTCACTTCATTGAATTTCAAACTACCATCATCTACTTCCCAAGCACCACCGTAGTACACCGTGAGAACAATTGCATCCATCCTTGCAAGCAAAAACCGATCACAACAAATTATTATATCTACAATTAAATTCTAATTACAAAGCCCATAATTCTTATAGTCCACTAATATTCATCTACCTTAAAAATAGCACCCTTCATGTAACTACAATAATTGTAAATGATATTAGTTTTCCATTGTTACAATTACTGTATCTAGTTGTCATAGGTTACACTAACTACCCACGATAGATTGTAACTAAATAACTGTAACCTAAAAACGCACGATAGATTGTAACCAATTAATTGTACCTGTCATTGTAATAAATATTGTAACTAATTTGTTGGCGCGTGTAGGCAATTTTATTCTTGTAATTAATTAATTGTATCTAGTTTTTATCGTAACTAACCTCATTGATAGGGTTTTTATAGGTTACAATAAACACATACCATATATTTCAATAATAATAGGGTCAAAATACACAAAATAATTAGTTGATAATTATTGTAATCAATGGCGGCAACGGTTTCAGTTACAAGGCTAATATCATTTACAGTTGTTATGGGTGGCAACAGTGCTTATTTTCACATACTCGGACGCAGACTTCTATCGATTACGGCATATACGTACTCGGACTTCTATCGATTTCGGCTATATATGTACTAGGTCTTCTATCGATTGCGGCTAATCGATTAATTGCCCAATTCAATTTCACCCAGAATAATATTACGGATAGCATTCTAGTAATAATCTCAAATAACTATGAACTATACGACAAGAATTATACCACAAAAACATAACCACATACCTTCAATCTTGAAGCACCAAAATAAATTGATTGTTGAGAATAACGTAGTGGGCGATTGTTAATCAGACCGTATTCACCGATTAGCACTACTTGTAATCAACTTGGGAAGAAGGAGTCAGTTACACGTGATTTAAGGAAAATATCTCTAGGGGCAAATCAGTCATCAAAAACCAAAAAAGTACGATTAACAAAACAAAACTTCCATTGGTATAATTACCCATTAAAAAATTAAAAATGGTATATTAACCTAATTATCCCTAGTATTTATGCCTTGAAGAAAAAGTGGGCACAATGCTATATGATGTATGTTTTTTCCTTGGGGATGCGGAGCACACAGTTAAGTGAGAGTTTGAATCGAGATTTGAAAGATTATCTGCATTGTAATCTGGATATAATGCGGTTCTTTAAGCAATTTGAGCGAGTTATCAGGCAAAAACGTCAGAATGAGATCAATTCTGAATTTGAGTCCCAAGAAAAATTGCCAAGAATGAAGATGAAAAGGACATCTTTACTCAGGCAAGCTGGTCATTTGTACACTCCTAAACTTTTTGAGGCATTTCAAGATGAATAAGATTGGTCTACAACTGCATATATCAAGCCACCGGTTGAAGGTCAGTCAAGCAATGAGTTTATTGTTGCAATTTCCAATTTTGACGAGAGTGAATTTGCTGATGCAGAGTATAGTTGTTGAGGATCCTCTGTTGGACAACACACGAAGATATAGAGATCTATGTTGCAAATTCGTGAATATAGCTTCTCAAGCTGCTAATTTTGAAGAGTCGTATCAATTTCTAAACAGTAAGTTAAATATTGTGATTGATGATGTTACTAAGATGTTATCGAGCATACAACTTCAAGGGCATGAAGCTGCCTTGTCCATTTCTGATCTCAATACAACTGTTCAGCAATGTTGTGCGACAATTCCTCAAACTGCACAGTTGAAGAAAAAATTGGGGCGAAAAGGAGGAAAACAGTCAAAAAGTTGGAGTGAGAAACTACATGGGAAGAAGAAGAAGGATAGAACTCATGATTTGGTAGATCAACCAACAGAAATTCAAAGAAAGAAAAAACAAGCTTGTCAAATGAACCACCAGATGTATGATTGACATATGAATCCATTTAAAATAAAATAACTATATATAGTTTATAGTATCAAATTTAATATCTTTATGTTCTCTGGCTGTTTATTAATGAGCAAGAAGCTAGACATATATACCAAATGCCTGAAATCTATGGCAATACATGTCAGATTATGTACACAGGCAATTTTCCAGAGCAACCTTTAACAAATGATCATAATATTTCAGCTGAATTCTTTCAGGTAAAATGATAGCCAATTTTGTACTCTTTCATATAAGTTTGTATACAAACACTTATAGTTTGCTTATTTTGTAGAATATGAATGTGGAGTGTACAAGTCATGTTGAACAATTAACAATGTTACCATGTTCAGGAGGGATCAGCACCATGTTCAGAAGTGACGAACACCACGTTCAGCAGTGATTAGCAGTTTAGCGTAGCATGTCTAACAGTTCCTCTCAGAATCTCATGTTGTTGATGTCTTTCAATGACTTTTTTTTGTTATAGGGTTGGGGGTAGTGAAAAACACTTGCTTATAGGTTGTTGATGTCTTTTCATGACCTTTGGTTTTGGGTTTCGTTTGCTATTTTGTTGTCTCATCTTTTTGATTATGTTAATCTTTTTTTAAATGCCTTTGTTGGATCTTGTGTTATCTTGTTCTGTCACTAAAAGCTATGTACCTTGAATGCCAAATGTTAAGAATAGAGAAATGCTTTAAATGAATTTGAATCTTAATTTCTAGGCCTGTAATATGTATCATAACAAATTTCTTCAAATCTGAGAAGTTCTTTAATCTGTAATCAAATCAGCTTAAAAAGAAAGAATTTAATCTGCAATCAAATCTGAGAAGTTCTTCGAATCTGAGAATGTCTTCAAATCAGCTTATAAAGAAATTTTTTAGTATAATTTTAGATTAGCCTATGCGGGATTTGAACCCGCATCTTTGTGCATGATCACATCGCTCTTCCATTTGAGCTAATAGGCTAACATTATAATGCTATATATTGATGTTTACTAATACAAGGAAGCTTTTCTATCGTAACTCAAGTAAGTCAATAGCATGATCAAAATGAAGCTCTTATAGCACCAAAAGAAAATCAGCCTTCTTACTCCCAATTTTGAATTTATCACTCTCCAAAGTAGATAATGAATTAGCAGGTGCTGCATTTACATGGTGTATACTAGTATTGCTTCCTTCAATAATGCCAGACAACTCCTCAACAAGGTCCAAAAGAGACAAAGAAGCACTATCCCAAGCTAATAAGTTGGAAGACATCTCAATAATCATATACTAGTAGAATTTAATGTACAATCCTTGATTGAATACAATTCAAGATACATAAGAACACATACCAATAATCTTATAGGATGAATTGGCAAGATGTCCAAAATAGCAAATCTGAGCACAATAAGTACATGAATTCCATGAATCAGAGGAGAAAGGAAAATTGATTATTAATAAGGTTTTGATTTCCAACTAATTGATTCGAACATATAAATACCCAAAAATCTGAATCAGACAGGAGAAAGGAAAATCTGAAGGAATTAACAACTGATTGATTTGAACACATAAATACCCAAAAATGCAGGGAATTCTATGCTAAAACTAACCATGAGCTTTAGCAACATCATATTTACATAACAAAGTGAGATAAACATAACGATCTGGGTTCTTCGTATTTACATAACAAACCAAAACTAGATATACCTTGATTCCAATAACAAGAATCTGCTCCTTAGTTAACTGCTCAACGAAGTCCATGAACAAACAAAGGAGAAAGGAAATTTGAAGATTAACAAGGTTTTGATTTCCAACTGATCGACATGAATAAAAAGAAAATCTAAAGGAATTAATAACCAATTGATTCAAACATATATCCAAAAACGTATGGAATTCTATGCCAAAGCTAATTCTTCGGTCCGTTCGGATCGAAAATTCCAAAACTCCCAAATTCATTTACCCTAATTCACAATTCCATGAATCAAATAGAGGAGAAAAGGAAATCAAAGATATATAGGAAAAAAGATATGCTCAATTGAAGATAAATCGGAGCAAACATGTACATGTTTATTCCCTTGTTATCGATGTGCAACAACGTTTCGGGATCTGCAGAAGAAAAGAGTGAGAAGTTGTCCATGGAGGCAATCTCTGTTTTTTTTTTGTGCTACGGAGGAGAGAGAGAGGTAATTTCCGATTAAAAATTTCCATGTTTTTTTTATTTTAAACAATTTAAAAAATGGGCAAATCGTATCCGTTCGTTAAATCGTTAAATCGGACGGGTGACATTCCTCCAACTTCACTGTGGAGTTAATATACAAACTTCACCGGATCCACATCCAATTTTTCTCCTCGATTGCTTCCATGTTTAGATAAAGGGTTTGATTTATTTTTATTTTTTTTGTAAGGTTTTTTTCTTTTGTTAGAGACAGAGAAAGGGTTTGATGTGACTTTTTTTAACGAAAGCTAGTAAACTAACGGGAAGGGTGGTGTTTGGTTAACAGTGTATATGTTAAGGTTTTTTTTTTGCAATTTCTATTTTAAAAGGTGGTTTTGTGTAAATGTCCATATTTAAAGGGTGGTTTACTGCTATTTACCCTAGATTAAAAGGCATTAAAGCGTATAGTTTTTTTTTGTTTTGGTTTCATAAGTGTATAGTTAATAAAGAAGCTAAAATAGAGATTTATATGAGAGGAAATAACTGTTGAGAATTGACCAATTACAAAATGTATTATCTATCAATGTGGTGTAGATAATTCAACTAATCAAAATATAAGGATAGTCAATATTAAGGATTATACGGAGTATTAGAGATTAGAGTATAAATATCCTTAGCTCTTCCAAGTAATGAATAATCAATCACTTACTCTCTCTCTTGTTCTATCTCCCTAATCATCTTCTTCACCTATCTAAACTCTTAGCTCTCTCTCTCTCTCTCTCTCTCTCTCTCTCTCTCTCTCTCTCTCTCTCTCAATCCCCTTCCTTTCACCTTCACCCTCCAGTCTTGACAATTTGGTATCAGAGCGGTCGATCATTTGACCTACATCCCAGAATTTCGTCTTCAATTTTTGATTTGTGACTAGAAAGTGACAGCAGCGAAGAGCAACAATGGCGTTGGTGGGTTCTTCGCATTCGAACGTTTCAACAAACGATGAATGGAACTTGTGTTGGCAGGAGATCGAGGAAATGATGATGGATCTGTGGTCGAAGGAGAAATCGACATCAGAATCAATCGATTTCAGTTCGCAGATGTCTGAATTGCGAAAAGAGTCTGAGGAGTGAACGTTCCTCGTCAAGATTCACCGACAGAAGTACTCAATTTCGTGGGAGCAGTTGGATCGAGATTTCGCTTGGTTTGGGACGATCGAGTACATGGAAATCTTATGTCCCAGAGGGGATTATCATTCAAAGATTCGGGGTTCCAAACAAAAGAATCGGCGGTGAAAGCAATCGAATCTTTCAATCATAGGAACATCTTTGATGGATGCTATCGAATGGAGTTATTCTTGTTGAGCTCAATGGAGTCACCTTCACCATTGGATCAAGAAAGTGTCGATTGTAGTCTGAGAGTCGACGAAGATCCGAAGTATATCGAAGATTCAAATTCGACAGAGTTAACATTATCGGAGGAGTCGCAAATCGACCAACAAGATCCCTATAAGCCCATTGAAGATGCTTGTCACGGTGCAATGGGCATTCCAGGACAGATGAGAGCCACTATGCAAGAGTTCACAGAAGAGTTGCGACAGTGGCAAGAGGCACGTGAAGCCACTCCGTACGAAGACACGGTTCGGGAAATCAAATCATCGCTTAAGATCATAAGCCAAGGAAGTAATATTTTGGAAGTCGATTTAGTTGAAGGTAGTGACAAGCCCTCCTCAGATGGTGAGTTCTCGAATTATTCCATGATTTTTAGCCCACTTGATGGTAAGTTTTTTAATTGGGATAAGAATTTTGTGAATTGGGAAATAGAGCCCAAGAACATGGGTATTGTTCTTCAATTTTCTGAAAATTTTGTCTAAGGATGCCCATGAGGTGTTTGTGGAAATCACTAAGCAGATTGTGGTTCTAGTGGCAACAAATGAGAGGGGTTTGGGTAGAACAATCCATTGGTATTGCGGTAGCCATGGATACACCTCTGTTGCTGAAGAAAATACCATTTTCGATCCGGGAATTGCTAGTTTTGTTATTGGAATGGGTATGCCGAAGTGCTTGCTAAACATTGGTGCTCAAAGGTTTAAGTTGAATGATGAATCTGGGTACCATTTTGGGTCTGAATGGAAGGAATTAATCCCATTACCTTATGACAGGGGAAAGAAGCTCCTAATGCTCAAGTTTAAGGAGGTGCAAATTGTTGTCTGGGCTATGAAATTTGTTTTTGATCCTGGTGGGTTTTGGCTACTGTTAGTGGGAAGAAATGCAAGGGGTGTGCTGAAATTGATGATGTTCATGACCGGTTGATGCATATAGGACACGGGGCGCACCGGGAAACATGGCTGAGATGGGCTACTTGCCAATTGCAGGAGGAGTATGGTGTACATTGTTGTGGATTTTTTGCTGTTGTTAGTTGTCTTAGGAAGCTACTGCAGGTTCAGGACGAGAGCGGAGTAAGGAAATTGATCTAGCTGTGTAGTGTTTGATTGCAAGTACATAGGTTCTGTCATAGATAGCTTATAGGATGGAGCATGACATGTGGTGTTGTGGGGTACGTGAGCTGTCATTAATGATTCTTGGGGCACCAACAGATGAAGTGGTTCTTAAGGGAAATTGTTTGTCTTACCCTCTGGTAAGCTTACCCAAGGGTATTCCCATGTCCATGGAAAAAGTAGACTACTTTTTAGGAAAAAAGAAATGTTTTAATAGGGGATAAATAGGTTTGCTTTTTTGTGAGGTTCCATGCACCCCTATGTCATAATTACTACACCTATATTACTTCTCTCCCCTAATTAAATGAGTTTGTTAACTGATTTTGGGCGGTAATACATTGTCCGAAATGCTACACAAGTAACTCAACGGCTAGTATTAGTATGCAACTTAATTAATTACTGTAGTTCCAACTTAATTAGTTTATACTGTATACAACTAAATTAGTTCCAGCTCCTATAATTAAAAAATGGCGGTACTTTATACATAAATAATTTATAGACTTAGTTTATAATATACTGTACAACTAAATTAGTTCCAGCTCCTATATTTTATTATTTGGAATGTAATTAGTTATGGCGGTAATGAATAGTCCGTATATAAACTTTTTTACGAAAGTATTTTTTGGAGTATTTTTATACTTTGTTTATCTCTGGATATTTACACTGTGAAAATATTAAAAATTTAGGCTTAGTTTATACTTGCATAATACTGTATATATAGCTAACTCAAATAATACTACTATATACCTAACTCAAATAATCCGGCCCAATTGCGACCTCGGCCCGGCCCAATTGCTCCAAGTGCATCACCCTACTCCATCTGCTTCACCCTGCTGCTTGGAGACGTTGGAGTTTACCTGTGTGAAACCGCAAACCGTAAGACAGTGACCCGCCCTCTTCGAAATTAACTCTTCCCTCCATCCCAAGTCTCGACCTTCAACTTCAAAACACAATCATCCCCTGAACAGCACGGCGACAATCGAACGGCGAATCTCGCTATTGAGAACCAGAATCGTCAGTCGGGCGAGGCGTCTCCTACGTTTCAATATCACAGACCGCCACTCAATCTCCGAATTGGTAAGTCTCTCTGCTTTTAATCGGTCAGTTATGTTTGATTTTATGTTCATTAGAGGTTGATTGTACTTGGGGTGGGCAGTGGACGATTCTGGGTAGGCCTAGGGTTTCAGTAGACGTGTTATGAAACGAGTATAATTCCTGGTGTGGAAATCAGTTTGCAATGGAGCGGGACTATCTACAACTAACTACCCTGACAACGGAGCAGAAGGTGAAATGGTCAAAGTTAGCGGAAATGGACATTGTACCGACTAAATTTTACGATGTTGCGACACTGAAACGGCTAGGAATGTTCGAAATTACGAAGTCAATGTTTGATCAGGCAGGGTTGTCGGGATTTTTGAACAAGAATGCGCCAACGTATCTAAGATATGTACTGGAATTCCTCTCGACCTTATCGCTACACAATGGCAACCAGATTTCATTTCACCTCAATGATGTGGAGAGGTTGCTATCCTACGACGAGTTGCGGGACATCCTCGGGATTTCTCGTCAACCTACCCCTGGCTGGAAGAAATCGGGCCACAATTTGAAAGATCTCTGGGTTGAAATTACAGGCAGACAGTTTGACGGTCACAAAGGCGAGACTAACTCTTGGCTTGGGCATCCGTGCTTGGTCTTGGCACACAAAGTGATTAGGATGGCTTTTATGGGTCAGGGAGAGACCAGCAAGTTCATGGCTTCAGATTTTATATGGTTCCGGTGCTTTTTCGAAGAATGCAGCAACGTGCCTGACTGGACTTCTTTGTTTGTTGCATCTTGCATTCGAGATGCAACAAGCGGGAGCACGAAGGGCAAGTTAGCGTTGGGGGGTATGATCACACTGATCGCTAGGAAGTGGGAACCAGAACCGCCAGAATGGTTGGAGCAGATACATGGGTCTCATGTGTACGATGAGAGGAGTCTGAACACAGCCAGTCTGTTGAGCAACCCACTAGAGCCGGAGTTGCATTGGAAACCGACGAAATCTTACCATAACGCGATATATTTTCCAAGTCCCCTGCCGTATGGGAAGAGAGATGCGGACTTCTGTATGACCAACTACGAAGATAAGAGTAGATCGGATCGGGATGAACGGAGTACACCGATGGACTTGGACGCCCCCCCTGCCCGAGAAATAAATGATCAGATGGTAGTGTCAACGGAAGATGGTATGGAGTGTGATACAAGGCTTTGTCCAACTAGTTCACCCGTTGAGGATCTGCACACGAAAGACGTTTGTCTGATCGAATACAAGCCCTTCACCTCATCACATCCAGGGCCAGAAGGTGTGCATTCGCACCAAGGTGAAGCCGGCTCTTCTATTCCTTGGGAGCAGGTGTTACAAGGGATACAAGGAATTGCAAACCGACAGTCCGATATGGACACGAAACTTCTGGAGATGGCGGACACTCAAAGATACATCTTGGATAGGATAAACCAAATATCCGATAGGCAGGATCGTTTGGGGGAAGAACTTGAGGAGATGCGTCTGAGTCAGGACTTGCATCACAGCCACCACACAGACGTGGAGATGAGTCTTCGGGACGTGTCGGCCAACCAACAGTCGATGTTTGATACGGTCCACCACATCGCCTGCCAAGTAGATGATCTTCGATTCTGGTCGCACCAGATGGATGGTGAGATGGAGTCAGTAAGGGATCAACAAGAGGTTACGGTGTTATATGTTCAGGCAATGGACGAAAACGCCCGCCACTTCTACCCAAATTATGCTGATCTGTACGCACCAACTCCAGAAATGCTCGATGCGGTTGCCACGCGACAATTTACCAGGGAAGGGCCTTTCAACGGTCGAAGAACTGTACGTTGGCCGGAGGACACAGGCGGTCCATCTCAAGGGCGTGGTGGAGGTCGGGATGGTGGTAGAGGACTTAGAGGAGGACTTCAGAATGGTGGTAGAGGAGAATTTCGGTATGGTGGTCGCGGTGGAGGTCGTCGTCATGCTGGGGGCCGGGGTTGACACTTTTGAAAACATTATGACACTTCCGTATTTTATGTTTAATACAATTGGTTAACTTTGATGATTTTTGTGTTTATCTATGGCATTGTTATGTAATCTACTATTAAATCTAGCACATTTTATTATCTACGATTTATGATTCTATGGCATTGTCGAAAACGTACAATATAGAGTATATATTGGTACAATTAACTTGTGAATGGATTCAGGCTGGCTATGATTTGAGGCCCATTGCGGAAGTTTAAACAATGTTGGCTTGTTGCAAACCAAAAAGCCCATTTCAGGCTCATTGCGGAAGTTTAAACAATGTTGGCTTGTTGCAAACCAAAAACCCCATTTGAGGCCCATTGCGGAAGCCCACGATAATCTATGTTGAACTATTATTTTTCATTCAAATGTGAAAATTATAAGTATTTCAACTACCAAATGAAATTATTGGCTACGTGAGTTAGACAACTGTTTTATTAACTTGAGATACTTGATAATTTAAGATACTCCCACTTTGAATACTTATAATCTACTTGCAAAAGATCTATATAATACTTTACCATTAACTTGAGATACTTGAGAAGTTAACATCTTAACTTACATGAGTTTTCCTCAAAACATACTCTTATTGTATTCTAACAACAATTTATTAGCTAATATAACGTTTTATTAAACATTTATTAGTTACTTATATGATTTTTTTTCAAAACATACTCTTATAGTATTCTAATAAGAATTTAGTAGAAGTGGAGTAAGGTTTTATTGAACATTTGTTAGTTACTTATATGAGTTACCCTCAAAACATACTCTTATTGTATTCTAATAAGAATTTAGTAGTTAATATAATGTTTTATTAAACGTTTGTTAGTTACTTGTATGAGATTTCCTCAAAACATACTCTTATAGTATTCTAATATGAATTTAGTAGTTAGTATAAGGTTTTATTAAACATTTGTTAGTTACTTATGTGATTTTTACTCAAAACATATTCTTATAGTATTCTAATAAGAATTTAGAATTTATTATAATGTTTTATTACACGTTTATTAGTTACTTGTATGAGATTTCCTCAAAACATACTCTTATAATATTCTAATATGAATTTAGTAGTTAGTATAAGGTTTTATTAAACATTTGTTAGTTACTTATGTGATTTTTACTCAAAACATATTCTTATATTATTCTAATAAGAATTTAGAATTTATTATAATGTTTTATTACACGTTTATTAGTTACTTGTATGAGATTCCCTCAAAACATACTCTTATAGTATTCTAATATGAATTTAGTAGTTAGTATAAGGTTTTATTAAACATTTGTTAGTTACTTATGTGATTTTTACTCAAAACATATTCTTATAGTATTCTAATAAGAATTTAGAATTTATTATAATGTTTTATTACACGTTTATTAGTTACTTGTATGAGATTCCCTCAAAACATACTCTTATAGTATTCTAATATGAATTTAGTAGTTAGTATAAGGTTTTATTAAACATTTGTTAGTTACTTATGTGATTTTTACTCAAAACATATTCTTATAGTATTCTAATAAGAATTTAGAATTTATTATAATGTTTTATTACACGTTTGTTAGTTACTTGTATGAGATTTCCTCAAAACATACTCTTATAGTATTCTAATATGAATGTAGTAGTTAATATAATGTTTTACTAAACATTTGTTAGTTACTTATATGATTTTTCCTCAAAACATACTCATATAGTATTCTATTATGAAATTTTCCACATTCAGGGTGCCAATTATTCAAATATATAAAAATGTGGGCGATAATTTCAATAAACAGGGTGCCGATTTGGAATGAAACATAAAATGATTATGCACAACGGTGCAATAAAACAAAATCTGTGTCTACCTCCCTATTTTCGAGGCCCATCCGTATTGGTGCAAGGCTTAGCACACGGATTGAAATCTTGGACCGTTAGATTTAAGAAATAAAGGGTCGCGATTGCATACACGGCATCCGAATGGCTGCTGCTTACAACGCTGCCTCGGACCCACAACATTCCCGACCAATCATAGCCCATAGCGTGTCTTTAAATTTTGGTAAAAAAGAAAAGAAAAGTAGCATTTATGCGAATGGCTGATGCATTGCTAGATGCACCCATGCATAGAAGCCGTTGGATTTCAATGAATAAAGGGCCAAGATTGCATACAAGCCATGCGAATGGCTGATGCATCCCTTGATGCTTCGGAATCACAATTTATCCATGAATGCTACTGTACTTTTATTTTCAAAAAAAAAAACAATTTGTTTTTTAGAGTTCAATTCGGTCAGATTTATTTTTATTGTTATTAGTATTATTACGGAGTACAGTACTAATTCAGTAATTTGTATAATAATAATAATAATTAATATAAGATTAATTTAATAATAATAATACTAATAATAATATTTTTATTATTGTAATAATTATTATTACTATTACTATTACGAAAAAATAGTTAAAGTAATACGCAACTATTAGAATATGCACAAAAAATAATAAGAGCCAGTATTATTAAACAAAAGTATTTATAAACAAAAGTATTTTAGATTATTATAGGTTTTATTTTATGAAACAATATAATTTTTTTTTGATTGGCATATGAAACAATATAATTACACTACATAAGGTTACAAAAAATTAATAAAGGAAATAACCATCTCTATTGGTGCAAGGCCGAGCCACCGGATTGACATCTTGCACCGTTGGATTTCAATAAATAAAGGGCCACGATTCCAGACAAGCCATGCGAATGGCTGATGCTTTCCACGCTGCTTCGGACCCACAACAGTCCTGGCCAATCATAGCTCGGCGCGTGTATTAGATTGGAATGAATATTAGATTGGAATGAATATTTTGATTTAAAACCAATAGTTAGTAACATAAAGAAATTAAATAGAGACTTAAGTGAAAAATAAGAAACAAAGGATAATGAAACAAAATCAAAGAAAATTGGAACACGAGTGAAGTTATCGGTCAAGACTCGTAAAATTACTCTAAGATTCACTTACACATCATCGTAATTAAACTCTTCTCGATTAAGAGTTCACATACATAGTTACTAAAAAAACAATATGAGTTAAGCCCGATAGTTATATTAGATTGGAATGAATATTTTGATTTAAAACCAATAGTTAGTAACATAAAGAAATTAAATAGAGACTTAAGTGAAAAATAAGAAACAAAGGATAATGAAACAAAATCAAAGAAAATTGGAACACGAGTGAAGTTATCGGTCAAGACTCGTAAAATTACTCTAAGATTCACTTACACATCATCGTAATTAAACTCTTCTCGATTAAGAGTTCACATACATAGTTATTAAAAAAACAATTTGAGTTAAGCCCGATAGTTATATTAGATTGAAATGAATCTTTTGATTTAAAACGAATAGTTAGTAACATAAATAACTAAAAAAGACTCTTAAGTGAAAAATAAGAAACAAAGGACAACATTAATAATAATTAATGGAGAAACTCAAAGAATAGTAATAACAATAATAATAATAATTAAATGATTATATTGATTTATAATACCCGTAGTTTAGATTGATTTTTTATATATTGTCCGAAGCATCTAGTTGGGTTATTTCACATGTAGAGTACAAAATAATATTAATATGATGGAAATCCCCATCTCCATTGGTTCATGGCTGAGAGAACGGATTGAAAACTTACACCGTTGGATTTCATGAAATAAAGGGCCACGATTGAATACAAGCCATGCGAATGGCTGATGCTATACCCGTTGCGCCGGACCCACCTTGGTCCCAGCCAATCACAGCGCACCGCGTGTCCCATAATCCTAGAATTCTACTTTTCTCCTTGAAAAAAAATACTGTATAGAAATTGTATTTACAGTTATATTCGCCTATTTGGTCATACTCCGTAATAATTACTATACTGTATATTTATCTTATTCTTATTTTGATTATTAGTATAAATATTAATTGTATTCATATTCTTATTCTTAGTTTATAATTTTTTTTATTATTATTAGTATTATTATAACTAGCAGGAGAATTATGTTAACATAATACCATCCATGAATAACCTTGCATAATCTTGCATTACCTTGAATGTGTGGTTAGTTGAATAACCTTGCATTACTTAAGCATTATGCTAAGTCATTACAACAGACAAAACATTAGAAGTTTTTCACAGACCATTAAAAACCGTTAGTGTATATCCGGAAGTACAAACCATTACAAACAAGTTTTTCACCAACAAATTACATACCATTACAATATATTAGAAGTTTCAAACCATTACATTAGAAGTCCTTACAAAATGCAAACTGTCATTTTTCCTTAATAATCCCACAGGAAGGCATATTTTTCTTGGCCTCTCCACCTATCAGCCCTGATGTTAAACTCCAAATGCGGTCGCAGATGATAATATGGATAACGCTTTCTATCACCAGTCAAAGGAAATAAAACTTCAAACCTCTTGTTCCTCCCATTGCCAATGACCTTAGTGATCTCACCTGACCAATAGCCGCCTTCGTGCCAAGCATCGACTTCGTCACCGATCTCATAATCGTCGTATTCCCCAACCGGCGGTGAAGGACGCAGTTGGCAGCCTGGAAGAATTTCTTTGAGAGGTTCGTTGTTGTCCTCTTCCTCGAATAGAAAATCATACTGAACCACTTAGTGCGTCTTCCAGTACCTCTTGACGATTTCGCCAGGAAAGAAGGATCCCAAGAAGTCTTTCTCCGCACCTATAACTTCTATCCATGATCCATCATCTAAATACCAGTCTTGGAATTCTGCAAGTGATAAAGAATTCAAAATTTTTTAATCTATGCTCTAATTTGGTACTGAAACTGACTATGAACCTAGTTAAACCAACGCATCACTCACCTTCACTAACTCCGACTACATCGGCGGTGTGATCTGAGTCCAAGCTATCAGAATCAGAATATATGTTGATTGGTTGGTCTGGTGTTGCCATATCTAAATTGTTGTAGTTCAGCAAGATAAAAAAAACATATGTCGATTACGACTCAAACAATTAGATTGAAAACACAGACGTGAAGCAAACAACAAATGGATAAATAAGAACATACCACAGATGAAGTGAAAAGGCATAAAATGGATCCATGTTGTCAAAATCTTTAATCTATAATGAGGTTTGTGGTTTTAATCACAGGGCTTATATTGATTAATGTATATATTCTTGTAAACCAGCCCAAGTGACATTTTATCTGTCATCCTAAAACATTTTTATGCAACTAGAATCTCAACCAAATGACCTCTAACGTGTTCTGTTTAAAAGGGCCAAATAATCCTAATAAAACATCCTCAATTGATGATAATCATCAGTCGAACTCTAATTTCACAACATTTTTAACATCCTCAACTGATTGATCTCCAACAAACCTCAAGCATTTGAACTCTAATTACACTAAAGAATTCTAATATACACCAAAGACAAATCTGAACAAAAATCGAATTAGATTGATTCCCAACAAACCTGAACTCTAATTTACAATTCCTAAACTAGATTGATTCTCAAGAAATGTAACCCAAAATTAGATTGATTCCCAATCCCAACAAACCTCAAGCAATTGAACCTAACACAAAACCATCCACGGGAAAATACACCAGAGAAAAATCTGAAGAAAAATCGAAATCCCTTACAATCCAAATGTCAATATATGCCTAATGAAATCCAAACCAAAACACTATGTCCCCAAATCCTCTATCAATCCAATTGTCAATACCTAACCCAAAATCCTCATTCCAAATGCCAATATATTCCCAAATCACTAAATTTACAATTCCTAAACTTGAATTATAACACAAACTTAATATGATTCTACTAATCAAAAATAGTTTTCAACTCAATAAACTGAAATTAAAAACAAATCCAAATGCCTATGAACCAAATGCACGGTGATGAAGCGCTGAAATTATAAGTTCAAAAACACAGAACTTGTAACCTGGAGAAGAAGCGCTGAAGAGGTCACGTGGCTGTGTGGTAGACGAAGACGGTGAGGCTATGTAGTCTGCTGTGGTGTTCGGCGGCGACGATGATGGCTGATAGGAAATTATTTACTTGAACATAGAAATTATTTACTTGAACATATTTTCAAAATTAATTACATTTTTTGAACTATAACTAATTTCTCAATAAATATACAAAGTAGACATGCATTTGTATTTTTTTTTTTCGCGACTATTATGAGTTAGAATTGCTCTCCACACACCAAATAGGCAAATAGGACTCGGGTTCGATTCTTATTTTATTGCACTTGACAATTGACATATAGTCACATAACTATACACAGTGTACCCTGCATTGGTTGATGCAAAATGCATCATGCTGTTGAACACTGGGCCGGTAACTACTACCAGTGTAATGGGCTGGTAGTACTAGTTTGAAGATAATATCAAATTTGAAGCGTAACTACTACCAGTGTAATGGGCTGGTAATTGGGCCTAACGTTTTAAAAGTGACTTGTAATCCGATGCAAAATACAAAGAACATTGTTTACAAATTGGGTATACGAAATAAATGTTCCAACTTAGAAGAAGTAGTAAAAAAATTGAACTAAGCAATATCACAAGGAGTGCCCAACTCATTGAGTCTTCCGGACTTGTTGATACGGTTCCTACTGAGACGACGAAGATCCCGACGTGTGTGTTTGGGATAGTTGCATAAGAAAAATACCTTATTGATAAGTGGTTCCAAAGAGTCCCAAGTTAGACAAGAGTAATATGTTATCACTAACCTGTGTAACCCTCAAAGGAAGACCACGTGCACCATTTAAAGGACTAAACCCATAGTTTCCCAGGCCATTGTGTTGCATGGCTTGTGTATGCATCATCTACCAGAGAAGAGGGGAATTGACGATCATAAGTATGATGCCAACGAAAAGAACATGACAAGAAAGCATGTTTGGAATCCCAGTTACGTACCGAATTGTAATAAAGATGAGGGTTAGGCATGGACATCATGTTTTGGTGGCGAATACCATTGCTGGGACCTGCATGGCTCTCCGCAGGGCTGCTTGGCCCACCATGTCTGCGTTGACGCTCAGTACGCTCCCGCACAATTTGCCTCCTATAGCCTAACCTCCTAGTTCTTTGTCGGCCTGTACCCCTTCTGTCTTCTGGATCTACCACGGGGGATAGATCGTTATTCGGTACATCCTCGTCGTCGTTCATGGCCGTTTCAGTTGGGATCACCACTCGCCGCCCATACACTTTACCAATGCCATCTAGGTTGTGATAAGTTAGGCGATTCTTCCTCAGTGCAGCCTCCTTGACCCTGTCTTCCAATTCCTGGAGGTCATCCATCACAACCTTGTACAAATCCTCATCGTACATCGCCAATCCGACGATTTTGTCCACCTTACCATGAATATCCCCATACCGTTTCATCCCGTCTGACTTCTTTTCTATCAGCTTATAGTAAGGGACTGGGACCTTCAAGTGTTCCCGGGGCAGGTCCTTCCGCCAACGATCTAAAATATACCTCTGCGGAACGTAATACACATTCTCTTCGCTGAAGACACGCAAAATGTGGGTGCACAATATCCCGCGGAACTCAAAGTTTTTGCACTCACACTTTACGTCGGTGTTGTCTTTTTTAAGGGTAACCCTGTATTTGTAGCACCGTGTACGACGAAAATAAGGCACCTTTACCGTAACGACATAAGTCCACACATTGACATCGTCTTCGACCCTCAGTGCATTGGCGTACACGAGGTTCCGCACCTCAACTTGAAATTCTTCGAACTTTGCAGTAGTGTACAACTCTTGGAACACGAGCTCAAACACATGGTCGGTCATGCACCTGAGGGGCTTATTTATCGATGTGAAGTTCGACGTCTCCTCCTCCCTTACCCTTTTCGATAATGCTAGACCGTACTGCTCAACGAACAACTTCAACGTAGTATTCCCATTCAGGAACGATTTGAAGAAATGGTTCATACCTTCACTCCTCTGGATGCTTGACATCCCGGCCCAGAAGCTGTTCTTGAAGTATATAGGAACCCAACGCCTTCTCTTCTCGTACATCTTGCATAACCACTTGTTGATACGCAAACCAAACTTCTCCAGCATCGCATCCCATGCCTCTTCGAACTCCTCTACACTCAAGGAGTCGTGTAGAGCATCTTGGAGTGCACTTACTATTGCATTCCATTTGGGGTCCCCAAGTGCTTTTTAGCATTCTGCATCACGTGCCATATGCACCAACGATGCGAAGCATCGGGAAACACTTGCGCGACTGCATTGCCTGAAAACAAATGAATGGACATTATCGATAAATAAGACTATTTTAACTACATATGTAGATACAACATATTTACAGTAGCTTACCAATGGCTTGGGCTTGGTCGGTTAAGATTGCTTTTGGTGCCTTCCCGGACATACAGCTGAGCCAAGTGTTAAACAACCACACGAAGTGCTCGGTTTCCTCTCCGACGAGTAGGGCACACCCAAACAACACGCTCTGCCCATGGTGATTGACCCCAATGAATGGTGCAAATGGCATCTTGTATCTGTTTGAGACGTATGTCGTATCGAATGAGATGACATCGCCAAATTCCAAGTACGCTGCCCTACTCCTTCCGTCAGCCCAAAACACGTTCTTCAATCTGTTGTCTTCGTCCACATCATAACTGTAGAAGAAGTTCGTGTTGGTTGAAGCCATTGCATCGAAATGATCCCTCATTGCAAGAAAGTCCCCTTTCTTCATTTGCCGGCTTCTGTTTTTGGAAACCACGTTCCGCGGGTCCCGTTCAGTGAAGTTCACTTTATCATGGCTCCCGTTGGCAACCACAAAGGATGAGAAGTTCTTAGCTATTGGTACGCCGACCCTATCCATTTCCAAGATCTGTTTCTTGTTGCCTTCGGTGATGTATCTGTAATTTGTAAGGTATTTTGTATTCTTTGCATCACACTCGTGGTTATGCTCAAGGACAACGGCAGTTGCCCTCCATAGACCAGGTCCATCACGGACAGCATTCACCCTGAAGTTACAACCTGTCATGGTTGAAGTGGATCCCTTGCTCGGGTTTTTTGACTTGGACACAAAGTTCCCCGCCTTTGTACATACCATCCTAATTGACTTGTACCTTTCGCCCGTATTCCCATCACCCCCTCCTTCCGTGGGGGGTAACCTTTCCGAACTCCGAATTCTTACCATGAATCCATTTTCTCTCGCATATCCGTGGATTAACTGAATAAAATCTGCTTCCCGCTCCAACATCAGCCCGATATGGGGAGGATTCATTCTCAGGTTATCGGAAATCTCGCGAGGCTCAGCATCGTCTCCTTCATCATCGTCTCCTTCATCAGCGTTCAAACTACAATTACACTCTAATCAGTTTCAAAATGCAAATTAACGACAATCTCTTATTCACGAATATAGATCCAATCGGATAATATATGTACCGCTCACCTTCGGTGTCCGGCGAGTTCAGCGATCGGAAAACGATCGATTGCAGGTTCTTCGAACTCGAGCAGTTGACGACGGAACCCTAAATCCTAGTACCGAAGGTGATCGATCTTCGCCGGATTCGTTAAGAACACTACTTCAATTGAGCAATCTAACAATTCCAACTCCAATTCCGACCGTTTGAAGAGATGGAGATGAAAATTTGAAATTACTGTTGGGAGTGTTAGGAGAGAGAAGATTACAGTGCTTTAATTGTCATTAGGATCAATGTTACTTTAATTGATGCAGGTAATTATTGCCCTACTACCTCTATTTTCATTTCTTTTTATTTTGGGCTGACTTACTTTTTGACCAAAAAGGAGATTACATTTTTACCCCCGGGTAAGCTTACCAGAGGGTAAGTGTATCATTGTCCGGTTCTTAAGTGGTCTTGGAACAAGCAGCAAAGGAAGGCTCTTCAAAGTGATCACAAATGATAGCTATCGACTATTGTCACTGATTTTTGTTGATAAGGGGATATGCACTTATGCAGTTGCTACTAGTTTTTACTTTTACTTGGAGGAAGCATATCATAGATTTGCTAGTGGGTATATGCTACGGGTTTGAGGAGTATAGCTGCATCAGCAACATGAACATGACTTCAAATGAATGAAAGTCATTGACCATATAATAGTACATGAGATTGTTGATCACTCGATTAGTATATTTTTACTTAATACAAGCTTTGAGAACAAAGCTTTTGAAGGGAAAGACAATGTAAGGATAGTCAATATTAGGGATTATATTAGAGATTATGGTATAAATATCCTTAGCTCTTGTAATTGGGACATTCAAGTAATGAATAATCAATCACTTATTCTCTCTTGTTCTATCCCCCTAATCATCTTCTTCACTTGTCTAAACTCTCTCTCTCTCTCCTTCCTTCACCCCAAATCTCAACCCTAATTCATCCCGGATCGAATCCGGCCTTGACACAAAATCATTGTGAACAACGTTGAGGGTCACATTTATTGTAAGTCTTCATTGGTAGTTCTTGATATCAACAAAACTAAATAAAATTACAGGTCATCAAATAACCCAAGAGATCGTGTGACATAACTTGAATATAGGGAATGAACTGCCTTTTAAAAGCCAAAATTTTTACGTGGAATCATGGCATGAACAATGTTTTAAAAATCGTGCTTAATTAATGTCGCCTAGTGTTAGACTCCTGCCTGACACCTGAAATTTTTTAAGAATAGGCGGGTCTTTACGCGGAAATTAGTCTAGGCACCACCTAGTCCCGTCTAGACCCCGTTTACTCCAGCATAGGTCCTTCTAACCCAACAATTATTCAATTTACCGTCTAGGTAGATGATTATTCGATATAGAATTTTTTTAGCCCTTAAGTCGATCGAGATGTATTTGTTTCTGAGTCGAACCTATAATTTTAGAATTGTCAATCAGACGCGTACTTTTGCATTTATTTATTTTGGTGTTAGTTAAGCATCGTAAATATGGATTTTTGAGTGATATTGTTGATTATTATTATTATATTACATGAATTATTAACATGTTCTATATATTAAAATATAAGACAATAATCAAGTTTATTCTATGTCCTCTTAGGCGCTAGGGAGCCCACATCCTTATTATATTCAATGCGAGACGAGATATTACGATCCCCACTTAAAGCGCTAACCCCCCATCATGAATAAGAGACTACCCTTCGAGTGGAGCATAATCAAGCATAATGCTAGAGTACCTCCACTAACCTTGCTACTTGAGTATAAAATCATATGTAGATGCTTTATTTTTAAATCATTTTCTAATTATTTTATTATTAATCTCTTAATTTGTGTGCAAATGTTTAAAAAGACTACACCAATAAATCTATATTATCCAATTTCGTTTGATAATTTTAACTAACCCAAATCTAAAGCGCGAGCCTCATATTAATGAACAATTTAATTTAACACATATTTCATACCTAATTTCATTTAACAATTTAATTTAATTTAACATATATTTTATACTCTCTTGATCAGCTGCTCCACAACCACCCCTTCAAAACCAAACTTGGAATTTGGGACTTGGAGACATCGGGTATGTTTGGATTCCATTGCATTTTAATTATAATGCAATTATTTTACCTCGCTTTATGTGAGCGTTTGGTTGTAAAAATAAAAATCTCGTAAAAACCGTAATTTAGCTAAATAATTACATAAATCGAGATAAAATAATTGCATTATAATTAATACTCCCTCCGTTCACCAAAACTTGTCATTTTAGCTTCTTTCACAAATTTTAAGGAAATAAACAAATATACTATTATACCCTCATTTATTACACTACTTTTTTACTTTATCGAAAACTACAACTAACAATCTATTAATCATTACAAGGGCATTTTTGTAAAGTATGGGCCAAAATCTCTAAAATGACATGTTTTGTTGAACAAAATTAACCTTCTAAAACGACAAGTTTTTGCGAACGGAGGGAGTACATCTTAGAATCCAAAAACACCATAATTTAAACACCTTAAAAATTGTGTTAATCAAACACCGCCTTATCATTTCGCATTATAAATATAATGCATTTGAAATCCAAACACACGATCCCACCGTGATCAATATATTATTCAGTTTATATTCTTCTATAACCCTTACCGTTGAATCTTAACAAACCCGAACTGTTCCGACTCGAATCCGGCCCAACTAGTCTAATATAGCCAGTTCTACCCATCCCACATGGTATGGCGTCAAGCTAACATATGACAACTCTCAAATTTGATATCACAAGACGACCTGATATTTGAATCCGTTTGTCATGAAGATTCATGATCGAGAAGTCATAACGCCCTACTTCTGTCTTCATCAAAGGACTCTTTGGACAATCTAAGCTCAATTCAACATAGAAATCGAGTGAATTCAATGAAAACTAAGGTTGGGAATTCCCCTTTCATTCAAGAAGCAAAATGGAGTTTGTTACATCTCCAAACTCTAAACTCCCGCCTAGCACCAGCTCCTCTTCTTATTCTATTTCAACTAACGGATGTATGTGAAATGACTAAAATACCCCTGAATCTGGGTTCCAGCAAGTGTAAGTGTGGGTGTGTGTTGTGTGATATGTTGTCATTGCTTATGAACATAAACACCCAACACCTATAGTTCCCACATACCCCCCTCAAGCTGGACTTGCACATGGAAGAACAAGGCCAAGCTTGGACTGAAGAAAATCATGTTGTTTAGCTCCTAAAGCCTTAGTGAGAATATCAGCAGTTTGAAGAGAAGAAGCCACATGATCAGTACAAATGAACCCTTGTTGTGCCATCTCTCGAATAAAATGACAGTCGATACGCACATGTTTCGTTCTCTCATGAAACACTGGATTGATAGCCAACTGTTGTGCAGATTTGTTGTCACAAAAGAGTGTGACAGGTAAGGAAATGTGAATGCATAGATCAGATAACAATCCTTGAAGCCACACCAATTCACTGGCAGCTGCAGACATAGCACGATACTCACTTTCAGTGGAAGATTTGGAGGCAACCTGCTGCTCCTTTGTTTTCCACGAAACCAAAGATGAGCCAAGGAAAACGCAAACCCAGTTAAAGAACGACCAGTGTCCACACAGTTACCCTAATCAGCATCATTGTATGCTTGCACTCTAAAGGATGAGGAAGCTGGGTATGACAAGGCATAGTTGAAGGTTCCCTTGAGATATCGAAGAAGATACACCAAAGCATTCCAATGAGGCCGAAGAGGATTTTGCAAGAATTGACTAAGTTGTTGCACTGAGTAGGAGATATCAGGTCTGGTGAATGTAAGATAAAGAAGCCTGCCAACTAACCTTCTATAATCCTCTAGATTGGGAATAGGATCTCCATTACGTGGGAAGACAACTTCACCCCATGTTGCATAATAAACTTGGTTGGTTTGCAAGCCTCCATATGAGCATCCTTCAGTATATCTAAAACATACTACCTATGGTTGAGGAGAATCCCAGCAAAATATCTTGCAATCTCCATTCCCAGAAAGTACCTTTCATGGCCCAAATCCTTGGCGAAAGCAAAATCAGAGGTGGAATTGCCTAATAAAAGCATGTCATCAACATACACCAAAGCCATTGTCATGGTGTTGCTTGACTATTTGACAAACAGTGAATAATCATGTGTAGACTGAATAAACCCAATCCTAGTCATGAACTTGGTCAATTCATGATTCCATTGTCGACTGGCTTGCTTCAAGCCATATAAAGACCTCTTCAATCTACAAACATGACCAAGAGGAACAGGTAGACCAGGATGGGGTGACATGTACACTTCCTCATCCAAGTAACCATGAAGAAAGGCATTGTTAACATCCAATTGATGAAGAGCCCAATTTTTGCTAGCAATAATAGCTAAAATGACTCTTACAGTTGCAAGTTTGGCCACTGGAGAGAAGATTTGTTTATAATCCTTATCCTTAACCTGATTGTAACCCTTTGCTACCAATCTAGCCTTGTACCTCTCAATAGATCCGTCTGGCTTATATTTGATCTTGAATATCCACTTGCAACCAATAGTTCTCTTCCCTTGTGGCAAAGGAGTAGTGACCCAAGTATGATTATCAGAAAGAGCTTTGAGTTCTAAATTCATTGCACTTTCCCACTCTGGCACCCCTTTAGCTTGAGAATAAGAGTTGGGTTCAAAGATGGAACACATGTTGATATGAGACTGAATGAAATCATGAGAAAGATGAGAGATATTTCTGGTAGAAAACACAGCAAATGACTCAAATGAGGAAGAATCTGGTGAACCTCTAGTAGGAAGCTGAGAACAAATGAAATCTTGTAAATGAGCAGGTCTATAATTCTGTCTCTTAGGGAGGAGAACATAAGGGTTTTTGTGTGAAGGTTATTCTGTAGGCACAAGATCAGGACTAGATGTAACTGAGTCATCAACCATTCTCAATTCAGAGTGACTAGAAGGATCATCTGTCAAGGGAATATTGTCTCTAGACATATTAAATTGAGATATTGGAGAAGGAAATTGACGACTAAAAGGCATGGAGATGTCATCATCATCATAAGGTTGCAAATAAACTGGCTTGGAAGAAGCATGAGAAGAATGCATGTGTTTGAAAGGAAGGATAACTTCTTTGAATTGAACATGTCTCCTAATAAGGACCTTGTTGAGATCTAGATCAAACAATTTGAAGGTCTTTTGTCCTGGAGGATATCCCAGAAAAATACACCTTCTTGCAATGACCCCAAGCTTGTCTCTATAATGATTAGGTTGCAAAGCATAGCACAGACATCTTATAATCTTCAATTGATCATAAGAAGGTGCTTGTGTGTATAGTACTTCAAATGGTGATTTTCATTTGAGAAGAGCAGACGACATCTTATTGATGAGGTGAGTGGCACCTAGAATACAATCACCCCAAAACTTGATGGGTAACCCAGCATGTAATCTGATAGCTCTGGCTGTCTCTATGAGATGTCTATGGTTTCTTTCAACCCTGCCATTTTGCTCATCAACCCCATGTGCTGATTTCTGATGTATAATCCCTCTAGAAAGCAACAAATCACATCAATTCTTTTGAGTGAGTTATGTAGGGCTGTGCAAAAAAATACGACACGGTTGACACGACACGAAACCGCAGTAAAACGATACGAAAAAATACGAAACGATAAAGATACGGCACGATTATGATACGAAACGGTAAAACACGATAATAATCGTGTCGTGTTCGGATCGGCAATTTTCCCTTGTCGGGTATCCGACACGACACGATAATATTATTATTTTTATATAATCTTAGTTTTATGTATTAATACATATAAAATAAATGTCTTTAAGTATCACATAAGTCTGTTTGCCCAGTTGGTCAGGTGTGTTGTAGGCGTGCGTGCAAAAGGCAACTCATCTCGGGTTCGAATCCTGATATTCTTTTTTTTTTTTGTTTTTCCATCCTTTCTTTTTTTCCTGTATAAGTGTCTAGGGCTTCTTCTTCCGTTTTACAGACTCGACCGCCACCCACAGCACATCAGATCCAAGCAAGCCTCGCCGCTAGCTCCAGCCTGCCCACATCTCGAGCTTTCCTCTCCGGCTCTCCTCAGTCTCGTCTCGAGCCCTCTCTATCTCGCCGACTCTCCTCATTCTCGTCTCGAGCCCTCTCTTTCTCGCCCGCTGGCCCAGCCTCTCCTCTCCTTCAGTCTTCGATCTTCGAACTCCTCTCCTTCAGTCTTCGATCTTTGAAATTCGAACTTCGATCTTCAATCTCGTCTCGCAGACTCGGCGTTGTCTTCTTCTTCTTCTTCTTCAATCTTCAATCTTCAATCTTCAATTTTTTTTCTATCTAGGTAGTAGGGCTCACCTCTCATCTTCAATCTTCAATCTCAGACCCGACATCATCTTCTTCAATCTTCGATTGATCCAACGCATCTTCAATCTCAGATTTGACGTCTTCTTCTTCAATCTTCGATTGATCCAGCGTTCGCGGTTACTGTACGTCACATTCTAAAAGGAAAAAAAAAACTGGATTTTATAAATGTCGTGTCGTGTTATACGGGTATCCGACATGAAACCGTGTCGTGTTATCGTGTCAGATACCTGGTACTTATCGTGTCGTGTTCGGATTGACACTTTTCCCCTTATCGGTTTCGTGTTTTGTCGTGTCGTGTCGGATACCCGGTTATGCATAGCCCTAGAATTATGTACCATTATCTGTCCTAATAGCTTTAACTGTAGTCTGAAACTGATTCTCAACCAAATATAAGAACCCAGTTAAAAGTCTAACAACCTGCATCTTGTCTTGTATCAAGTAAACCCAAGTTGACCTTGTATGATCATCCAGGATGGTCAAAAAATACTTTGCCCACACATCAATGTGAACCAATCGGAAAGGAGATTCTGCTATTTGATCACATCTGTCAAATTTGAACTTGTGCATCTTAGTCATAGCACAAGTGTCACAGGATTCTGTCTTTACATCACTAACACCACATTGTGGTAGATACTGAAATTTAGAGAAAGACATATGTCAAAGTCTAGCATGCAACAGTTGCATTTTATTACAATTCAAACTAACATTGTGTAACAGACTAGAATTTTGCAAACTCAAAGACTGACAATCATCTGCTTTCAACTTGTACATGCCTTTGTCTTCAAAACCTCTTGTCAAAATGATCTCAGTTGTAATGTCCTGTAACCAGCAAGTCATACCATCAAAACTGAATCTGAACAATTGATCATGAGTAACTTTGGAAACTAATAAGAGGTTATGCCTGAATTGAGGAACTAGCAACACATTCCTCAAAATCAAACCATCATATAACCTAACAGTGCTATACTGCTTGACTGTGATACAGTTACCATCAGGAAAACCAAGGTTAATTGTAGAACTTAAATCAATAATATCAATGAAAATAGTCTTATAAAAAGCAATATGATTTGTTGCTCCAGAATCAACAATCAAAATATCATTTTGTGATTTATCAATGCCAACGAGAAATGAAGTGATAAGAGTTCCTGCAAAGTGCATCATTGCTTGATTAGCAGAACTATCCGCACTCTCAGCAGGTGCCTTGCCCTTCAACAATTTCAATACTTCTTGAAAAATTGCATTCACTACAGCTTGATCAGGCTTGGTTTCTTCTATAGTATCTGTTTCAAAAGGATGATCCTGTTGTGCAACCTCAAGATGGGCAGCAAATCTCCCCGAATTCTTATGCTTGTCATCATCCTTTGATCCTTTAAACCATTCTGGATATCCTACAAGCTTGACACAATAGTCTTTAGTGTGACCTCTTTCACCACAATGATCACACTTTCTATCATACTTAGCCTTCCTATATGCTTGCTTAGCTTGTTCAAACTTAGCATGCTCCATCTACTTGTACTGATCTCCATAAGCCTTATACTGATCCCCCCCTCTGAATCTATTGATTGCATTAGCATCAAAGTCAAATTGACCAAACTTTGCCAATGCTAAACCGGATGCTTCATTCTGTTTAGCACCAGTAACTCCCTTTGACCTCTCAATCTAAGTTGCCATCCGAAAGGCTTTGTTCAGACCAGGCATGGGGTCTTTAGACAAAGCGTTGCCCCTAAGAGGCTCATATACATCATTAAGCCCCATCAAGAATTGCATCACCTTAGCCTTTTCTTCTCTTTCAAGGACTCTCTTGAGCAAACCACAACTACACTGATTGATTCCACCACAGTTACATCTAGGAACTGCATCCAGAAATTACAGTTCATCCCAAACCTTTTTTAATTTCCCAAAGTATGCACCAACTGATAAATTTTCTTGCCTAGTCATAACAAGATCCTTACACAATTGATATAACAATTGATCATTAGATTCATAGAATCATTCCTTAATCTCATCCCAAAGCTCCTTAGAGGTTTCGACATACATCAGGCTTTTAGCTACCTCACTTGTCATCATAGAGTTCACAAGGCAACACGTAACCATTGAATCCGCTCCAATCCATTTCTCATAGTCTTCACTATCCTCGGCATGTTTAACACAACTTCCGGTTATAAAACCTAGTTTAGCCTTAGCACCTAAAGCTCTTCTCACATTTCTACTCCAACTAGTGAAATTTCCACCATTAAATTGCGTAGGAACTAACACCATCCCAGGGTGATCGGAATTCGACAAAAAATAGGGATTCACATGTGCAGATGCCATACCTTGTACCGCATCTCCGAATTGAAGTCATGTATTGGCAAAATTTCAGCCACGTCCAGCTCCAATTCCAGCTCCCGACGCCGGAGGAGTCATAAAAACTCCTCTTCCTGCACCATGACCTTCGCCACCAGTTCCAGATCCCTGACCTGGTGACGACGAACTTCCTCGTCCAACCATGATTGCTCATAAATCAACGATTTTCGAAAGGAATTGAAACAAATCTCATATCCAACACTTCTAATTCGTGACACAGCAAACGCAACAGCAATCGAGTTAGATCGTTGCTTGCTCTGATACCATTTGGACAATCTAAGCTCAATTCAACATAGAAATCGAGTGAATTCAATGAAAACTAAGGTAACCGTGGGTGAAATGACTAGCACCAGCTCCTCTTCTTATTCTGTTTCAACTAACGGATGTATGTGAAATGACTAAAATACCTTTGAATCTGGGTTCCAGCAAGTGTAACCGTTGGTGTGTGTTGTGTGATATGTTGTCATTGCTTATGAACATAAACACCCAACACCTATAGTTCCCATAGACTCCCAACGGCAGATCATCTCCAGATTTTTAACAACCCCCTCAAATCTGAATGGGAATAATCATATATACACATACCTGATACCTAGTTGTGCATTGAACGTATTTTTTTTTGTTTTGACACATAAAGGGTGACATGGACCAGATCTAGACGTTTATCGATAGAACAGTAAAGGGAATGGTTTGCTCGATATAGGGCTGTTATTCGAGCTGAACGAGTCAAATATTGCTTGTTTATATTCAACTCATTTAGAAACGAGTTGAGCTCGAGTCAGACCTAAATTTGGACTCGAGCTTAAACATGTGCTCATACTCGGCTCGCTTAGGAAATGAACAAACTCGAGCCGAACTTTTTTCGATCATTAAGCAACCCTTTTTGCTCAAAACATAGTAATTAATTTAAAGAATATTTTAAAATTTTCACAAAATTCGAGCTATACGAACTTAAATCGAGCGAGTTGAGCTTTGAACCGAGCTTAAAAATGTGTTCATACGCAGCTTCTTTAGAAAATGAACGAGCTCGAGCTGAGCTTTTATCGAGTCAAACCCGAGCCAGGCTCGAGCTACTCGACTCATATAACACCCCTAGCTCGACATATGGGTCCGATCCAATCCTACACATATTCCTACGGTACAAATGCACTTGAATCAGGGCAATCATTCATTTCATATGCCTTAAATCTACTTCGTGTTAACTATATACACCTAAATCATGCACGTCCTTAAGGACGTGCATGGTTAAAAGGGGTTAATTATTTTTTTTTAAATGTTAATTAGTCACAAGACTGAAGACTTGCACGTACTTAAGGACGTACATTTTCAGCCTTTGGATTTGTGGTGTATATAATCACACCCATCTACTTTTGACTGGTAAACAACATGGTCTTGCTCTATTTTCTATTAACGGGATTATCGTGATCTACTTTGAGTTTATAAACCAAATTAAATAGAATTTAAAACTTGAATGACGACTCACTGTGTGTGTTCCTTAATCCTTTATTGTTTTGATTATTGATTCTTGATTCATAACACTTAGTCAAATATCACAGATTTGAGATCACATTAATACGGAGTATTAGACAACCTAGGGTATATTGATCTCAGTCATTAAAAAAAAAAAGAATTTCCCAATGCTAATTTCATTTCAGTTTCATACAAAGTTACACACTTGCATTGAGGGGATTAAAAAGCACTAAAATTCAGCTTAAGATGGAACAAAAGAACCCGAAATTACTAGGGTAACTCATAGGCTATACAATTTCAAAGCATACCCTTGATGTAATCAGTAAGCTGTAAAAAACATGGATCATCTATTAAACATTACTAATTCATATTGCAAAATATGAATCTTTGTTAGTACTTGTCTTTTTATCTTCCATTTGATCTTCATTAGTGATCCAATGGTGAGTACTGGTGCTCAATTCCCTCCTTCAGATGGCTCCCTTGCACTTCCTGTGGAGGTATGAAGCAATCCAATGAAAGACCCGGCACATTAAACGCGAGATCATCTATAGCCCAAGCCTCTTCCATCCTCAGCGCCGTGGGACCGGCCTTCATGTTGTCGCCGAACCTTGTGATGATTGCGTGGGTCTGGCCTGAATGCGCAATCATCACATCGTCAACCATTCGATAGTCCTCGATCTTTGAGCCCATGGTTGTCTCCCAGTAAATGGGGCAGGTCCCTGGAGAGTGTATCCTGGTCAAGTAAGAGTCCTCTAGGTAGACAAGCAGTCCACTCTTCTGGCTGAAGTAGCCACAGGTTACGTGTTTGATCATCTCAGCTGTGGTGTCACTCCGGTCTGCTAGGTCCCCGAGCTCAGCTGATAGCTTGAGAGCGAAACAATCGACACCTGTGATTTCCTTCTCGCCCGTGTATTGAGCGTGTGAGAACACTTGGGATACCAACATGGGATCAAGACCCTGGCATTTCGAAACAAGAACATCCCATTATATTGGCACCACCAATCAAGCAAAACGATGAGCTGCCCTACTGACAGATCTTCTAACATGTTTAATAGAACAAAACATAAACATTTCAGTCATATATTTCATGATTATTAACATACCAACTGTCACATTAAGGACAATGCAAAGGCATATAATATTAAAGACGAATCTCTGTCTCGGAGGCTCCATGGAAGAAAACAAAGACTAGGCAACAAGTAGGTGGACCCATAACTCAAAAGGTTATAGGGACTTATCCAAAGAGCCCTTTATATATACACCCAATGGCTTGGGATAGAGGGATTGGCTTGACATGGTTAGGAGATCAATTTACACCAACTGAAACATGGAATTTCTCACTACATCATCCAGATTCCTGGGAATGACCTTAGTGAGATCCACAAGGGAGCAAGAAAGTTGAGTCCAACGTGTCGGATTTGCGACTTTATGTTAAGGAATACTTGTGATTCATGACAGTAAAACTGAGATGAACTAAACATCAAAATCAGCAAGAGAGGGTTGTGTTTTGCATATTATAATGAAGGTGGAAGGGGCCCAGAAAGACACTTCCGACAATCTTATATAATATTCTCATGTTCAAAGGAAGGCCTCCATCCATCTGACAATCCCTTTGTCAGAGCACAGCAGTTTGTGAGGAACAGCTAAGATATGGGGAAACAAGTCGTATGTCAGATTCGATTCACAAACTGATGGATATAATGTATACATAAGCATGTTCTGTAAGATACCCTTCCAACTTTATAGAGCCATATGCATCATCCTCGTGTTTGTTTTTACAACTAAGACTCTGAAAGATACCTCACACAAGTCAAGCTTTACTTGTGAAAAGTCGTCATCCAATTCAACAAAAAACCACACCCATCCGCACCCCACTATCCTGCAACGCGTTTTCTTGCCTCTTTTCTCCTTTTTTCATTGGTTTGGCTATGACAGATGAATACCAAAAAACCCCTCAAAAAGGATAGAAAGTGAAAAGGGAGACTAAAGAATAGTTTCTAGTTGCAGCTGGTAGAAGAAGTAAGATGACTCCGCACATGGAAAGGCGCATGTGAATAGACACATTCTGAATGTGTTCACACCTCACATTTAAAGATCCCTGTGGTTTTTCTTTGTTGGACCACTTCTAATAGAACTAAGCAATGGTAATATATAGAAAAATAGCAACAAAGAAACTTCACACCAAGATATACTTAGAAGGTATTGCTAATGGGAAAGAGTTAAAAAATCATGAATGCGAAGCTATAATAACTATGCAGATCAAAATACATAGAGCATTCATTCTTTCAAGAGGCAGAAAAGGCCAAGGGCATCATTATCACTAATGTACATCATAGCTTACAATAATTAAGCTTTGCAGACAGATATCCTGTACAATTCTTGCTTCATTTCCTTCAAATATTATGTTCAAGAGAAGATATCTACTGTTAACACTTAATTGCATAATGTATATTCTCCGGATGACAGCTAAAAAAAGAGGAGAAGAGAGTGATGTGAGATATGATGGGGATCAACAGGGTGAACTAGATCTATATTTTTTACCCTTTGATATATTGTTGGGAAGTTGCACTGAACTTGATAATTAAAACCGGGACCACCTAATTGTCCACCTGATCAGATCCTGTCTTGTAATTCCTAGCAAGACTGATGAAATACCAAGGGCACCTAACTGATCCTTATTCACTATAATCACTGTTTAATGCCTTTATTCAAAGGGCAGATGGGAGATAAGAGGTCCACACTCGCCTGAAAATGACTCATATACAACTACCCTTTTTCCCCACAACTAATAGCCTTTTACATGCATTAATTATGAGGTATGGGTCTATATAAAGGATTACAGTTTCACTTAATCTATTCAATATTCATATATGCTTTTGAGAAATTTGATAACATTAAGAGTTGATTTTTGAAAAACCACCAGTAAAACGTGATATTTGTGCTTATTTAAAGGTTTGTTTTTCACAATTTCCTAGTTCACAGTGCAAAAGCCCAAATTTTGTGGTTAGTTTTGGGAAAATAAAACAAGGACTTAGCAAGAGACAATTAAAGTTCCAAAGCATCCAGATTGTTGGATGATATATTCCCAAACAAGCAACCAATAGACCATATTTACTTAGATCAACCAAAAAGCTACTTCCAAGCAGATACTTATTTGCCACAAGGTGCTACGCACATGACTCCATCAACATACAGCGTCACGCACTTAAAATAGAATTTTAAAATAATCAAACCATATATGTAATCATCAATGTCAAGAACTAGTAGTATATTAAAAGCTACCTCAGAATTTTAGGTTAGCCATCAAGTAGCATGATCAATTGTAATTAAAATCGACCACCAACCAACCTGAAGAGTGCGCCTTAGGGGGCGAACGCCCCCTTTAGCAGCATGGGAGCCAAGCCATGGTGTGTAACGCCAAGCAACTTTGCCATCACTACCAGCTAAGACCTTGTGGCTACCAACAACCAGTTCAATCAGCCACCTGTTTGGGACCATTTCCCACATCACAAAGCAGCCCTTATGTGAGGCTCCAGGAGCCAAGACCGGTGAGGTGTTCGAGCCAGGCTCTTCCACCATGGTCATGCTCACTTTGCCAGTTGCAAAAATGTTCTTGACATGCCCCTCCAACTTCTTGCACCCTGTTGCTGCCCTAAAATGTTCTATGATGTACATTGCTGAGGATTCAACCTGTAGTGTACACATCATTTAGCACTTTACTTAGCTGATCAGTTATCTACCTACCCATGAAAACAAAGTTTAGGCCTCAAATCAAGTTGGGTAAAATGTCAATTTTGTAAGAAAGAGGGTGAAAACTGGAAACCTACTATAATGCTTAGCTCAAAGTTTCTTTCTTTCTTCCTGATTCTAGACTTTGATCAGACAAAGTCATTGCAAAATCTCCTTCTACAACAGGGTTTCTCATAAATAGCCTACTGAACTAAAAAATTGGAGCTGTTGAAAGTTGATCACACAACAACAATAAGAATGCAAAGAATAACCCACAAATCAAACTCAATAAAAACTGAAAACTCAAAACCCTGCATTGGGAAAAAGTTAGAAAAAATCAAGAAAACTCAGATGAGAAACTAACCTCAAGGAGCGATTTAGCCGGGTGATGAAGGCAGTAAGAGGAAGAAATGGGGAAAAGAGGACAACCCAGAACACTCAAGAGGTTCTGAAGATCAGACCTTTTATGGAAGAACAAAAGGGAAAATTGGGTCCTGACCCAGTTCTTCCAATTGCGGCGACCTCTTTTGGAGAGCTTCTTGAGGTCTTCTTCACTAACTGGCTCTTCAGATAATGGAGCTAGACGATTCATTTGATTGGTGGGAATGCAAAATTGAATAGCTCTGTTGGGGTTTAGTTGCTGGTTTGCTACTTGAGGAGTGAACAAAGAGAGGAGGGAGTATTTGTAAGGGGAATGGTGGACAGTGGAATCAAAAATAAAGAGAAGAGAAGAAAAAGAGGTGTGGGGTTTGGGGAATTATACGTTCATGCTTTAAAAAGCATTCAACTTTTTTTTTAATTTTCTTAAATGCAGAAACGTTACAAACACACATGCTTGCAGAGTTGCAGTCCCACTCCCACAGGCCACAGAGGCCACAGGCCACAGGCCCTCCCCAAGCGTGTAGACTGCGGTTGCTTTTCAAGGTTTAGATGCATGATAAATTTGATTCCCTTGATTCCTTGAAAGAAAATAAAATTGAGAGTATCCTTTCTACAGTAATTCATAAACCTTTGGAATTTGATGAATACCGTAAGTTTTACCAAATCAATGTCCACACTTTGATCTTGAAATAGTATGGCTAATTTTTATAGCCTTGAATTTTTTTCATTTAACAAAAGATCAAAGATAAAGTTTTAAGATTTTGAGGCGTAGGATAAATTGTCACAAGTGATCTATTAGCCAAAAGTTATAATAATAATAATAATAATTACTCCATCCGTCTTGAAAAACAAGTCATTTTAGAGTATTTGAGTTGTATCAAAATACATGTCGTTTTAGGTTTTTTAGGTAGGGGGATAGTAATGATTTGTATTGGTTTTTGTGTTGTTGATTTTTTAAAAGAGTTTGATTGGTTAAAAAATATAATGGGTATTTAAAAAAAATAAAATTAATGAAAAAAGTTAGTGGAATGATGATGTTGATTGATGAGTAAGTGTTTTATTAAAACTAGTGTAAATTGCTAAAACGACTTGTTTTTCGAGACGGAGGGAGTAGTAAAAGTTGCTTGTTTTTTCACATAAGGATAATGTCTTATTAGTAATAGGATCTTAGAATTACTTGAAATTGTCAAGCCTTGCTAGTTTAGCCAGTAAGAATGACATGTAGTGATCAAGGTTATGAGTTTGAATCCCTTCCCCATATTGTAATGGTCTAAGCACACGTACCTACGAACAAAAAAGAATTACTTGAAATTTATTTAGGTGGGTGACCCCACCACCCTATTAAAGTACGTGGTCAACGTTTTGTCAATGACAAAAAGTTGACCGTTCAACATTTAACCATTTTTTGTTTTTTTTACATTGATGACACTCTTTTTTTTACTATGATGCCACTTTTTCAATGTAATGGTTAATGCTACTTTTTTTTTAATGTAATGGTTTGATTTCATCACTTTATAAGTAATTGTTTGATGGCAGTTTTTAATCTAATTGTTGATGCCACTTTTTTATTCTTATTTAATTGATACAAAATTTTCAATTCGGTCAATTTAATATCAATGATATTTTGGCCAAACTACCAAATTGGTATTTAAAACTAGCAGTCTTGGACAGATTGGTATTTAAAATAACTCCGGTGCCAAATTGGTATTTAAAAAGTCACCGACGGACATATAGGTATTTAAAAAACCATCAGCGGACATATAGGTATACTTTTTTACCGGAAGTTCGGTTTTCTTTCTAAATTTTTAGAGAACGCAATTTAGTAAGCTTGAATTATTTTGGCGAAACTAAATAAAATAACCCAACCTTTAAGGGGGTGTTAAAAATATATCTCCACCTTTCAAGTGTAAGATAAATATCCCGACCTTTATAGGCGGTGTTAAAATAATATCACAATAATTTTTTCTTAAAAAAAATGATGACATGGCAAAAAATAATAATTTTTAAAATGAAAAACTAATAAAAAAAAATTCAGCACTAATAAACCATGGGTTTCTTGGATTCTTTTTTATAACCAAACCCGGTTTTCTTAAACCCCTAATTCACATCCTTTTTGGCAGCTACTTTTTTATTGAGGGAAAGAAATAAATCATCTTTAACGCATAATCAAACAACTGCTTCCCTCGATATCCTTGAACCCTAGCCAATTCATGCACCTACTTCACTATGATTGATCCCCTTGAACCATAATCTTCATTGTCCTGAATCATATAATTGCTTCTCTATGCCCTCCTCTCTTATAGATTTACTAGTACGTGCTGTTTTGGTCTTCTTCGAGGTCTCATGTTGTCTTTGGCTACCACTGGTACGTTCCTCAATTTTTCCTCTTCACCTATCCTGCTACTAAGGATTCACTTTGAGAAAAATAGCCATGATCAAATCTGTAAAATTGCCAAAGAAAAAACATTATCATGAGTTTGTTTATGAACTTGTCTTTGAGAGAGTGAAAAAATAGAGTGAATTAGCAAAAAAGACTTATAAAAGGAGACATTTTTAATGTATCTCAATTGGACAATATAGCAAGTACAAAGACAATGCAATCATGACTCTCTCTTTTAGATACAATACAAATGTAACGACTCATTGTTATTGTATTATTTAGCATGCTTTTGTAAGAATACTATGTATTGATGTTATTTTGTTTTGTTGCTCCTTTTTCATGGTTAATTGAAAATTATAATCAATGGATTGGAAGAGATGAGTCAAGAGCACCATTTAGATCATTCCATGGAAGATGTAGTGTACAAGGATGATGAGAATGTTTTGGATAGGGTTGGTAGAGATTACCCAGAGCTATTTGAGGATTTTGAGTTGGAAGAAGATCCAACATATGTTGCTGATGATGATGCTAATAGTTCTGATAATTCTAGTGAGAAAGAGAGTAGTATAAGTGGGGGTGAATCAAGTGAAGATGATGAAGAATGGTTTATGAGTAGGCAAAAGATTATAGATCTTGAGAAAAATGAGGTTGAAAATTATGCTCCTCGACAACATTGCTCATTCGACAATGATACTCTTGAACAATATTGCCCAATAGACAGTGATGATGAATATCTTCTAACACTACCTAGAAGTGATGAAGACGATGATAGCTCTAAAAGAGAGAGGGTGGCTTTCAAAGTTGAGAGTGAGGCAAATTTGAAGAAGCTTGTATGGAGGGTTGGAATGAAGTTCTCTGCGCCTGAAATTTTTAAGGAACAAGTGATTAGGTATGGTGCTTATGCAGGATATTGTATTAGATGGACCAAAAATGCAAAGAACGAGAAATTGGCTGCAAGGTGCAAGCAAGGCTGTCCCTGGAAGATATATGCTTCTTGGGATGGAAAGCGAGAATCATTTGTTGTGAAGTCAGTGCATTCTACTCATACTTGTGACAGACAAGATTTTGAGAATGTTCAAGTGAGCCCAAGATTTTTAGCAAAGTATTACATGGAGAAATATAAGAAAAATCCTGGCTGGTCAAGAAAATCATTACAAGAAGAAGTATTGTTGAAGTTTGGCAAGAGAATCAAAAGACATGCATGTTATGCTGTGAAGAAATATGCATTTGAGGCTATCTATGGCTCAATCGCAGAGCATTACAAGAAGCTTGGCTCATATATGGCTGAATTGGAAAGAGCTGACAATGACATTCATATTGAATTAGTTACTGAGAAGAGAGGAATTCCAAGGGCACCGGATATTTTTAAGCGAATGTACATCAGTTTTCCTGCACTAAGGGAGGGATTTTCTAAAGGATGTCGACCAATCATGTGTCTAGATGGCTGCTTCTTAAAGACCTACTTAGGAGGCATATTGTTATGTGCAATAGGGAGAGATGGAAACAATCAAATGTTTCCAATTGCATGGGCTGTGGTGGAGGCAGAAAACAATAGCTCATGGAGTTGGTTTTTAGATATCCTAAAAAGGGAGTTACCTGGATTTGGTGGGGGAAATTGCACAGTGTCTTCGGATCAACAAAAGGTATAAATATCCACCCTAATCATGAGAATTCTCTATTGTTTTTTAAACTATAACTTGTCACAAATTCAGAGCATTTGTATGTGTTTTTCTCCACCAAAATGAATATTTATGTGTGTTATGCAGGGGCTTTGCAATGCTGTGAAGGAGCATTTCCCAAATGTGGAGCATAGGAACTGCGCAAGGCATATCTTTGCAAATTGGCATAAAAAAAACAAAGGAGATGAGCTGAAGATGCATTTTTGGAGGGCTGCAAGAGCTTACACAAAGGCAGACTATGAAGCTGCACTTGTTGAGATGGGGAAGGTGAGCAAGAGTGCTGTAACAGATTTTGTACAGAAGGATCCAAGCCACTTTTGTAGATCACATTTGAAGACCGGAAGCAAGAGTGAGGTAATTGTGAACAACTTGGCAGAGACATTTAATGGTTTCATTCTAGAGGAAAGGGGAAAACCACTAATCGACATGCTAGGTGGCATTATGTTGCGACTTATGGAAAGGTTATGGGATAAAAGCCTTCTGATGAGAAACAACAAAGAGGGTGATTTATGTCCTAAAATTAGAGTGAAGCTAGATAAAGAAAAGATAGATGCAAGAGAGTGTGCAAGCATTCGAGCAAGTGAAGCTGAGTTTCAAGTTACCCATAAAATGGACATGTTTAGTGTGAACATAGTGGACAGGAGTTGTACATGCAGGAAATGGGATCTTACTGGAATTCCATGTTGTCATGCCATATCCTCCCTAAATAGCATTAGGGTGGAACCTGAAAGAGTTGTGCATGAATGGTTCAAGAAGGAGATGTATGAGCAGGCTTACAAGGGGTCAATTAGAACAATTCGTGGGGAGAGACATTGGCCCAAGGTAGCTCAAGATTTGGATCCTCCTACATTTAAGGTTCCAACAGGCAGACCAAAAAAAAATAGGAGGAAGGATGCATGTGAAAGATTTGATAAAAAGGGCAAATTGTCAAAACATGGCATTCAAATGACATGCACATTATGCCAAGGAAAGAACCATAACAAGAGATCATGCCCCGAAAAGAATAACATATCCTTAACATCAGTTCAAGCTCATCAAGTTGTAAGTTGTACTTGAATTAGTTTTTTTTAAATTTAAAAAGCATAATACCAAATGCATTAATTGTTATTGGATGTAGGTGAAGCCAAGGGGAAGACCACGAAAGGATGGTGCTCCTCCTAAGAAGGCAAGTGAGACTTCTCAAGTTGACCCAAACCAACCAAAAAGGAAAAGAGGCAGGCCTCAAAAGGTGGTACCAACTAGTGTTCCGAGTGGAAGAGGGGTGTACATTGTTGAAAATGAAAGGAGGACTTATGTTAATGTGAGTATAAAAAATGTACATTCTTCACAATTCATTTTCTTGTCATCGACATTTTTTTTACACTTTTATATACCTACATGCAGCCGGGTCAACTAGGTGGTTATGTCTTATCACAATCAGAAGGGGCTCCTGGACCATCTCAACCTTTTAAGTAAGGTATCAAGGATCAAGGATGTTTATGCTATGAATAATGACTCGTGTGTCAAGAATACTTTATGTCAAATGGAGTGTTCTTAGATAAAATTATGTGTTTTTGATATATTTTGGATGCATTTAGGAAGGTGTGAAGTCACTGGATATTTATTTGCTTATATTAATAAGATTCTAGTACAATTTGGAAATATAATGCATAACATGATTCATAAATGAAGACAAGAAATTACCTGGAGGGAAAGGAACAAGCCAACTTTGGTGATTCCAAGCCCGGTAGTTCATTTTTGACACCTATAAAGAATGTGAATATCAGTTAGTTTCGGCATGAATGTTTAACAAAGAAGAATTGCAACTCTCTAATATCAAATATCATCAATACCCATCAAGCAAATGCATGTTCATATATGGACAGTAAAACAATATGCACCAATATGCACTCAGGCAGCCACCCATCTGCTTTTCTGCAATTAATCCATGACCACAAAACAAGCTTTATCGTTTTCTATAAAGTACAAACTAATATCAATACAAATGAATCCTTGACATGCAACAAGCTCCCAACCCGTCCGTGAATCAGTATAACACTCTGGAAGCAATTCAGTAAGGTATCAGGTTGTCCATATAACTTTCGTGATTCCAATTGAAAGAAGTGTAAAGTTCATCTTTTCATACAGAGAGAAGATGGGAGACACACTTAAATAGATTTAAGTTCATGCAGTAACAAAAAGGAAAAAAGAAACTTCTTTCTGTAAGATTGCAGTTATAATTTAGGGAAACAAATTACAATTCCAAGAATAAAGAGGTAAGGTTGCCCTTTTCAAACTGTATTTCTGTACATTAAAAATTGTACACCAGTAATTTGCCATTTGGAACACCAAAATACCTACCGGAAAAAACTTAAGAACCATCCAGTTAAAAGAAGAACCAAGAACAAAAACGTAATTGTTGAATCACAAACAATGGTAATTCTTGAGTGTGGAGAAGAATATAAGCATGATTACCGGTCTATGTAGTTAGATTTCGTCTCTTCATCTTGGCCTCCCCGGTAAGTATGGTACTTTTCGTACCTACAAAACACTCTCTTAAATCCAAATTCATCACTGGATATATAAAAATAAACATAAAAAATAATGATGCCAGCAAAGAACCAAAACTTTTAAAAGGAAGAATGTTTATTGACAAATGACCCCTACATTTTTTTCTTGGTCACTCCTAAATCAACGAAGACAAGAAATTACCTGGGGGGAAAGGAGACAGATTGAGAAGCTTCGATTGGGGCTTCAAAACCAAGAAAAATTGAACCCTAGCCAAGGCAAATCAACCAAACGACCAAGAAAAATGAAAGATTTTAACGAATTGAGGAATGAGGAGCAACCAAGAACAATGAATACATGCATATATATATATTTACAATCTTCATTGATTCCATTGGAAAATAAGCAATTATTAGCCGTGCCTATCGCATAAAAAGCAGCTGATCCCGGGGAAAGGTTTACTGATTCTAACTCTTTGCAATAACTGGACTAATTTTAGGCTACAAACATCCACATCCACTCATGCAACTTACCTCTTGCCACCATCATAAATAGCATCCTTATAAATAGCATGCTCAACCTAGATGTGATACTTAATACGGTCATCTCTCTACTTCAATGGATTTGGCAAGGATAAATGCAAGATAAATTACCTAGAATAGACAAATTCACAATATTCTTAGTTGGAGAGTGCAGACCAATAAGTTCTCTTACATAATTGTGAGCTCAACATGGTCCACAATTAGAACTAGAAGCCGTGATTAACATCACAGTCCTACACTCTTATTTCCTGAGCTGCCTTGTTGGACACAGATATTGCTATTGATGTATGACAGCTTCTACAGGAGAAAAAGACTGGGCTCGTAATTTATCCCTTATCTGCTAATGCAAGCAAACCTTTGTGACCTAATTTCAACCACCAATACCAAGTCAACAAAACCTACCAAGCTGATACATTTTTAGCTGATAAACATCAATCCATCACCGTCTATAATTCTTTAAAATGGATAAAACGCACTTCTTTAATCCGTATTTAGCAACCTTTAGCTAGGCAGGAAAAATGGCCATTTTGGAGAAAGCACGAAAGGAGTAGAGAAAAAAAATGGAACAAATTCTTAAACGAAGACCATAAATTACCTGGGGGAAGAAGACGGACTGAGAAGCTGCGATTGGGGCTTCGAATTGGAAGAGAAACCCATCCTGGATATGAAATGAGGAAGGAGGAGAAAGAAGAAATTGGATGGAGACTTGGAGTGGGTGTCTGTAACCCCATGAATTGCAGGAGAGGGATTATTTTTCTCTCTGTTTTTTTGGGCGTGAGGGAGACAAATAGACAATTGAAAAGGGGTTTAAGAAAACCGGGTTTGGTTATAAAAAAGAATCCAAAAAACCCATGGTTTATTAGTGCTGAATTTTTTTATTAGTTTTTCATTTTAAAAATTATTATTTTTTGCCATGTCATCATTTTTTTTTAAGAAAAAATTATTGTGATATTATTTTAACACCGCCTATAAAGGTCGGGATATTTATCTTACACTTGAAAGGTGGAGATATATTTTTAACACCCCCTTAAAGGTTGGGTTATTTTATTTAGTTTCGCCAATTATTTTTGTTGGTAATTAAAAAAAATTAAACTAGCTTGGTTGATAATTAATTTTTAAAAACTCATCAATGTATCTTAAAATATATAAAATGATAAAAATAAAGTTTTTTTTTTAAAGAACTCATTAATGTATCTAAAAATATATAAAATGATAAAATTGTAGTCTTTTTTTTATCAGTTCTCATATATTGATATCTTTATTGGTTGGAAGTTAGATTCTCATATATTATTATTTTTTAAAACATATTTTTCAAAAATAAAAATTAGTAAGTTAATTACCATAATTAATCCCATATATTTTTATTGGTTGGAATTAGGTTTTTAATATACATGGTTTAATGATGATAATTAACTTGTTGAATTTTATTTGTGAAAAACTTAGGTTTTTAAAAATACTAATATATAAGTATCTAACTTCCAACTAATTAAAATACCAATATGTGAAAACTAATTTAAAAAAAGTATGGATTTAATTTTATCTTTTTTATACAACATTTATAGATATAATAATGATAATTTTTTTAATGAATTTATCAACATAAAAAACTTCCGGCCAAAAAAAATACCTATATGTCCACCGGTGACTTTTTAAATACCAATTTAGCACCGGAGTTTTTTTAAATACCCATCTGTCCAAGACTGCCAGTTTTAAATACCAATTTGGTAGTTTGGCCATGATATTTTATTCATCAAACTTTTTTATAACTTATTAGTATATTTATAATAATACGCTCTCAATGATAATAATTCATTTGTAGTATCTCTCCTTGCCACTAATTTATAAAAAAATGAACGCGCCTTGCTCCTTCAACCACGCGCCCCCCATCTCTTCTAACCCTAACCCCCAACTTCGCCGTCGGCAACCGACAACTCATACCCAAGCCGTTTGGAAGGCTAATCAGCCATGGCTCTCCTGCAAAACATCAATCCCAACTCCCAATTTGTTATGTTTCGAGAAATCCAAAGCCGAAGCCTCCATTGGGATTTCATCGCTCCTCTCAAAAATCGAGCTAAGCATAATTTGGGTTGTGTCCGGCATAAATTGCTGGGTCTGGAACCATAAATAAGTGATTATCCTCGACAATCGACCAAAATCTCATCGACGGCTACGGGATGACGTTTGCTGGCGGCGGTTGGGGTTGCGACGGGGCCTGTTTTGGTGCGTACTTTCTTCCGTTCTTCAGGGTGCGTCCTCCTTCCTCATATATGGAGTCGTGGATCGGCTGATAATTGTGATGCTCAGCGTTGTGCCGATTTTACAGATTAAGAGGTACCATTCGATGATACTTAGGTACTCACCTTCGGTTGAACCTTCTCCCTTGCCAAGAGCTTTTGTTTCTTTGGCGTTTGGGGGATTTTATGAATCTGATTTTAGGAATATCAAATTGCAGTTATATACCTCAATCAAATACGAGATCACACATGGAAAAAATTCCAAAGGGGAATCAGGCCCTGCGGATTCGGGAGCGCTGGTGGCCGTCTCGGCTCCAACTCTCGGCTTAACCCACCCCTTTGGGGGCCCTGAACAAATTAAGTCTCATTGCCTTGATAATGTTTGTGAGTTTGAATGCTCTAGTCTCCACAATCCGATTATGATACCCAAAACTTTCGACATAAACCTCCACTGGATCACCATCATCAGGGTGCGACGATTAAAGGATCGACAGTCCAACATGGCGCGGTGGTCGTCATGTTTTGAGAAGCATTGCAACACAATCCAACCTAACGCCAAACCAAAATACATGAACGCGCTCTCTCTGAGTCGGGTTCTTAAAATAAGAATGGATTCGGAACAGCTCATAAATAAGCAAAAAAGAACAAAACATAAGTGTTGTAACAAACAAACAAACATCACGGAGTTACACAATACCACTTTGTATGCAATTGATCACTATAAGAACGGGAATGATCATCCTGCTTTCACCTCATCTAATATGAAAATATATATTAGCATGTTTGGATACCTACTGATCGGTTGCATCAATTGGCTACTGAAGATGAAAATTAAAATCTTATACCCTAGTATAAACAATTCAACTGAGTCCAAGCTTCTTGATGGTTACCTGGTGATAATTATTTTTACATGGTGTGAATTTGAATCTATTTCTACCTCCTATCCTACTGCCACCATCCACCATTCTTGGTATTGTAAGCCATCTTGCCTTTATTGGCCTTTTGGAGGTGCCATTTCACTAGAAAGAAAACATAAGACTAATGCTAAAATTAAAATCATTACTAGTAAAACAAAGTGGAATCATCAAATCAAGACAATATATTCGACACATCGAAAATCAAGAAAACGAAAAGGTAAACAAGTACACAAAAACATTGTAAAAAGATCAATTTATACACGGTATCACAAATCACTACTCTTGAGTCAAGCATGTGGCGAGTTGCGAGTACATGTCTCGCTCGCTCTTAGATTAGTTAATAATGAAGATTAGTTTTTGGAATTGTCGTGGAATTGGTCGCCCTACATTCTGGATTGATATCAGCACCTGGTGTAAATCAGAACACATACAACTACTGACGCTTGCTGAAAACAAGACGGAACACATCCCTGAACCTTCTTTATGGAGAGGGGCGGGGTTCGATAAAGCTATCTGGTCGCCGGCATCCAGTAGGTCTGGTGGCCTGGGTATACTTTGGAAGGAAAACACCATGATTAATGAAACCATCGAGGTCATGGTGAAAATGCCAAGGGCTATTGCCATCAAATATGCAAACATCATCGATAACTTCACATGCCTAATATGGTTCATATACGCTCCACCCCAAGAACAACACAAAACAGGATTTTGGTCCCCGATAATAGAGCAGATAAAACGGGCCACTATCCCATGTATAGTCATGGGTGATTTTAATGAAACTGGATGTTTTGCTGACAAAGAAGGCGGTGCGGTGACTCACCCACGCAGATTTATCAGACTCGCCGAAATTAAGAATCAATGTTCTCTCGAAGACATTCCGTCATGGGGAAATCCATTTACATGGAGGAAAAAACAAGAAGATCAAGGAAACATAAAAGAAAAGATCGACAGAATCCTAGTTCAACATGCCATAATACATCAGTACCCCGCCATCCACACAAAAAACGGTGCATTCACATCCTCTGATCACTACTCTATTACCGTTGAATTAAATACCAGTCAAAGCTTCAAACCCCCTCCCTTCAAATTCGAGAATGTATGGCTACGACGGAACGACTTCAAAAACATAGTCAAACAAGCATGGCGATTAAAATGCCACGGTTCCGCGATGTACCAACTGGTCCGAAAAACAAAATTGTTAAAAGACAAAGCAAAAAGCTGGAACAAAAACACATTTGGAAACATATTTAGACAACTGCAAAAAGTTGAAGCACAGCTCCTCCAAATCCAACAGGGTATGGCAAATAACACAAACAATAATATGCACATAAAGGAGGCAAACCTGATGAAGAAGAAAGAAAAACTACTCACATTCCAAAAAATATATTGGAACCAGAGAGCAAAATCTAAACATATTAAACTCTCAGACTCAAATACTGGATATTTCCATAGAATCGCCTCTGGCAGAAGAAACAGAAAGTACATTAGAAGCATAACCACATCGGAAGGCACTCAGATAACAGGAGAAGACAACATAAATAATGAAATTAGAAAGGATTTCCAGAAAAGATTTACAAAACAGCCAATTAATAGGGCCAAATTAAACGAATTCCTCAATCTGATCTCCAATGATATCACAGATGAGGAGAACATAATGCTAACAGCGATACCCTCAAACGGGGAAATAAAGACTGCAGTATTCAACCTAGGATGGAACAAGGCCCCTGGGCCTGACGGCATGTCGGCTGAATTCTACAAAGAATCATGGAATGTGGTTGGGCCTTCGGTTATAAAGGCAGTCAAGAGCTTCTTCTTATCTGGAAGGATGGTCAAACAAATAAATCACACGTTCATTACGCTTCTGCCAAAAACAGACAACCCCACTACCACGAGTCACTTCAGACCCATTAGTCTATGCTCAACAATATATAAAATAATTTCTAAAATTTTAACAGAACGCTTGAAGAAAGTTCTAGGAAAATTAATAAACCCTCTCCAGGGTGCCTTTGTCTCAGACAGAGCCATTCAAGATAATGTACTAATCGCCCATGAAATTTTTCACTCCTTTAAAACCAGAAAAGGAAAGACTGGATGGCTGGCGCTAAAATTAGACATGGAAAAGGCCTATGACCGTGTTGACTGGGTCTTTACGGAAGCTATCATGAATAAATTTGGGTTCCACCCAAGGTTTGTAAACTGGATTAAAGAATGCATTACCTCTGTATCATTCTCTGCGCTTGTGAATAATGGACCTACAGAATTGTTTACGCATACAAGAGGCCTACGACAAGGTGACCCAATCTCACCATTTTTATTTATACTCGGGGCCGAAGCCTTAGCTCGACGCCTTGTTTGGGAGGCTGCGTCCCCTGACAAGGCTGTCGGTTTCAACTTCGGAACGTCGGGACCTCGTATTCCCTTCCTGGCCTTTGCAGACGACATATTAATCTTCCTTAAAGGAACCAACACAGCATGCCACACCGTTAAGGAAATTTTAGATGACTACTGTCAAATATCTGGGCAGAAAGTTAACTATCACAAATCATCCTTCCAAGCCACTGGCGGGATTACCCGGAGCAGAATTTCTGAGCTCGGAACTGCACTCGGAATCACCCATTCCAATTCTATAGAAAAATATCTTGGTTGCCCCATTATTAATGGTCGGGTTAACAAAGACACGTTCAAGGAAGTAATTACGAAAACCAAAAACCAACTTAGTAAATGGAGGGCGGATTCATTATCTCAACAAGGTCGGGCAACTCTTATTGGATCAAACCTGACAGCAAAACCATTATATATAATGCAGAACTTTATGCTTCCAGCCACAATGCATAAGGAGTTGGATTCGATAAACAGATGCTTCCTTTGGAACAAGGATGCCCAACACAGACCACTTATAGGATGGGACAAGATCTGTAAATCAAAGAAATCGGGTGGGTTAGGAATACGAAAAGCAAAAGAAATGAACGAGGCCTTGCAATTAAAACTTCTGTGGAAAATTCTTGCTGAACCCAACAACACTTGGGTCCAGGTAATCACCCACAAATACCTCAAGAACATACACATTTTAAAATATAAGAAATCCGGAAACTTGTCCTGGCAATGGGCCAAACTAACAAACTTGATCCAGAAATTCAAAGAAGGCATAATTTGGTACATCGGAAATGGTAAATCAGTTAAATTCTGGACCGATAACTGGGTTTCTGCGACAGCCTTATGTGATCGGCCAGACTGCCCAAATCAGTTTGACAAGGAAGAACCAATAAGCGAATATATCATAAACGGTCGTTGGTGGGTTGAAAAACTAAATAGGGTCTTACCCAGACAACTAGTTGATGAGATAATTTCGATTCCACTACCTGTGTCATCGTTTGAGGACATGCTATATTGGTGGCCAGACAAGCATGGTTGGTTTACGACCTCCTCCGCATACAAATTCATCATCAACGACAATGAACAACGAGACTATAAATGGATATGGCAACTTGATCTCCAACCTAAAATAAAAAACTTCCTATGGAAAATTGCTCACTCAGGTCTATCAACCAAAGCCAAACTTGCTTCACGTGGTGTAGCGGTGCCTACGGATTGTGTTCGATGCTCGGACCGGGTTGAGGACGACATCCATCTTCTCACAGAATGCTATTCAGACTTGATTACAAACCTCCTAACCCCAAATGAACAACAAACACTCAAACAAACCATAGGTAGATCCAGGGAAATAGGGGATCTGCTAAACTGGTTGCGTACCTTATCAAAGGCAAAAATGCAAAACATCATAACAAGATGGTGGGGGATATGGTACTTCCGAAATGGATGTGTTTTTAGGAACCAGCAGCCACCGACAACCAACACCATTGAAATGTTTTCAAAAAAACAATCTGAAAACTGGACACGGGCATGTCTACTCGAAGAATTAGATCAACACACCCGACCCCTGGAACCCTCAAATGGAAACAAGTCCAATAAAAGAACACAAAAGACCAAAAACAAGAAATGGAGAAAACCACCGTATGGAATGCACAAAATGAATTTCGATGGCTCGTCGCTTCGTTGCGGGGCAAGTACCGCTGGTATCATAATCCGCAACTGGAACGGAGAACCCTCTCAAATTTCTAGTTTGCGTCTTGGTCGTTCATCACCTCTAATGGCTGAGTCAGCATCCCTGAGGTTGGGGGTGTTGGAAGCCAAGAAAATGAACATACAAAATTTAATCATTGAAGGTGACTCAAAAATCATCATCGACTATCTTCAAGGCACAACACGTTGTCCTTGGGAGGTGGAAATGATCCTATCTGATATACAGAAGATCACTCGAAATATGAGAAAAGTTTCATTTTCTCACATACCCCGTGTTGGCAACAGAGTGGCTGATAAGGTTGCACACCTTTGTCACTCTGTCCATGGGGAACATATACCATCCAATAAAGATCTTCTAGATCTCATCCGTCTAGATGCACTTGGATAGCCCTCTATCCAAATCTTTACCTAATCAAAAAAAAAAAAAAATTCATTTGTAGTACTTTATTTACATCTTTTTGTTTTGTGGAGTCATATTCCTCCTTATTTCTTAGGTTTGCATATTTTGTCTCATCCGATTAACGGTTTGTACTTGTTGTCTTTGTTCAAAAAGAGCTTTATTGTTTTGATCCAATTATGTATGGATATTTGAAGGTAACATGAAGCTTTGCATGATAAGTTAACTTTTATTACTTATTAGTCCTTGTTGTGATAGCATGTTGGCTTTCCACTTCGTGAGTTGGTTTCTTGTTTTTGTCTATTATCTCTTCAAATATGTTCCTGTTCATTGTCCCCAATTGGACAACCAAGGTATTTGGTGAGTAATAAATCATTAGTGATGTGAAGGGTTCTTTGGAGTCGTTTTTTTGGGTTAGATACGTCGGATGTCACTGGGAAGACAGACTTGTTGAAGTTCACTTTTTGTCTTTATATATATATACGTATTACAAAAGTCATCTATGCTCTTTTTCACTTTATTGCAAGATTCAATGTTTGTTTTTAGCAAATATTATGATATTGTGTGCAAAGATTAAAAATGGAATTCTAGTACCTGATCAGGTAATGTCAAATTCAATTGATTTTTTTTATTCATTGTAAGAATGCTCTGGCTAGAATCTCTGCTCCTATTATGATTTTTAGCTTTGTGTTTGATCGAGCTAAAAGATGCTCTAATTTTTTTTTAAAAGAGACATGTTCGTCTCATATAAAGCGCTATACTCCACCGAAATTCGATAATCAGTTAGTGCCCAACAAAAATTACCACCCCCAATATGAAATTTATCAATTACTAAGCATGTTTACAAGTTCCATAACCATAAACATACCAAATTTTATCATTTTTACTCAAATTTTAAATAGGTCTACCAAACCCTAAAATCTATTAATACTACTAATTCTGCTAACATTTTGCTGACGTGTCACGCCCACAATTAAAGTTGATTTTTTTATTCAAATGAGATTTTCTTATTGGTCAATATTATTATGGAAACTTTAAAATATTTGTTTCCTATTTTAAATATGATTTGAATCCATTCCCTTTTTTTTCCGGTTATATTGCCGTAAATATTGAGACATGTTTCCATTTTTTTTTCTTCCGATTGCAATATTCTCATAATTCGTCTACATACATTGAACTTAAATTTGAATCTTGGTATATTTTATTTTTGGAAATTTATACTTTACATAGACCCATATCCAATCATCAGTTTATAAAATGCTACGGAGTATAAATTAACTTTCACAAATGTTCATATTTTCTCACCAACCATGCAAGTATTTCATTTTCAAATAAATTAATCAAAGATGTAGTCGGATTGCCTGCATTCATTATCTTAACGGATTGAATTTATTTAAATATTTGTTTATTATATCACATTTATCCCAATCATGTTAAAATTTACTACTCTCTATTCGTTTAGCTAAATATGTTGTTTAATATTCATTCACGCTTTGTTATGATGGTAAAAATTATATAAAGTATTATTTTTTCAAATTTTTTATAAATTAATTTCGATAATAGGTAATCTATTAATAATATTAATTCTATTATCATTTTGCCGATGTGTCACGCTTACAATTAAACTTGAATTTTTTATTCAAATGGTATTTTCTTATTGGTCAATATTATTGCTGAAATTTTAAAATATATGTTTCCTATTTTAAACATATTTGTTTTCTATTTTTATACTAAAATATTATTTAATTTGATATGTTGTATGTCAATTTGTGATCTATTTTAATCGTCTACGTACATTGAACATTCGTCAAGTCTTGGCTGATTTTATTCTTGGATATTGAAATTGTTGATTTATCATATTTAACCGATTGCAATATTCCCCACAATGTCTACATACAACGACATGTAATAATCAATTTGTAAATATTCGATTTCAAAAATTAATTATAAAAATCAATTAGAGCCAAAAAAGTGTTTTTTATAATTTAATTATTTTAGACATCTAAATGACTATCGAAAAATAAATAATATTTTAAGACTCACAAGCATTACTAATGCTTATTTTACATCTTGGATGAGGCTTCTTAGATCACTTTTCTACCTTTAAGGATCTTTTTTTTATCATCTTACCTTTATTTTCACTATTTATTTCTCTCTCTTTCTAACCATCTTTCTCATGAAAATAATGAATAAGTTATGTACATCTACATAACTTCAAAATTATCCACACAATCATGTGCTTATGATTTTTTAATATTTTCACGGGAGCTTATATTTTACTTTTTAGATCTATGCTAATGATAATAATTATATATTTATTTCAAATTATATTAGGTGGTGTGTATGAGTATTATTACTACTTTACCTTATTAAATCATTTTCAAATTTTGTATCGTATCTCTTTCCAACTAATTTATAAATTACAAAAAAATACTTTATACATATTTTTGTTGTAAACACGTATATATATTAATATAGTATTATATAGATATATAAAATGAAGTTTAAATTAAAATAGATCAAACTCCCGTGCCTTTAAGGCACGGGAATTACACTAGTTAATCCCTAAATTCCAAAAACCATAAAAAAAAAGCAACAAAATCAAAACGCTCTCAATTATATATCTTCGATTTGGCATGAATTACTTTAAGAAAGTGTGAATTTGGGGAGATATTTTTGAGACCTCTTTTGTGGATTTTGTGAGGATACGAGAGAGCACGGGAAAGAGGGTGAGTGAGAGGGGTTAGAGAGAAGGATATGTGATGTAATTTAATTTAATTTAACATGTTCTAAATAAGAATTTTCCCTATTCTAAAAGTTATTATTATTATTATTTCGGGAATAGTTCATTCCGAAAGCATACTAAACAATCACCTTTGAGAATGAGTTATTACGACTTTCTAACTCCTTTACGATTTCGATTCCCATTTCGATTTAACACTCAAGTCATAATTCATACCAAATGGCCGGAGCCTTACATTCTTGATGAGATATTATGAACCCACAGCGCGCCCACTCCAACTCCAATTTGCAAAGGGCCGAGGAGGACCAATTTCCTAATACCAATAAGTTTTTGCTTGTACAATGTGTACACCAAGAAACCAAGTGACCTCCCCCCCATTTACTTGGAAACAACCATGAATATATTCAAATCCTAAAAGGGGGCTAGCATTTAACGGTAACCTACAATTGTAGCCAAACTACCCCCTTCAATGCCTCTCATTTATTCACTTGAAAGTCTAGAAGATGACACCAAAAGCTATATACCAACATCGCAATCGACATATATAGTTGTATGCTCCTAAGTGTGTCGTTGGAGGCATAGAAAGATTTGGAACAAAGTGATGTAGAGTGAGACAAAAGGGAGGGCTTCACTAACCTATTTGAAAGGCATTTAAGAGCTAACTCCTCCGATCCCTTAATATATTATAAGCTCTTTCTTTGCCTTCCTTCTAAGCACCGTTAAGCGTTGTTGTCTCCATCTGTCGTCTACTTCCCATCAGACACGGAACCAGAATTACAATTTTGGGTGGGCTAGATTTGCATGTAATTTTTTTTTTCACTCTCCTATTTATCACTATATCTTTTGAGTTAAAATAATTTTTTATCTATATTTAAATTAGCATTAATAGAGTTAATTACATATCAAAGAATATTAAAAAAAAAGAGCTAGGAGTAAAAAGAAAGATAAAGAAAGGAGAAAGATTACTGATTACAATAGAAAGAAAGGAAAAAAATTAGAAACCTTTCCCAGTATTCGAACCCGCGTCTCCACACACCTCCACAGTCCTCGCAACCAATTGTGCCATTTAAATGGGGTGGGCTGTAGCATATATTACCTATTTTCGAACCCGCGTCTCCACACACCTCCACAGTCCTCCCAGTATTCGAACCCGCGTCTCCCCTATATTACCTATTTTTTTTTTTTAAATGGGGTGGGCTGTAGCATATACCAGCTCACCCTTGGGTCCGTCCCTGCTTCCCATCCTGCAAGGTTTCATCTTATTCCTTTCATAGCTCATTCCATTTCCGACGACGACATGTTATCATAGACTTCTTGCTAGCTAGGCTCGCGGACAAGATAGTCGTGTGTCTAGTTTTGGATTGCGAATTGGTTATTTTGATTCTTCGGACCGGATATAAAAAAAAAAAAAAATGAAACATTATAGTACAAGTCACATTGTTAAAATAGTACGTGGTGATTTCAAATTCTAGTTATTTGAACTTTTGAACATGTTATATTTACAAGATGAATAAAAATACCAATACATGGGATATTGAGTCCAATCACTAGCTAGATAGGTCCAGTCTAACAGTTTAGCATCAATTTGGTAGGGCTGATGGTCTTCCATCTCAAATTCCTTTATTTTGATAAATATAAAACCATCATTCGGAGTTCGAACTAGTCCTTTGGATACTAACTATATTTTTTTTCCAGATGAACCATTCCAAAATGGCGGTTTCCATCTCACATTCCACGTCCAACTTAAAAATCTCATGGATGTACGCGCACGTGTGTGCGTGCGTGCGTGCAGGGGCGGAATTTCTTGGGGGCGGGAGGTGGCCGTGGCCCCTCTGGACGGAAAATTTTAATGTAATATGTAAAAAAAATTGTTATTATATTTAGTAGTAAAAGAGTATTTTAACAACTAATTTCTCTAGCTTAGTTGGTAAATGAGAAGTAATTTTAATCTACAAATCAAGAGTTCAAATCTCAATATTAACTTTTTAGAAGAATAATTTTAAAAATTGGTGTGAATATGATATAAAAACAAGAGGAAATGGTAGTAAATACCACAATTTCTAAAATCTTTGCAAAAATGCCACCATTTTGGGAAAATTTGCAAGAATGCCATTTTTTCCCAAAACTTGAAAAAATGTCAAGGTAAACCCTCCCCCAAAACCGGCTATCCTAGGTTATTATGCCCAAAAAAAAAAAAAAAAATTACAGGCATTGTCAAGGTAAACCCTCGCATCGTTTGGGTGCCTTGGTTCATAGTGGTGGTTCGTGGACGTCGCCGGGGCTGTCCGGTGCTGCCCAGGGGGATTCTGGCGCTGGCGAGATCGTGAGTTCCGGTTGGGGAGGTTTGGTATGCTAGGCTCTCCCTCGGTCATGGTGGGCTCGGAGGTGCTGGGTGTGTTCTCGGAGGGGATTGGATCCGTTTATGCAGGTTTGGGTTCGGGCTGTCAGCGGGTTCAAATCTGGTGTGAGATTGGGAGTTTTTTGAGTGGTTTCGGGGGCGATTGGCTCGAATCTTGTCCGTCTAGCTCTTATTCTGGCCGGATCTGGTGCCTCGTTGTCAGATCTGGTCGTCGTCGGGTCGGATCAGGTGCGTGGTCGCTTCTCGCCGTCAGATCTGGTTGTTCCTGGGCTTAACGTGGATCTGTGCTTCTTTCTCCTCATATCTGGTCGGCGGCGGTGGAAGGTCGGCCCCAGGGTGAGGCCGGCGGCGGTGGAAGGCCGGCGGCGGCGGCGGTGGAAGGCCGGCCCCAGGGTGAGGTCGGCGGCGGTGGAAGGCGTGGGCGCCGCTTGCTCTCTCGCTCTCTACTTCGTCTTCTTCATCCCTGTTCTCTCTCACCTGCCTCTTGCTCTCAATCTCTCTCAATCTCTGTCTCTCTCGCTCTGACTCTCGCTCTCTCGCTCCCAATTTCTCTCTCACTCCTCAGATCTGGGTTCGTCGGTGGTGCGCTTTTTCTCCTCCTCCTTCCTGGGTTTGGCTTCTCCAGCGAGCTCAAATGTGGGTCGCTCATTCCGCTTCCTCCCAGGTGGAGGAAGATGACGGGTTTTATCTGGTGGTGGTTGCCTCCGGCGATATGACGGGTTTTATCGGATTTGAAAAAGATGGGGATGGCACAGAGTTTGGGGGCGGTGGTTGTTGTGAGCAGAATCTGCCATGTTTTACAGCAACTTTTATATCGATTTCTGTATACATTTCATGCATTTGTGTTAAGATAGTACAGAATCTGTGTAGTTTATGTTTATTTGCCAAAAGTATGGAATCTACACCAGTTTTTGTTTAAATCGCAGAAATCGAGGCATTTACAGCAATTCTACAGAAGGTCGGAAAAGCTCGGAAAACCATTACAGAAGTCCAAGGTCAAAGCAGCGGAACGAATCGGAGAGCAAGTCTAGTCGACATCGAGTGAACCCTACTCGACCTAGACAAGCACTAGTCTAGGTCGACGAAACCCGGACAGACCACCCAGAGTCCTCGAGGAGAGCTGATCGACGAAGCCGAGGACGACAAGGCGAGAATCGCTGCCGCGGACCAGACCAGTCGCTGCCAGCGGAGAGAGCCAACCCGAGCACCCAACTCGATCTCGACGAGTCTTACTCGAGATCGACGAAGACCCAGAAGCCATGTCCGAGTCCTTCGAGGAGATCCACTCGAGAAACCCTAGTCGCCGAGCCAGTCTACTCGACCTCGACTAGTCCAACTCGAGGTCGACGAAGGCCAGTGAGCCAAGATGAGCCACATCGAGCAGATCTAGCCGAGACGACGAGTCAAGCCGAGCCACCTTACTCGACCTCGACGAGCCCTACTCGAGGTCGACAAGAGCCCAGTTCCAGAAGCTTCTCGACTTGTCTTGTCCGAGTAGAGTTGACGTTGCTTGGTCGCGAAGGCGAGGATTCTATCCGATCTATCAAGTTCTATCTATGGAAGGCGGAATCTATCAAGACATGAAGACTTTCCCATATTAGTTTTATCTTTTTCCTTATGGATTTAATTCCATTAAACATTTATCTATCATTAAAGCAATTTAGATAGAAATTTAGATATAGATATTTATCTTCTTTCCTAGATTAGCTAGGGAATGAAGGATATAAATAAGGCCCTAGGGGCTCAGTTTTAGGAGATATCATCACAATTCAATATTTCAGAGAAAGACAAGTAGTTCCACAGAGACGGTTTAGGGAGTTCGAAGGTTTTAGGGTTTTGGCATTCGACGAGAGTTGGATTGCCGGGATTGTAAAGTCTTGGAATTTAGTTTTTTTTAATGCAAGTTTCTTTCATCAATTCAATGTCTGTTATTACGATGAGGCGTGAGTAGTCCACCCACTTCTGGGGCTGGGGTGAGCCCGACGGTGGCCGTGTGAGGCAATGCGATAAAGGTCAGATCTTTTGTGTGATTCATCTTCTTTCCCTATGAGCATGATTCTTTTGCGAGAGTTGAAGGCGATCCTTGTTAGTATTATTGAAGCGAAAGTGATCTTAATGCAATTTGGATTAATTATGTGAAAAAGGGTTAGTAACAATTAGGGTTTATGCGAAAGCCTCTATATGCCTATTTGTTAATGACGAAAGTTATTTGATGGAAAGCATGATCTTTTATGCCTTTATGTGTTGTTTTGCATGGTTATCGTTGTGGTGTTGAAACCCTAGCCTTGGAGGTCTTTTAATATATTGATTTATTTCGTCGAATTTCTAAGTTCTGTCTTTAAATTTGCAAGTTTTAAAGTTTCTGTCTTTTACTGTTTCTAGTCGACATAGACCAGTGTCTAGTCGATCTCGAGTTACTGTTGTCGAGGTCGAGTAGAAGTTAGTCTGTGTCGAGGTAGGTTTTGTTCTGTCTTCGTTGATTTTCACTTTCTGTCGAGCTGTGTTCGTCGATCTCGAGTTGACCTTAGTCGAGATCGAGTTGGCTTCTGCTTGTCGAGTGGTTTGCATTGGCTTTATTTTCTGTTTTCAGTTACTGCTTTTGTCGAGATAGAGGACAGCTTTGTCGAGATCGACAAGCTTCTGTGTCCTTGCTTTTAGTTCCTGTTTGCTTCCATCTTTGCTTTGCTTTTATTTCTGTCTTTTGTTATTTACTTTAGTTGCCCTTGTCGGGATTATTTGTTTCTGCTTCTGTGTTTGTTTCTGCTTTTCTGCTGCTGTGTCTGTGAGAATCTGATAGCTACCTGAGAACTGCTGACGTGCTTCCTCGTGGATTCGATCCTGACTTTTCTCTTACTACAACGGGAGGAAGTCTTGTAATTATTTGCTGAGACAGGGGAGTCGTTCTAAACCATATTCTATTCTATACTTGACTTACTCCTGCAACAACAAATTGGCGCCGTTGCCGGGGAGGCAATCAAACGCGCCTTAGGTAGTCAGTTCTCACTGTTTCTTTGAGTTAGTTTGCAGGTGTATGCGTCGTTCTGGTCAAACACCTGAGTTTGACAGCTTAGACGAACCGGAGCGCTACCTACACATCCACTCCAAACTCAAAAGGATCATGTCGGCCGCTGAAACACAGGAGCAGCTGATACAGAGGCTTACCAGGGATCTAGCCGCCAGAGATGTTGCTCTAGCCACCAACAATGCTGCTCTCGCCGCTGAGAGAGAAGCAAGGGAACAAGCACAAGCTGAGCTTGCACAGTACCCAACCACTGCAGAGGATTACATGCATCCAACACTCGTCGTGCCTGAATCGGCGATTCTAATCCCTGAAAACTCTTTTGAAATTCGCACTCAATTTCTTATAGAGCTTAAAAATAATGCCTTTTACGGCAGATTTAATGAGTGTCCTCTTGAACATATTACTAACTTTCATGATATGTGTCGTACACTTGCAGAAGGCACAACTCTGGAATATGTCAAGATGAAATCTTTTCGCTGGTCGCTCGCTGGACCTGCACTGAAATGGCTGGAAGGGCTGAAAGCAAGATCACTCACAACTTGGGCCCAAGTAGAGCAAGAGTTTCTGAACAAATTCTTCCCACCTGCCAAAACAGCACATCTCCGCCAGAAAATCACCGCCTTTAAACAGCAAAAAGGGGAACCACTGGCAAAGGCATGGGAGCGCTACAAGGAACTTCTGCGATCTTGCCCTACTCATGGACAACCGCCCTACATCATTAAGGAGATCTTCTTCAACTCTCTGGATCAAGTCACTAAGGACAGAATCAACAATTATACTCGCTATGAGTATCTGACAATGCCGTCAAGTGACGCATGGGGAGTACTGGAGAAGCTTACTACCTACGACAACAAGTATGGGTCTACTGTAACTTATGAAGAGAACCCATACGCTAGGCCAGCACCATCCATGCCCCTCTATGAGCCATCAAAGGAGATCGATCCAGATGTCAGGGAGCAATACTACAGAGACCAGAACAGGAAGCTCATCAAGCAAGTAAAGTATCTCTCTGTCAACCAGCCTTGTATTGAATGCGGATCGCAAAGGCACACCACTCCTGAGTGCCCACACACAGAACAAGTCAGGATGGCAGAGCACCATGAGGATGCAGCTTACGCAGGGGGACCCAATCGCTACATGGGGGACCAAAGGTTTCAGCAACCACAATGGAACCAAGGTATCCCTAGGAATCCCCCGCCCTACAGAGCTCCAGGACATCCAGAAAGGGAACAGAAAAAGGACGATATACAGCTAGTCCTGGAAGAAATACGGAGAAACCACACAGAAACTAGGCAATCCTTCAACTCCGTCTATACTCAGATGCAAGGTGTCAACTCTAGGCTTGGGGAAATTGATATCTGCCGGAAATCAGTCGATACACAGATTGGTCAGCTAGCAGCAGCAATCCCCAAACAGTCAGGCGCTCTCCCTGGATCTTCAGAACCAAATCCTAAGGGAAAGACTGGACACATCGCTGCCGTAAAGCTAAGGAGCGGCCATCAACTTCGAGAGCCAGAGGTCGGGGAGCAGCAGGATGAGGAACAGCAAGTCAACCTCGACAAGACAGTAGTCGATCTCGACAAAGCCGTGATCGACCTCGACAAAGGACTTGTCGACCTCGAGGAGAATCTTCAGAAATCTTCGTCTGCACAGCCCAGCAACTCGACGTCACCAAAACTGGTCGATCTCGACAAGAGGGTGGTCGATGTCGAGGAGCCTCAGGTCGAAAAATCTGCAGCAACTCCGACATCTGTTCTGGCTCCGAAAAAGAAGATGCCTTTCCCCACAAAATCTCTAAAGGATCCAGCGGAGAAAAAGTTTCAGCGCTTCATCAAGATGCTTCAAAAGCTGAATGTCACCATACCCTTCACAGAAGCTCTCAATGAAATGCCGTCCTATGTCAAATTCCTGAAGGAGATTCTGAGCAAAAAGCGATCGATGGCAGAAATCACAGAGGAGTGCAGCCATCTGGACATATTGGAAAAGAGGCCGGATCCAGGTAAGTTTGCTATAACTATTGGATTTGGCCTATACAAAATTAATGCCCTATGTGATCTTGGAGCTAGTGTCAGTATTATGCCTTTAACGATTTGGTCCAAGATTAAGATAGGTGCACTGGAGCCTGTGGATGCTAGACTGTATATGGCCAACAACACGGTGGTCATTCCAACATGCATGGTGGAAAATGTCCCAGTACAAGTAGGTAAATTCTTCGTTCCTGCTGATTTTTTAATTATTGATATGCAAGAAGATCCTGCTTGTCCAATTATTCTAGGGAGACCATTCTTGGCGACGGTGGATGCCAATATAAGCGTACGGAAAGGGGTACTCACTTTCAACATCAGCGATGAGGTGATTGAGTATTCCTTCAACAAAACTAAACAGCATACGGGTCCCATGGAAGAGGTCAAATCTATCTCAGCTGGCTACATCACCTGCGGGGAACCAACGATCAGGAATATGACCCCTGAGGAACTGGAAAAGAGGGACATGGAGGCCCAGGTGGAGGAGATCATGGCAATCCTTAAGGAAAACAAAGGAGCCAAGTATGGGGTCAAGCCAGGTCTACTCGAGGTCGACCACATCCTCATCGAGGTCGACCAAAACTCGGGGAGCTCAGAGCCTGCTCCCTCGACACAGACTCCACCAGACGGACAACCTTCGTCGATCTCGACTAAGCTTGTCGAGGTCGACCACCCCTCGGAGAGCCCAGCGCCTTCCTCCTCGATGAGCAAGCCACAGGAAGGAGAAGGCTACTCGACCTCGAATAGCCTAGTCGAGATCGACAAGACCAGATCTTCCTCGACGCCGCCTTCTTCGACTACGCAGCAACCAGGAGGAGAACCCTCGTCGACCTCGAGTAGCCTTGTCGAGGTCGACCACCGCCAGACTTCACCAGATCCGTCTTCCTCGACCAGATCACCACCAGAGCCAGAGTCCTCGTCGAGGTCGAGTACGCTTGTCGAGGTCGACAAGACCTGCTCTTCCTCGACTTCTGATTCTTCGACCAGACCACCACCAGGACCGGCAGACTCGTCGATCTCAAGGAGCCCTAGTCGAGATCGACCAAACACCGTGGTGCCCGATTCCGTTTCCGCAAAGGTGAGTCAAAGTATGGATATTTCTTCTCCTATTTCCATTAAAGATTTATCTATACATGGGAGAGGTCTGCCTTGGTATGTGCGATTGTGCAGGATTTCCAATGATGAGCCTAAGGAGTATGAAGTTGGAGACAAGCTCTATGTCTCTAAATCAAAGGATCATTGGTTCCCTAACAAGTTCAACAAGAAGCGGATGGGACCGTTCGTGGTGAACAAGATCCATTCTGGAGGATTACAGCTGATGGACAAGAATGGAGTCTTATTTGAGGCCCAAGCTACATGGGCCCTGCAGATGCCACCTTGAGCATTAATGAAAGTCGGCCTAGCGACTATAAAATCTAGAGCATGTACATAGACTTTTTAGGACATTTTTGAGACTTTGTTTTTGGTTTTTGGTTTTTGAACATTGTTTTTGGTTTTTGTTTTTGTTTTGTTGGTATATGTCTTCTAAATTTCAGGTCCATGGATAGAATCAAGCTATAGTCATACTCGGACTAGGAGGTGCTCCATCCAAAATTTCGCAGCTCTGCACACATGTCTTGTGAGTTTCTTTCTTGACCCTTTACCTTGTTTTTATACAGTGAGGACACTGTAATGTTTAAGTATGGGGTGGGGGAAGGGCTTACTTTATGCATATTTGCCATATTTGACATTACTTGTGCATTATTGCTTAGAATTGCTACATGGCTATTTTGGAATACATTATTTATTTATGTACATATATGCATGTTTTTGTTTTCCAAAAGTTTGAGAAAAATAACCCCCATTGAATTTTTTTGAAAGAATGTCATGGAAGCTTATATTAAACTCAACGATGCAAAATTGGATTCATTAGAGATATAGCATGAAATTGCCTAGTAAAGGGAAGTTACAATGAAATGCATATTTTCTTGAAAACCATGAAAGGAGGTAAAATTCGAAGTTGCTTTTGACATGTTGCATGATAAGATGATGGAGGACTTTATATTTCCATATAATGCTCATTGTTATATCCTAGCCATACCTATGCTTATGCATCACAAAAGCCATAATATGCCTTATTTCAAATATTGCTCCACATGATCTAAATATTTGCCATTCTTTACCTTATCCGGGGATTATGTTGAGAATGATGTTACATTATGGAAATGTTATATGGTTGTTGTGATTATTAGCATTATTGGAGTTTGGCTGGAAAGTGTTTGAAATATATGGAAAATTTAATGAGTGAAAGAAAATCCAATCACCTCAGGAGATAAAGGTAGATTGACCCTGCTCTCTGAGATAATAGTTTGGAGAGATGGGACACATTGTGAGGAGTCCAAAGCACTAAGTATCCGGGGCCATTCATGACACCCATGTTTGCGATTCGCGAGAAGGCAGTGCTGAGGTTAGAGAGGTAAAAGCATTATTATTGAGAAAAGCATTATGAAAGGTGATGAATCAAATGGAAGAAAGAATGTGATATGAAATTCAAAGTGTGAGAGTGATCTATTTCCCCGGATCAAAAGCACCACATTGCCATAAATTGCCCACCTTTAGCCTTTTACCAATCTACTCCTTCATGAGCTTAAATTAAAGTCTTCTTGATTATCAATGCTTTGTCACGTATGAATTATTTGTGCATAACCCTCCTTTTTGTGAGTAGATGTTGCTTTTACATATTTGCACATGCATGGATCTGTGACAATAGTACCGTTTCGAGGATGGTAATTGATTGCAGCGACATATAAAGAATGAATCTAAGATGTTGAGAGTTTTAATTACTTCCCCTGAATAACAAGTAAAAGTATTGCTTGAGGACAAGCAAGCTTAAGTATGGGGTGTTTGTTGTGAGCAGAATCTGCCATGTTTTACAGCAACTTTTATATCGATTTTTGTATACATTTCATGCATTTGTGTTAAGATAGTACAGAATCTGTGTAGTTTATGTTTATTTGCCAAAAGTATGGAATCTACACCAGTTTTTGTTTAAATCGCAGAAATCGAGGCATTTACAGCAATTCTACAGAAGGTCGGAAAAGCTCGGAAAACCATTACAGAAGTCCAAGGTCAAAGCAGCGGAACGAATCGGAGAGCAAGTCTAGTCGACATCGAGTGAACCCTACTCGACCTAGACAAGCACTAGTCTAGGTCGACGAAACCCGGACAGACCACCCAGAGTCCTCGAGGAGAGCTGATCGACGAAGCCGAGGACGACAAGGCGAGAATCGCTGCCGCGGACCAGACCAGTCGCTGCCAGCGGAGAGAGCCAACCCGAGCACCCAACTCGATCTCGACGAGTCTTACTCGAGATCGACGAAGACCCAGAAGCCATGTCCGAGTCCTTCGAGGAGATCCACTCGAGAAACCCTAGTCGCCGAGCCAGTCTACTCGACCTCGACTAGTCCAACTCGAGGTCGACGAAGGCCAGTGAGCCAAGATGAGCCACATCGAGCAGATCTAGCCGAGACGACGAGTCAAGCCGAGCCACCTTACTCGACCTCGACGAGCCCTACTCGAGGTCGACAAGAGCCCAGTTCCAGAAGCTTCTCGACTTGTCTTGTCCGAGTAGAGTTGACGTTGCTTGGTCGCGAAGGCGAGGATTCTATCCGATCTATCAAGTTCTATCTATGGAAGGCGGAATCTATCAAGACATGAAGACTTTCCCATATTAGTTTTATCTTTTTCCTTATGGATTTAATTCCATTAAACATTTATCTATCATTAAAGCAATTTAGATAGAAATTTAGATATAGATATTTATCTTCTTTCCTAGATTAGCTAGGGAATGAAGGATATAAATAAGGCCCTAGGGGCTCAGTTTTAGGAGATATCATCACAATTCAATATTTCAGAGAAAGACAAGTAGTTCCACAGAGACGGTTTAGGGAGTTCGAAGGTTTTAGGGTTTTGGCATTCGACGAGAGTTGGATTGCCGGGATTGTAAAGTCTTGGAATTTAGTTTTTTTTAATGCAAGTTTCTTTCATCAATTCAATGTCTGTTATTACGATGAGGCGTGAGTAGTCCACCCACTTCTGGGGCTGGGGTGAGCCCGACGGTGGCCGTGTGAGGCAATGCGATAAAGGTCAGATCTTTTGTGTGATTCATCTTCTTTCCCTATGAGCATGATTCTTTTGCGAGAGTTGAAGGCGATCCTTGTTAGTATTATTGAAGCGAAAGTGATCTTAATGCAATTTGGATTAATTATGTGAAAAAGGGTTAGTAACAATTAGGGTTTATGCGAAAGCCTCTATATGCCTATTTGTTAATGACGAAAGTTATTTGATGGAAAGCATGATCTTTTATGCCTTTATGTGTTGTTTTGCATGGTTATCGTTGTGGTGTTGAAACCCTAGCCTTGGAGGTCTTTTAATATATTGATTTATTTCGTCGAATTTCTAAGTTCTGTCTTTAAATTTGCAAGTTTTAAAGTTTCTGTCTTTTACTGTTTCTAGTCGACATAGACCAGTGTCTAGTCGATCTCGAGTTACTGTTGTCGAGGTCGAGTAGAAGTTAGTCTGTGTCGAGGTAGGTTTTGTTCTGTCTTCGTTGATTTTCACTTTCTGTCGAGCTGTGTTCGTCGATCTCGAGTTGACCTTAGTCGAGATCGAGTTGGCTTCTGCTTGTCGAGTGGTTTGCATTTGCTTTATTTTCTGTTTTCAGTTACTGCTTTTGTCGAGATAGAGGACATCTTTGTCGAGATCGACAAGCTTCTGTGTCCTTGCTTTTAGTTCCTGTTTGCTTCCATCTTTGCTTTGCTTTTATTTCTGTCTTTTGTTATTTACTTTAGTTGCCCTTGCCGGGATTATTTGTTTTTGCTTCTGTGTTTGTTTCTGCTTTTCTGCTGCTGTGTCTGTGAGAATCTGATAGCTACCTGAGAACTGCTGACGTGCTTCCTCGTGGATTCGATCCTGACTTTTCTCTTACTACAACGGGAGGAAGTCTTGTAATTATTTGCTGAGACAGGGGAGTCGTTCTAAACCATATTCTATTCTATACTTGACTTACTCCTGCAACAACAGTGGTGATGGTTGTTAGACCTGCAACCGGCTTAGCCCTTCCTTAGTTTTATTTGCAAAAATACCACCATGGTAGTTGTGCAAATTTTTCAAAAAAGTGGTATTTTTGCAAACTCACAAAAAAAGTTGTATATTTGTGCAAATTGCCTTAAAAACAATAGCACGACTATCTTGTCCACGAGTCTAAGAGCATGCACATTGGTGGGCCTTGAGACCCTTAAAACTGCCACCTCGGAAAAAAAAGAAAAAAAAAACTCACTATGGGGTAAGGGCCCGGAAAATAAACCCTTATATATGAACCCTGGCTAACGGAGCCCATAGCACTTGAATCGAGAAGGCGTGCCTCGCAAATGCTGCGTTCGTTGCCCAGGAGAAAGCAAACGGCGTTTGTGCCACACACATGTGAAGAGCTGCATTTCTAATGCCAAAATTCAATATATAAAACGTGGCTTTTATGTTTTTTCTGTAATTAAAAAATAAAATAAAAATTATATTCAAGTGTGAATTAATTTTATCTACCCATAGACACCCATTTTGCTTATGTTTTATTAAAAAAATATTTTTCCAACAATACCCATATACTATTATTTTTACCACATAAAAAAGCTAATCTTCACCCATTTCTTTAATAATAATAATAATAATAATAATAATAATAATAATAATAATAATAATAATAATAATAATAATAATAATAATAATAATAATAATAATAATAATAGAGTTAATGAAAAAAGAGAAATAGTAAAAAGTAACTTAAGGGCCCGAGACTCGGGCTCACGAATGAGAGTGCAAATAATAAAAAGTTAGAGTGAGGCCCTTAAGCTGATGTGGCAGAGAAAAAGTAAGATAAGAGCCTGGGTTGGGGCTCACTAATGTGCATGCTCTAAGATACACATAAATGAGGGAAAGCAATAAAAACAGAGGCAAAGAAAAAAACAAATAGCACGAGTTGCTAAACATCTGTCGCATAGATGCTCCTCCTCCAATAATCTCTATCCATAGTCAAATCTCCCGTGAGGGCCAAGTGAGTAACATCATGACAGACCTTCTATTTTGTACAATCAATGACCAATATCATCCATCCATAAAATTAACGGACCTTCTATTCGCACGCTTTCATCTCGCCATCTGCACGGTGTTAGTGTTAACTTCCTGGGTCGGTGGACTGGGCGCAGGTGTTGCTTCCTGGGTCGGTAGAGAGGAGCGCCGTCATAGACTCCTTGGGTCGGTAGGGAGGAAGCTACAACAAATGGTGTGTGTGAAATCCCCTCGACACAAGGGATCTTGTAGAGTGCCGACATGGGAGTCTAGACTCTATACCGGCTTTGAGGATATTGTTGAGATGTGAATGGACAAAAATCGTCCCACTTGGAAAGTTTTAACAAATTAAGTCTAATATATAAGCTGGTGAGCTAATCCTCTTATAGCCAATTGATTTTAGGATAGAACCTCCATGTGCTTATGTGTTGGGCTTAGAGCGCACGTGCGCACATGCACACGACCCCCGATTATCGGTCTGAGTCGGACTTCAATATGATATCGGAGCGGGTTTTCAGGTTAGCTAAAAAGAGAATGAGATGCTACCCGTTACCAGCGGGGATGTGTTGAGATGTGAATGGACAAAAATCGTCCCACATCACAAGTTTGAACAAATCAAAGCCGATGAGCTACTCCTCCTATAGTCAATTAGTTTTAGGATGGAACTTTCACGTGCTTATACGCAGGCCAATGTACAAACAAGTTCAGGTGGGTTGATGGAACATGGCTCCAAAAAAAATTAGGGCCCAATATATACAATCTGCTTCCTAAAAGTGACTGTAATTTCAAACAGCATAGTGGAAAACCAGTTGCAGTCCCGAGTTGGATTCCTCCTAATATACGCTCTACCCGACCCATCACCCGACATATATTTTATAATTATATTTTATATGTGAAATTAACAATATACCCTTATACTAATTCAAAATACTTATAAAACGATTAAAATGGAAATATCTGGTCATAAAGTAAGTTATGCAATTTTTATTTGAAGATATGCAATGCAATTGGCTCCTAATTAAAATGGAAACGTGAATGTAATGTGCTCATAATTAATGTTTATTCGTCGATGTGTTCAACGTATGTTTTTCAATAAATAAAAAATTGATGAATTTGATGTCTTGTATTTCACCCGAATTATCACCCGATCCACCCGATCACCCGGTGGGTGATGGATGGACGGGGCGGAAGAAATATTTGGTGGGTGATGGGTCGGGTAGGGTGAAGGGTTTTGGGTGGTGGATCGGGTGACGGAAGTAGATCATCCACCCATCACCCAACTCATTGCCATCACTACTATTTACTACATACAAGTCTTTTTATTTCTTTTAAAACCTACGGGTTCCAAAATTAGTTGGTTTCATAGATATTAAAAAATATGTTTTTTTTATATAAAAACAATTTAATTATCATCATATTTGTAATTATTTTGATTTAACTAATCTAAAATTTAATCATGATAGTTTATTTTGTAGATATTTATAAATATTATACCATGAGTATAATATTTATTCATTTTTAAGGAAATATTTCTATAGATAATTTTTTAAAATAAAATATATTATTTATATTTATCGTATTCTTAATTTATTAATCGATATAATTTACTTTATTTTAGTTTTTGTACAGGGCCTCCAAAATATTTGGCACGACTCTCCTTATGTGTTGGGCTTAGAGCGCACGTGCGCACATGCACACAACCCCCGATTATCGGTCCGAGTTGGACTTCAATAGATATCGTCTCAGATCAACTGTGTTGTAATTCCTATACTTGTTCCAACTGATACTTGAAGCGGTAAATATATTGCAAAAGTTGTAACGGAGTTACAGAAGACGTAGACCATACCCAGGGTCTAGTGTAAAAACTATGAGATGCCAAGGCCACGCAAGGCCTTACCTCCCCCAAAAGTATACCCAAACAAAAACCAACCCACCACTAAATCTCTACACCCCACCACGTAACTCTTCTACCTATCTAAGAATATACTTTTTCCATTTCTTCTCATTCATTGTTTTGCAATTATACATAACCGAAATTCTACCTTTACAAGCTTCAATAACTTCCATACATTCATGAGGCCGAAACAAAGCTTGCTAGAACACAATCCTTTTTCGAGCCATCCATGTGAAGTATACGAGTGCTGAAAAGGCGAGCAACTTGCCTTGGAAAGGAATCGAGGCCTGAACTCGCTTGGGTTCCCTTGCAAACCACGCCAGCCACCCATCGACATCCCTACCTGCGAGATCCCCACCCACCTCCATACAAGGCGCTGAGTCTCCTTCACCAAAGTACATTCAAACCATAAACGATGTTCCGTCTCAATCTAATTCTTACCGAACGGGCACCAAGCTGCATCCTCCCCATGCCAATGTTTCACTCGGCCCCCGTTTGTAATCTTTGTTTTACAGCAAGCCATACTATGAAGCTCCATTTTCTGTTCTGTGCGCCTATCCATAGCATTTCTCCCCATCCAACCGCTTCCCCTCTTGGTCTTATCATCTCATACATATTTGCACATGAGAAGGTCCCATTCGATTTTAGAACATGATCCAAACAAAATTCAGTGCTAGCACTATACGACAACATCGTCGTCAATTTATCCTTGAGCTGAAAATTTGGGCACACAATGATGAGATTGATTACAACATGATAAAGTCACTGATTACACCATTTTATAAAAGGCGAAATCGGGTATATACCCATGAAAACTTTATTAATTGGATATATACCCATCAAAACTTTAAAATTGTTCATATACCCATTAAATCATTTATATTTTGTTTAATTGTCCATCATATATTTAATTTATACTATTAAATGTAAAAAATATTCAAATTTAAGTATTTAAATATCAAAATTAGTTAACTTTCAAATAATTATTAAAATGAGACATTAATTTCAATTTCTCTCAAACTAAGTAATTTTTCTAATTTGATGTGATTTTACATTAAAAAAATATGTATTTTATTTATTTACTATGGTTTATGGTCATTTTTATAACTTAATTATTTTGAACTTATACATGAAACTTGATATTCAAAATAAAATCATTGGATAAAAATATAATTATAATTCCGTTGAAGTTTAACTTTTATATTAAAATTTTAATTATATTTTCTATCCAATAGTTGTAAAGTGATAAATTTTCTAATTATTTAAGTTTAGTATATAATTAAATTTTAATCTAATTTTCACTCAATAATATTAGATCAAATATATTATGGACAATCAAACAAAATTTAAATGATTTGATGGGTATATAAATAATTTTGAAGTTTTGATGGGTAAATACCCGATTAATAAAGTTTCCATGGATATATATACCCGATTTCGCCTTTATATAAAAAAAAACATTTTAGAAATTCAGTTCCAAACTTAATTGAATTGGAGTTCCATACGCTATAACCAAAATCAGTGACTTGATTAATCAGTGACTTAATTAATCAAGTACTGGGGCGTACTGGGTGCAAAGAGCCCATACTCATCATCGGCGAACTGCTCAACGGCGTATCCACAAAATCCACGACGCTGTTTGAAGAAATAGTCCGACAAAACTCCAAATCGATTGATCAAAACTGCTCGGTTAGAAACAGGAGAGTGAATACAACGATTTGCCACAGAACTCCAAACCGAGTGAAACTGCTCAATCAAAACTGCTCGATTAGAAACTGCTCATACTCAAAACTGATCAAAACTGCTCCATTAGAAACTGCTCGATCAAAACTGCTCGATTGATCAAAACTCCAAATCGAGTGCAAAGAGCTCTGCGAGGAAACGAGTTCCTCCGTTTCGAGAGTGAATACACCAATTTGCCACAGAACAAGAGAAATCCAATCCTCGAATAATGCATGCTAATAGAGCTTCAAGCATGGCGCTATTTATACTCGATTGAGAACTAAGCAGAGGCAAGCACATAGGGAAAATTTAACAGTTGAGAGGCGTCGACTCGTCGGAGAGCTAGGGTTTAGGGGTTCGACAGAGTTGAGAAGCGATTCAGCACACCAGGACGGATCTGGACGGGATGAAAAAAAAAACAGATCTAAAAGGCTGAAGAAGAAGGGGAGCCGGAAAGGGAGGGGTAAAATAAAGTAAGGGCTAGTTTAGGGATTATGAAAGTTTTTTTGGACAAATGCTAGCACAGCCCAATCCTTTGGACTAGTTCGGCCTTTGGGCCAAATTTCTTGTATATTTAATTGGGTAAATCGCAGAAAACCACCCTTAAAATATGTCACTTTGCTCAAAACCACCCCTTAAATTTCGATTTATCGAAAACCACCCTTTATAATGCTTCCGTTACCAATTGACTACCCTTGTTAATTTTCCGTCTAAAATTCAGTCAATTGTGGGAAAGTACACTTTTACCCTTATATATTTAAGAGAAAATTTGCCTTTTTAACTATCTAGAATGTTCTAATTAGGTTAGTAGGTAATTAAAAAGTTTTTTTAGTAATTATAACTGGGCATGAACCTTTATTCCGCTCTCTGCCCTTTCCCCTTCCCGTGGCTTATTCAAGAAGCTTCTCTCCATCTCCTTTTCGATTTCTCCCGTCCGATCGGCGATCTGTGCTCATCCTCTGCTGTCGAGCTTCGTTCTCCTCCGTTTCGTTTCCTTCGTCCTCCTTTCATCATCTCCGTTCAAATCCTTTGCTCATCCTTCATTCTATTGCTTCATCCCCCGCGGTTATCAAGCTTTCTTCCTATTCTTCGTGGTTTCGTACGAATCGTCTCGAATGGCTGCTTCTTCAGGTATTTATTTCATGTTTCCAGTTTATTTTCCTTATAATCTGTTACCTCTTTTCCTTGTTAGCTTCCGATTTTGTTGCGTGATTTTGTTGTTTTTGAAACTGTGGTTACTTTGTGAATCTGGCTAGGGTTTCGAAATTAGGGGTCCTATGTTGCTAAATCGTTTGTTAGAGTTTGGAATCTGTTTACATTTGGTGTTGATGACATTCTCGGTTCAAGCTTTTCTTTGTGGTTACGGTTAGGGTTTCGAAATTAGGGGTTTATTGTGGCTAAACCGATGGTTAGGGGTTGGACTATGTGTTCGTTTGCTTTTGATGCCATTTAGTTTCCTCTTTTGGTTGGTTATTAACTTGGTTTGATTCCAGTTTGTCTTAATTGATGTCATCCCTCCCTGTTTTCTTAGTTGTCCTCATTTGCTATTGATGAAATCCAGTTGCTTCCACTCTCTTTGTTTCTATTTAATTGTTCTCATTCAGTTTCCCATTGTTGTCTTTTTTGTTTGTGAAATGTCCTACATTATATTGTCCCCATTTTATGTGCTTGCTTTAGTGATGAACTGTTTTTTGTTTTTTTTTTATGTTATTTATATTGTCATCATTTTGTATAATATATTCTGTTTACTTTGTGTGTCTGTATACAGCTTTCCTTCTTTCTGATAGTGATGCCTCTCAGGACTTGTCTTATCCGGTTTGTATCCTTAGTTTCCCTTGCCTTTTGGTTGTATTTTATGTTATCTATACTACTTATTCTTTTCATTAATTATATTTTTTTGTTTGGTTCTGTATGGGTGTTTGATTACATTTGTGAAGATCGGAACAAGTATAATGGGAAGTATAATCTATACTCCCGTATTGATGTGATTCGAGTCATTGAAAAGGAATTGTCTGCTGCTGATTGGTCATCTATTTGTTCTTCTTTTCTTGGTCGTGTTTTGTGGTTTGGTGCCAATTTGAAATTGCATCAACAAATTTACAACCATTTCTTGCTTCATGAATTGAAAACATCCAAAACTAGAGAAATGTGGTTTCAGCTAAAATCTTCTCACCCTACTAGGTTTTCAATGGCTGAATTTGCTGCTGTCACTGGGCTAAAATGTGTGTCTGATCACTCTGTTGATGTACCTGAGATTGATGTTAAATCTGTAATTGGGGTAGATAACATCATGTATGATGACTTGGTAGATCTTTTTTGTAAGACACCAAAGAATTCGCCCAAGAAAATCATTCTTGCTTATGTTTTGGTAATTGATGGGATTTTGTTACCTCATCGTTGTGGATTTGTTAAGAATGAAATTGTGTGTCTAGCTACTGATATTAGTCGTTTATCTGAATATCCATAGGGTAGATTAGTGTATGTAGAAACTGTTACCTCGCTCATGAAGGTCAATCGTGCATCTGGTCGTAAATTGGCCAAGCTTGTGAAGGAAAGTAAAAAAAGGAGTTCTGAGAAGTTGTCTAAGAAGTCTCTGCGAAAGGGCTTAGAGGCGAAAGTCCCAAAGGCGAGGAGCGGTTTTAACTTGCTAGGCTTTCCGCTTGCTTTAGAGGTTATCCTTCTTTATTATGTCTTACATGTGTATGTGTGTTTACTTTGTTTTTTATATTATTATATAAATCTTGTCTTACATATGTGTTTTTTGTTATTTTTTCCTTGTTTGCTTCTGTCTGTTCTGAGATTCCAGATATGGATGTTGGAGACTTTTCCTAAGATGGCTCCAATTATTTATTGCACGTCTACAACTGATGAAAACGACCATTCTTTCACTAAATGGGCGAGTATAAACTCTAAAGTTCCTGTGACGGCTCGCCATATTCAGACTGAATTTGCTAAGACTCTGATGGTATTGTGTACTTTCATTTTTTGTTTCAAATTTTGTTCCGTTTTTTTACTAATAACTATATTTGTGTTTATTCTATATCTACCTCTTCGTGTTTTTAGTTATGTTGTTAGTTTCATTGATGACTGTGTTTTTTTATTTTTTTATTTATTTGAAGGACACAATGTATCCTACTTATGGGGAATACCTGGATTCCCCTTCGATGGCTTTTCAAACTGAAACGGATGATTCCAATGTTGCCGGGTATCTTCTATGGCTGAAACAGAAATGTCCTTCAAAGGAACCCACACCAGTTGACGGACTCACGACCAACTTGTCCTCTCCGATATTGCCTTCTACTGGCCTTCTTGATCAAGTTGTGCCGTCTTCAAGCACCAAATTGGTTGTCTTTTCTCCTTCGTCCATAGCTGCCAGGACACGGTCTAAGGTTGCATCCCCTGCCCTACCTATTGCACTGGTGGAGTCAACTTCAAAGAGGAAGCGTGTTGTGTCTCCTTCTTCTGTGTCCGATAGACATCGCAAAAAACCTGCAACTGATGCCAAAGCTTTAGCACATGCAACTGATCCTTTGAAGGCTTCCCCATTCTTGTGTCCTCCTAAGTTGTCTTGCCTTAGTGGGAAATTCAGTCTTGCGCATGCAAGGGATAAGTCTCGCAGTGAATGTGGTGTTCCGCCTGAACCTGTCTCAGCGGGAGATACTCGATGTGGTGTTCATCCTGAAGCGGTGCCATTTGTAGATACTGGATATTCATCAAAAAAGCGGCTGGAGGTTTGAAAGGTGATGGGGTTGAAGCAGCATCTGATGAGGACCCGTTTGGTGATAATGAACGGCTCACTCCAACTGATACAGCTTGTCTGACACGCATTAGGCAGCATTTGGCCCTGATTGCTGAGTCGGTTTTACGGTGTGAAGCAAGAGTTATGAAGATGTCTCCAGTTCTCAGATCTCTGTCTTCTATGTCTGGGTCGCTCCAATCAATTTACGAATCAGTCACACTGAAGGTTGATTCCCTCCCTCCGAAGGTTGATTCCATCCGTTCAGACCTTGAATCCTTGAAAGATATTGTGACTTCCCTCCTTCTGATGCATGATGCCATGAATTTGAATTACGAATCTCTCAAATCTAGTGTTGATTCACTCCATATGAAGGTTGATTCCTTACATTAAAAGACTGATGTCAATCTTGCTAACCCTGTAAGTTCTTCTTTCCATGTTGATTATGAGTTGTTTATTCAATTTTATAATATGGCAACTGATGAACTTTATTCTTCAATTCAGGATGCCACAATAGGTACTTGTGTCCCCACTCCTGCACCTACTCCCAAGAAGTCTCCTTGTTCAGTGCCAGTTGATAATCCGTTGAGTGAGCCTACAACCAAGAATCTGTCTTCTCCCTCCGTCCAGAATTCTCCTAATGCTTTGGCTATAGTTGCTGCACCTCGGAAATCAACTCGTGTTGCTAAAGCTGCTCCTGCTTTGGAGACCCCATACACTCAAGGTTTGAAGAAGAAGCCTGCGCTTCCTAGGAGGCCTAAGTATTCATATTTTGAACTGGATGATCGGAAACAATTTTATGATTGGCTTCATTCTGATGAGTATGTTGTGTTCTTTTCTTTATTTTTTCCTAGTGTTTCTCTTTTCTTGTCTTTTTATATTCTATTGTTTCATGCTTTCTTTCATCATTTACTGTTTTTTTTTGTTATATGATTGCTTTTATATGTGTTTTGCATTCCTTTATTTATGTTATGCATTTTATTTTTTGTTTGTAGCGAGCATAATTCTCAAATTGTCGGCAATGAGGGCCTGCTTGATAAGAAGTTCTTTTCTGACCTTGTGGGGAAGTGCCACTGGCTTCGTGATGAGGTGAGTCCACTGTAATACATCCTGCATCATATTTTCATGTTCAAATCTTTGGTGTGTGCTCAATTTTAATTTCCTTTTGTTGATTTGTTTTAGCATATTGGAGAGGCCTTGTCCCACTTTAGGAAGCATATTGCTGACAACAGTGAGAAATTCAGTGATATTGTGATATTGGATTGGGTTTGGGCTGGGAAATTCACTGAAAGTTACTTGAGGAAGTTTCAGGTTAGGAAAGTTGCTTTTGGCAAGGGATTTCTGAACTATTTTGATGGTCTGGTGCCCAAGTTCTATGGGAAATCATGGGTTGGTGCAAAAAAGGTCTACATGCCCTTCAACATCAGAAATATGCATTGGGTTGCACTGGAGGTTGACCTTGTTGAAAGACAAGTGAATGTATGGGATTCCAACATCAATCTGACCACCAATGAGCAGCTGCAGCTACTGTTGGATCCTATTTGCATTATGTTACCGGTTCTATTGAAGGAATCAGGTCGCTTTTCACACTTGGGGCAACTAACTGATTTGGAATTTAAGGTGGAAAGATCTCGTGACGTTCCTCAAAACAGTGATGGGTATGTGTATTATTTAAGCACATACAAATGTTTTGTGTGTATTCCTAATCTGATAATTAATCTGCTTGCATTTCTTCATTCTGTTCTTAGTTTATGTGTTTGCTTATTTGGTTGTAGGGGTAGTTGTGGTGTCTACACCATCAAAGCAATTGAAGAGCTGGCATTTGGCGGTGATATACATGCTTTCGACGATAACCATGTTCCGAGAGAAGATGGCAATTGAGCTCTTCCGCAAGTGTTTTACTGTCAAGACTCTTGTCTGATTTCTGTTTCTTAGGCCTTGTGTTAAGACTTTGCTTATGTTGATTCCAGTATAGAGCTTGCATGCTCTAATTTTGTCACTATGGTCGTTATATTTAGTTTGCTTGTAAGTACTACTTGTTTAACCCTTAATAATTAGGCCATAGAGCTTGCATGCTCTCCTTTTGGTTGTGACTTTGACATATCTATAATGTTTAGACATATATATGCTGGGATCTTCCTATAAGTTGCGCAATTTACTTTGTGTTTTGACTTCACTGTTTATATTTCATGGAAAGAAGAGTATACCTGTGATGAACAATTCGTTTGTCAACCTAACCCTTAACAAATCAGTTGTATTAAATAAGTGGCATCACCCTAAGTACATCATCAAACTTGCTACTTTTGTCCATCTAATTGTTAATTATATTCAACACACATTCGATGAGTCCTTCCTCTTGTAATCACATTTATATAAGCAGTACATTGTTCTATGACATGTCATTCAAACTGACATACATTAGATGCCACCCCCCTCTGATTTTGTATGCCTTGACATAGTATGTGCTGCTACACACTCATTCTTATTGGAATCACACTCATATAGGGATGCAATGTATATATGGTTTCATTTATATAATAAAGTTGTTAAACCATGGAAATGCACTGTATATATGATCAAAAAAACATAGAGATTATGTCTATTTGCTTAACTTCATTATCTTGTCCCTATATGCAAAAATAAAAATAAAAATAAAAAATAGACATAAACAGTTTCTGGATCTCTTTGCTTTATTCTTCTGGCTGTGTTTGTGTACTGCTTGAAGCTTTGTTTGGACAGGTAAGCTTGTTGTGTCCTTTCCTCCCGCAAGTGCTACATGTGTATGTGAATGTTCTTTTCTTCGGTTGCCCTTCCCCAATAGATGGAATCCTGCACTTCCTTGGTCTTCCACTCTTCTTCCGCACAACAGGAGGCCGATATTTGGTTGTTCTAATATCCTCTGGTACATACCATGTATCTTCACTAGGGACCGGGTATACTGTTTCCTTGTATGCCATGTACCAAGCCTCTATTTTGTAGTAGTCACTCACAAAATCGGTGATATTGAGCTTCATCCGCTGAATGGCAGCAACAACATGGACACATGGCATATGGTCCAAATCAAACACCCTACAGCTGCATGTCTTTTGTGCCAAATCAACTACACCCGTAAACTTTCCACCAACTACGTGAAATTGTGTATTATTTAACACCTTTACCTCATATCTTCCTGACCTATCATATCTTGTTTGCAAAATGTCCTTCACCGTAGACGGTACATCACTGATTTTTGCCGCCTGTTCTCTACGGTCAGTGAACCAATCAGCCAGTTTAGCCCTTATATGCTCAAACAGTGCAATAATTGGGTATCCTCTAGCATCTTTCAAAATTGCATTTATACACTCTGCATTATTTGTTGTCATAATGTTGTACCTATCACCTTTGAAGTGCGCCCTTGACCATTTCTGAAAGTCTGCATCCTCAAGGTATTTCCCAATATCCTTGTTGATATCACAAATGCTTTTGAAGCAGTCTTCAATTTCTCTTACAGTGTAGCATTCAGATGCTTTTTTGACAAAATGCATGATTCCTTTGTGCTTGTATTTTGCCTTTATGTTTTGTTTCAGATGGCGTGTGCAGATGACGTGCTTTGCAGCACTGTACACAACCTCAACAGCCTTGGCGATACTCCCATGCCGATCAGATGCAAACACCAACTCACTTGAATCTGGAATCACATCAGCTAATCTTTGGAAGAACCATTTCCATGCATTATCATTCTCTGAGTCCGCCACTCCGAATGCAATAGGGTATACATGTCTGTCAGCATCTTGGCGGTTGCTGAAATCAGAATTCCTCTATATTTTCCATGTAGAAAAGCGGCATCTACCATGATAACCTATATAATTCAATTTATAGTTGTTACACTAGGTTAACCATATATACACTTTTTATCAATCAAACTTATAGAGTTTATACCTTTCTCATCAGCCGGAATCCCCTAATTGATGCTCCAAAAGAGAGGAATGCATACTTGAAATGATTATATCCATCAATCTCCATGCATGCATATGATCCTGGGTTTACTTGTTGAATCATGTGGAAGTATGCTGGCAACATTTCATAGTTTCCTTCCGGGGTGCCTCTTATCATGTCTTGTGCAGCCTCTTTTGCTTTCCATGCTTTCTAGTAGCTCACTTCATGCCTAAACTCCTTTTGCATTGCATTTTTGATCTGTATAGGATTTGGGCCTTTTGTCACACCTTCATACCTTCATTCATCATATGCATAATGTAAGCAACAAGCAAGTAATAATTCTCCTGCAGTAACTTTTTGTTTATATATTTAGATATATTCAAGATGTAAGCATACACCCATTGTCATCTTTACTAGTATGTATGAGATTGTATACATGATGTAATTCTAATTAATCATACCTTATCTTCATCTTTTCCGCCACAGCTTGATAAGATGGTTTCCGATGTTCTCTGCATCTAACTGAGAATGAACAAGTGTGGTCTGTTTTCACCTTTCTGATCTCAAAGTAACTCGAATTCTTGACACATGTAGCTAGTACTGTCCACTTGCAGCTGGAATCAATGCAATTGACCTTGTACCTCTTTGTTGTTGATTTATTCACTCGAAATTGGAAGTTCTCTTTAACTGCCATGTTAGCCACTGCAGTCTTTAACTGTTTTTTTGAGCTGAAAATCTGTCCAACATAGATGAAATTAATATCATCTTCATCATTCTCACTAAGGGATTCATTTAGAGCTTCATCATTGCTGTAACCCATATCTTCTGATGCAAGATCAGTAACAGCGAGTACCAATCTGTCATCTACACTTGCTTCCTGAACATACTCATCAGACACCGTCACCACACTTGTTTGTTGAACATCTTTACTTATCTGATTGCCATTCAACTTTTTCTTTGCTAAAACATGCAGCGGCAAAGACCATGCAACCTGAGACGCGTCATTTATATGCATGAATGCCTTGAGATCTTCATTTTTGCTGATTGTAAAGGGAGCTTTCAACTTTTGTAGAGGATGTAGGTGGGTTAACCTCAGCTCATATGCCTCTAGGCATATGTCAAACCTATCACTAATCATATTCTTCAGTGATTCCAACTCAATATCGCCTTGAATCACAAACGCCTTTGATTCAACTTCACCAACATACTCACAATATCCATTTGTCATCTTCAATTCTCCTCCAAAACAGATTGTCATAATTTTGAGATCCATACCTGTACAGCTATGGAATCTGTATTTTACACCCATACACAGTTCATCATATCAGTACTGACTATTAGATTCCATTGAACAACTCACAATCGTTCGTGTAAGAAGCACTACCTAGATCTAAACCTAGATATGGAATCGGGAATTTGTAGTTTGCAATTGACATAAGAAAGTGAAAATTAGATCGAAATTTCGCGTGTCACCTTGGTTAGATTCCAAATAGTGTCTCTTGTCGTTCTCTAGCACTCTATATTGCATTGATTTTCCGCCATTGGTGACAGCTTTCAATGATTCTGGAAAATTGATTTTCGCCCTTTTTCACCAAATTCGCCCGATTCGCTCCTCAGTTGGAATCACTGGATGGAATCCCGATCTCGATCCGGACTAAGAGATTTCGGTGTCTCACGCTTGCTTTCGGATGATCTGAGTATCGGATTCACTCTCGCCGTGGATCTCCATTGATGAATTAACGAAGCTTTGATGAAGGTGTGGTCGGCGCTGAAAGAAAGGTAAGGGGGAGGGGGGCGCGTTAAATGAACGCGTTAGGCCTGTTTAAGTGGGATGGATTAGTCAATTTAATTTAAAAAGTTTGTTAGTTAATTAGCTTATTAAAGGTTCTAATTAGCTTATATACCTAAATCACCCTATATTTAATGTAAATTTAACAATAAAAAAATAAATTCAAGAATGAAATAGGGCCTCCGCCTCCTTGGACACCGTCTCCTTGGCCTCCCCACTTGCTCGTTTCCTCCGACCACCGCCTTTCCCATGCTCGCAATCCCCGACCACCGCCTTCCCACGCTCGCACTCGCCGTCCACCTCCCTCGTTCGCAGCCATCGGCCACTGTCTTCTTGGCCTCCCCGCTTTCTCGTTGTCGCCGACCACCATCTTCCCCACGCTCGCAATCGCCAATGACCTCCCTCGTTCGCAGCCATCGACCACCGTCTTTTGATTCTTCTTCTCGTTCACAGGCACAACCACCATCTCCCTCTCGATTGCAGTCGCCGCCCTGTCTCAAATCCACCATGGCTACCCCGACCTCACCTCTTGCGTTATACACTTATACCCAGGGCCACAGCCCCATAGGGTTACGACCGCAACCACCGCCTCTAACGGAATACTAGGCCATCGCCGTGACATCCAAAGCCATCTGAAAGCCCCAATTCGAAGTCTCAATAACCTCCTCAAATTGATTCGCACAAAAGCCCCAATTGGAAGTCTCAACAACCTCCTCAAATCAACCCAAATTAGAGCTCTAAAATCCGTCAATATCCTTGTCTAATTCACACAAAAGCCCCAATTTTTTTTTAGTATGATTTATGCAATACAAGGTATGGAACTGTAGATTGAACTTTGAAGAAGAAGAAGGAGGTATGCAAGAACTGTGGATTTCTTTCCCCCATTGTTACAACATTTTTTATATTTTTTTTGTGTTTTTTTTGTATCAAGTGCTATTAAAAAAAAGGAAAAAATGGTAATTTTTAAAATTTAACGGAATTTAGACGGAAAACTTAAAAGGGTGGTCAATTGCTAACGGCACTGTTATTAAGGGTGGTTTTCGGTAAATCGGAATTTAAGGGGTGGTTTTGAGCAAAGTGGCATATTTTAAGGGTGGTTTTCTGCCGTTTACCCTATTTAATTTCACAATATTTACTCTAAATTTCATCTAATTTATATTTTTCAAAACTTAAACTCATTTTTCTAAAAAATAAGTTAAAAACAATTTATCCAAAATGAGTATCCTCAACAAGTCAAAACAAATTTGTTAATAAATTAAAATTTACTTCAAATACAAAAATATAATACAAAAAATTTAATATGATGATACACTATTATTAAAAAAATACCATTAATTTTATTAAAAATTATCAGTAGTCAACTTATGAACCGGGCCTTCAAAATTCATTGGACGACCCTGCCCGAAATAACACAAACTTGATTATATCTCAAACCAACAAAAACTTTGGCATTTCCCATAAAATACTATTGGACTAAAATTTGATTTGATTTATCCAATGTGATTCTTGAGGTTCAATTTGATTGAACCCGATTCGAAATAACCCATTGTGACCGAAACCTGATTCACCTGAACGCGTTTAAACCGAAACCCGATTCATCCGAACTAAATAAAAGTTAAGTATCTGATTGTGAATAATGTCCGAATAAACCCAACCCGAGCCCAACTAGACTCGATCCATGTCATCACATCCAATATCAACCCAAGTTTGATATGAATCGAAACAGGATAATTAGAGTCAAACCCTACCTGACTTGATTCGACTCGCTCGATTGCCACCACTTATCCTATGTTGCATTGTTTGTAGTACTATCTAATCCCTTGACTTTAGAATTTATGAAGCAAATTCTCTACCCCAAGTTCCCGCCCTACAATCATGTCCTATAAAAATATTTCACCTCTAAATTAACGTTAACAAAATTTAAAAAATATATATTTAACTTCTACATACTTATATATAACATATGTGGGGAAAAAATCTTAAAAAATCAACTTACAAAAACTATAATAATTCAAAAGAGATAGAAAGATATTTTAAGTTTTAAAAAGTTGTTGTTTTACTATATTTTTTTTTTAAAGTTATAATTCAATTTTTTAAGATTTTTTTTAAATATGTTAAAATAAGTATATAAAAGCTAAATATATTTTTAAATATATATATATATATATATATATATATATATATATATATATCCTTGCGGATGAGGTCTGAAAGACCAGGGTTCTTGTAAATATCGACTCCCCGGGCTGTAAAGGCTCGGATTTTCAAATCCTAATTTTCTGGAATAAGAGAATTAAAAATGAAATTAAATCGGTTTTAAAACTTGTTTAGCGGATTCCGACCGGAGTATAAATTTAACGAACAATTTCCGTTCTTTTACCTCGAAAATTCAAAATAATTATCGGATGACGATATCCTTCTCAATTTTTAAAATCTAATTGACCGAGAAAGCGAGATTCAGAGAAACTAACATTCGAGAACTAATTTTGGGGTTCAAGATTCACGTATTCGAAATTTATTTTCGGGTAATGTTTTAACCAATCCCACACACAATCTCACCATCCCCCCTAACCCTTCACCCTATAGGCCTCCCCTACTTCCTAGTTCGGCTGTTAAGCCTCACCACTCCTCATCAATCACCCGTCACCACCATCCCTCCATACCCCTCATTTCATTTTACTTCACACTCCACCTCCTTCCTCCTCCTTTTTGAATCGACCGACAGTGGCACCGCAACCATCTATTCGCGAAGGTCGACGTCCAGGACGAACCCGAGCCACCCAGGAGCCCAGCGCCGACGCCTTCCCCGAGCACCTTCCCCTGGGCACCACCCGAGAGCTGCCTCCGACCCTGTTTCGGAAGCATCGAGCCACCAAAGCTCCGACGTCCCTGTTCGAGCGTGATTAGCTTCCGGTAAGCCGTTCTCCTCCGTTTCCGATCGGAATCGTCCTCGAGCTTCACCATCACACTCACCCATGTCCGACGCAGGTCCGACGAGCCATCGCAAGCCACCGACGACGCCCAGAACTCCGATCGAGAGCTCCGAAGTCGCGAATATCCTCGGTGAGCAATTGAACCTCCTCCTTTTTCCTTGGGTTGTTTTGGTTCCTTCTTGTCCTTGGGTGGTCGAGAGTGAGAGTCAGGGGTGGGTCGGAGAAAAGTGGGCTAGCTCGAGAGCTCCGACATCTCGAGAGCGAGGCTGAGCGCAGGAGGCGGGGCGTGTCTCGGCGTCGACCGGTTGCAGGCGTAGCGGGAAGCCTTCAGCTTTCAAAGGAAGAAGAAAGGCACGTGGGTACTTGCCCAGTCAGCACCTATGGCCCACCCCCCTTTGTTTCGTTATTGGTTTAACCGGGTTTGGGTTTTGTGTGTTCGGTTCGTTTCGGGTTTACCCATTTGTTTATTTAACTAATTAGCGGTATTTAAATTATTATATAATATTATAAGAGGATTTAAAAAGATCAAATATTATTTTGAGAGATTTATATAGCGTTGGTTCGGTTCGGTTTGGGTTAAAAACGTCGATTCGGTTGGATTTAAATGGTTTCGGTTCGGGTTAAAAGCGTTGGTTCGGTTCGGGTTTATTCGTTATACAATTATTTATTTAGTTTATTAATTAATTGTCTAACCAATTCCCGATAATTGATTATTTTAGAAATCGATTTATGTGTCGATATTTAAAGAGGGTCGGTTTTAAAGTATATAAATTGAATTATTTATTAAGTGTTGAAAGTTATTTAAGTCCCTAGATTGATGTTTAAATTAAAGTAAAGTATGTCGAGATTATTTAAATGGATTTTTGGAAGTATTTTTAAAGATTAAATATTTTATGAATTAGAAATGGCTAAGTATAATTTTGAAGTAATTGTTTTAAATAACAACTTGACTAGCTAGTGAGATTATATGGATTGAAGTATGATTGAGCCAGTAATGGAAATGACAATGGAATAAGATGATATAAGATGTTGCCATAAGTTGAGATAAAGAATGTTGATGATGCTATGATTAATGGATTGGTGGGCATGTTATGTAGTGGTAAATGGATCCCGTTTTGTGCAGTTTACTTATGTATATTTATTAATAATTGCTAGGTGATCTGTAACTTGCTTGCTTATATCTTGCTGCTTATCGTCTTGCTGATCTGCTACTCCAGGTAAGTTCTTTGAACTTACTCATGATAGGCGCTCTATGCACTGGGTGTTATATAGTAGGCTAGTGTCCATGCACCATACGACTTAGAATCATGCTTAGGAGCTAAAATGAAAATCATATGATTGCTATATGTCCTTGCAAGAGAACGGTCGTTATCTGTGATAGTCCTAGAGTCCTTGCTAGGGTCATAGGGTAGCCCAGCCTCATCGGGTACCCTGAGTCAATCGAGTCTATATGAGCATGATATGTAGATAATTTTTTTAATTTCTCATATTTGTAGGGTGATTTTTGTAATTTAGTCAAAAGTCTGTCTTTTTCCTCAAAAATCTGCGAAGAGGACTCGCACGCTCTGCGCTCGACGCCACCGCCGCCGGCCTCCGGCTCCGCCTCCGGCTCGGTCGATCCCGCTTAGTCGTTGCTCGACTCTCCTCCCGTCGCTCCGGCCTTCCTCGCTCTGCTCGGCCTTGCTCCTCGCTCCGCCGCAACCAGATCTGAAATCTCCAGGCCGCAGATCGGTCGCTCTCGGATCTCCGCCATAGATCCGAAGCCATAGATCTGTCCAATTGCTTCTTGCTCCGCTCTATCGATCGGTCGCTCTCGGATCTCCGAGGAAGGCGCGGATCTGAGCGCGTGCGGAGAGGAGAGGGTTGAAGAGAGAGAAAGTCACGTGGAACAAATGAAAGGGGTTTATATTGCGTCTATTTCCCTAATTTGTCCCAAAATACGGCTATTTCGCAAAATCAGCCCATTTTCGTGGCTATTTTGCAAAACCGCCCTTTAAATTATTCATTCTATATAAAAAAGTAATTCTTCAATTATTCTATGAAAATAAAAATATAATTTGAAAGAAAGATATAATAGGTTAAATGATTTTCATTAATTAAATAAAAACAATATTCATTGGTTTTTTAATGTTGTTTTGCGATGGTTGAAACTCCTTATTTGGAACAAAAGATAGTTATGAACCTTTCCAGAAGCTTATGAATTTTGTACAAATAATTAAAGCCAGTCTTAGTAAGATCTAAATAAATATCTTTCAGAAAAAATGAAGAAGATGAAGATATGATTTGAAATTAATGTAATTTTGGTGTAATATAATATACGTGCATATGTTTAAAACACATAAAACATATGCATATGTTAAATAGTTAAAATAAATCTGCGCTTAAAGATAGAATTTACACTTACATATATAATTTTTTTTATAAAAAAATCTCATATGGCTTAGCGATGCCACAAAATTGATTAATATAATACTTTTGGATTAAAATAAAACGAGATGAAGAAAATAAAAAGAATCAATATTATGATAAGATTTTGTAACTTATTTGAATAAATCTAATTAATTTTATCTACACATGTCATTTTATGTGTCCCATTAATTAATAACTATAATTAAATTTTATAAATTAAGTGGTTATTTTAAACAAGCATAATTTATTTATTTATTATATATATGTTTGATTGTTCAATATATATAATATGTTGTATATTCATCTGAACTAAACTATTATAACCTTTAGATTTAAAAAAAACATCATTTTATTTATTAAAAAACCGCCCGTTGATTAAGAAACTGTACATCGATTTTTAAAATTGCTTTAAAAAAAATAATTAAACCGCACAGAATATCAAACTGACTGAATATTTAAAAGCAATGTTAACTGTTAAAAAATAAAAAAATCACATTTTAATATACTAAAACAGAGACCTGAAACGACATATGGTGCGATTCGCATACGTAACATTTTCTAGATTAAAATGGTATTATTTTTGTATATGTGTCATATTCTAGATTAAAATGGTGTTGTCTACATGTTGAGTGTTCTATCTATCTATCTTTATATATATAATATGTTGTATATTGATTCGAACTAAACACACTCTTAATTTAGTTTATTGGTATTAAAAGATCCAAAAATATCAACCAAATTATTATAATCTTTAAATCTTAAAAAATAAATAAATTAAACCTTATTTTATTTATTAAGAAAAACCGCACAACGGGCGGGTACCGAATACTAGTATAATATTAAAACAGAGACATGGAAATCCTATGTGGCGGGTTCTGGTTGATTTCGCTTACGTGTCATTCACTGGTGCGATCTGGCCCGGATTTTCTGCCACGTCAATTAATGATGAATCAATAAGTTTAAGCCATGCTAATCAATAATCTACTTATTTTATCTAGGTGTCATCCCTACGACTAATTGATTATTGTTAATATAAATATTCAACTTCATATCTTAAGTAGTTATAAAATCTATCATTTTACATTTAGTTATTTTATCTTTAGTCATCAAGATTAGTTATATTAGTAGAGCATAATGATAAAAGTTCATTTTTGAATAAACAATATATTGCTCCATTAGTTTATTTCTTGAATAATTAATTTACTATTTCTGTATTTTTCTTCAATTTGATGAGAAGGCAGTAGATTGGCATTATTTAATCAATAGTATAGATGAAATACTTAAAGACTCCGTATTTTATAAATATTATATAAAGAAAAAGTAATTAATCAATATATTTATCTTTTTTTGTACTAACGTATTCAAATTTATATATATATATTTTATTTTATTTTTATTAAGTAAAAATTCGAGCTCAGACAAGCCTGTAGCTCGAGAGGCCGACGAATCGGCAGACGGATTAACCGTCAACATACAACAAAAGAGCAACACAAATCAAACAAGGATGAAAGAGAAACCCAATAACCCATAAAAGCCCTCTATCAGCGTAAGAGACGAGGAAAGTCCAAGACGAGCCATGAATGCCGAGAACACGGGCGAGCGCGATGACTCACACGGCGTCTCGACGCCGAGAAGGCGGAGAACAGTAACCCACTATCGGAAAGGGCGAAACCTGGGGAAGTGCGGATCACCGACGTTGCCCCCACCTAGATGAGGGATCTTCGAAGACCACGAACACAACCACGATCCTCTCGATCATACAGGACGCCCGATACTGCAACCCAACTCGGAACTAAACATACCACGCCAAGGCAACGACCAGACGCCAAAAGAGGGAACAAAAACGGGCCAACAACAGGAAGATCAATCATCAAACGAAATTTTTTTTATATCTTTGTAAGGATCGAGGAAGTAGGTATCTTAATTTAAATAAATATAATCAATTTTCTTTTTATGCAATATAGATACATAAGTATAAGTTAACTTCTACCCTCCTATGTCCTAACCAATCTATATGAATTTACGGTAGTTATTATTTTTACATAAACAAATTTATTTCACCCATTATTTAGATTAGCCATTTTTTAATTTAAATGATTAATTTTACATAGTTAAAAAAATATATTTTAATCTATACAATTTAATACTACGTAAAAAAAACTTTAACATACAATATAATATAATTAAAATTAGAATTTATTATATAAATAAATTTAATCAGTTGTGTGTGTGTATATATATACACACACATATATATAGCCATATAGGATTATATTGAAAATTTTAAGTTAGATGATTTGTTGGAGTCATAGAAATTCATTTGTCTGTAGCAATTTTATTTCTCTATAATATAGAACTTATAGAGAAACCATGGAAAATAAAAGCATTTTTCAAATTATTTATTTTATATTAATCTTTGATGAAATGCGATATTTTATTTCTTATGTTCGATATGAGGTTCCATTACAATATACAAATAATGGTCATATATATATATACTCCCTCCAATCAACAATATAAGACCTTTTATTTTCGTAATTAACATGTAGTAGTTCACGAGGAACTAAAAAGTAAAATCTATATAAAATATTATTTTTTATTCATATTATTTTTATATAGTTTTTAGATCCTTAAACTAAGTGTTGAAAAGTAAAAAGTCTAATATTTTTTTTATTAGATGGAGTATTACTAATTAAAATACCTTAATGATAAAATCTTGTGACTTTGTGATCTTTTTACGAGCGAAAAGACATGTGCTTTTGTTATTTTTTTCCTATATTTTTTAAAATTCATTCAAAATTATAATAAAATATAATTTATTAAAAGACCGCGAAGCTCGCGGGTAGAAAGACTAGTACAAAATACTAAAGTAGAGGCTTGAAACGGGCTCTTGTGCGATTTCGCATCCATGTAATTTTTTGGATTAAAACGGGATTAATTATTTTTTGCTTAGGTGTCATATTTTGGATTAAATTGGTATTATATTTTTGGGTCACGTCAATTAAAAAGTCAATATAGTTAGGTAAAAAAACTTATCTTTTTTATTATTTGATCAACCTTAACCTTATATCTATCCACTATTTGGTTCATTATTAATAACCCAGTATAATTTTGTCATCTCATGTAATGGTACGTCCTACTTATTTTTTATAAATATTCAACCTTATATCTTAATTAGATAGAAAATTTATCTTTTTATATAAAATAATCTATCCAATATTTGGTCAAGTAAATAAATCTTACCAAATAAAATCTCGCTCAAATTTAAATCACCTCCATTTTTATATAGTAGTATATAGTATATAAATAAATATATCACAAATCCAATTCATGAACAAATTGCTAATCTTCTCTACGATTGAAAACTCAAAAACCAACCAAAATTGTACAAAATATAACACTTCAATGATATAAACTATCCGGTTTGAAGATTCACAAATATAAATTATCCGGTTTGCCTATGTGTCTTTCTATGGTAAAAATCTAACCCAATTTTTGACATGTCAATTAATGATATTATACTTATTATTCATAAGTATAATATTATTTTAAAAAATTAATTTAGTAAACTATTGTAAACTGTAATTTAATATTTCTTAGAAAATATAAAAATACCCATTTGTAACTATCTTACGAAAATCCTAATTTATAGTCAATAGTATATATTTATTTAAGTTGTTTAATATTTCATTAAAATGATGCAATTTGATTGGAAGATAAAGTTTGATATTATAATTTAAAAATGATATTTATATCAAACGGCAGACAAGGCATTAATGTCAATTGGTAAGTTTATTGAATAATATATATATTTGAAACAAATATTGTCCAATTGTGATATTTTCTAATTGATGAAACATTTTTTTAGTAATAAAGTAAATAGGGTACTAAGTTTTTTTGACATAGGTATTATATATAGGACTTTTTAGCTAAGTGTCCATTTTTAACAAGGCATTTTGCAAAATGTCCACTTTGATATTCTCTTTTGCAAAATGTTCTAATATGACACTATTGCCCCTCCTTCTCATTCCCTTCCTTCCTTCTCATTTTTATTTTGACCATTGACCAGTCAAAGTCAGTGAATTTGCTGACACAACTTTGATGACAAAAAAAAAATGGTGACAATTTTTTTTTATTAGTTTTTTTTTTACGAGATTAGTGTTACCACCTATATAAGTGGTGACACCGGTCAATGACTTTGGTGACACATGTATGATGATAAACAAATTTTTTGGTGACATTTTTTTTACGAGATTAGTGTCACCGGCCTATCGCTGTCACCACCACCCTCATCACTGTCACCACCAACCATATCGCCGTCAGCACCCGTATTGTTGTCACCACCTCTATTGCTGTCACCACTCCTATCATTGTCACCACCACCTCTATCATTGTCACCACCACCCCTATCACTGTCACCACCACCCATATTGCTGTCACCACCCTTATTGCTGTCACCACCTCTATCGCTGTCACCGCCGTATCGTTGTCACCACTCCTATCGCTGTCACCACCACTTCTATAGCTGTCACCACCACCCCTATCACTGTCACCACCACCCCTATCAATGTCACCACCACCCCTATCGTTGTCACCACCCTTATTGTTGTCACCACCTCTATCGCTGTCACCGCCCTATCGATGTCACCACCGCTCCTATCGTTGTCACCACCACTTCTATCGTTGTCACCACCACCCATATCACTGTCACCACCAACCATATCGCTGTAACCACCAACCATATCGATGTCACCACCTCTATCGTTGTCACCTCCCTATCGCTGTCACCACTCCTATCGGTGTCACCACGACCCCTATCACTGTCACCACCCTTATTGCTGTCACCACCTCTATCATTGTCACCGCCCTATCGTTGTTACCACTCCTATCGTTGTCACTGTCACCTCTATCACTGTCACCACCACCCATATCGCTGTCACCACCCTTATTGCTATCACCACCTCTATCGTTGTCACCGTCCTATCGTTGTCACCACCACTCCTATCGCTGTCACCACCACCTCTATCGATATCACCACCATCCCTATCGCTGTCACCCCGAATCTATCAAGTTATATCAAGGTTTATCCAAGGAGAGAAGATTATTCATCAATGTCAAGAGATATTTAGATATTTCCCTTTAGATTTAGGGTTGTACTATTTACACGGTCATTTTATTGCCATTTACATTGTCTCCAACCGCGGATTGCGAGTTTGCAAATTTTCGCAAACTCGCAATGTGCGGTTGCTCTTTTTTTTCCGCACATTGCGAGTTTGTGGTCTTTTTAAAAAAAAATAAAAAAATAAATGCAGTTTGTGTATAATAATAACGATATTTGCCGATATCCCGTTAGTATCAATTTTGGATCGCAATTAACGGTTACGGGCAATGTAAATGACGATAAAATAGTATAACCCTTGTTTATGGTGATTATTTAAGATTTTATTTTCGAAATATTCACAAAAAAAATATTTAACAAAAAATTCACGCTTTCAAAGTATTTATCAAAATATTCGTTTTTGTCATGACAATCAGAAAAACGCGGGATGAAACCGTGTTTTATGTATAAAATAAAATTTCAGTTTAAAGGAAAAGCGTATTGAAAAAAAAAATTTCAGTTTGAAAGAAAAGCGGATGAAAAAATTAATAAAAGAAATGCGATCTTAAACCGCATCTTATATGTAAAAAAAATCCCTGCAATTAATAAATTATTTGACAAATTTAATAATTAAAAAAAATGCAGTTTATGTTTTTTTAACAGAATAGCTATTCACACGGTCAATTTATCCCTTTCTACATGGAAAGCATCCGTAATTGCGCATCACGAGTACGCGGTCCAACCGTGTGAAAGGCGAAAATTTTACAGTAGCAATTGTGGTTTCCTGGGCACCATGCCAGTTGAACTTGACACTGTACAATTTGTGATATCTACTGGTGTGGGAATTCAACAAATTAAGCAACAAGTTTTACTGCGGAAGCTGAGTACGCAATTGCCAAAGTACCCATTTCGCGGACGCTGAGTGCGCGATTGCGTACGGACTTCCCAATCCGCGTATCCGCTCTCAGCATATGCGAAACCTTTCCGTACAATCGGCGATAAAATGATCGTGTTAATAGCAAATCTGTAGATTTAATGCTTTATCTTTATTTAATTTTATCTTTAGAAAGTAGATATAGATTGCTTTCCTTGATTAGCAAGGATTAAACCCTATAAATAAAGTCCATGGAGCTGATTTTCTAGTCATTCAATTTCAGAGAAGGAGTTCCACATAGAGTTTAGGAGTTCAAAGGTTTTAGGGTTTTGGCATTCTACGAAAGTTTGAGTGTCGGGATTGTAAAGACTCAGATTTTACCATCTAAATTATTGGAAAAAGGAAATTAAAAATGAAATTAACCGGACATTTCAAGAAAATCTCGTTCCAAATTTTAACAAATCGAACTTGAAATTCTTAAAGCGAATTCCGGTCTAAACTTTTAACTAAAAAAAAAAAATCAATTCCGTCTTTCATATCGGTATTAAAAAAAAAAAAAAATTCCTTCCGTCATATTATCTCATTCTTATCCATTCCAAGTCACCCCTCTTATTTGGGTAAAATTCTATCTCCTATTTCACTCCCTCCCTTTTTTGACCCCCCTTCTATAGAAAACAAACAAACCTGTACACTCCTACCCACCTGTGTGACCAAAAGAAGCAGCAGAACACTTTCCCCTATTAAAAAAAATCAGAAAGGCAGCCTCCCCTCTCACTCACGTCTCCCATTTCTGTCATCGCTCTCAGACCCCCCATCAGCCCTTCCCAACTCTCTTCCACCATTTTCCTTGCTCTAATTTCATTCACAAAGGCCCCTCTTTTGCCTCTGTTCTGTTGCCGGCCACCACCGTAGACACCTTCACCTCCATCTCCCTCTATTTCCGAGCCACCAGGAGCAGCCCGGAAGGCCCGCCGCCGACGCCAAGCTCCCTTCCCGGTGGCCCTGTTCCAATCCAACAACTCGGTAAGGTTCCTTTCCCTTTTCCGACCTAAAACCAAGTAAAGTTCCATCTTTTGACCTCCTTACTGCGACCCAGGCCGAGAATGCTTCGATTCCATCTCCGACGAGCCCTGTGGAACTCCGACGACCTCTACTCCGATCGAATTTCTTGGTGAGCTTTCGAACCCTCTCTATCCCTTTATTCCGATTCTTGTGTGCTTCGTGTTCCTCTTGCTTACCTGTTCGGAGAGAGAGAGTGGGTGAGGGCGGATCGAGAGCTAGGCGAGAGCGAGCGGCGTTCGAGAAGTAGGCGAGAGCGAGATCGGTTGCGAGAGCGAGAGAAGCGAGTGCGAGAGAGTGAGCGGGAGCACGCTTGAAGGAAGGAGCGAGGGAGAAGCGAGAGTGAGCGCCGGAGGGAAATGGAGCCGAGGAAGGGTGGACGAAGGAGCTATCGAGATCCGGCGGCGCTCCTTGAACCCAACGAGCAGCGGAAGCCAGAAGGAAGATAGAGGAAGAAGGAAGCGGTCCAGGCTTCCATTTCTTTTAATTTAATGGCCCGGTTCAATTAATTGTTTTAATTAAAACTAGACCGGTTTGGTTTGATGAAAAATCAGATTTTTGGGTTGGGTTTTATTGGATCCGAATTTAAGAGAAGTTTGGGCCTTTTCTCATGGGCTAATCTTGTTGGGTTAAGTGTGTTAAAGGAAAAGAAAAGAGATTTTAAGGACTCATATATTTATGGAAATATTATATAAATGAGATATAATTTGCTATAAAATATTATTAAGATTCAAGGATATAATATTAAAAAAGAATTTGACGAACATTTTTCAATGTCGGGATTTCTAACTAGTTAATTCGGATTTTGAAATGGTTTCGGGACTAACTCGGGAATTTTGTGATCGGTGACTAACTAGCATGATTGATGTGAATGGTGGCTAATATCATGATTGGTGTGTACTAATGGCATGATTGATTGACTAATGACATGATGAAGTGTTAGACTTGTGTATCGTTAATTCATGCTTTCGAGATATGATGAATATGATGAACTGGATATATGTGATATGCGGATTATTTTTGCGGATATATTATGGCAAATACATGAATGTGGCTGAATGGAATGATGAGAATGATACGGTCTTGTGGAATGTGGCAATATGATGAATGGTTGAACTTGATGGAACAATGATTGCGATATGGTTGCTATTCTCGTTGAATGATATGCTTGAGTGGTTGGATGATTAGACGTAGACTTATATACGTGTTCTGATATGTATCTAGGTGATCTTTAATCTATTATAATGCTTGCCTTGCTGTTCTGCACCGCCAGGTAAGTCTCTTCGGAGCTTACTCAGATTGAATAGAGCTATTCCCTGCTTTAGGTGCATGATATACTAGGTGTTTGCATTCATTATCAGCATGCCATGTAGTACCATGCTAGGTTGCATCGATCGTTGAGCATTCTATTTCTCTATGTGTATGTAAACAGAACGGCCGTATCTGTGAAGTAACTAGAGTCATTGCTAGGGTCATAGGGTAGCCCAGCCTCATCGGGTACCCTGAGTCAATCGAGTCATGAACTTCCTTATATTATGATATGCCTGCGGGCTTTATTGTGGAGCGGGTTAGGCATGCGTGCCGCCCTATTATGAATGAATGCATTCACGAGCTGGCCAGTCTCCACCTATCGGAAGGGGTGGAGGTAGGAGAGGGATATACCACTTGGTATTCTGTGCTAAGGCCTTATTATTATTATGCACTTGATCTTAGGAGCATGTTAGTGTGTTAGTATTCCGCCATGCATCTAGAAGCATCTTTATTAGGTATAGCGTATATGTGTGCTTATGGTTGGGATGCAGAGCTAAAGTGGGCATCGATCTGATCCCGCCCCATATCAATTTTTTTAGGTATTATTTATGTTCATCCTATCGGTGCTGTTTGCTTATTGCGCGGGTTATTTTGTCGGCGGAGAGTGAGCGCTGGAGTTATTGACTTCACCACCCTCTTGTATTCCACTTGTTTTCGCTAGTCGCATGATTCCTGATTTCCACGCTTAGACTTACGACAGGTATATGGGACTTCCCCGGGGATTCCAACGATCCCTTCGATTTTGGGTATGAAATCCCCCTTGAAAACATTAAAGTAGGTTTGAAAACCTTCAACCTGTACTCGGGGCGCAAGGTCCTAACGAGGGGTCTCATCCCTCGAAACGTAACTCGGGAATCATAATCCCTGGCCGTTACAGGGATTGTAAAGACTTTGAATATAGTTTATGCAAGTTTCTTTTCATTCAACAATGTCTGTGATTGTGATGAGGCGCGAGTAGTCCTCCTACTTCTAGGGTTGGGGTGAGCCCAACGAGAGCCATGTTGGTGGATTAGCAATTGCAAAATGAGGTATTTTATCGTTATCTTATTCTATTCCTTGTGCTTCATCTTTGATTGAGAAATTAAAGAACTCATGTTGTGAAACTTGGGTAGTAATTAGGATTTCTAATTATAAAAAGGAATAGATACAACTAGGGTTATTTATCGCGAGATTTATATTCCTACTCGTTGGATTGGGTGAAAGTCTTCTCCTTTATCGATAAAGTCACTGCCTTTTATGATTTATATTCCCCTTTCATGGTAATCGTTGTTGCAAACCCTAATCTTGGAACTTCTCTTTCATCCATCGGTTAAGATTCGAATTTTGCATTTATTTTACTTTCTGTCTTCCTCGATTTCGACCAAACTGGTCAACATCGACTTCTGACTTTCGATCAACAATGATCGTCGTAGCTTTTGGTTTCAGCAGGTACTCGATTTCGGCCAAAATCTCCTCGACATCGAGGAATTTCCTCGAGATCGACCAAAGCCTGTGATTGCCGCTTGCTCCGTTTCGACTTGCCGGACCTTCTGTCGACTAACCCTAGTCGAGGTCGGGTAATCTATGGTCGACTTCTGCCCGTGAGATTCCTCTGCTGCCTAGGATCCGCTGACCAGCTTCCTCGAGGATCAAACCTGACTTTCTCTTGCTACATCGGGAGGGAGTCTTGAACATTATTTGCTCGGAACGGAATCGGTTTGCTTATTTTATTTACATTCTATTTGCAATTCTCGATTTCCTCCTACAACAAATTGGCGTCGTTGGCAGGGAATCAATCATTCGCGCCTTAGGTAGTTAGATCTCACGTTTGCCTTTAAGTTTTGATTTTGCATGTGTATCCGCCGTTCTGGTCGAACACCTGAGTTTGACGCCTTAGACGATCCAGAACGTCTTATACACATCCATTCTAGACTGAAAAGGATCATAGCGACTGCTGAAACACAAGCTGAGATGATTGAGAGGCTTCAAAGGGAACTAGCCACTAAAGATACTGCTCTCACCGCTGAGAGAGCACGCACTGCACAGAAAACAGAGCGAAAGAGGCAAGTGGAAGCTGAGCTTGCCTAGTACCCTACCACCGCAGAGGATTACATGCACCCGACTCTCGTCATGCCTGAATCGGCTATTCTAATCCCTGAGAATAACTTTGAAATTCGCACTCCTTTCCTTATTGAGATTAAAAATAATGCTTTTTACGGAAGGTTTAATGAATGTCCTCTTCAACATATTACCAACTTTACTGATATGTGTCGTACTCTTGCTGAAGGTACCACTTTGGAATATGTCATGATGAAGGCTTTTCGTTGGTCTTTGGCCGGTCCAGCATTGAAGTGGCTTGAAGGTCTCCATCCACGATCCCTTACAACATGGGCTGAAGTGGGGTAGGAATTTCTCAACAAATTCTTTCCTCCTGCCAAGACAGCGCTCCTCCGCCAAAAGATTACAGCCTTCAAACAAAAGCTTGGGGAGCCGCTAGCAAAAGCATGGGAACGATATAAGGATCTACTGCGATCATGCCCTACACATGGACAGCCACCCTACATCATTCAAGAGATCTTCTTCAATTCTCTTGACCTGGCTGCTAAGGATATGATCAACACGTATACTCATTATGAGTATCCGACAATGCCGTCAGCCGACGCATGGGCTACCCTCGACAAGCTGACCAATTACGACAACAAGTATGGGGCTTCAACAAACTATGATGAAGATGCCTACGCAAGGCCAGCCCCATCCATGCCTCTCTATGAGCCTTCTAGGGAAATTGACCCAGAGGTCAACGAGCAGTACTATAGAGATCAGAATCGCAAGATCCTCAAGCAAGTCAAGTATCTCTCTGTCAATCAGCCCTGCATCGATTGTGGTTCACAACGGCACACAACTACTAAGTGCCCGCACACGGAGCAAGTCAGGATGGCAGAAACTCACGAGGAGGTAGCTTACGCAGGGGGTCCCAATCGCTATATGGGGGACCAAAGGTTCTATAAACCACAACAGAACCAAGGTCCTCCTAGGAACCCCCAGCCATACAGAGCTCCAGGACATCCGGAAAGGGACCAGAGGAAGGACGATCTATAGCTCATCCTCGACGAGATGAGGAAAAATCAAGCACAACAGCAACAGTCTACAAGCGCCATAAATAATCAGCTCCAGAACATCAATACAAGATTTGGAGAGCTGGATATTTGGAAGAGAAACATAGAGACCAAGATGGGTCAATTTGCGGCGCAGATTTCACGACCAACCGGGCAGCTCCCAGGGCATACAGAACCAAATCCCAAGGGGCAGCACGGACATGTCGCTGCTGTGAAGCTATGGAGCGGTCACAAATTGCACGAGCCAGTGAACGGAGAAGAAAAGGACAAACCTATGCTCGAAAACGAGCAACAACAACTCGATGTCGACCAAAATTTGGTCGATGTCGACAAAAAGCAACTCGACGTCGAGGAGAAGCCAAGCCCAGACTTGTCTGCACAGCACAGCAACCCGAAGTCGACCACTTTGGTCGATGTCGAGGAAAAACGGGTCGATGTCGAGGAGTCTTCATCACCTTCGGAAGCTGTTCTGGCTCAGAAAACTAAGAAGACGCTCCCATTCCCTTCTAAGAACCAGAAAGATCCAACTGATGGTAAGTTTCAGCGTTTTGTGAAATTGCTTCAGAGTCTAAATGTTATTATTCCTTTTACAGAAGCACTTCACGAGATGCCTGCCTACGTCAAGTTCCTTAAGGAGATCCTTAGCAGCAAGCGATCAATGACTGAGATTGCCAAAGAATGCAAGAAGATGGATTTCCCTGAGAAGCGACCCGACCCAGGTAAGTTTGCTATCACTATTGGACTTGGTCGACATAGATTTAAGGCACTGTGTGACTTAGGAGCAAGCGTAAGCATCATGCCTCTATCCATCTGGTCAAAGGTAAAGATAGGCGCCCTGGAACCTATTGATGCCAAGCTCTACATGGCAAACAACACAGTGGTAATCCCTATAGGTATTGTTGATAATGTTCCTGTTAAAGTTTGTAGATTCTTTGTCCCTACAGATTTTCTTGTAGTAGAAATGGCAGAGGACCCAGCTTGCCCCATCATCCTAGGACGACCATTCCTAGCAACAGCAGATGCCAACATTGGAGTAAAAAGGGGAATTCTCACCTTCACCATTGGAGATGAGATTATTGAATACTTTTTCAATCCTGAAACAGAAGATGTAATGGACATAAAAGCTATATATTCAAAATTTAATGTTATCTCTTGCGATGAGCCTGCAGGAAAACTTTTAGCACAAGAAGGGGCTAAGGCAGAATCCACGCTAGAGGAGGAACTAGTTACAGCAGAATCGAGCGAGGAAGAGTTCTTCGACGACGCATTATCGGCGGAGCTGAACGACTCACCCGAAATCGAGCAGATCAAGTCGACATCGACTAATCTCCTCGATATCGAGGAACCTTGCCTGACATCGACCACGAACAGTTCTCCAGAGAAGGTAAGTCCTCTAAATCTCCTCGATGTCGAGCAGTTATCCTCGACATCGACTACTTTTTCTCCTGCAGGAACACCTGAAGTCGAGAAGGCCAAATCGACAAATACAATTTTACTCGATACCGAAGAAAATTACTCGACATAACCAACTCTGCATTAAAGGTAAGTTCTAATTTTTTACTCGATTGTGACTATTCTAACTCGATGTTGAGTACTTTCTTGCAGCAGTACAATCCTATGTCCGATTCAGCGTTGTCTTCGATGTATGCTTGGTCGACGCCAACTCCTGTAGCTGATTTGGATGCTTCTTTCATGAGGATTGAGACGGATTACCTAGGGGATTGATGCCTCTAAAGTAGCCATGTTTTTATGCATATTTTAGTTCCATATTCTATACACTTTGCATATTTCGGGTTGGGAATATGTCGAATTTATGTAGTATATGCTTATTTGTCAGAAATAGAGATCTACATAAGTTTTTGTTTAATATTCGGAATATGGAGCCATTTCGGGAGAAAACCAAGAATCAAAGACGGAAGCAGCAACTCTACTCAATATCGACTACTTTTCGTAGATATCGACAAATCATGTCCGGACACACCAGGGTCGAGGAACACCATGTCGAGAAGCCGAGAGATGAAGAACCCGACTCCAACACTTTACTCGAGATCGAGAACTTTCCTCGAGATCGAATAAGCCTTGAAGACAATGCCCGGAGTCGAGGATACCCTGGTCGAGGATGTCGAGGAAAATTACCCGACCTGACCAGACAACCCGGAGCAGAGCAACACTCTACTCGATATCGAGTACAATCCTCGAGATCGAGGAACCCTGTGAGCATGTGTCCGAGCAGTGTCGAGGACCAGCTACCCGACATGACCGAGCCAGCAAAGTCGACGAAGCCCTTCTCCTCGATATTAAGGAAGGTTCTCGAGATCGATAAAATCCCAGGAGCCAATGTCTGAGCCAGTCCGAGGAGGAGCTAGCCGACATGCCAAGCCACTGAAGTCGACGACCATTTTCCTCGAGATCGACCATTTTCCTCAAGATCGAGGAACCTTCCAAAAGCCGCGTAATGCGTTGAGCAGTCCTACTCGGAGTTGGAGTCCTTGGAGCCGAAGATTTCCGAGTCTATCCGATCTATCAACATTTATCCAATGAAGAGAGATTTATCCACACTTGAAGACTTTTAGATATAGTTTCCCTTTTAGATTTAATTATGTTATGGCATTTATTTATCTTTAATGTTTGAGATATAGATTTAGATATAGATATAGATAGATGTTTCTATCCTTGAATAGCAAGGTTTAGAAGCCTATAAATAAAGCCCATGGGGCTAGTTTTTCATTCATTCAATTTCAGAGACACAGTTACACATAGAGGTTTTAGGAGTTCACAGGTTTTAGGGTTTTGGCGTTCAGCGAAAATTGAGTGCCGGGATTGTAAAGACTTTGAATATTAGTTTATTGCAAGTTATTTCTTTCAAATCAATGTATACGATTGCGATGAGGCGCGAGTAGTCCACCTACTTCTGGGGTTGGGGTGAGCCCAATGAGAGCCATGTCGGTGGATTAGCGATTGCAAAAGGAGGTATTTTGTCGTTATCTTAATCTATTCCTTATGTGCTTCATCTTTGATTGAGAAATTGAAGAACTCATGTTGTGAAACTTGGGTAGTAATTACGATTTCTATTCGAAGGATTATAAATGCTAATTATGAAAAGGAATAGATGCAATTAGGCTTATTTATCGCGAGATTTATATTCCTACTTGTCGGATTAGGTGAAAGCTTTTCTTTTATCGATAAAGTCACCGCCTTTTGTGATTTATATTCCGCTTGCATGGTAATCGTTGTCGCAAACCCTAATCTTGGAAGTTCTCTTTAATTCATGAAGTTACAAAAACCGAAATTGCTTTGTTTTTACTTTCCTGCCCTCGTCGATCTCGACCAACCCTAGTCGATCTCGACTACTAATTCCCGATCCCAGATCGTCGTAGCTTCAGTGTGTAGGAACTCGACCAAGACCCAACTCGACTCAGCATCTTTACTCGATCTCGAGGAAGTACTTGTCGAGATCGACTAAACCCTGTGACTGTTGCTGCGATGTTCGACTCGCCCGATCTTCTGTCGACTAACCTTAGTCGAGATCGAGCACATGTTGTCGACTTCTGCCCGTGAGATTCCACCGCTGCCTAGGATCCGCTGACCAGCTTCCTCGTGGATTCGAACCTGACTTTCTCTTACTACATTGGAGGGAGTCTTGAACATTATTTGCTGAGATTCGATCGGTTGCTTTACTTTATTTACTTACTGTTTTGCATTCTCGATTTCCTCTTACAACAGGGAGATCATGAAGACAGAGGAAGTAGAGCCCATCTTGATTCCACAAGGCTCTTCTCCGGTGCTAAAGCCCCAACCTGACACCCTTAGGTATGAATTTCTTGGTCTTGACTCTACTGTTCCTGTAATTATCAGTGCTTCATTAAACACACAGGAAGTAGACAAGCTAGTAGAAGTCCTCCGCACTCATAGGAAAGCCATTGGTTATTCTCTAGAGGACATAAAAGGTATTTCACCCATTACTTGTATGCATAGAATTCTTTTGGAAGATGATCACAGGGCAACAATTGAGCATCAAATGAAGCTTAACCCCAACATGAAGGAGGTGGTCAAGAAAGAAATCATGCGCATGCTAGACGCAGGAATCATCTATCCAATCTCCGATAGCAAATGGGTAAGTCCAGTTCATGTTGTCCCTAAGAAAGGTGAAATGACTGTTGAGGAGAATGAGAAAGGAGAGCTTGTTCCTAAAAGAATCACTACCAGCTGGCGGATGTGCATCGATTACAGAAAGCTCAACACCGCCACCAGGAAGGATCATTTCCCGCTCCCCTTCATTGACCAGGTTCCTATTCATCTTGAAGATCAAGAAAAGACAACCTTCACTTGCCCCTATGGAACTTTTGCATATAAGAGGATGCCCTTTGGCCTTTGCAATGCCCCTGCTACTTTTCAAAGGTGTATGATGGCCATCTTCTCCGACATGATAGAGGACATAGTGGAGGTATTTATGGATGATTCCTCTGTTTATGGTACTACTTTCGATATTTGTCTCTCTAACCTGCGCAGGGTACTCAAGCGTTGTGAAGAGACAAATTTGGTTCTCAACTGGGAAAGGTGCCACTTTATGGTAAGGGAAGTGAAGGTTTGATAATATAAAACAAGGTAATATAGAAATACTCTAGAAGGGGGGTTGAATAGAGTATGCCCGTTTTTCGCAGAAAGTCTCAAGACCTTTGGAGCTCGTATAAACCCTTTGAGATTAAACCTGAATCACAAAGTTAGACAATCGAACCAAGTGTGGAGATAAGGTAAAGCAATAGATAAAGGACACGAGTAATTGTTTACGAGGTTCGGCACGAACTTGGCCTACGTCCCCGCCTAGGGTTCTTCCACAACCCTAGGATTCAAAAGGCTTTATTGATTCGCAAAGCTTAGGATCATAATAGCTCACCGAGAAGCCTCTCTCCTATACAATTGCAATCTAGTCAACTCACGTTCCCTTGGAGTCCTAGACCAATCTAGAAGAGCCCCACCTCTCTCAGCTATCTAGTACAATCCTCTTACTCTCACAAATCAATAGCCTAGTGCTTACTTCCCGAGTTACAAACTCTCGAGTAACAATATAAATGAATATATCCTATAAGCTCACAGTGTAACTCTCAAAGGCTTTGAAATTAAATAACAAACTCTTAAGCGCTAACAGAGAGTACACTTGGAAGACAGATCTCGCTTGAATGAATGAGAGCTTGTATTCAACCAGTGTGTTCTGTCTTCTTCTTCCTTTCCTTTATATAGAAGCAACATGGCGCCTAAGGATCTTCAACAACGGCTAGTTCAGATCAGGGCGCGCCCAAGGATCTTCTATTTTTGGACACTTCGAAGACATGATCTCTTCAATTTGGATCTCCTCAATATGCACCATAAAGAAATAAGTAATTCGAATAATACTTCCTGAAATGTTAGTTAGGCATATAATATAATATTCGGACATAATAATATATAGAACAGGTTTTGTATTTCATCAATACTGTTAAAGCTCCAAGACCTTTGACACAGACAAACTGTCAAGGCCATTGAAACTTTATTCCGATTTTCATCAAGGGAGGGAGTTATCAATCTCCCCCTTGATGAAAGACAAAACCTGTGCATCCCTGCAACTTAGTGAAGCATAAATAATATAAGTGAAATCGGACTAAGTGCCTGCATGGGTTAGACAAATGTTGGATCAAAAATTTTTAAAGAATGAAAAAGTCATCCAACCGAAAACCGAAAATCAAAAACCAAGGTCTTCTAAGACATTCAAGGAGAAAGGTTTTCAAGTCTAAACAGCCACAACTCATCTCCCCCTTTTTGTCTTTCAACAAAGGGAGGAGGTACCAGTCACCAAAAGTTTTGAAAAAGTTTCCAAAAACCAGCAATGTATCAGATTTCAGGGATGGGATAGGGTAGGGTAGGGTTTAAGCTTCGTCGTCCGGAGCATCATCAGTGAGCCTCGTCCACAGACCTTGCAGCATTTTGGTTATCCCACTCATCTCCGTCATAACCTCCTTGTGCAGCTCCTTGATATCCAGGCGAACTTCCTCCAAGCCCAACTCCAGGTTGTCCATGTGTTCATCAACGGCTGAAGCAGTGGGAAGAGCTTTTGAAGGAGTGGCAAGACTCAAGGTCCCTTGGGGAGACCGAGTGATGCCAATCTTTTCAAGGCTCTTGGAGTCGAACTTACCCATATGACGCTGTTGTTCTTCATTTTTGAAATCAATTCCAGAAGCTTTGAAGAGTGGGGTCAAAAGGGTAGCAAAGGGGAGGGGGGTTCCGGGTTCCTTTCCTGGCTTTTCTTGTGTGAGCCATGGATCCTAAAATGGTGTTGGCCAGATCAAGATCAAGGCCATTGAGGATACGGTAAAGGAGGACCATGGCATTATCAGTAAGGAGCGAGCCAGAGTTAAGACGGGGTAAGAGGCATCGAACAATGATGTTAATTATGATTTTTGCCTCAAGGGTAAGGGATGAGTGGGTGAGTTGTTTTGAGGTGCTGTTAGATGCTTCGGGTAGGAGGTACTTGGCTCGGGCAAGGATGATGCAGTTTTCTTTTGAGGGGTGTATTTCAGAGGGTGGACATGGGCTAGGTAGGCCAAGGAAATCTGCAAAGTCATTGGAGTTGAAGGAGATTCTAACCCCTTTGACAACAGATTCCAAAGACCAACCATTGGCGTCGTGTTTGGCTTTTAGGTTTAAGTAGAACAAGCGGGTAAGCTGGGGATAGTAAACCGTTTCAAGATTGAGAAGGGTCCAAGCTGGGGATTTTTTGAGAAGATCGATGCAGGGTTGCTTCGAAGCTTCGAAGAACTCAATATCCAAAAAATCAGAACAGCAAATCCTACGAGTTCGAAACTCATCTACCCACTTACCAGCGGTCTCAACATTTTCAAACCAAGAGGAGGGCAAGGATTGGTTTACCTGGATGTAGGCAGGTGGATCGGCATTCTTCATGCGAGAAATCGTTGGAGCAGCTCTCTTGGCAGGCGCCTCAAGACCTCTGAGGGTGCCCTTCCTAGTGCGCTTGGGGGATGGAGTCTTGACTGCAATTGGGGCTTTCCGCTTCTTTGGAGACGGGGGAGGAGGAGAAGGAGAAGGAGATTCTTCCTCCTCTTCCTCAGACCCCGAGTCCTCACCGGACCCCGCTTCATCTCCTTCAGCTTCCTCGTCTTCTCCAGATCCGTCTTGCTCTTCGTCTTCTTCCTTAGGCTACTCTTCAGATGGAACCTCCTCGGCTTCGGCTTCCTTCCGAATCCTCTCAGCTTCCTCCTCGGCAAGTTTCTTTGCAAGCTCGGCCTCCTCCTCGGCCTTTTTCTTCAAGACTTCCTCTTCGGCTTCCTTGGCAGCATCTCTTTCCAGGATGGCGTCGAGATCATCTTTCTTCTCTTCCTCGTCCACCTCCTCAGCTAAGATCTTCTTTTTCCCTTTCTGTTTCGCACTGAGGGGTTTCTTAGCAGAGCGTTTTTTAGAGTCCTTGGTAACAGTGGTCGTGCTCTCAACGATGGTGCTCTGGACAACAGTTGGGACAATGGCTTGAAGAGTGGGTTCAGGTGTGGGAGAGGTGGCAGTGACCTGACGTCCATTGGGGGTAGCGCCAAGTCTTTTGGGTGTGGAAGGTTTCTTTGATTTGGGTGTCATAGAGGAAATCGGCTAGGTTTTTCTTAGAACAGGTTGAGAGGTTGAAGAAGGAGAAGGTGAAAGGGTTTGGATAAGTTCTGAGTTTGTGATGGAATCGGGTACATAATTGGGTTTAAGTAGAGAGAGATGATGGAGTAATGGGACGGGTTTAGAGTTCCAAGGGGAGTAATCATAACATTGCTAATTTTGAAAATTTCCAATTCAAAATTCAAATCCTTTTCTTAACCAAAAATAAGAGGGAAAGAATATCCGAAATTATTTTGCTCCAAAAATATCTCAACGGTTAAAAACTAACATAAATAGAAGATTTTAAAATCCGATAAAAACATACTTGATTAAATATCTAAAAAGTTATTAACCAAATATATGTGATCCGATATATGTGATCTACCATTTAGTTTACAAACCTTGACATAGTTCTCAAGGGTCTTGACACTAAGTAGAATTTATCTTTCGTAAAGGGAAAGCTCCCCCTACGAAAGTGCATCCTTGTTAAGCATCCCAATCTCTCGTCTTATGAAGGTGAACCTATCCTCTGCCAAAGACTTAGTAAAAATGTCAGCCCATTGATAATCAGTTGAGATAAATGAAATGGACACATCACCTTTTTCAACATGGTCTCTAATGAAATAATGCCTTACATCAATATGTTTGGTCCTTGAATGCTGAACAGGATTCTTAGTGATGGAGATGGCACTTATATTGTCACACTTAATGGGAATGTCTTTGAGGTTGATGCCAAGATCTCGCATTTGTTGAGCTATCCAAAGGATTTGGGAGCAACAGGCTCCAGATGCAATGTATTCGGCTTCTGCAGTGGATAGAGCGACTGAGTTTTGTTTCTTTGAGTGCCAACTGATCAAGGATGCTCCTAAGAATTGACAACATCCTGATGTGCTCTTCCTATCCACCTTATAGCCTGCAAAATCTGCATCAGAATATCCAATTAATGTGAAATCATTTTGCTTTGGGTACCATAGTCTAAGCTCCTTAGTGCCATTGAGATATCGAAAGATCCTCTTCACAGCCACGAGGTGAGATTCTTTAGGATCAGCTTGAAACCTAGCACACATGCAAACACTAAACATGATGTCAGGTATACTAACCGTGAGATATAGTAAAGATCCAATCATTCCTCGATACTCCTTTTGATTGACACTTTTCCCAGTCTTGTCTTGATCTAGAGATAATGTTGAGCTCATGGGAGTCTTGGCTGCTTTGGATTGATCCATCTTGAACTTCTTCAAGAGATCCTTAGTGTACTTGCTTTGGTTGACAAAGATCCCTTTCTTGGATTGGTGAACTTGTAATCCCCAAAAGAAGTTGAGTTCACCCATCAAGCTCATCTCGAATTCACTGCACATGATGTCAGAAAATTCCTTGCACAAAGATGTGTTAGTAGCACCAAATAATATATCATCAACATAAATTTTAATAACCAAAATGTCCTTTCCTTTGGTCTTGATAAAAAGAGTCTTGTCGATCAACCCCCTTTTAAATTCATTTTCTAAAAGATATTTTGACAAGCGCTCATACCAAGCTCTTGGGGCTTGTTTCAAACCATAAAGCGCTTTGTCAAGTTTATAAACATGATTGAGAAATTCCAAACTTTCAAATCCTGGGGGTTGAGCCACATGACGCCTAAGGATCTTCAACAACGGCTAGTTCAGATCATGGCGCGCCCAAGGATCTTCTATTTTTGGACACTTGAAGTCGAGCACAACACCAGGAGACACTGTAGTTTCCTCGATATCGAGTAATTTTACTCGAAATCGACCAACTTCTAGTGGGTCTTCAGGTGAGATTTTTCGTACAGATTCCGGTGAGGATTTCTTCTTTACCCCTCCTACTAGTCATATACATGATATATATGCTATAAGAGGATCAAATGTACCCTGGTATGCGGATTTCGCTAACTATCTTGCAAGAAATGAGATTCCGTCAGGACTATCCTCACAAGCAAAGAAGAAGTTCCTCCACGACGTCAAGCAATACTATTGGGATGCTCCTTACTTGTTCAAACAAGGAAAGGACCATATCTTCAGACGTTGTATTTCGGAGGAGGAGGTAGAAAGTGTCATTCGCCATTAACATACTCTCCCTACAGGCGGACATGCGATGAGTGCCAAAGAGCGGGCAACATTACTTGGAAGAATGAGACACCATTCACAGGGATTTTGGAGGTTGAGCTATTTGATGTGTGGGGAATTGACTTTATGGGACCATTCCCTGCTTCAGAACCTTACAAATATATCCTTGTGGCGGTCGACTATGTCTCTAAATGGGTTGAGGCTGTTGCAACTAGGACCAACGACGCGATAATATAGTTTCAAAGTTTGTTAAAACTAACATATTTCCTCGCTTTGGTGTTCCTAGAGTTCTTATTTCAGACGGTGGCTCACATTTCATCGAGAGAGGATTTGAGGCTCTTTTGGCTAAGTATGGGGTAACGCACAGGGTGGCAACACCTTATCATCCCCAAGCTAGTGGTCAAGTGGAGGTCTCTAATCGCCAAATCAAAACCATCTTGGAAAAGACAGTCTCCCGCTCAAGGAAGGATTGGTCATCTAAGCTTGATGATGCGCTATGGGCTTATAGGATGGCTTACAAAACACTGCTGCGAACAACTCCTTACAACTTGGTTTATGGCAAGTCTTGCCATTTACTTGTCGAAGTGGAGCATAAGGCAATGTGGGGCCTTAAGGAGCTCAACATGGATCTCGATGAAGCAGGTAAGAAACGTTTTATTGATTTGCAGGAGTTAGAGGAGCTAAGATTAAAGGCCTATGAGAATGCCGAAATCTACAATGAGCGCACCAAGAGATGACACGATAAGAAATTGGTGCCAAAGACATATGAAGTAGGTGACAAAGTGCTTTTATATAATTCTAAATTGCGTCTGTTCCTAGGGAAGCTCAGGACAAGATGGAGTGGACCTTTCGTGGATTACCATATATACTCTCATGGAGCAGTAGAGTTAATTGGCACGGATGAAACCACCTTTAAGGTAAATGGGCACAGGGTCAAGAAATACTATGACAAAGAAGATTCACGCCACCCTGGCGTTGGTCAAAGCCTAAAACAGGGAAGTGGGTCGAGCTAACGACTTAAACCTTAGCGCTTACGGGAGGCAAACCGCTTTTCCTACTCCTTTTTCTTTAATTCTATTTTGTTTTGTTTTATTTTATTTTCTTGAAATTCGTGCATAATCTCTCTCTCGTTGTTAAAATCGAGTATTCAAGGTCTACTCGATGTCGACCAACCTTAGTCGACATCGACCAAAAATCAAGGGTAATGCATACTAAGTCGGGATTCTTCTAGTCGAGGCCAGGAGGAGGGTTTCGTTTCCTCGATGTTGAGCAATTTCGTCGACATCGACTAAGCTGCTCCTAAGGTAAGTGGGAGGCTCCCAAGTACGTTTCTTCGACATCGAGCAACTTTCTCGATGTCGACCAAGCTCCAGGTTCGTTTTCTTTTTCTAAAAAATAAAAAATGAAAAAAAGAAAAAAAGAAGAATTTACTTACAGTTTTTATTTATTTATTTTCGGTTTTGTTTTTTCTTTTTTCTTCCCCTTCTTTAAAACGCCTGGACACACCTTCTCCCTCCGTTCGCTTCCCGGACCTCGACAAACCCTAGCCGACATATCCCCATCTCCTTCGTCTTCTTCCTCTCGCCCTCCCCCTCGAACCCCTGCTGAACCCCGCCGGCCACCCTTCACCGTTTTCGGCCTCCTCCAGCCCAGATCCACCACCTCCGAGCACTTACAACCCCTGTCGGCTCTACTTCCTTCACCCGCGCACTGCCCAGTTCAAAACTGCCGCCATCATTGTTGCTTCTTGCACAAATCCGAAGAACATCACTCCTTAATTCTCTCTATTTACACATTTCTTCCCCTTATTTCAACTCAAAGGTATGATTTCTCCCTCTTTTCTCTCTAAATTTCAGATTACTATTTTTATGAGAATCTAGGTAGAGATTGGATCTAGAGTTGTGTTTTGAATGTCTAGAGTTTGAAATTTGCGCCGGGGAATTGATATTTATATTATTAAGGGTTGGTTATATATATGGAAATAGCTATATTTGATGGGCTGATTTTTTTATATCTCAATGATTTCCATGCTTAGTTCATTTATATTGTCAAAGGAATTAATGAAATTTGAGATTTATTTCACATTATATTTGGAAATTTCTTGAATTTAGGGCTTTATTTAAATTCATATATATGTTGCACTTCTTGTTTCATTATATGAACTGTTACATGATTTGACAATATACACCTCCTTATGCTTATTTAGTATATCTTATAGGATAGTTTATGAACTAAGTATGGGGTTGTTATATTTGTTAAATATTATCTTATAAAGGGTACTTTATTTTGCAGAAATGGATCACTTGAGGATTGCCGATGACGAGACACGTCTGCTAGCTCAGGACCTAGCAGCGCGGGCTGAGAACGCCCGTTGGTATCACCGGCCGACAATGGAGGAGCTGGGTATGCATTTCTGGATGATCCAGAGGTTTGGTTGGATAGATTCTGACCGTCTGATTGAGCCCTTAGACCATCACTATCCGACACTGACATGAGAGTTCCTAGCAACTCTCCGGATCCCAAATTCACCTGCCTCCCACCGCCAGGTCCACTTCCAGCTGGCCAACAGGCGGTTCACCATGACTTTGGAGAAGTTGAGCGCCGCCTTCGACTTCCGCCACACCACCAACCCTTTCCATATCCACGACACAGATGAGATGTGGCGCTACATGTCTGGCGTGTTGGAGCCTACCCAGGACACAACTTACACTGCCAACATAGCCAGCCCTCTATTTGCTACTATTCTGAGTGTTCTTGGCATCACAATTTGGGCCCGCCTCGAGCTGCGGCGACCCAACCAGCCAGAGATAGAGTGTCTGCGGCGGATGCTTTTCGAGTCTGACCCCCTGCCGCTCGCCTACGCATGGTTAGAGCATTGTGTTTCCCGCCGGAACCTCCCGCGTGTAGCCATCTACGACGGCTGTATGGTGGCTATCCTATCCCTCCACCTCGAGCTCCTAGTCCACCGGTACACTGCGTGGAACGTGATGAGGATTAATCTGGCGTCCCTGCAGAAGGGATATATCATAGCACGCCGCCATGACAGATGGGTCCATTATAGGTCACATATACCTATTCGGCAGGATTTGATGGATTTGCACCGAGTCCGTGACTGGTACACCACATGGACAGGGATACTATTAACACAGCCGCTGACCCTACGATGCGGGACAAGCCTATCTTCGACGACCACCCCGACCTTGAGCATATGGCCATAGACCCCAGCCAGATCCTGCAGATGTTGAGGACGAAGGGGATGACAACGACGACGAGGCTGACAGGCCACATGCCTCTCACCACTCTTACCACTCCCCATAGCAGATCCCCTCCTACCACTCCTACCACTTCCCCCAGCAGATACCCTCTCACCACTCTAACCATACCCAGCAGGCCCACCATGCTGGAGGATATTCAAATGAGATGGTTTCTGAGATGCGACAGATGCGGGAGTTACAGGCGGCTATGTTTGACCAGATGACCTCCCTGACACTCAGAGTTGAGACCATCGACAGCCGCAAGGAGCGACTGTATTCAGCTACCATGGATCACCATTCCATGGTCAGAGACTGCTTCGATGGCATAGATCAGCGTCTCTGGGGCCACCCATCACAGTTCCAGCGACAGGGGAGTACACATGACGCTGGTGGATCTTCACAACAGCAGCAGCCTGGTAACTCTTCCCTAGGAGGAGCTTCTGACTACCAGATTGGATTACACATTCCCTACTACGGTCCAGCACCGCATCAGTGAGCAGCTCTGTAAGTTTTTTTCCCTCCCTTTGGTTATATTTCTTTGACAGTGAGGACACTGTCTATTTTAAGTATGGGGTAGGAATAAAGACTATGTTTAGAACTTTATTTGTTTTTATGTGCTTCCAAGACTGTATTTTTAAGTTTCGTTTCATGGTTTGTATCGGATTTATTTAGGACATGGCACAACTCTGTATTTGAGTTTAGTTGCATATTATTTATCGCATCTGCATGGTTAATTTCCATATTATTCGAAATATGCATTTTTTCAAGAAAGTTGTAAGGACATCGCCCAAGCTTGTAAAAACGTTCAAAAAAAGAGAGTCATGGAAGCCAAGGCAACACTCGACGATGCAAATGATGGATTTGTTAGAGATATTGCACAAGATTGCCTAGAAAAGGGAAGTCTCAATGACGTGCGATTTTTTTTATGGTAAAACCACAAAAGTGAGGTAAATTGATGTTGCTTTTGACATTATGCACAATAAGAGGATGGAGGATTTTTAAATTTCCATATATGCTCATTTCTATACTTCTAGCCATACCTATACCCAATTGCATCACAAAAGCCATATTATAAGCCTTATTTGTCTTGATATCATTATTGCTCCACATATGCATTATATTGCCCATTTTTACCTTATACCCTATCCGGGGATTATGTTGAAAATGAAAATCATTTTATGGAGACATTATATGGTTTGTTGTGTTGTTATGTCACTATTGGAGTTTGGCAAGAAAAATTCAGATTTATGGAAAATTTAATGAGTGAGAAAAAATCTGATCACCTCAGGAGATAAAGGTAGATCGACCATGCTTGCTGAGATAATAGTTGAGTGAGATGGGACACAGGTGAGGAGTCCAAAGCACTAAGTATCCGGGGTCATTCATGACACCCATGTTTGCGACTCGCGAGAAGGCAGTGCTGAGGTTAGAGAGGTAAAAACATTATTATTGAAAAAAAGCAATATGAAAGGTGATGAGTCTTATGAAGAAGGAATGTGGTTGAGAAAGTTTCGAAATAATGCATTTCCCTGGATTAAACACCACATGGCCAAAAATTGCCCACCTTTAGCCTTTTACCTATCTACTCCTTTTTTAGCTGAAATAAGATCCTCTTGATTATCGTTGTTTTGTCACATAAAATTGTTTTAGTATAAACCTTCTTTTATGTGCAGAAATTGCTTTTCATTCACATGCACAGATTTGTAGGCACCAAGTACATTTTCAAGGATGGCAATCGAGTGTTGAGTAATATTACAATGAATCCATTATGTTGAGAGTCTTTTCAGGTTTCCCCTGAATGACCATCCAAGTTATTGCTTGGGGAAAAGCAAGCTTAAGTATGGGGTGATTTGATGTCCACTAAAATAGCCATGTTTTTATGCACATTTTAGCTTCTTATTCTATATACTTTGCATATTTCGGGCTGGAAATATGTTGAATTTATATAATATATGCTTATTTGCAAGAATATAGAGGTCTACATAAGTTTTGATTTAATATTACAAAATTTGGAGCCATTTCGGGACAAAACCAAGAAGAGAAGACGGAAGCCGAGTTTTACTCGATTTCGAGGAAAGTTTCTCGATATCGACAAAAATGGTAGACCAAAGTCTGCTCGAGGAATGCCAGATCGAGAAGCTGAGAGAAGAACCCAACTCGAGTGACATTTTTACTCGATGTCGAGGAAATTCCTTGATATCGACCAAACCAAAAACACTTGTCCGAGTCAGATCCGAGAAGAGGCTACTCGAGAAGACGAAGAAAGCCGAGATCGAGGACAATTTTCCTCGATATCGACCAAATTGGTTGATGTCGACAAAAGTTCTCTAGACCGTGACGTTGCTGGGCTAATCCGAGTCGAGTGGGCTTGCTTGGGCTCGAAGAAAGTCCGAATCTATCAAGTTATATCAAGGTTTATCCAAGGAGAGAAGATTATTCATCAATGTCAAGAGATATTTAGATATTTAGATATTTCCCTTTATATTTAATGCTTTATCTTTATTTAATTTTATCTTTAGAAAGTAGATATAGATTGCTTTCCTTGATTAGCAAGGATTAAGCCCTATAAATAAAGCCCATGGGGCTGATTTTCTAGTCATTCAATTTCAGAGAAGGAGTTCCACATAGAGTTTAGGAGTTCAAAGGTTTTAGGGTTTTGGCATTCTACGAAAGTTTGAGTGCCGGGATTGTAAAGACTTTGAATTTAGTTTATGCAAGTTTCTTTTCATTCAACAATGTCTGTGATTGCGATGAGGCGCGAGTAGTCCACCTACTTCTAGGGTTGGGGTGAGTCCAACGAGAGCCATGTTGGTGGATTAGCAATTGCAAAAGGAGGTATTTTATCGTTATCTTATTCTATTCCATGTGCTTCATCTTTGATTGAGAAATTAACGAACTCATGTTGTGAAACTTAGGTAGTAATTTGGATTTCTATTCGGGAGACTATAAATGCTAATTATGAAAAGGAATAGATACAATTAGGGTTATTTATCGCGAGATTTATATTCCCACTTGTCGGATTGGGTGAAAGTCTTCTCCTTTATCGATAAAGTCACCGCCTTTTATGATTTATATTCCGCTTTCATGGTAATCGTTATTGCAAACCCTAATCTTGGAAGTTCTCTTTCATCCATCGGTTAAGATTCGAATTTTGCATTTATTTTACTTTCTGTCTTCCTCGATTTCGACCAAACTGGTCGACATTGACTTATGACTTTTGATCAACAAAGATCGTCGTAGCTTTTGGTTTCAGCAGGTACTCGATTTCGGCAAAAATCTCCTCGACATCGAGGAATTTCCTCGAGATCGACCAAAGCATGTGACTGCCGCTTGCTCCGTTTCGACTTGCCTGACCTTCTGCCGACTAACCCCTAGTCGAGTTCGGGTAATCTATGGTCGACTTCTACCCGTGAGATTCCTCTGTTGCCTAGGATCCGCTGACTAGCTTCCTCGAGGATCGAACCTGACTTTCTCTTTCTACATCGGGAGGGAGTCTTGAACATTATTTGCGCGGAACGGAATCGGTTTGCTTATTTTATTTACATTCTATTTGCAATTCTCGATTTCCTCCTACAACAACTACACCTTATCCGATTATGGCAAGTATATAATAGCTAACACTAAAACCAAAAAGAGATCATATATGAAGAAACTAACAACATAATACATACCTTTAGGGTAGACTAGAATGACCTCTTGAAAACTTCAGATTCATTGGCACCTATGAAACATGTAATATTGTAATTATAGTCATAAATGGCCAATATAGTTATCTAGGTAAATAAAAGAGGAAATACATACTCTATTAGGTTCACTTAAGGGTTGCAGTTGAGGATCATGCACTTGGTTATCAACCTTTTGATAGTTTAAGAAAATAGCATCATAATTAAATGCATCCATACAAATAATTGAACCAATAATCTATTTAAAAAATGGTTAGATTTATTTAAAATAGAAACACCACTTTTACATTCTTTAATTTTCTTGTTAGATTTAATTCAATGCTTAATGGCTTTTTTTTTCTTCTTGAAGCACTTTTTGCTAAATACAAATAATTGAACCAATAATCTATTTAAAAAATGGGTAAATGAGTGCATCGGGGAATATCTTTCTCAACAAAATGCTAAACTTACACACTTAAAAAACTAATTAAATAAATAGCCTTTTATTGCACTTGAAAGAAATCTCAGGAACAGATTATACGAGGAAGTCCACACCGATCTACCATGAATTACATGCATTATCAACATTTCAAATATTAGGAATTTGTTAATGTATTATTTTTGTTTTAGAATAAATTGTAGGTATCGTTGTTCTGTTTTAATGGAAATGAATAAACAATTTTAATCTAATCAACTCACACTTAATTTTATACAATATATATGTTAATGGAGTTCGATCTTCAAAAGCCACAGAAATTAAAAGAGACTATGTAAGACCATCTGCATCAATGCGGGTTTCTAGAGTTTCTTAATACTACTTTATCACTTTTTCTCTCCTTAAAAACCCCAATTTACTTTTTCATCCACATCCATATGAGTTTCTAGAGTTTCTTAATTTACTTTTCACCAACTATTATCTATTATATATTTAAATATACATAATAATATGTTATGTATTATCTACATATGTATTATATTTTGCGTTAATTAATATAATAATAGTATATAATAATTTTTTCAAAAAAAAAAACAAAACATAAAATAAATTATTTAATTTTATATTTCATAAATTCATCTTTAACAATTTCGGTGAAAAAAAATACTTCACGTCTTTGTACCATCTTTAACGATTTTATTTAATTTTATATTAGTTCCATATGAATAGATAAAAAAAATTAATTATATCTAAAATAATTTTAATTTTTTTATAAAGATAAAAAACAACTGAAAATATTTACATTGTTTATGTATGTATTATATTTTGTTCAACATATATAATATTGGTGTCTATTAATAACTTAAAATAAATTATGAATTTTAATAAAATATTATTTTTTTATTTCTTATATTTAATGACTAAAAACTAGCTAAAATGAATATAAAAGAATACAAAAATTAAAAATTTTAACTATTTTATATATAAACTAACTAGTGGGGCCCATGCAAAAAATAAAAAAAAATGGAAAAGCTGGATAAATAGGTAGATGGGGCCCATTTAATGGGTTTTTAGGAGAGTTTGGAAGTTACAAACTTTCCCTTGGGTTTTTAACTTCACCCATCCCCTCTCTCCTACTTTTTCTGATTTTTTTTCAACACAACGTACTGAAAGGAAGCCCATCTATTGCAAAGGTGTGTGTGTGTGTATATATATATATATATATATATATATATATATATATATATCTTGTACCAACTTGAAATATCATAATTATTACTCGTCTAGTCCTTCCATAATCATAATCATTCATTGTCTAATCCTTCCAAAGATTAATATGATACCTGATAATTTTCTTTTATTGATGAGTTTTATTAGACATAACTCAATACACATGCGTTCAATCTATTTAACATTCAAGTAAATAAGTAATATCATAGCTATTGTTGTAAAATGAAGCCAACATTACACCAATAACACAATAAGGAAATAAAAAAAATCAGAACAAGACATTCCAGTAAAGTTAGAATTAAACATAATTGTCTTAATATGCCTAAGATAAACGATGATAATGTCAAGGTTCAAATCTTAAAATCTATCCATAAATAACCAAGTTGATTTAGTTGTCACACTCTATAAGTAGTTTGTTGTAGTATAAAAATTTATCCACAAATGACCACCTCTCTAAACCATCAGTACCTAGGTTATTTTAAAGGGCCCGTGGTTTCCATGATTTGAATATGTGTTGATTTGTGGTGGTCATTGATTTCTTCTAGTTTAAAACTAAAAATACTCATTTTAATAATTCTCTTAAACTCTTATATATCATCACCCTAACCTCATATATCACTATAATGATTTCATTATTTGGGCCCTTAATTAAGTCATTTTTCCTGCTCTAGCTTTACATAACTTCATAAATAAGCAGCATCAATTTGTTTAAAACCCCTCTAACCATATTATATCTTAAACCCGCCTGAAATCATACAACATTCCTTCTTCTCCACACTAAAAATTAAAATCAATTCCAAGGATCTAGGTAGATGCTTTGTATGTGGAAGAACCTAAAGAAAGCAAAGTTTGCACTCAATCTAATACTAGAACTAAATTAACAATTGCAACATGCATGTTTACCCTCTCAAATTCTTCTTCTCCCTGTTTCTTCTTCTCTTATATTCTCAATTAGTCCATAGCTCAATTCCTCTATGTAAATGTCATGAAAATCACCCAAACCTAACCCTATTTTCAACATCTAGCTCACCGAGTGTGAAATTAGAGAGAGTAAAATAGATTGAACAAAAAAGCAGAAGAGAGAGAAAGGAATTAATCATAAAGTTGGCAAAAGCACCAGAAGGGATTGTTCGCACTGAAGGAAAGAACTGCGGGGGTGATTTTTGCCACTAGGAGGATGATTGTTCGGTAAAATTGGAAACCGAAGGGCACGAGGAGCGATTTTGGCACCAATTCAAAGTGAAATCCAAGGTCCATTCGATTTTGGCACCCTCCTTTTTCAAAAGCTAATGCAAACTAGTAAAGCATAAACATATCACCACCCTAACTTCAAATATCACCTAAATCTCATAAAATTCATAATGAAACCCCTATTATAAACCACTAACTCATCAAGTGTGAAATTAGAGAGGGCAAAATAAATTGCACCAAAGCAAATTTAGTTCAAGTGAAAATTACATGTTCAAATAAGTAATCAACGGAAGAATCAAAGGAAACTAACCAAAAAAAGTCACTGGGCATCAGGAACCATTGATGACATTGAAGGGAATAACAACAGAAGCGACTGTTGGCACCAAAAGGAAGAATTGCGGGAGTTATTGCTGGCACCAGAAGCGTGATTACTCGCTCAAAAACTTGAAATCGGAGGTCTTGTCGAAGTGATTTGGGCATGGAAGTGAAATCGAAGGTGTAGAATCACTAGTTGAAAACTGAAATCGAAGGTGACCGGGAGAAATTGATTTTGGCATGGAAGAGAAAAAAAAACCTAGATGAAGCGGTGGAGAGTTACTTTTTATAATTAATTTTTTTTCAGAGGATAAAGCGCGTATTTCTCCCGCCTACTAACCCGTGGCTAGTGAGGACCGCTGCATTTATTTAAATTTCAGATTTTATAAAACAACCACATCATATCCATAAAAATCGCCACTTTAGTCTCCCAAATGGACAATGGATTTATAATGGTGATTTAACCTTAAAACCACCACATAACTCGCTAAATAAAATAAACTGCCACAACCATCCGCTCCATCAACTCGTTTATGTAGTAGTTTTACCCCTTTGTGTTGCTGATTATATAACTAGACCTTTGGAGATGTGTAACCTGATGACCCCCCTGAACAGAGAGCTTTGTAACATCATCCGAAATGATGATCAATGATGATTCTTTCTTAGTTAGGGCATCCTATTCATTGCCTACTGTATTAAAAAAAAACATTGCATTACAAGTTGCAGTTAACAAATTATCCAATTACATTTAGAAAAGTCTTCTACAACAGTCAGAAAAAATATTCGTAACCATTCTAAGTAGCATTAGAATATGGACCTCATACATCTTGAATTAAATCAAAAGGTCGATGAATCAACAGACGGAAATCACCTAAATATACAGAGAATACAGAAAACATGTGCAATAAAACAACCAGAAAAAAAAGGCAACAAGACCACCTAAGTGGAACTACTCCCAAAAGTTGAACACGTCGGCGAAGAACGAAGTCAAGCACCACCAAACAGTTAACACAATACGATGTTGTACTAAGGGGAACAATATATACTATATCACTTGATTATGTTTTTTTTTATAATCCATCAACATATCTAAAATGACGGTATGATAAAATGACGCTATATTTATATGAATATAACACTACTAAGTGGCACATTATATTATGATTCATCAAACTATCTTACATCGACATCCATTCAAATTATACCACATTAGTTCTAACATGGTTAAGCTATATTAATTGTAATAATTGTAATGCTAATGACCCAAATGAAGCTTTATGAACAACTTACTTGGATAGTTGTCACAAACTCTTCCAGATCACTGTAATGTAATTGTCGAATGGTAGCTCAACTCATTCATTGTCTTCTGATGAAGACATAATACCAACAAGAGATCACCAACGAATACCAAAATTACTAACAAATGTGGTAGTATTTGTGTAGGGATGCTAATATGGTATTTATAGTAAGTTGTCACTAACATCGACTATACCTTTTACTAACTAAGAAAGCAGGTGTCGGTAAAACCTTCTCCGATGCCGAAAGTCGATGATGGAGACGTGTGTTTGCGATATGAAGCCGTGTCCTTAGCAAACTGGCATTAAAATGAAGGTAATTTGTGGAAACCACTTAGAGCAAGCCCAACAATTTTTGTAAAAATTCTCTAAAATAGATATCAAAATAGCAAAATCTCTAAATATACAGATTTCTACATTAACTATATAATATAATAAATACAAAATTTTCATTCTCTCCAAAACAATTAATGTTTTCCCCTATCTCTCAAAACAATTAATGTTTTCTCCGCTCTCTCCCAAAAATGGTGGATTCTAAATAAAAAATAAAAAAAAAGACGGTGAGCATTAAAATTTGGGTTATTTGCACAAATACCACTTTTTTGGTGTGGGTTTGCAAAAATACCACTTTTTGGAAAATTTGCACAACTAACATTGGTGGTATTTTTGCAAATAAAACTGGGAAGGGCTAAGCCGGTTGCAGGTTCCCACAAGGGGGAGAGAGGGAGGGAGATAGAGAACCACCACCAGATTGTCGGCGGCACTGTCGGCTGACTTGGACGATGGAGCCCCAGCGGGAGACTCCTCCGGCGCAGCGATCATTGGAGCGGGAGGTGAAACCGCCGACGTCGGAGAATCGGAGGCCGGAGCATCCGCTGGAGACGGAGAGAGAGATTCCGGCGCTGGAGCAGGTGCCGATGTGGGAGACTTGCCGAAGAGCTCATCGGGGAGGAGCACGCTGTCGACGGTGAAGATGACGACGGGAGGAGCGTCGAGCACTGTGGAGGCACCCACCACATCCTCCCAAATCGGCCAGGGAACCAGCCGGAATTCAAGCCACGACTCCACTGGTTCCACCATGGCCGCCACCACAAGCGCAGAGCCCAATAACGAGCAAAAGGAAGCGGGTCCGAGCCACCACTGACCAGATCTGATCGGCGATGGGGTTGGAGGGGTCGGCCTCGCAGGCACGCATCGCGAACGTCTTGCTCCCGACGAGGTCGCGGCCGGTCAGGAGCACTCGGCCTCCGCTCTCGCCGTGTGGGGCTCCATTGTTGAAGCTGTTGAAGCTCTCTGTGTGAAACGGCGATGGGGGGCCGAACAAGAGAATACCCACCAGATCTGGGAGATGAGCACCGCCAAATCCGGAAAAGCACCCACCACGGCTGCCACCACAAGCGCAGAGCCCAATAGCGAGCAAAGGGAAGCGGGTCCGAGCCACCACTGCCCAGATCTGACCAGCACCTCCGAGAGCGAGAGAGACAGAGATTGAGAGCGAGAGAGCAAGCGGCAGGTGAGAGAGAACAGGGACGAAGAAGACGAAGTAGAGAGCGAGAGAGCAAGCGGCGCCCACGCCTTCCACCGCCGCCGGCCTCGCCCTGGGGCCGGGCCGGACAGCCCCGGCGACGCCCACGAACCACCACTACAAACCAAGATAGCCGGTTTTAAATGCCTGTAATTTACATTTTTTTTTGGGCATAATAACCTAGGATAGCCGGTTTTGGGGGAGGGTTTACCTTGGCATTTTTGCAAATTTTTGGAAAAATTGGTATTCTTGCAAATTTTTCCAAAATGGTGGCATTTTTGCAAAGATTTTTGAAATTGTGGTATTTAGTGCTATTTCCTGTTAAAATTTTCCCTCTCTCCCAATCAATTAATGTGTAGAGTGAGTTTATTTTGCTACAAATATAGAGAAAAATATACCTTCTTTTCAAATTTCTCTGTTTTATAGAAAAGCAATTGGAGCAAAAAAAAAAGGCCCATTTTTTTTTTCAAATTCTTCATTTTTCTCTATTTGAGAGGAAAACACCAATTTTTTTTTGACAAAATTTGTGCCGCAGGCACAAATTTTCAACCTAATTAAAGCTCCGTTCAACCTTTTGTAAATTTTACAAAAGTGTCCACTTTAATACTTTCCGCTGCCTATTTGACGTTTTTACCCCTCCATCGTCTTTTATCGTTCTTCGTCCTCAACCCAGCATAAACTGGCCGGCGATCGTCCCTGTGGTATTACTGTCAGATTTCGACTGAATCTCCTTCAAAAGAGTGTTTATTGAAGTCGATTATTGCTCTTTCTTATCGTCAATGGCGGAAATCCCTGGTAGTTCAGGTGGTGAGTCTGCTTGAACCTTTCCCTGTTGGTTAGGGTTTGTTTTTCTGCGGTATATGTAGCTTTTTGGTCGACTTTTGACGGATTTTTGTGTGGTCTAGTGTTGGTTGGTGTCGTGATAGCAAATGCTGGAGTGTTGTTCTTTTTTTTAGTATCAAATATGCGATTTCTACTGAACAATTCTGCATGCTCCTATCGTTTTTCCTCTTCTGATATCTATGTTTTCCTTTTTTGTCGACTTTTGATGGATTTGTGTGTGTTCTAGTGTTGATTGGTGTCGTGATAGCAAATGTTGGAGTGTTGTTTATGGTTTTAGTAACAAATATGCGATTTCTACTGAACAATTCTGCATGCTCCTATCGTTTTTTCCTCTTCTGATATCTATGTTTTCGTGTTTGTCAGGTTCACTTACTGATTTAGTGAGATACAGAAGGCAATTTGATGTGAGTTTTTATTTTGATATTGATCTTTTTATCCTGTCTGTTTATATAGTGTTGTTTACTTATGTTGATATGCATTTATTTTTGACATTTTTGCTTGTTTTTAAACAGAACATTTCTTATTGTATTCCTGAGGATGAGTGGTTCCATTCTAGATCAAACAGATATTCTTATCCTGATGTTTGTGAACTCATCAAAAGTCATCTGTCGGATAAACACTATGAGATATTGTGCAATAGTTGTGTTGGGTGGGTGCTGACACAGGGAACCAATATGGTTTCTAACTTTCAGCTCATGCATCAGATTATGTTGCGTCGAGTTCCAACCAAAAAGAAGATGGAGTTGTGGTTTAAGGTTGATGGATTTTTGGCTCGGTTTTCTCTTGCTGAATTCCATGTTATTACTGGTCTTCCTTGTGAAGCTAATGATTGCAAACCACCCAAACATGTGTCTTCTCTTGATTTTTTTGGGGAGAATAAATGCTCTTATAAGGAGTTAGTACAACGTTTTAAATCCGAGAGTAAATCCTCAGAGAAGAAGTTGATTATGGCTAAGCTGCTTATTATTGAAAAGGTCCTATTATTCAGGAGATCAGAGTTTATCAGTGAAGAAAACTTATCCCTTGCTTGTGCTGAGAATGAGTTTGAAATTTACCCCTGGGGGAGAGCTTCGTACACGAAGTTGGTTACGACATTAAAGAATATAGATCTGGCTTATCGTCAGCATGGCAGACGTTTTTATGATATACATGGGTATAATCTTGCTTTCCAGGTAGTCTTTAATGTCGCATATTTATTGCTTGTTATCCATTTTGAAGTCTGTCAGCATATTTATTTCTTGTTATCATATCTCACTATTCTGGCTGCATATTTCAAATACTTTATGTTTTTTTGCAACAGTCATGGATTTTAGAAGCCTTCCCATCAATAGCTGCAAAAGTTGACTGTGATTTCAAAATGGTTGTTGGAGATCCATACTCTTTGCACTGGGAATGTAAGCTTAAACACGTATATGATTCTGCTTCTGCACTTTTTGATGATGAGCTGGTAAGTTTATGAGATATGTTTTGTAGTTGTTAGTGAATGAATTTAATATCTGTTTTAGGCACCATTGTCAGCTACTTTTTGTAAATTTGCGAAAATACCAGACACGTCAGAGGAAATTTGCAAAAACACCAGACTTGTCAGCAGAACTACATTGTTTGCAAGACTTTTAATTTTTTGGATCAGTAATGATTTTGTTTTGACACTGCTCTTGTTTGTTTTTTGTTATTTATATATATCTTAACAAGTAGGAACCAAATTATTGCATAAGTGTCAGTATATTTTGATTTAGATCACATGTCAGCAGGGTAATAGATTGTCATTTAAATATAATTGCATAAGGAAGGTTTGGATGTGCATATTCATTTAAATATTATTGCATAACATATAATTCCACTTTATCATTAAAAGCTAGTAGGTGCACATCTTTTAGTTGGCTTAGTCATTTTATGTCAGCAGTCCCAAAGTTTTGCATAAATATTAAAGGTTATTAGCATATTTGTTGTTTTGTTGTAAATATCCGTGCTTTTAATAATATATTTCCTCTATTTTTGTGTAGGCACCATTTTTCCCTATTTATGGTCAATTTGCAAGAACACCAGGGATGGTTTATAGTGAAGAAGTTGCTGATGAAAGAGTTGATGACATTGCTCAACCTGTCTTCCCCAAGCTGGATGGTGTTCTGTATGAAAGTTATCGATTGCGTACAAATGCGTATAATGACAGGTTCATACGCAATGATGCCTTAGCTGTTGTCGTTGGGAATGACGCCGTAAATTTGGTCAACAAACAGGATGTTGTAAATGATTCTGCTTTAGATGCTGTTGTTGGGATTGATGGAGTCAATTCGGAGGTAAAACTTGATGTTGTTCATAAAGGAAAGAAGATGACATCATTGAGAAGGGGTCGGTCTGCAGGTACTTTTCATTCCTCCCTTCTTTTGGCTTTAGAGGATAAGAAATCAATTAAGAGGAAAGCCACTAATATGCGGAAGAAGAAAGATTCAGGTAAGAAGGTTCGATTTCTAGATGCTGAGACAGATGTGCTAGTCAAAGAGTCTGTTATACCTGTTGTTGCTTGTGACAAGGTTGACCCAGTGATTGAGTGTCAGAAGTTTGTACATGCGAAGATTGTGTATCACCGTGTGAAGAAGAGGAATACAGTTGATAAAGAGTCTAGGAATGTATTCTATTCAGAATCTGCTGAGAAGTCTGTATCTTTGCAAGTTGCTTCGACTGCAGATATGTTGGCCCTTGATGGACTATCTAACGAAAAGGGTGATGTGTTTTGTTCTGATCGTGATACTGGTGGGGTACATGACGATGTTGTTGACTCTGAAACTGGGGGTGCTCTTGATGATGACTTTGGGGGAACCCATTCTGTTGACTCTTCTGGGTCAACTGTATCTCCTATTGGGTCTCCTCATGCCCATGTTAATTCATCGATCTGGTCCAGAGAATCAAGACATACCTTTGGGAGTTGATTCTGACGCAAAAAAAACTGTTGTTTGTTTTGATGATCCGATTGATGCTTCAATTCCTGAAGTTGAGACCGATTGGTATGTACCCAGAAATGGGTGTGGTGTGGGGCTGTCATCTCCCAAAAAAGGTGAAATACGGGATGAAATGGGTGATCTTCCTTTTATATTTGATGCTAATGCTCCTGCCCCTGTAATTGATAGTTCATCTCAGGTGGTGCAAGAAATTTTTAGCCGTCTAAACGAGTTAGCTGTTAGTGTAGGAGAAATTAAGACCTCTATGGGGAAGTTAGATGAGATTATTAACATGTTTTCTGTTTTTGGGGAGAAGTTCACTTCCCTTGAGAATAAGGTTGCAACGCATACATGTACAGTTGATGTATTCCAGCCAGTGCATTCCATACCAAAAAATGATGCGGGTACTACAGTTAATGACGACGTTTTCTCTGATATACTGGCTGATTCGCCTGTTGCTCACGGAATTGTTTCCGATTTCAATAGAGTAGATGAAGTAGGTATTCCAAATGTTGATCTAAATTTACCCTCTAATGAAATGTCATCTGAGTTTGGTGTAATACCTGAAGCTGACATTGAAGGCAAGCGTCGCATTGACGTTGATGATTTGAATGATGTTCACCCCGAAGTTGATGGGGGAAATTCTGATGTGAAAGAACCGAAAGTAGTTATTGGGGATGCAGGCCTGATGGATGTTGATGTCATTCCACCAGAAAGTGACTTTGGCGGGTCGCATTGTACTAACACTGATCCACAGTGGTTGCAAATTGCATGTCCTGCCACTGAATATGATGGTGTACGTTCTGATATGGAGGATTTGATTAACCCTTGTGTTGGAGGTGATAAAGATGGTGATGTTATTACATTAATTGGATCAGAAGGATGTGCTATTAATCCTTGCTTGGATGAATCTGATGCTGTATGTCCTCCATCTACCACTGTTGATGTTAAGTTGGTACCCTTTTCAATCACTATTGCTTGCGATGTAGATAAAAACAATGTTGACATCTCTCTACCGGGGGTGGGTGTTGGAGATGCAAATAGTCTTCCTGCTGCTGACATATATACTAATGCTGACATTTCATTGGGGGATGTCATAGGTTGTCAATTTTATTCCACTGAGCAGGAATCTTATGCCGTTCGGACTTGCTTTGATTTGAAGGGGAACGGTGAAGCTGGGGATTTGAATGAAGCTCCTAAAGAAGATGTTGATGCAGATCGCCCTCAAGGGGATGCACAGAATGAAGCTCAGCATGAAGAGTCTGATGTCAAAGAAACAAAAGGAGGTAGTGAGGATGCCTGTGGCACTACTGTCGATGGGAAACCAATTGAAAGTGGAATTATTGATGAACATCGCCCTCAGGGGAATGCACAGTGCTTAACAATTGTGTGCGTTGACACCCTAATGTCATCAGATTTTAATGTCTTATCTGGTGCTGACATCCATAGCAAGTGCAGTGATGATGTTGGTGAGTTGAATGCTACTGAGACTGAATTTGATGACAAAATTCCTGATGTGAAAGAACGAACTGAATATATTGAGGTTGAACATGAAGTGGGAGGCTCTGATATTCAGGATTCAATTAATGGTTGTACGGGAGGTGATGAAAAGGATGACGATATCAGAATAATGGGATTTGAAGGTGTTAATACAAAGTTGGAATCAGATGATTCTGATGTTCTGTGTCCTCCTTGTAATGCTGTTGCAAATGCTTGTGATATGTCATTCTCTCCATCTATTGTCATCATTGAGGTTCTTTTGTCATTAAAAGATGCTGTTGAGGGTGGTCTGTGTGATGTGAAGGATAAGGTCGTTGGCGAGGCAGATGGGGTTGGTAAGCCTTCTGACATCTCTTCCACGGAAGCTGGTGATGCTTCTTTAAAGGGCCCTGCTTCTTCTATTCCGTGTGTAACAGACAGTCTTGTTATATTCCCAGACAATTATGTCCCATCACGCTCTGTTGATTGGGATTCATATGCAAAGGATCCTATTATATTAAGTGACATTGAAAAATTAAAGCAAGCCAACACCATTCCTATGGACAGTAGATTTTTGTTCGGCCCCCCTGTACAAGAAAACGAAAAGAAATTGGCACAGTACAATGCCAAGAAGTCACTGATCAGCCGCGAGGATCATCAGTTTATGTATTCCATTATAAAGAGCAAACGGTATTTTTTTTTTGCCTATATTATTCAATTACCTCTAGATTAATATGCTTTTATTATTTATTACTCTCTCTATGATTGTTGTAAAGTTATCCGTATTGTATATTCCTTCTCAGGGATTTTTCTGTTTGTACTCCTTCTGGACGGTTTGGGAAATCATTTTTCCACAATATTATAAGCAGGGGCAAGTGGTTGGATTCAGAGGTAAGAACTGCTTACATCAACCAAATATGGGGATGTTTTCTCTTTTTATATGCTTAACAGTGGTTTGTTTTTACAGAATCTTGAAGCGGCGTTCTACTATATAAGGAAACGAATTTCTGAAGAAGCGGACAAGTATAAAGATTGTGTTGTGGTGGATTGGCTTTTTGCCGTTAAGTACTGGCCTTCATATGCTGAAGATTTTGTGGAAGATGATAATGTTGACAGATCTATTGAGGCTTATTTCACAAGCGATTGTCCTGACAAGTATCCTAAAGCCTGGGCGTCAGCAAAGAAGATTTATACACCCTTCAATATTCACAACTTGCATTGGGTAGCCTTGGAGATACTAATTGATGAAAAGGTTATAAATGTGTATGATTGCAATGTTTCTGGAATTGCTGCTGGTTTACTTGCCCACTATCTGCAACCTATTACTAAGTGGCTTCCAATCCATTTGGTGAAAGCTGGTGTGTACGAAAATTTCACCTCATCCCCCTTCAAGTTAATCAAGGTGCCTGATTTACTTCACGATCGTTCTTCGTAAGTGTTCTTCCTGTCTTGTAATACTTTTATTAATTTTTATCATATATTACAATTTTTGACCTGGTTATTTCCCTCTTATTGTGTATTAATTGCAGGTCTGCTTGTGGGGTGTTTGTAGTAAAAGCAATTGAAGCGCTTATTTTTGGAGGAGATGTGAAGGCAATCACAAATGAACATCTCTTTCGATATCGAGAACTTATGTGCGTAGATTTGATAAAGGAGCGATGGAGCTTTATAATGTAAATATGTTTTGTCATTAGACATATATTAGGTGTGTTGTCAACTTTGTATTTTCATTCAAGATTCTGTATTTTGAGGAGTTTATATTTTAAAACAGCAGTCACTTGTCAGCAGCGCATCAATTTGTTATAATTTTTCAATTCATTTGAAGAGGGTAAGCAACCTTTTTGCTGTCTAAATTATTTCAATCTAATATAGACATCACATTGCAATTAACCATTGGAGATTGGTATCTTAATATATTAGATTTAGCTAACTGTCTCTATGTCATCAGTGTCAATTTATGCATATTTTAATATTATATCTGCATATTAGTCAAATGTGGTTGCATATCAGTAAAATATTGTTGCATATCTAGTACAATGTCAGCAGAACAACCTGTTGATATACTATTTTAGTTTGTTGCTATAGACAAAGCAAGGCCTTGCCATCCATATTCATTAAAAGTTAGGACCATACCATCTCAGTGCATTTTAGCATTAAAACTCACTTATCTAATACCTTATACGTGATGTAGTTGTTATACATATCACATGTCAGCAGTGTATTAGATTTTTATATTTTTTCAATCCATTTAAAGGTGTGAAAGTAAACTGTTGTTGTGTATCATCATTAGAATCCTTTTGACCATAACCCATGCATTTAAGCATTAAAAATCAGTAACCTACTATGCTAGATGTAGCAAAGTCTGTATATGTCATCAGCATCAACTTGTGCATATTTAAATCTTACTTTTGCATATCAGTCATATGGGGTTGCATATTTTAATATTACCTTTAATTGGGTTGCTGGGTGGAACCCCACATTACCCCGGGAGACCCCCGTGTTTTTTGGGTTACGGTCGGAAAAAATTTCCGGGTCCCAAAAACTTTCGTTCGTCTGGGTTGGGTTTTCGGGTCGAGTTATGTTCTAACAAATCTAATAGTAGGTCATTGGGTATAATTATTAGTAATGTTATTGGGCTTCATCCTAATTTGTAAAACGAAGGCCCGGCCCGACCCACATCTAAAACGAAGGCCCGGCCCCGCCGGCGTTTCATCTCCCTCCATTTTCCCCTTTATTACGGTTGTCAGAGATTGTTCTTCATCCACTCTCCACAGGCATTTGCTGTTTCGGCCGAGTAATCTTCATCCATCGGCGTTTGAGTTAGTCTTCTTCTTCCAAAAGGGGTTAGATTGTAGTTGTTGTTTCTGTTCTAGTTTCGTATTTTATTTTTTCGAGTTAAAGTGATCCGATTATAAAGTTATTGTCTTTTGATTGTTTGTTTTGTAGGGTTTTCGTCGTCAATGGCAGCGCACGCGCACGCGGTTATGGACCAAGGGTTTCACCCCAGTGTTGGCCATTTTTCTGTAATGATCTTTCCCTTGCCGTCTCTAGATTATGGATTCGGTGAAGTTCGGTTGTCCATCCACTCCGATTACCATCCGGAGACCCTTGAGGAACACTATCTCTGGAATGGGATGCCATGGACTCTACAGGACTGCCATATAAGGTTGGATCATGCGGGAATCCCAGCGGTTGTTCGATATCAGTTAGGAAATGAGATGCTAAGTGATTTCACGAGGTCATGGTTTCAGCCAGACGCTGATTTGGTGGAGTATGGGTTGTGCCCTAACATCGACTTTAATTTGTACTACACGGAATTCGCTGAATCGGATTCCAGCTTGGACTCTGACTCCGACACGGAGCTTCCTATGGAGGTTCCTGTGGAGTTTGAGTATGAGTATGAACATCATCCAGCCCCAGCAGACGTTGTCGCAGCCCTTCGAGAGGTTTATGATCTAGAGCGGGATGAGGACGATTGTAGCATCTGTCGCCAGGTGATGTCGGAGTCAATGCCTGTGATAGTCCTGCCATGCACACATTTCTTTCACCCAGTTTGTATTAGACAATGGCTGACTGTTCAAAGTTTTTTCCCCTTATGTCGATTTGCAATGTAACTGTAGTTGTAATGAATAGTCGACGTAATTAGAAGTTAGCGTTTAACTCGTCTGTTGCTGTAGTATCGGCATTGTAGCCCTTTTTGTCTAGGATCAGCATGGCAGGAAAAGACTATGTATTCTAACACTTTTGTGGTAGTTGTGTAAGGGAAGATGTAGTATTTGTTGTTAGGACTTGTGTTAAACATATTTAATGAATGAATGGAATTCTCTGTTATCGTCAGTAACTTATTATGATAGATTTAGCTAAGTCTCTATATGTCATCAGCATCAACATATGCATATAATAATCTTAATATTGCATATCAGTCACATGTGGTTGCATATCAGTAAAATGTAGTTGCATATCATAATTTTACACACGAAATTAATTTGCCTTAGTTGCACATCACCCTATGCATCTTTTAAATTTGGATTGAAGGAGCAGAAACTCTATTAAATTAAATCTAAATTTGTACCCTAGGCATATTTTAAATTTGGATTGAAAGATCAGAAACTTTATTAAATTAAATCTAAATTCGTACCATTGGCACTAATTATTATTTTTAAGGTAAGATGTGAGCAGAGTAACAGATTTTTACAAATTTTGAAGTCATTCTTGGAGAGAAAGCAAGGATTTCATGATCATAATCATTAAAAGCTATCAGCACAACATCTCAGTGCATTCTAGTATGAAAATCCACAAATCTAATACCTTAGATGGTGTGCAGTCTTTATATGTCATCAGCATTAAAGTTTTTACTTAGTTATACAGGGTTTCGTAGCATATCTGTGGTTTATTTCTGATTTATGTCTTTTAATTCCTCTTTGAAGATTGTTTTCCAAGATAAATAACTTTATTATATTGAATCTACATTCCTGCTTTTGGCAAAAATTCTGTTTTTTTTAAGCCAAATGTCAGCAGTATGACAGATTGTTATATTACTTCAATTCATCACAAAAGACACACACCATCTCAGTGCATTTTAGCAATAGAATTCACATATCTAACACCCTAGATGGGGTGGAGTTGCTATATATATCACATGTCAGCAGAGTAGCAAATTGTTATATTAATTCCATCTATTTAAAGGTGGGAAAGCAAAGTTTTGTTGTGTATCATCATTACAATCTTGTAGAATATCACCTTGCATGAAAGCATTAAAAATCAGTAACTTATTATGATAGATTTAGCTAAGTCTCTATATGTCATCAGCATCAACATATGCAAATAATAATCATCATATTGTATATCAGTCACATGTGGTTGCATATCTGTAAAATGTAGTTGCATATCATAATTTTACACACGAAATTAATTTGCCTTCGTTGCACATCACCCTAGGCATATTTTAAATTTGGATTGAAAGATCAGAAACTTTATTAAATTAAATCTAAATTCGTACCCTTGGCACTAATTATTATTTTTAAGGTAAGATGTCAGCATAGTCACAGATTTTTAAAACTTTTCAAGTCATTCTTGGAGAGAAAGCAAGGATTTCGTGATCATAATCATTAAAAGGTATCAGAAAAACATCTCAGTGCATTCTAGTGTGAAAATCCACATATCTAATATCTTATATTATATGCAGTCTTTATATGTCAGCAGTATTAAAGTTTTTATTTACTTATACAGGGTTTCTTAGCATATTTGTGTTTTATTTCTGATTTATCTCTTTTAATTCCTTTTGAATGTTGGTTTCCAAGAGAAAGAACTTTGTTATATTGAATTTACATTCTTGCGTTTGGCAAAAATTCTGTATTTTTTTTAAGCCAAACGTCAGCAGTATGACAGATTGTTACATTACTTCAATTCATCACAAAAGACACACACCATCTCAGTGCATTTTAGCAATAGAATTCACATATCTAACATCCTAGATGGGGTAGAGTTGCTATATATATCACATGTCAGCAGAGTAGAAAATTGTTATATTAATTCCATCTATTTAAAGGTGGGAAAGCAAAGTTTTGCTGTGTATCATCATTACAATCTTGTAGGATATCACCTTGAATGAAAGCATTAAAAATCAGTAACTTATTATGATAGATTTAGCTAAGTGTCTATATGTCATCAGCATCAACATATGCAAATAATAATCTTAATTTTGCATATATCAGTCACATGTGGTTGCATATCTGTAAAATGTAGTTGCATATCATAATTTTAAACACGAAATTAATTTGCCTTAGTTGCACATCACCCTAGGCATATTTTAAATTTGGATTGAAAGATCAGAAACTCTATTAAATTAAATCTAAATTCGTACCCTTGGCACTAATTATTATTTTTAAGGTAAGATGTCAGCAGAGTCACGGATTTTTAAAACTTTTCAAGTCATTCTTGGAGAGAAAGCAAGGACTTCATGATCATAATCATTAAAAGGTATCAGCACAACATCTCAGTGCATTCTATTGTGAAAATCCACATATCTAATATCTTAGATTATATGCAGTCTTTATATGTCAGCAGGATTAAAGTTTTTATTTAGTTATACAGGGTTTCTTAGCATATTTGTGGTTTATTTCTGATTTATCTCTTTTAATTCCTTTTGAATGTTGGTTTCTTTTCGGACATTACCTTGCATTTAAGCATTAAAAATCAGTAACTTATTATGATAGATTTAGCTACGTCTCTATATGTCATCAGCGTTAACTTATGCACGTAATAATCTTAACATTACATATCAGTCATGTGGACTTGCATATCAGTAAAATGTAGTTGCATATCATAATTTTTCACCTGGATAAAATAAATTCCACTTAGTTGCACATCACCCTAGGCATATTTTGGATTTGCATAATCATATCAAGCCAGTAAGAACTTTATTAAATTGGATCTAAATTCTTGGCTTTTGGCAGTAATTATGATTTTTAACTTAAAATGTCAGCATATTAACAGATCCTTATAGTAATTTAATTCATTATTAGAGACAACTTAAGGCTTTGATGTCCATAAACATGACAACTTTAGAAGCACACCATCTCAGTGCATTTTAGCATTAAAATATACAAATATAATACCTTAGACAATATGCAGTGTATATGTCAGCAGCATCAATTGTTGTCTTTGTATTTTTTTTTTAAAGGAAAAAATTAGGGAAAACCAAAATACAGTAAAAATAGAAGATTATTAGTGGTGGGGGTGGGGGGGATGTATTTGGTGCTCTGTCAATATAAAGTAATTGGGAAACCGCCCTCCTTAATAGATGTAATAATTAGAGTTATTCTTTTCCTAAGAAATAAATCTGATCTAATTAGTACAGTTATTGGGGAATGGAAAGGTTACAATACATTGAGAACCCGCCCTTTAAAAACGGGTGACATCTTGTTGATGGTGGAAGTTGGATAACCGCTTCTCTCTTCCTATATAATGAGACACTCACCCCTTTGTTTCTATCCATCACAACATCTCCTGGCCATTTTTCCTCTCTCTCACACCATCTACTGAAACCCCATTCCTTCCATTTCAATTCCAAAAATGGATTATCTTTTCTACCCTCTATCCCTAATGGAGGACTACTATAAGACGTGCGACGAACTAGACAAAACTAGATACCCAGGGTATCATATGTCCCTTCTTGAAGATGCTGCTGAGACCAACACTGCCGCCAAGAGGAAGGATCTGCTCAATGCGCTTGAGCAATTTCAAGTTTTCTACTACAGCCTCTACCAGGAGAAAGATCACATCTCCTCTATGATCAGGCGGGCCCTTGCAGATGACGATCAGACGACTGCTCAGGCTGTAAGTCTATTCTGTTTTACATAATATTAGTTAATAAGTAGTTAAATATTTAACTTTTGCATTTAAAAATTATTGTAGAATCAAGCAAAATTGCCGGACCTTGAGGAGCAGATGCAGATGTTCAGGGTCAACGTGTTTGTGACGATTGAGCAGATATATGAACTGGAAAAGAAGAGGCACGAGAAGATCGCCGCCTTCCTTGGGAATTAGATTATTAGATTTCTGTTCATGTTATTTTATTATTATGAAACAATATTTGTGTTATTTTTATGTTTTAACATAAGTTCTGTTGGTTTTCAAACAATATAACTGTCATTGCTTCTATTACTGTAATGTTTTATAATTTACCTCTTTTGTTTTATTTTTCTGTTATTTTACATTTCTGTTTTTTTTTACTTTTTTATGGATTATCAATAAGTTTAACGTTTAGTATATTTTATCTTTTCTAACATCTAAAATGTCTTTGTTCCAAACCAGAAATTATTCATCATATTTAAGTTAATAATGCACCATTTTAAACAAATGGTAATGATTATGGTAGATTCGAGAGTCTAAATACAGTTTTATTTGGGGTTGCATATCAACACATAATATGTGCATATTCAATAGTTTATGTACTGACACCCCTCTCTCACACATCTTATATTGGCAATCATGTTAATATTCGTGATCCATTTGCAAATTGACACAACCCCCCCAAAATAAATGTGATTGTAAATGGAAAACCAACGGAAATATATTAAAAAAAGACTATCATTAAAAGGGGGGTGTATGTATTACTGTACTTAATAGAAGTAATTATTACTACTACTGTCTGTATTCCTTAATAGAAGTAAATGTTACAGTACATTTAGTCTTTATTACTACAGTAGATATAAATCTTATGGATAAATGTAAAGGTTAAATTACATTGGGAAACCGCCCTTTAAGACTAGTGACATCTTGTGGATGGGGGAAGTTGTATAGCCATCTCTGCCTATATAAAGAGTCCCTCACTCATCTGTTATCATCCATCATTAAATCACCTGATCCTTTTTATTCTCTCTCACCATCTTTGAAACCTCATCCCTTACTTTTCAACTCCAAGAATGGATTACTTTTTCTATCCGACCACCATGATAGAGGAGTACTATAAGATGTGCGATGATCTGGATAAAGAACGATACCCAGGGTATCAAATGCCACTGCTTGAAGAGGCGGCCCAGACTAATACAGTAACCAAGAGAAGGGATCTGTTGGAAACGATCGTTGTTTTCCAGGGTTTTTACTTTGAACTCTACAAGGAGAGAGGTCACATCTCTTATTTGATCAGGAGGGCCCTGAAGACGGCGACCAGAACGGTGCTGAGATGGTAAATCTATTATGTTTTACATAATATTATTTAATAAGTAGTTAAATATTTAACTTTTTCATTAAAAAATGGTTGTAGAATCAAGAAAGATTAGAGGAGGTGGAGGAACAGATGAAGGAGTTCAGGATTAATATATTTGGGACGATCGACGAGGTTTATGCAGAAGAGAAGAAGAGGAAGGAGAAAATCGCAGCCTTCCTTGCCAACTAGATGATTATCTTTCTGTTTTTTGTTATTTTGCGGTTATCAAACCATATTTCTGTTATGTTTTGGGCTTAGATGTATGTACTTTTGCCACTTATGTAACATTATGCCTGCTGGTGAACCTATTACTTAATGTTGTACTTTTGCTGCTTATCAAACATTATGCCTGCTGGTGAATCTATTACTTAATGTTTTATATTTTAACTCTTATGTTTTATGTTTCTGCTATTTTATAACTCCATCTGATCATATTTAAAAGGTATTTTAAAGAGAGTTATTCAAACTTCATTGCATATATAATCGTTTTCATATTCTTCCTTTAAATCTCATGTTAAATACCTTGTTAGACCTATCAGAATGTTTTTCAAACTTGCCAAGAAAGCTTTCTTATTTACTCTTTAAATCTGTTATTAAATATCTTTCATTTAAAAATATGCAATGATTTTGGTAGATTCGAAAATCTTACTGTACTACTTTTATTCAATACCTATGCAATGTAGTTTTGGTTTTTTTTAAGAAGGATGAGACATTTACTTTTATCACACTCAATCAGTTTTCTTGCATAAGCAGTATTTGAATTTGCATATTAATACATAATATATGCATATTTAATATAATAATTCCATTTGCAAATTGACACATACCCAAAATGACAAAATAAAAGAAAATTGTGTAAACTTCCTAGAAAATTTAAGATTTCTTATCAGATCCATTCCCTTCAAACATTATAATGATAGGAGGGAGTATTATTAACTTTTATAATTGAAATTGCAATTTTTAACTAGAAAAGCACCAATTAAAAGGGCATTATAGACCTTTGCCAAACTAGTTGCATATCCTCTCATTTCAGGTATTCAATCAGTTTCTATTCTTCCCAAACAAACATCGCCTCTCCTTATTGATATCAAGTTGGATTTTGTTATGTGTTTTGTTGGTTGGGAACTTACAGAACACAACTGGATGCTTGCATATCAGGCGATTTTTACTGCATATGATGTTTAAATATGTGTACTTGTTGAAAAAGGAAAACAGGAATTTTTTAACTGTTATATTAATGATATAAATATAAGATGATACTATCAGTACTGATAGCATGCATTTAGGTAGGCATAATAGGTTGCATTTAGCTTAGTTAAGATGCATTTCATGGATGGATTAAGCATGATTTGCATATTAGTTCTCTATGTTGTCGGAGTCGGAATCTACACGTTTTTATTGATTATTTCAGGTAATGGTAGATCCGAGGAGAAGACATGAGTTGATAACGCATTTGATGAGAATGTCTAGTTGATCGAAGAAGCTTACATGAAGATCTCAAGAGGTCCTGAGAAGAAGAAGCGAACCTAAACGAAGAACAAGTCTGCAGAAGTTGTCGCCAGACATGCTGAACTTGTTTTGCACTTTCTGGAGGCCTCGGTTGTCCGATCGACTATTATGACCATGCGTTGGAAAGCTCTTTCAGAGAGCTACAACTTTCATGTTGACGTCAAGAGCTAATTCGAGACGGAATTTTCGGGAAAACCCAATGCAGCGGCCGCCGCATAGTTTGCTGCGCCCGCCGCCAGGGGCGGTATTCATGATGCGCCCGCCGCTTATATGCTGCGCCCGCCGCAGCTGCCGTCAACGCGCAGCGTTTTTAGAAAAAAAACCCTAGATGTTCTAATTTGTTTTGAGGGCCGACTTGGATGTCTTTTAGGCCGACTTTTATGTTATTTTTCAATACTTGCATTCTATTCTTACGTTCTATCAGACAATTAGAGAGAGAGCGATGTTCGCCATGGGCGACTAAACTCTCTTCGTTCTACTTGCAATTTGAAGCTTTGTTTGGATTGATTGTGAGTTTCTGAATCTTGTTCCTTATTTCCTATATTGAATGCTTCAACTTATTTGTGCTTGATTGCTTATTGTTTTGTTCTATCTTGTCTGACCAACTAGTTAGATCAATTCAATTGCTAGGGTTTTGTAGATTTCTGGTTACGAACCTTAACCCAAGTAGCAAACTTGTTCCTTTAGGGCTGGTTGAACTATTTGAATGAGTAGGAAGTTGAATGTGTTGTTAAATCCCTCTTTAGGGACTGCAAATACCTTGGCTAATCTCTGAACTTAAAGCTATCAATTGGGTTAAATCCTTCTTTAGGGACTGTTCGATTGATAAGGGTTGCTAGGACTGGTTGGACTAGTAACTATATTAGGTCGGGACAAGGGCATTCATAGGAAGACTAAAAGGACAAGAGGAAGTTACAATATCAATTCAAACAAATAAAGTGGATAGTTGTAGGTAGAGCGATCTTCTCTAATTTGTTTTGCATTATTTGTTTTTATTTTATTTTGTTTTCTTTTCAATCTCAATCAACCAAAACCCCCCCTTTCTACTAATTGGTAAATACACATTGCTGAGAAATACTTGATTCTCTGTGGGATCGACCTCTTACTTGCTTGCTATACTAGTTTGTAGGTTTGAGTTTTATTTTGATACGGTTTATGCGACTAAAAACCGTCCATCAAATTGGCGCCGTTGCCGGGGAATCAAGTTTATTTCTTTGTTTTGTGTATTTATTAATTTTTGTTTATATATCTAACTTTGTTGTGAACCTATCTTACGGTTCACAACATCCTTGCTACTAACTTTTTCAAGATGTTGAGATTAGCGCAGTTTGAAGGTGAGAACTTTCACCAATACTTCAGGAGATTGCATGAGTATGTTGACGACCTTGGTTCATGGGGTTATCAATTCAGCATCCGGGATATGATTATGTGCATAATTGATGGGATGACTGTTGAGACACGAGCGCTAGCTGAGCACCTAAGTAACGGAGGCCTGAAGCGGTTAGGAGGATTGTCGGGGTTGTGGGATTTTTTCTGTTATATGGATTACCATGTTGCACAAGAAGAATTGCTCACCATGTCTCCTCCGCCAATGAAGAACTCTGTCACATACCTGGAGGATCCATTCCATAGCCTTACACAGAGGTTGCAAGAGCAAGCTGAGACTCCTGAGAGTAGTAAGAACTTGGAGAATCAGTTGAACAAACTCATTCAAATTTTAAGTGCAAAACGTGAGAAGGAAAGGGGCTTAGAAGAAGGAGTTGAAGTCATAACGGAGGGTGAAATTTTTGAGGAGCGGCAACCGTCGCAGGAGGGCGGCGATCACCGTACTGCTACTAATGAGCCCCCATCGACTTCCCTTGATTTTGAGAAACCCACCCCACCACCCCTTGAGTCTTTAAAGGATGAAAGAATGGAAGATCCTATCGAAATCATTACACTTAGTTCATTCCCTCCTATGTGGTTTCAACATGACAATGACATGCCGAATGAGGAGGAATTGGTTGCAGACAACGATAGTTTCTTAGATGATGGAGGAGATGGTCTAGTGCTTCCTGGCTTGGAATCTCATGAGTCGACGCATGAGGTTACATGTGATGTGTCTCCTACTCTATCTGCAACATCCATTCTGAGCTTGTCCATTGATGAACCAAGTCTAGAGCCATCCACTGAGGCTCAAGAGATAATAAAGGTAAACTTTTGCAATCTTAAAGGTAATGGTGATTATGTTGATCCTTTTGATTGCTATTTTGAAAAGCCACCAGCGGAACTGTGTTGGTGGTATCATATTCCTTCTGCAGAGAGTCATGCTAGACTCTTTGATAGATTGAAAGGGTTCGTGAGTTCCACATTTTATGCTTTCAATTTATTGTGCTATGATGTGCCTTGTAAGATGTGTGCACAGGAATATGATAGGCTACTGAGGGCCTTGACGATGTCTGAGAGATAAGGTCTTGAGATTGAGAATAAGTCAAGCCAATGACATTAAAGAAAGGCGTTTCTCGGGAGACAACCCGAGGTAAGTTTTTCTTTCTTTCTTTTTTTTTTCTTTTCCTTCACCCTGATTATATTTGATTTACTTTTCTTGTCTTTATTGTTTCATTGAGGACAATGAAAACTTTAAGTGTGGGGGAGAGGAATTATGTATATATAGATGCATATAGGAAATCATATTTAAATTTTTGCATCATGTTTAAGTTTCTGTGTGAGATTCTAGAATTGATGTAAAGTCCTCCTTAGGGTTTCCATTCATTGACATAACATATATATAGGTTACAAAGGTTTTGGGCCTTAATGGGCTTTTGACCCACTATACAATAATAAGACCTATGTAATCTATCAAACCCCCGCAGTCGAAACTGGAGGGGCTCGTACAGTGAGACTGGAGCAAAAATCAATGAACAACTGTCGAGGTAAACCCTTGGTGAATATATCAGCGTACTGATATGAGGACGGGACATGTAGAACGCGAACATGTCCTATGGCAACCTTGTCCCTGACGAAGTGGAGATCAAGCTCAATGTGCTTCGTGTGTTGATGTTGGACCGGGTTGCTAGCCAGATAGACTGCAGAGATGTTATCAGTGTAGACCAGAGTGGCCTTCATAAGAGGGCAACGGAGCTCAAGCAGAAGATTGCGGAGCCAAGCGCACTCAGAGACAACGTTGGCAATGCCCCTGTATTCGGCCTCAGCGCTGGAGCGAGACACGACGGACTGACGCTTGGCCGACCACGACACAAGGGTGTCGTTGAGGAAGACACAGTAACCAGACGTAGAGCGACGCGTGTCAGGACAACCACCCCAATCCGCATCAGTGTAAGCAACAAGGTCAAGCTTAGAGGAAGGAGTGATCGTGGTGCCGAGCTCGAGTGTGCCGCTGATGTACCGAATGATCCGCTTTAAGGCATGAAAGTGGGGTTCCCTGGGTGCATGCATGAACAAGCAGATCTGCTGAACGACGTAACTGATATCAGGTCTGGTGAAGGTGAGATACTGAAGAGCACCAGCAAGGCTCCTGTACAAAGTCGGATCATCAACCAACGGACCAGAGTGAGTGCTGAGCTTGTTGGATGTATCGACAGGGGTGGCGACCGGATTGCAATTACTCATCTTAGCCCGAGCAACAATTTCAGCAGCATACTTACTCTGTGAGAGAAATAGGCCAGACGAATGCCGCTGAACAGCAACTCCCAAGAAGTAAGACAACGGACCCAAATCTGACATAGCGAATTCAGCACTTAGCTGTGAAATAATCGACGTCCGAAGCACATCAGAAGAGGCGGTGAGAATGATGTCGTCAACATACAGTAACAGAAATGCCATGTCGGAGCCTCTGCGATAGATGAACAGGGACGAATCCGAGCGGCTGCCAATGAAACCCAAGCGGAGCAGATGCGAAGCAAAGCGCTGGAACCAAGCACGTGGAGCCTGTTTCAGACCATACAGAGAGCGCTTCAGGAGACAGACGTGTTTAGGACGATCGACATCAGTAAATCCCGGCGGCTGAAACATGTAGACTGTCTCATTCAGGTGACCATGCAGAAAAGCGTTCTTGACATCCAGCTGATGAATGGCCCATTTTCGCGACAGAGGTAAACTCAATACCACTCGGATAATGGCAGGCTTGACCGCGGGGCTGAAGGTCTCATCACAATCAATACCTACCTGCTGGGATCGACCGTTGACGACAAGACGTGCTTTATAGCGCTCCAACGTCCCATCAGAGCGGAACTTGTGACGAAAGAGCCACATACAGCGAACGACGTTCGCCGCTGGAGGGCGAGGGACAAGAACCCAGGTACCATTCTTTGTAAGGGCCCTGTATTCGTCGAGCATAGCCGCCTGCCAATTCGGGTCGAGGAGGGCTGTTTTGTGGGAGGTGGGGATGGGGGAGAGGGAGGTCTGGGAGCCGGGAAGAACGGGGGCGGCGGGTGCAGAAGCGGCGGGCGCCGCTAGGGAGGAGGAAGGCGCGGCGGACGCAGCAAAGTGGGTTGCGGCGGGCGCCGCTAGGGCTGCGGCGGGCGCCGCCAGGGAGGGTATGTGTGCGGCGGGGGCCGCATTTGGGGTTGCGGCGGGCGCCGCACGTAGGTGAGGCGGGGGTGATTGGCGAGGTGATGGGAGGTGGATAGCGGGGTGATGGGCGGTGGTCATGGAGACGATCTGACGGGGTCGGAAGACTCCGGAGACGCTGCGGGTGTGTGGTCTTGTGGTGGGGGGTGGCGAGGGGGGTGGGGGAGGGGGAGACGCAGGAGCACCGGGAGAGCTCTGGGGAAGAATGAAGTGAGGGAATGGTGAATCAGACTCTGTCGACGACACAGGGGGTGTGGGAGATGCGAAGGGAAATCGCAACTCATCAAAGGTGACATGACGAGAGAGAATGATCCTGTGAGTCTTGATATCGAGGCAAATGTAACCGCGATGATCAGACGGGTAGCCAAGGAAGACACAAGGGGTAGAGCGAGGGTGAAGCTTGTGGGGGGCGGTGGATGCCTGATTAGGGAAGCACAGGCAACCAAAGGTACGAAGGTGATCATACCTAGGCTCGGCGTAATAAAGTGCCTGAGCAGGCGAGCGATGATGTAGGGTAGTGGAAGGGAGAATGTTTAGGAGATAACATGTGGTGGATAAGGCGTGAGGCCAATAGGGAAGGGGAACAGATGCGTGGAAGAGGAGAGTGCGCATCATGTTGGTAATGGTTTTGATGATTCTTTCTGCCTTGCCATTCTGCTGAGATGTGTAGGGGCAAGACAAGCGATAGGAGATCCCGTTTGTGGCAAAGAAGGAGTGAAAGTCTTTGTTGTCAAATTCACGGCCATTGTCACATTGGAAACATTTGATGGATATGTGAAACTGTGTTTTGATGTAGGTATGGAATCTGACAAAGACAGGAAACACTTGGGACTTGAAATGCAACGGGAAGACCCATAAGTAATGAGTGTAATCATCAAGAAATAAGAGGTAGTACTTGTGACCCTCCTTGCTAGGCACGGGAGAGGTCCAAATGTCGTTGTGAATGATATCAAAGGGAGCAAGGGTAGAGGTCAAAGACCGTTGGAACGGCAGTCTGGCATGTTTGCCTAGTTGGCAGGAAGAGCATAAACCAGAGCGTGGGTCTTTAGGACAGGTGACAAGGCTCTAAGAACGGAGGACATCTAGAACGGCAGCACTGGGATGGCCCAAGCGTGCATGCCACAGGCCGGGCGACGATGCCGAGAGGGCGACCAGACACGACTGACTGGACGCGGGAGGTGGTGTGACAGGGTAGAGCTCCCCGGTGCTGTTACATCTCATTCGAGTAACCCCCGTAGTAAGATCATTCACAGAGAAACCATAGGGATCAAACGTAAGGGAAACGTTGTTATCAGTAGTGAACCGACGGACAGAGATAAGGTTTTTGACAATCTTTGGGGCAATAAGGACATTGTTGAGGTGTAGTGGGTGGGTTGGGGTCTGTAATTTGGCGTGGCCAATTCCCGAAGTAGCAAGACGACCACCATTTCCGACGATAATAGAGTGGGCAGGGCCCTTAAAAGAAATAGATGAGAGGTTACCTGAGGAATTCGTCATGTGGGAGGTGGCACCAGTGTCCATGTACCAAGAAGAGTCTGAAGGTGTCGGCTGCATAGAGGAGAAGGCGTGATGCCCATCAGGCGGAACATATCCTTGATCAGACGATGCCAGATAGGCTTGAGGACCGGCATATCTCATGGCAGGAGAGTCGGAGTGTATCCAATGAGGGTTGAAGCCAGGCATCGGGGACCATCGAGGGGCGACGGTCGAATGAGGAGGGTCGCGAGGCTTTGTATGGGGCGGCCGCCGCGGAGAGCAGCGGGCGCTGCAGGGGTCGATACCGCGGGCGCAGCTGAATAGGGTGAACGACATTTTTTTTTTTTTTTTGTGTGTGTGTGTGTGTGGAAGGAGACGAGAGCGAGAGGCGAGCAGCGAGAGAAGACCGGCGAGAGGGAGAGGGTCGGGCTCGAGAGCGAGAGCGGGAGGTGGTACGGCGGGAGAGAGGGGGAGAAAGAGAGAGAGGCGGCGAGGAGACGACGCCGACGACGGTAAGAGGGTGTGTGTTATGTGTTTTGTTGGTTGGGAACTTACAGAACACAACTGGATGCTTGCATATCAGGCGATTTTTACTGCATATGATGTTTAAATATGTGTACTTGTTGAAAAAGGAAAACAGGAATTTTTTAACTGATATATTAATGATATAAATATAAGATGATACTATCAGTACTTTTTCATAACACATTTGTTGGATTAAATACCACTGCAATTTGGTTGCATATAAGCATAATATATTTACAAATCGAAATTCTAACTATGAGTTTAAAAAACAACAAATGAAGGAACCTAACATAGGTAAGTCAGTCAAGATACCACATAAGTTCAAAATACTCAACATAGGTAAGTATTAGTAGTTATTACATAAGTCGAACCTAAAGAGACAGAATGTCTAAAATGTTATCAACAACTATGGTTTAAAGAGGATGATCAAGAGACAGCCCAGTTTTGTCATTCTATTCTAACCCAAGTTTAACCTTTCTGATTTGATACCCTTCATTGTCAATTTTGCATGTGCTCTTGCTGCATTTACTACTTCTCTCCTTTTTTCGTTCACATCTGAGCAAATGATTTCAGCCAAATACTTCAACCGCAGCTTTGAAATGTTTTTCTCACTATTTGGCTCGAACCCGCACTTGTACCCTTTTGCAGTGCCCATAAAAGTTTCCATTTGACGCATAGTGCATATTCCTGAATGCAAAACCTTGTCCTCACCAGCCCATGGAAGTTTCAGCATATCTTTCTTGGCATGTATGATTACATTTGCCTTTGCCCTTAACCCTTTTTTGAGAAAATACTCATTCACTAGGTCTGCCTGCAAAAGCCAAGGAAAGGGAAATTAAACATAATACCAAATTAACAATCTATAAACTTTTAAAAGAAAAAGTAACTTTGAATTTCGAAATTGGAAATAATATGACTAACCAAATTGGCAATCAAATTTAAAACCATAGTCGGTATGGTGCACTTGCAATTTGGTTCATCACAGCAGGGACTCACATCCAAGATATGTGTGATCTTGGTCTTCAAGTTGAAAACCACCATGTACATGTAGTCGTTAGCGTAAATGCCAAATACAATCTATACACCAAATTCAAAACTATATCAGCAACTTAAATGTCATCAGTATAAATTTCAGAATGACAGGCCAACTATTTTGTATATGTATTTACAAAGAAAACAATCAGGGTTGTAGATAAAAGTTTTAAGCTTTAAAAAACAACTAGTAATTAACAAATACCTGCCATATGTTTAAATATATAAAAAGATGGCTATCAGAAGCGATTTTTTATTTCCCGCGTTGACATCTGTATTAGTGTTGACATCTGAAGTGGATCTTTGTTATCACTTATATACTTAAAAAATTATATTAACATATCATATGAAAAAAAATACTTATTATTAATGTATGCATATTCATATCATATGAACACATATATGTATTATTCAACTCACTACATGTCATGAGTAAACATGTCAGCAGTACATTTTTTTACAGGAAGTCAACACCTGTGTTTAATTACAGCTGAAATAAATGGGAAACTAAATTAGAAACAAAAGAAAAGAAAGGAGAATTACTATGTAATTACCATGTCCAGTGTTTTCAATTTAATGTGAGGAGCAAAGGACAATGCCTTGTCAACTTGAAGACAAAACTTTTCAAGCTGATTCGTACTTTGAGACATCGATACATCATCCGTTTGATATTTCTGTATTGAAAAAAATATTAGAAGAATTGCAGTAAAATGTTTTGTTTTAACTTGGATAAATTTACAAAAAATACACATGAAAAGGAAAATAAGATAAAAGTTGCAATCTTACAGACGACGCAATACACAAGAAAAGCCTTGAAGGAGACAAATCACTCCTGTACTGTTCTTTGTGATTTAGTATTGATGCCCAAGCATCAAGAATAATGGGATATACTATACAATCCTCCTCCAGACTTCTCAAATCAGCTCTAACTAAGCTTAGAGTATTTGCTCTAAATAAGGGCTCACTGCAATTAGATGCATGAAGAACAGAAAACAAATGTCAATAAAACCAAGTAACTAGTATATAGAATAAATCTAAAGTAAATAAATGAACGGGAATAAACATACGTGCCAGATGCTGATCTCCTACTAACACTTGCATAGAGAATCTTCTCAAGCTCAGACATATTATCTCCAATGTCAACAAAGCGAGAATAATAAGGGCTTCTCAAGGAGGCTGCTGGTTTATGTTCCCTTTTTCCCTCTCCATCTTCATTGTCTACAAGAACTTCTTTTTTATCACCCAAAACATTAGCACAACTGCGAGTAGACCTACGTGTTGGCATAGGAGCAGCTGGCTTGGGTTTCCTTTGATACACTGTTTTAACAGATTGAACATTGTCAACTTTTTTAGAAGGCAGGTCTTCAACAACATCAGCTTCTTTTCTGGCAAGGCCTTCCTCTTCAATAGGTTTCTGTGAAGCATGTTTTTTTTTTAGAATCATGCGTCTGGCCTGCATGAATATTTTCTGGATGCACACTGTGAACATTTTCTGCAGCTGATCCAATGTGAACTGTTGCATGAACAACCTTTGACACATCACTAACACCCTTCATTGCATCTCCATCAGCCTTCTCCCCTTCTTCTGCACAATGTTTTGAGGGAGGCCTTGTAGGTGTTGTGTAAGTGTCATATATATCCAAATCTGACTCTTCAGAAAATCTCACATTCATCTTGTCCTTTCCTTTCTCATTAAGAGTAGCTTCTTTCTGTGCAAGTTCTCCATTTTTCCCATCTGAGTGTGATGGCGGAATATTTGCATCATTATCAACCTTCTCTGCACTAGGTGATAAGAAAGCAGGATCAGATCCAAACAAATCAAAGGTTGGGCCGTCAGAGAAAGGGGCTTTTCCTTTTCTCATTCTCTTCTCACTTAAAAGATCCTTTTTCTGGAAATCTGCTAGATGCAATTCTTTGTCACTAGCAGCTTGTTTTGCTGGAGGTTCACTTGTTGTTGTTGCACAAGCCACAAAAGGAAAGTCATGAACAGGTCCTTCTTCGGGGAGGGTATCTTTCATCCGTTCCTTGTTCTGTGCAGCCAATTCAATCTGAGTTAGGACATCTAAAAACGTTGGATCTGTCCACCAAGCATGTTGAGAATTGTTGAAGCCTGTGTTGGGAGAGTCATGCATATAACTTGGAAGATGATCTTCAGGTGTAGGTGTAGGTGCAGCTTGACTCGGTTCATTTACCAACCCCAGAAGATTATTAGCCGCATCAATGAGAGCTTTTACCTTCTCATTATCTTTAAACTCAGATGGAACCTTTGTAGACATACTAGCAAATTCAGAGATTGCAGATACTAGTGCAGTAGTCTTCTCAGCCAAAGCTTGAATGAACAACTAAACATAGATCAAAGTAAAACATTTTAAATAATATACCAAAACGAAGGGATGCAACAAAACAAGAGAAATAATATGTCAGCAGCATTAAAGTTTTTATTTAGTTATACAGGGTTTCATAGCATATCTGTGTTTTATTTTTGATTTATCTCTTTTAATTCCTTTTGAAGATTGTTTTCCAAGAGAAATAACTTTATTATATTGAATCCACATTCTTGTTTTTGGCACAAACAATGTTTTTTTTTAAGCCAAAATGTCAGCAGTGTGACAGATTGTTATATTACTTAAATTTATCACAAAAGACCCACACCATCTCAGCGCATTTTAGCATTAGAATTGACATATCTAATACCCTAGATGGGGGATGGAGTTGTTATATATATCACATGTCAGCAGAATAGCAAATTTTTATATTATTTCAATCCATTTAAAGGAGGGAAAGCCAACTTTTGATGTGTATCATCATTACAATCTTTTTACGACATCACCTTGCATTTAAGCATTAAAAATCAGTAAATTATTATCATAGATTTAGGTAAGTCTTTATATGTCATCAGTATCAACTTATGCACATAATAATCTGAATTTTCAATATCAGCTATGTGTGGGTTGCATATCATTAAAATGTAGTTGCCTATCATAATTTTACACTTGTTCAAAATAACTTCACTTAGTTGCACATCACCCTAGGCATATTTTGGATGTGCATACATTCATCAAGTCAGCAGTACAACCTGTATATGTCATCAGCATCAACTTATGCATATAATAATCTTAATTTTTGCATATTAGTCATATGCGGCTGCATATCAGTAAGATGTAGTTGCATATTATAATTTTACACTTGTACAAAATTAGTTTAACTTAGTTGCACATCACCCTAGGCATATTTTGGATGTATATACTCATATGAAGCTAGTAGCAAAAATTTTCAGTCCATTTTAGCATCAAATTTCACAAACCCAAGACCTTAGATTTAACGTAGTGTCTATATGTCAACATGAAATAATAAAAAAGCTACCTCAATAGGAGTTGGCTCATTATTTGGGATAGGTTGTTCCACATGGGGAGGTGATGTTGGAGCAGTTTCTGTATTTCCAGTTTCAGAGCTAGGGATGCTTTGACGAGGTTGAATTAACCCAGAACCAAAAGCTCCTGCTTCAATATCATCCTTTTCCCACCGACGAAGCATTGCTGACGTCAAACCAATGAAAACTGGGATTGATCTAGCAAATCTTCTAAACATAATGCTCGAAAACAACTTCACTCTGTCAACATAGAACAACTGCAACAGGAAAACACGATGTTATTTAAATAATACAGCCAATATGATATTAATTCGTAGAATTAGATATAATAATTTAAAAACAGATACTTACGTTTAAAAACAACACAGGACCTCTGAACTGCCCTTTTTTGGTTTTCTCCCAACTTTTTTTGAGTCAACCAAACATTCTAATAAGAATGCACACCAGTTAAACTCCTTGAAATCTTCTTTGCCAGTAAAAAATCTAACTAAACTCTGGTTTATGTGCCCACTCTGATGTGTGTCCAGCAGCAATGAATGCAACAAAACTGCAAAGTTCAGCTTGAACTGATCACCAACATCAACATCATTTATCAGCTTTTCTATCAAAATAGAATGTTGAATCATTTCCCCAGCTGAAAGAGAAGCCCGCCACTCTTTTATAACATCAAAGTTTTTCTTGCAGCTTTTCTTGCTTATCAACTCCCTTCCCATTGGCAGGCCCAATGAAATGTGCACATCTAAATCAGTTATCACTAATCTATCTCCACTTGGCAGAATCAAAGAGCATTTGTTTGCATCAAAGTTATTAACCAACCAGTAGGAAAGGGATAACGGGAGATTCTGTATTTTCAATCCTAGAAGATGTCCAAACCCAATCCCTTTAATGCACTCTTTCTGCTTATCACTTAGCCTCTCAATTGCAGAAACAAACATTTTTGGGTTGGATCTTGTTTTTAGGGTAAGGAACTTTTTACCTTTTGGAATTCTTTGTTTCCTCAACACCCCAACTCTATGAGAAGGACCAGGTTCAACATTGGATGCGTGAGTTGGAATACCAGATGAATCAGTATGCAGATTGACATCAATATCCATGGCCTTGTCACTTTGTTGTTTCTGATGCTGTTGTTCTTCATTAGCATCAGCCCTCAAATCAGCAGTAGGGTGGACCTCATTAGATTCCTCTTTGTCAGCCTCTTGACATCTAGCAGAAGATACTGGAACAGCAGTCTGTTTTGTACCATGTACATCATCTAATATAGTAGCACCATGCACAGAAGGGAATGAATCAGAAGATATATTTTGAGGTAAATTAACACCAAGAAAAGAACCAGGGAGAACTTGACATGCTGCACCAGTTGCAGTTTGAGAATCGGAATTCAGATCAACTGTACACTCATCAGAATCAGCAGAATGAGGATTCTCATGAACAGTATAATCAGCAGTATTAACAGGATCTGTAACTCTTGGAGTCTCATCTGCTGCTGCACAAGTTGCTTTTTGAGATTCAGAATCCAGATTAACCGTGCACTCAACATACACAAAAGGATAAGGTTTCCCATTAATAGTATAATGAGCAGTATTAACAGGATCTGTAAACCCTGGAGTCTCATCTGCTACTGCACAAGTTGCGTATTGAGAATCAGAACTCAAATTAACCGTGGACTCAACGGAAACAAAAGTATCAGGATTCTTACTAGGAGTACAATCAGCAGAATTAACCGGATCTGGGTATCTAGTGGATAAAATTTGAGGACAAATAACGCGAGATTGCGAGCCTGGATCAATAGGTGTTCTACTATCAAGACTCCTTCCATCTATGCAAACAATTTGTTGCTGTTCTTCAGCTTCTACTTCCCTACTAAGTTGTGATAGATCTGGAAAAGCGGGAGAGTCCCTCGACAGATCAACTGCCTTCTGTGCAGGACGAGGGCCTGCAGATCTTTTAACACGTTTCTTACAGGAGGTAGGAATAACATTTGAACAGAAATCACCTCTAGTTCGTAATCATTTAGCTAAGACAATACAAGAAAAAACTCGCATGAAAATTTCGGTAAAAACTTGCATAACATTAAACCCTAACCTAAAAAACAAAGGAAATTTGGAGATAGCACAAATTTACCAGATGAATTTGGAGACATGGCAACAGCGAAGCTCAATATTAATCGACAACGATCACTCGAACGAAGGAATCGTTGATCAACACTAAAACGCTCACCCCTGGACGAAGGTTATTGAAGAAGCTTTGTTGTAAAAAGTGAAACTCGTAAAGGGAGAAACCAACAAAAATAGAAGGTCGGTGCTGGCTCTATTTATACTACCACATTTAATATTTATTTTTTTAATATTTTATTTATGCCCTAAATGATTTTATATCTACACATGATCAATTTACAGTTGCATATCACAGTCCTATATTTGCATATCACCAAACTATATTTGAATATCATTAACTTATAGTTGCATATCATGATTTTATATTTGGATCTCATATCATAATTGCACATTTTGGATAACATTGTTGTCTCTATTTTGGCCAGCACGGTATTTATATTTAATACTCTTATATATGCATTAGACGATTTTATACTTGCATATAATCAACTTATATTTGCATATCATCCACTTATATTTGCATATCATCAACTAGTATTTGCATATCATCACTTAGTGTTTGCATATCATCAACTAGTATTTCCATATATTTTCACATCTTCTCTGAAGTTTTGCATATTATAACATGCAAGAAAAACCAATGCAAGATGAAAAGAAACTACTGCTATGACAGTAAAAAATTAAAATTGTTCGAATTTAAAATATAAAAGTCATTCAATTTATAGAGTAGAAGATTTTAAATTGTAATGTATCAAACTTGCAACCCTAAAAAGTGCATATGCAGTGCTGTTTACAGAATTTATTAATCTGCTAAAAAATGGCCCAGAAGCTGTGTTGCTGAGACAGTTACTTCTTATACTTTATCCTTCTCTTGAACTCCGAAGCATAAAGGTTTCTTTTAGATGGTGGTCTGCCTGCCCTTTTCTTCACAACGGGGGGGGGGGGGGGGGGGGGGGGGGTAAGATTTGATAAGTTTTATAGCATCAGGGAGAATTTCTTCATCTTCACACGTCACTGGATATATCGTTTCCTGATAGGTCAATGCCCAAGCTTCATTCGTATAAAAATCTGCTACAAAATCTGATATATTTGCTTTTATGTGCTTAATTGCTGCCAAAGCATGCACACAAGGTATTTGCTCAACATCAAACACCCTACACGTACAACTCCTTCTTGACAGATCAACTATTACCCCTGCTCCCTCTCCTGTGACTTCAAACTCAAATTCATTAATTTTCACCACCTTATATGCTCCAACATTCTCCTGTAAACTGCTGATCAACTTCAGTATCTCTGGGGTTATTTTGTCCTTGTTTTGAAGTGCCTTTTCTCTCATTTCTTGAAACCAGGAAGTGAGCTTTTCTCGCACAAACTTTAACAGGGCTACAACTGGGTAATTCTTCTTCCCTGTTATTACAGAGTTTAGAGTCTCAGCATTGTTTGAAGTCATCATGTTGTATCTGTTTGATCTTGCATGTACTCTAGCCCACTTATCAAAACCCGCATCCTCTAAATATTTTGCTAGCTTGGGGCAATTCTCTTGTATGTGCCTGAATTTGGTGTTGAACTCCCCAATAGTGTAACAATCTGCTGCGTTCTGAAACCAGCCAGACAGATACTTTTTCTTGAAGGTAGCTTTGATGTTTTGCTTTAAGTGCCAATTACAAAAGCAATGTGTAGCAGTAGGATAAATCAGGGCAACAGCTCTTGCAATACTCGCATGCCTATCAGACACAAAGACTAAATCATTTTGTTGTGGCAAAACCTTCAGCAGTTGCCTAAAAAACCACTCCTAAGAGTCGTTATTTTCAGTGTCAGCAATTCCAACTGCAAGAGGGAAGATTTGCCTGTTTGCATCTTGGGCAGTGGCACCAAGAAAAGTCCCTTTATACTTCCCAGTTAAGAACGTGTCATCGACAACAACTACCTGCTTAAAAGAATTCAAATTTACATTTCATTGTAATTAATCTTCTAAATAAAAAAGGACAATACTGTATGCTGACACACAACAGGCCATACCTTTTTTAAAAGAGGAAAAGCACGTATGCTAGCTCCAAATGATAAGAATGAGTACTTAAATCTGTCCTCATTATCAGTGGAAATTAATGCAATAGTTCCTTCATTCCTCTCCTTCAGCATATGGCAAAATGATGGCATATCAGCATAATTAGACTCTGGTGTCCCCCGAACTTTTTCCTTTGCTATTTTTGATGCTCTCCAAGCTGTCATGTAGTTAACTGGTATTTTTTTTTTCATTTCTCATCGTATCAATTATCTGCTTTGGTTTGAATCCACTGTCCACACTTTAAAAAAATTGATTTGTTAGAACAAATAAAAAATAAATATGGAAGAAATTAATTAAAATTTTATTTTGTACATAATGCACACCTAGGTTCAACGAGTCTTGCAACTACTGAGGACAGAGCTTTTTTGCAATATTTTGTTCTGGCATCCCACGTGCAAGTGTGTTTGTCATTATACAGTGTGACTACATAACAAGTCTGAGAAACAGTCTTTAGATGCATTTTCCAGTCGCATTTATCATCCATGCAATGCACTCTAAAATACCTCGGCTCTGATTTTGTTACTCTAAAACCAAATGTCTGAGTTACGGACAGAATTGTCAAAGCATCCTTTGCTGCTTGTCTTGACACAAAAGTTTTTCCAACATACAGAATTTCGCTTGAGTTGTTTGGCAAAACCAGTTGACTTGATGCAGAATCATCCCACTCTTCCTTTAATGTGTTTCTTCCCTGCATTGAAGAGTATAGATTCCTCCAGACCTCAACATCTGATTCTGTTTCACTTTCAGAACCTTGAGACCAATCATCCTCTTCCATGTTTTCCACTTTTACACTCTTCATCTTCAAGTCAGACATCACTGATGTGCTATCCTTTTCAATAATATTTGGAACCAAATCCAGCTGCAACTGTTCAGATGTAAAAGATCTCCAACTTTCCCTGTCATCTACATTAGCTATTGCCAGAGGCAAAAACTTTTTGCTAACACACAGTTCAACAACAAATTTTACATTGGCAAGTGTTGTCAAAGTCAAAAATTCTTCAAAATCAGCATCGCAGTCAACTTTCAGCGGCAATCTCAGCAATTTTAAAGGGTGTAGGTGATTGAATTCTAAACCAACTGCAGCATCAATATTGAACCTACTACGTACTTTTTCTTCCAGCCGCTCAAAAGTGATTGGATTATTTAATATAAAAACCTTTGAAGTTTTTTCTCCAACAAACGAAAGCCCAGTCGCAGAAAACTTCCATTCTCCACCATATACTACTGTAATCATATATGGAGCCATATATATTTCTTTACCTATGATAACAGAAAACAAGACACATCATTACTACTGGCAAACACATCAACTCAATTTATTTCAGTATTATTATAATTCAGATAAAATTATGCCCTGTAATTACATCACATGTCAACACAATAACAAATTGATATATTAATTAAACTACTGGTTAAACTAAATATAATTGGAGAGGCGCATTTTTATTACCAACCAGTAAACACAACATCCCAGTATGTCTTAGCATCAGGATTCCCCAATTCACTAAACCAATACACCAGATTAAGTTTAACTCTTACATCCGAGCAGTATAATAGGTTTGCATAAGTATTAATTAGTATTTGCACAACTATTGTTTATTTTTTAGTGATCAATAGTAAATTATTTCAATTTTTAACCCAATTACAAGAAGAGTGTAACTCCCTAAATTTAAATTTAAATCTGTTACATTAGATGTCAGCAGTGTAACAGATTTTTGCAAAAATTCAATACATTATAATCAGATTTTTTGCATAATTATTTCTTAGAAGTTGCATAACTATTATTTAGTTTAGAATAATAACTACTAATTTCTTTTTAGTTTTAATACAAAGAGTAGTAACTTCATAAAATTCAAACAGAATTTGTGTCCTCTGTGGACAAATTTTACTTCATTACATAAGATGTCAGCAGTGTAGCATATTTTGACAATAAATTAGTTCATTAGGAAATCAAAAATCACGGGTAGGGGGTGCATAATCATTACAAACTATTTACACAACATCTAACTGCATTTTTCATTAAAAATAAGTCAGGCAAAACGTTAGATTAAGTTCATCCATTATTTGTCAACAGTACTAAATTTTTGCATAACATATAATTATACTTGCACATTTATTATTTCATTTAGAACAATCAATATTAATTTGTTTTTAGTTTCAATACAAAAGAGTAGTAACTTCCTAATTATTCAATCTGAATTTGTTCCTTTTGGCCCAAATATTACTTTATTATATATAAATGTTAGCAGTGGAACATGTTTTGAAATAAAAAATGACAGGTTTGGTGTGCATAATCATTAAAAACTATTTACACAACATCTAACTGTATTTTACAGTAGAATCATTTCATTCAACACTTTAGATTGTAGGAAACTATTACTTGTCAGCAGCACCATTTATTTGCATTACTTTCAAACAGTTGTTGTACAACTATTCTCTCTTTTGGAATAATTACAAATAATTTCTTTTTAGTTTCAATACAAATGAGTAGTAATACAAATGTGTGCCTTCGGCACACATTTAGATATCAGATTATATGTCAGCAGAGGTAGGTTTTCTGTCAACTCCATTGTACTACTATTTTTCGAAAGCAGATATCAGATTATATGTCAGCAGAGGTAGGTTTTTTGTTAAATTACTTGTCAGCATCATCAGTTTATTACATTACTTGCACACAGTAAAAGCATAACTATTAAAACAACAGGTAATTTATCAACTTCAATCTAAATGTGTCCCTTCGGCACACATTTAGATATCAGATTATATGTCAGCAGAGGTAGGTTTTCTGTCAACCCCATTGTACCACTGTTTTTCGAAAGCAGATATCAGATTATATGTCAGCAGAGGTAAGTTTTTTGTCAAATTACTTGTCAGCAGCATCAGTTTATTACATTACTTGCACACAGTAAAAACATAACTATTAAAACAACAGGTAATTTATCAACTTCAACTATTAAAACAACAGGTAATTTATCAACTTCAATCTAAATGTGTGCCTTCGGCACACATTTAGATATCAGATTATATGTCAGCAGAGGTAGGTTTTTTGTCAACTCCATTGTACTACTGTTTTTCGAAAGCAGATATCAGATTATATGTCAGCAGAGGTAGGTTTTTTGTCAAATTACTTGTCAGCAACATCAGTTTATTACATTACTTGCACATAGTAAAAGCATAACTATTAAAACAACAGGTAATTTAGATATCAGATTATATGTCAGCAGAGGTAGGTTTTCTGTCAACTCTATTGCACTACTGTTTTTCGAAAGCAGATATCAGATTATATGTCAGCAGAGGTAGGTTTTCTATCAACTCCATTGTACTACTGTTTTTCGAAAGCATATATCAGATTATATGTCAGCAGAGGTAGGTTTTCTGTCGAACTAGATGCGTTTCGAAAATTAATACTGTACTATTGTGGGATTTCATACCTTTAATATGCGACGAGGACGGCTGATCTGCTCTCTTCTTTCTTCGAGATCAACTGCAGAAGGACACAGGAAACTGCACAGGGAGGAACGATGCCGGAGGAACGAAGACGGAGGAAGTACGACGGGGGAGGAAGGCGATGGGAAGAACGGTGAATGAGACGGGACGACGATGGAAACAATGAATGAAAGGAATGGATAGTTTTGTAATATATTTAAACATGTGGATACTCCTTTAATTTAGGTAATTTTTTTGGATATTTTTGTAAACGTCCCTTTTTTTTTATCAAAATTCTCCCGTTTTCTCTAGTTGAGAGATACTGGATTGCTGGGGTGCTCTTGGAAAAGTAGGTGTCCAAACCCAAACTCCCCCAAATTCCGGTTTTGTCTGCTGCCCCCAAGACTCATCCTCTGCCTTTCTTCACGCTCTCATCTCTTTGTCCACTCTTGCGGTGTTTCTGCGATCGACCTCCCGCCATGCCTCCTCCTTCCACTTCTCCATTCTCTCTCTTCATCTGGTAAGTTCCATCTTCATCTTTCCCTGTGCTTATCCACCAGCGTTTATGAATTTCTGGTCCAATTCGGTAGCTTCAACTGTTCATCGTCCCGGTGTCGTATACCGCGCGTCCGTGGTTCATACCCTTTTAACAGTACCACATAATAATTGGGTAGAGCGAGAGTTATAAAACTCTTCATCTGTTGCGGATGGTACTCAATTACTGATTCTATGGCCTCAAGACTCGTTTCCATGTACTTGTCTCTTTTTGGTTTACATGTGTGCCTGATTAAGTGATTAGCACTTGATTGCTTGTTCAAATTGTCATGGAAACAGACAGGGATAGTCGACTGAAATTACAAGGGAAGGAATTAGAGGTGACTCAACCTAGGCCAGGACTAGTTCGACTGAGAAGGTGTATTTAAGTGCCTTCCTTTGCAAAAACATGGACTTTCATTGCATAGGCCATAGAGTGAATCGGGTAAATGAAATCATAGATCATATCTCGTTTAATATATTTCTTGTATAAGATCAAATGTTGAACGAACTACTATGCCAATCAGACTTCATGAGGATTTCATTTAGGATTACAAAAGTTGGGACTTCTCAAGTTTGAGATAGCAAGTATATGCGATCGTCGTGTAGACTGCTGTGTAGTACATGGCAGGAAACTAACTTTTTCTTTCAGTGTTGCATTTATCAGTTCTTCACCTTGTTTCCTATATATATATTAACAACAAATTTTGTTGCATATTTGGGTAATCTCCAAAGTCCACTTGTTTTGTTTGCGATGACTATTGTTAGATTAAGTAACAAGGAGGATGCATTTCCATGCTCACTCTTAATTTCATTTCCTCGGACTGGACATGATTGGTTTTATGATTTGAATTTTTGGTCAATAATGTACATTGCACAGTTCTATTCTCTTGAAGTTTCATCTGTTATCTCTTTGTTATTGATTTTGAAATTTATCGTCCATCTTTTTTTCTTCCAGATACTATCATCATTGCCTTTTGGAACTAGGGATCTGTGTCTATCTTTTACAAGAAGCATTCCTACCTTTGAACCACAGAATCTGTGGCTGACTATGCCATCTGAAACCAAACCTCTCCAGGTTCTTGCTTTAAACCTTCTATTTCCCGCCCACCCCCCTGAATTTTTTTGCAAACATCAGGTTATAGAGATATGGAGATTTTTGGTTCTACTTGCCTACTTGTTAATGATTACACGTGTAAGCTTTACAATTAGAGAATAGAAGTATCATAGAATATCATTGGTGAACTATGTTTGGATATAGGTATGTCATTTTCAGTTAGGCTTTGAGGCTGATATTTAGCAGCTGCGCAGGAGTCCCAAAAGACACCTGAATTTCAGTCATCGACACAAGTTTCCCTTGATTCTCAAAGTGAGCAACAGAATAACACCACCAGTGAAGCTCCTCCTAATCAAGACTCAGGCTCAGCATCTGTTTCTAGCAATGATGGACGGAAGGTTTCAAGGGAGGATATAGAACTAGTAAGCTATTATTTTTCCCCTTTTGTATTACGCTGTGCTTGCGGCACAATATTACTCATTCCACTTCCAGATTGGTTTCTCTTTAGGTGACTTGCCAACAAATCTGGTAAGTATACTTTGATGTTATTGTTGCAGGTTCAGAATCTCATAGAACGATGTCTGCAGTTATATATGAACCGTGAAGAAGTGGTTAAGACCCTCCTGAACCGAGCAAGGATTGATCCCGGGTTTACAACCCTGGGTAGGGATTTCAGTTTGCAGTTATTTCAACCTATATAAGTGAGATTAGCAAGAGTTATCATGGTCAGGAATAACCATTATTCATGATCTTCTGTTAATAAGGCACAGCATGCATCTCAAAATGAAAGTTAAAAGTTGCAGTGTTTTGTGATTGTTATACAATATAGTTAGGGGTACAACAGCTGATTGTTTCCAGTTTTATGACATCCATATTCTAATGTGATTCATATCACTAAAACCATCCCGAAACATCACTAGGAAGGAAACTTGCGGCTCTTATGCTGTGTTTCTTCTGTCTTCAAGCACTAATTTCTCTCGGCCCCCAATCAAAGGAAGATGGGTCTATTTTTTAATGTCATTAATTACTGCCCTTATTGGTTGTTATAATACCGGTTCCTTCACAAATTTTCTGCTCATAAATCTAGTCTGATCACACTGATTAATTCTACTTTATAATTAGTATGGCAGAAGTTGGAAGAAGAAAATGCTGAATTTTTCAGGGCATATTACATAAGGCTGAAATTGAAGAAGCAGATCATTTTGTTCAACCACTTGCTCGAGTGTCAATGTCAGATGATGAAGTATCCTGCCCCTTCTAAAGTTCCATTGGCACCAATTCAAAATGGAATGCATTCCATGCCTGGTAAGTTCGTGTGAATTGTATTAAGATGATGAAATTAATTATCTTATTACTGCCAACTAAGCTGCTGCTAGTTTAGAGAGCGTATTTCTCTGAAGAGCAATAATGATTTCGATGGCCAGCCCTTGTTAGTAACTGATTTTTATACTAATTTTGATTGTTATGTATCACAAATACTGAGGTCTTTGTTTAAAAGCAACATATTTTTTGGAAGAGTGTACTGTAACTCTTTCTGGCCCTTCCACCTCATATGCGCTTCTCGAGACTCTTGGTTTCCATTTCCACAGTTTCCTTTTATGAATATGCTGTAATGTAAAAGATTTGTTTGATGGGTTCTTCTTAATTTTTGTTATTGAAGCTGCTGTTCCGACTGGATTCTTGTTTCATAATGCTCATTCAAATTGCAGCCAACAATATGCCGCCAATCGGATACCCTGTTCTTCAACCACCTCCAATGCCAGCAGCAGGGCAGCCCCACCTAGATTCAATGGGGCATGGAATTTCCAGTTGTCATGTGATGAACAGAGTTCCTGCACCTGGTAGTTTTCAGCCTATAAGAATGAACTCTGGGAATGAGTGAGTGGCACTATTTCTTTTAGCTAACCATTTATTTACTCTTGACCTTTATAAGGCTTGTCCCTAAGACACCCTCACACCCTCAGGTTTGTCAGTGGCTTTTATGTTTCATGCTATTGGTGATGGCTATCATTTAACATGCTTTCTACATGTAATTCACCTTTATATATTTGTCAATATTGATTGGAATCATCACAGCTTCAGAGTACGAAATTGGAAATGTGCTTAAAGTTGAGTGTTTGCTTTAGGGTGACGATATACACCTGCAATAGGTTGTTTGCACACTCCAACTTCATGCATCCATGGTGCATTAGACTTGTCAATATAATAATAATAATTTCTTTTTTGTACTGATAACTTAAGTCACACGTGCCTGGGATGTATGGGGGATAAATCTCACACACAATAAGTTGCCTCATACATTCGAGGTGTATGACGCACAACCAAAAAAAGGAGTGCACAAATAACCTATTATGGGTGCTTATACAGGATGCCTTTCTTTATCATCTTGTGGATTCCCCACTCCCAGTTCTCACAAAAGCCTGGGATGGGAGAAGGGTATTGTACTTCTCCTTCGATATATTTTACTAATGGAATGTATTTCATCTTTTAGTATGGTGATGGAGACTAGCTCTGCAGAGGCAGCACCTGTTATTCCTCCTGGCAGTGGTATGACACCCATGTCAGACATGCCAATTAGTCCTACGTCAGTGGCATCCAGCGGTCATTTTCCATTCACGTCATCGGAAATTGCAGGGATGGGAGTCGATACCTCAGCACTTGATAATGCTTTTCAGTCAGACGTGGCTAGTTCAGTTGGATTACAACTTCCTCCAGACATAGGTGCTGGGAATTCTAGAGATTCTCTCAGATCATTGGCTCAAATTCCTTGGAACTTCAGCCTTTCAGACCTTACAGCTGATTTGGCAAACTTGGCAGGTATGTGAAGTCAAATGCTGGAGCTTCAGCCTTTGCTTCTGAGTTCTTCTCTAATATTCTTATGTTTGGCATGTGGTTCATAAACTAATTGAAGTTGAAATTTGAAAAATGGGTTTAATCACTGAACCAGTTAAAATTGTGGCGAGTGTTTCTTCTCTTGGGAATACAGATAAACCAAAAAAGAATCCAGTTTATTTCCATCTCAAACATACCCTTAATCTGCACACTGAACATGTTTTTCCCAATAAAATATAAAACGTATAGAGGTTAAAGAAGGGATTCTTTTTTTCTTGATATTGAGCTAGATTGGAATGGGTTGAAATATTGTAGATGTTTCTTGTGAGCATATATTTTCTAGCATGAAAACTTTGATTGAATATAAATCTTCATTGTTGCAAGCATGATGTATTTGAGTTGAGATTATGTTTTTCCTAGTGCTGCGCAGGCTAGTACTCAACTCTTATCTTAAGATTGGTTGGACAAAATGTTATCTCTATGCAGATCTTGGACCTCTGGGAAACTATCCGGGATCACCTTTCCTACCTTCTGACTCAGATATCTTGCTCGATTCTCCAGACCAAGATGATTTAGGTATTTCTTTTGAACGCAATCTTTTGCAATTATCTTTTCCCTCTAACCGTGTTCAAGAAAATGTTCTTCATTTAGTCATTGAGTTAACACATGCTATGGATCAGTAATCCAATTATATAATTGCTGTTCAAAGATAATCACCATATTTTGATGTGGATCATTTGAATACTTTGCATTGCAGTGGAGGATTTCTTTGTCGACTCGGTTCCTGGTCCGCCAGTACAGTCGGATGAAGAAAAGCCCTGAACCTAAAGTGCAAGGTCCTCCTAGTGTTCAGTAAACACCTATTTGGCATGATTCTAATGTATTTGGGTTCCCTTGTAAATGTTGGGAAATGGAAGGGAAAGCAATTGTTAGCTCATCGGAGTATGATTATTGACGAATGAACAATTTAAAACCTTGTTCGCGGTCCTACTCTCTGGTTTAAATCCAGTTATCCAACTAGTTCTCCAGGCTCCTGACTTATGAGACTGGATGTTTATAGTTCATCTTGATGGCTTTGCATTCAATTCATTACTAAAGCTTATATTCAAGTATCTTATGTGGAATCTGCGTTCAGAGGGAAGATGTAAATACTAGATCCCCGAGTTGCTTGACATGTAATTCATTGCTCTTGTTCTTCCGAGATTCTAATGTACACACTTTGATTTGGATCGAATTTATTAATTTAACATGGAGTGAGTTACGGAGTTGCAATCAGCATTCTTAGATCATCAATTAACAACTCAGATTGAGCCACCTCAGGTCCACGGCAAAATCGGGTGAATGTACAAAAACTGTAAATCCAACATGATCTTCGGTTGTGTTTGCAGTTGTAATTTCAAACACTGAAAAGCAACTCCTAGTATGATCTTCGGTTTTAATTTTGGTGGTCAACTGAAGCTACAGCCAGGCTACATAGAATCCATCCAATGGAAATGATTTATGTAAAATTGGACTTATAGGTAACAAGGTATAAATTCCCACAAGAAACTTCAGTGTAAAAGAAGACCCTCTGCTGTGAAATTACAGACAAAAGGTAAAATATAAGTGACCTTTGTGGAGCTGAAAATTTTCAAAAATACAAGTTACAGGGATCAATCAAGTAGATGGCTACACAGGACGAGATCAGAACAGTATGTGAAATCTTTCGTCCAGAACTATGGTTTCTTATACCTCTCCAGGTATGCCTGCAAAAGAAGAAAAAGACTGAGGACTTAATCTCAGATTGGAGGTCAAGAACGTCGACACAATACATTACGCTTAAATATATGCAAAAGAAACGCAATTAACGTATGGACCCTGTCAATAACGAGGTTGTGTTACATAACAAGGATCAACTATCAGTCTCCAAAAGGCTGTTAAGACATATGAGGGTTTATGGGGAATATGGGGCGCATTTGGATTCCACATTTCATCACATATAACGCAAATTTATACTAAAGAGTTTGGTTGCACAATTTGCAAGCGGTCTAAATTGAATACCCCAGTACATCTTAAAACAAAACATCTCGTAAATTGTGACAACCAAACACCCCTTTTTAAACTTGTATTATAAATGTGGAATCCAAACACACCCTAATGACACTTTCCTAGACCCACAAAGTTCTGAAACATCCTTCCCCGACTTCTCACACACAAGTTTCATGAAGACTCGACAATATTGATACCCAGTAATGAATGAGGCGTTTTACTTCTCTCGTTTTCCCTTCACCCTTCAGTTACCCAAAAAGCTGCAATAAAGAATGATCTTTATCCCCGCATATACGTATGATTATAGCTGATATAGAACTATAAAAGGTAAACCGGAAATGAAATTCTCACCTGCACAAGCTTACTAAGCTTTGGTTTTGAAAATGATAGGTACTGGTCAATCTTCTCCTTTGTCCGAGGAATATGTGCCTCTTGGATAGAATCGGAAACTTTATCAACCACTTTCTTGACTATGGTTTTGTGAACCTCTTTGCTCATTTTACCTTCCTTCCAGGTCGGCTTTAATAGTTCCTTGACAAACTCTGCCAGCGCAAATTTGAATGGACGCATTTCCTTCACATCCTTGGCTTTCTTGTCATCATTGACGTTGTCATTTACAGCCATATCTTCCACAGACCCCTGCTCCTGAGCTTCATTTGCTCCCTTTCCTGTAGCTCCTTCATTTTCATTGTTAAATGGCCCTCTCTGATTCGGATCGAGACTCTGATGTCCCAACACATCACCTCCAGAGAAACAAACTTCTAAAAGATCACTAGCAGTTGTCTCGCCAGCCACAAATGAAGCAGTGATAGCAGACGAAGACGGTGTTACTAATGTTCCGAGAACGGAGCTTCTCTGCTCTATTGAGCTTGACTGTAATTCATTGTCTGTGCTGGCCATCTTGGTCTCAATACTATCCCACATAGGATCAGACAGTCGTCTGGAATCGGTGGCTTGATTTAGTAGAGATGCAGATTCAGATGCAGGGATAACAGATGGTAGAGGGTTGGCAAGGTCAGATCCACCATCCATCACAGCTCGTTGAGAATTAGCAGCAGCATAAAGCTGAGGCAACTGATCTCTCTTCTCAAATAGGTGAGCTAGAGTAGCAGAGAAATGGGGAGGAATTTGTGATAGCTGTCCATTGAGGACACCGCTCTCGCTGGGAGTGGCGGCCCCCAGTGCATCTTGTGATACTTCCACATTGGCCATATATGCTCCATCATCCAATGTAGAATCAACCACTGACTGATGATGCAACTTTTGCATATCTTCTCTCTGTGTTTGGTGCAGGGGGAATGCCATTTGACTTTTACCATCACCTTGTTTGGTATCAATAGTTGCTTGATGATAAGGCATTTGCATACCTTCACCCATAGGGTGTGAAAAGAATGTTGGCTGACTTTGCTGCACACCATTTACACTGATGATAGGTGAAGCGCTAAAACTCTCATCAAGCCGGTAAGTGCCTTGTACAGGAGGTATGTCTGATGAAACACAAAGGTCCATATTTGAGCTTGAATTCCTTGTTGCACCATGTGCTTTTGGAAGAGCTTTATCGTCCCATTTTCCATCACCAAGAACCTCTTGTATACCATTCAAATGATGCTTGAACTGTGTCTCATCCGGTGACTTCGTTTCAGTATAGACATGTTTGTTGTGGCGGTAACTGTGTCCATCTTGGTAAATGCCATCTGCTGTTTCTTTCCCAGATTCATCAGAGCCAGGATTGTGATGGGAGTATTTGCATGAAGCACCTCTTCTGCATTTACCCTTCAAAAAATCATTACAAATGTTCGTAGATCTTCTCCTTGTGGAATGGGTATCGGAATGAGATTTCAGAGCATCGTCATCCCTATGCATGTTCTCCCAATCACTCCCAATTCTTTCATCTAAGTGCTTTCCAGAACTACTATGATGAACAAAGTGACAACGATCACCCTGTCTGCATCTCCCAGCAGCAAAATCTCTGCATAATGGAGCTGAATGTCCTGATTTGCCACTTTGATCGTTTAAGCCTGGTTGATGTCGAGGATTACGAACAGGACTTCTGCTCCTGCTCTTGCTTCTACTCCTACTTCTGTTGATCATTGTAATTGCAAAGACAGAAAAGGCATAAAAATCTTTAAACATGTAAAATGAATTTCCCAAGACAGGAAAGCACCAAACGGAAATATCCTCCATTTCAGAGTAGTTGCTTTTTATAAATCACAAGGAAGCTACAGCAGATTGAAAGTGACTTCGGAACAGCATGGAAAATATTTTATACTCAGATTTTTTCATATAGTATCAAAATAACACAACATAGAGTTAGATTATCTAAATTTCAAAAGATAAGGTAAATTTCAAGTGCCCTTTATAACTATCCAGACATACAAGTTACCATGAAGAGAATACCATCGAACATCATGCAAGAATTTGCTCTACCTGAATGATCTGCCTCGGCTCCTAGGTGAGTGGGTTCGACTTTGCTGCTTCCCTCCATCAGGACCTGTTGACTTTCTTGTTGCATAATGTCCATCTCCTTCCAACCCTGCAATACTTTCCTTTTTCATGCCCTCAGCCCTCTGAGCATCTCTTGTTCCTGACATGTGATCCCTGGACTGAATTCAAAGATTATTATTCAGTAAGTGTTTTGGAACAGTACAAGTACTCTACTGAGAGTCGTCAACATACTTCATGCTCATTAAAGGAACTCTTGTCTTTGTTGAAACGTGCATTCTCATTGTGATTTTCTGGTGAAATGTCTTCTTTGAGATCCCATTTGGAATGGCGTCTCCTACCACTGCCACTCATTTCATCCAACCTGAACAAAAGTAATACTAGTGTTATTATCTCATTTTGGATTTGATTGGGCTGTAAGTGAAATGCCACACCCCAAGCCAATCCTAAAGCACATACTTTCTGCAGCTTAGACAAAAGTATAATGCTGGAATCAAGGATTCCAGGGTAAAGACAGCAGCAGTATTTGAGTAAGATAGTACCTCCGATGGTAAAAGAATTCTCCTATGCCCTAAAAGATGGATTATTAGGAGACATGAGGGCATTCAGATGTCCAGTGCAAATAAAACGTGTATAAAACTACAAAGATAGGGCTTAAGTGATATTTTTTTTTTGAAGTTGACAGGGCTTAAGTGATTGATATGAGATGGAGTTAGATATTCAATGAGTACTACTTTTAATCTCAAAACGATTCATGTATGTATTCCACAGAAACAAATTAATTAATAAATAGTATTAGGCCATAAATTGGCAGGGAATTTGTCAGTGAGGTAACACCAAATAGCAAATAGCACCATTTGACAGGACTCACAGGAGAGATGAAAAAGTGTAACCATAAGTTTTCAAATTATACAAATTTAGTATGCAAACAACCAATCTACTAGTATTTGAACCTGACTATGAATCAGGAAGCAACAAATATTTGGTGAAAGAATGAGAATTCTTTTCAGCAAGCTCTGAGTTGTGACTAGCGAGGTAGCACATCACCCAAAAAATAAAATTAAAAATGTTTCTAAAACCTCTAACCATTTGAAACCAAAAATTTGCTTCTAAATTGGAATCCCATGAGGGGAAACTGTGTTGCAGGAAACAAAAGCTAAAAGCATTATCTATTTTAGCAAGACAACACACTTGAAAAATAGAGCCAAGTGTGATCCATAGAAATATGATCTTTACAGAATCTTTGATATCCTAAAATAATAACATTCCCGATTCCTCTTCACAAATACATGCCAAAAACCTATAATTCCCTTCCCTTACAAAGTGTAGATTAAGCCATTTGGGCAGCAGGGTAAATAAGGACACTCCATTTCTCTTCAAAATTCACACACTTTCCTATCAACAGAGAGATTATGTCCATATACAGCTTTCACACAAAGGTTAAGGACAGAAGAGGCTATATCTTCTACATCAAAATACATCCTATTGCACCAATCTTTGAACCAGAACAAACAGACAAATCATCAGATGTCTGAAACGCTATAACTCAGGTCAGCAAGTGATCGCAATCCTGAAATTATGTCTTCTTATAAACTGTCATCAAGGCTTCCCAATCCACACTTCACCTTCAATAATGAGATTTAACGCCTCCTTAGCTCAGCAAGAAACAATAAGACTAGCTCTACTGGCTATATTCACCAGTCTCGATTACCTCAACTCTCCAAGCAATTATCCTACTGTAATTACTGCAGGGAAAATGTTCTCGCATTAGCATTGTGGAGTCTATGAACTCTTAACTGATAGGCCACACTAAAGCATAGTAAGAACCAACACTTAAAAAAAGAAATCAGGACAGCTATTTCCATTCACCTTCCTAAAATTGAGGTTTGGGTACCCAACTTTTACTAATGTACTCCACAATTCACTCACTGAACATAACTACATATGCTCAAGCCTTATATCCAGTGAAAGGATAAATCTTACAGTATCGTGTAGTATCACAATTCACAAAGAACCACATAAAGAAGAAAAAAGGAGAGAGAAAGGACTCCGGGATCTACAGAGCGAAAGACAATCAGAGTGCTAAAGATATCACCAACTGAACACTGAAATGATGAGAAATTTTATCGTAATTGTTGAAGAGTAATTTAGCACAATCTAGAAGACTTGTTTGGCCGTTTGTAAAGGGAATCTCATTAAATGATGCGAGGATTTCATTAAGAACCATTAATAAGGGGTTTAAATCAGAACAAATAAATGACACGAAGGTACAAGATCTATGATGAATTATGGAATCAAGAAATACAAAAAGAAGAAAGAGGAGGGTAGTGGATAAGGCGAGATGAGAATTGGAGAGATACTTACCAGTAATTCTGTAATAGGAGTGGAGCTGAGGATTATGAGAAGGGAAAGGTAAACCCTAGACGAAGAACTCAAAGCGCACTCTCTCGCCAGAGCAACAAAGACCAGTTCTGGCGTGAGAAACATGCGCCCCCTGGCAGCGTAGCGAAATGGAACCTACTAGGCAAGCAGCATCTTGTTTGGATTTCTTTCTTTTATTAAAACCAAATAAATGTATACAGTTAGTAGACTAAGGGTCCGTTTGCATTACATATTTATAATGCACTTGTATTATGATCAATTATTTTGTAGACGGCATTAATGAGTTTTAGAATTTTTTAATTATACCTGATAATTAATTATTTCATTTCTTTTTGACCTTTTAGCTTCCCTGAGTTCCCTCATCTCCCAGTCATCTCTCTCCTCGTTCTGCATCTTGAAATAAATTAAGAACATCTCTTTCCATTCCCTATCATAAATCCATCAATTCAATACTCATTCATTCCAATCAAATCAAAACAAACGAAGGAATTTCAATTAGTTAGATATAGAACTCCATTTTTTTAGATCTGACCAAACAGTGGGAAGATTGGTGGGACTATGGATGGGATGTGCGGAGAATAAACGGGCCGACGTGGGTGTAGTGGTCATGGAGGCGGTGATGATGAGGATAGGACAAGCACCGGTGGGTGGGGTCGCCATGGAGGCGGTAGCAACGGGAGTGAATGAGGGGTCAGTGGACAGAGGCGAGAGGTCGAGGCATTGCCAGTTGGCATTGATCTGATTCCGGGCGGATTGGTGAGGGAGGAGAGGTAGGAGCGCTCGTGGTGGTTGTTGGCTCCGACAGACCGGCGAGGCCAAGGAGTGAGGAAGTACAGTAAAAAGAAGAGAGAGAGAGAAAGGGAGAGGGGGAAAGAAGAATAGGAAGAGACAACTTTTTTATTTTTAAATATTTCGGTCATACCAAACAGCCTTTATAAACACCAGTTTTTATAATACATAATGAGCTATTATAATTAAACACTTATACATCCAAACGGACCCTAAAAATTATACTCCGTATAAACTCATACCTTGAATAGGTAAATAAAGAGCGGTCATTCCGGGATTCGAACCGGGACCTATGGGTACTACCCCGTATAAACTCGTACCAAGTCTAGAGTTGTTAAAATTGATCAATTTTAACCCGAAAGGGTTTAATTAAATTCTGAAAGGGTCTGACTAAATCTCGTAGGGAGATTGAACTAAATCCCGATATGACTTGACTAAATCTCGTAAGGGCTTGATCAAATTCCGGTCTGGTTGGCTAAATCTTTTGGAGTTTTTGCACGAGCGGTGCGTGACTCTGCTTTCGGCATTTCTAAGAGGCTTGCTTGGTTAGGGGCGTGAAGTCTGGAGTCGAGACTGGTTGGGGACGAGATGGTGCTTTCAAGTTTCAAGGAGACTCCATATCCGGGTAGGAGCTTCCTTGGAGTTTCGTCTGCACTGCACTTCCCACGGGAGATAGATTTCTGTTGTACCACTGGCCCGTAGTGCTACTGTTCGGTGGTGCTTGATTTCGTTCTTCGTTTTCGTCCGCAACTGTTGGGAGTAGTTCTTCTTAAATCGTTTTTGTTGTAGAGTTATTTCTGCTTGTTTCATAACATCGTTTTCTGTTCTTATCGTATGTTTAGGCGGTTTCTGCCTGCTGATTCATCATCCTCTCGAAAATCAAGTTTGCTCATCTCGAATTCTTACCTAATAAAAAAAATTATCAATTTAAATTTAATAAAATATAGATGTATATTAGTTATAATTTTAACTACATATTATAAGTTATAAATTAGTAGATATAAAAATAAATTGAAAAAATAAAAATCTATTTTTTTTATTTTTTTATGCAAGGAAAGAAATTCGATTATCTAGACAAGACTAGAGAAACCGAGAGTCCGAACAAGCCGGGAGATGGACCAACCATCATGTATAAACAAATAACATACGCAAATGACTGAATGGAAATAACAAGAAGCAAATTACGAAAAGAAAAATCCAAAAATAAAGCACAAGCCATTCTACACTCAAAGTACAAGATAGTAGAATCTATAGAATCACATGTTAAACTTAAACCTAAATACTTTTCCAATATAGGTTATAAATTTTAGGTCAAATTCTATAAAACCTTCACTTAAATACACCATTTTACACAAAATCGCTCCTTAAATTGAAAATTCCAAGAAACCACCCTTTAGAAGTTAGATGTTTGCAAAAGACGACTCATCCCACCTTTTACTTTTAGTTTGATGTTAAAAGTGTAAAATTACTATTTTGCCCCTTCATCACCAATATTTTAGTTCATCTCTTGACAAATTTCAGGTGTGTTGGCCTTGATTTAGTTGGTTCAAAAGTCTAGGAGGTGTTCATCCTTCCCCTTTCAATCCTCTCCTCAAATGGAAAATGAAAGTTGTTGAATGACAATCACATTTTACCTTTTAAATATATAAAAGTACACGGGTAAATTCGTAATTTCACACATTTAACAGAAATCTTAACGGAAAAGTTGAGATAGGTGGTGGTTTGCAAGCATCTAGCTTTTTAAGGATGGTTTCCTAGAATTTTCAATTTAAGGGGTGATTTTGTGCAAAATTGTGTATTTAAAGGGTGATTATATGAAACTTGGCCTAAATTTTTACTACATATTATAGGTAAATCATTAGACAACTAGTTAAATTGGGCCTTCAACAATCCATCATAATCCGTGTATTTGATTTTTTTTTATAAGGTAAAGATTCAAGGGCCGAACAGACCTAGCTTCTCGAGAGGCCAATAAACAGCAGACAACAAACAGTCGAAACATACATCATAGAAAAAAAAAAGATGCAATACAAAGAAAGGCGAGCACACAAGCACAACATGAATCGAAGTCACAAAAACCTCGCAAGCAGGGGACAACATACACTACGAACGAAGCCCATCACCACCTAGTAGTAGTACCGTTGGGCGTTGGCGAGATGTACATCAGGCATTCCTAGATAGTGAAGATGATCCTCCAGAAAGCTCATTCCCGACTGAGGAGTTGCCTAGATACACACTATCTTGACCCGGCCAGACCCGACTTCGGACGCTAGAGCCCCAAACGAAGAAGAGGAACCGCGAAACACATCAGACGCCCTTTCGCAAACAACCTAAGTAAAATACACCAAAAGAAACCCTTTCGGGTTGTTGTTTGACCCCTCGCGAAATTTTGTTCAAGCCCTTTTAGGATTTGGTTCAAACATTTTCGGGATTCGTAAAGACTTAGTGCTTAGTCCTTGGGTTCATGAAACTGGTATATTACTAATAATATTAAAATTATTTTCCAAGGATTTAGCTTCGATATATGTGTGTGTTTCAAATGAAAATGGCTCTTAAAGTGAAAATGGGTCTAATTTGTGATTTTGGGGCGCAGGGTGATTAAAAAAGCCCCAATCTTCCTCTCAATTTCCCTGTCAAAGGAAGAGACCAACCTCCGTCAGTCCGTCTTCCTTGTTCATCTTTCAATCTCCCTCTCGACTTCAATACGGTGGTACGATGGGGAGAAGTGAGGCTGGGGTTCAACCGAAAAAGTGGATCTCTTCAGCTCTCTCTCTCTCTCTCTCTCTCTCTCTCTGTGTGATTTGGATGGAGCTGCTCTTCCTTCGCACCTTAGCTCGAGATTTACAGATCTACAAAACTGAAACCTTTTTCGAACGAAGAAGATGATCTCAGACGAAGAAGAAGAGAAATGGCTGACCAAAGTTATCGTTGGGATTCAGCAGAAACGCCTTCTTCTTGCACCGTGCTCTGGTAATTTATCTCGTTTATCAAATAGTTCAATCTCACAATTCCCCCGATTCGAGAACAAGCTTCCTCGATTTTTTTTTCTAAAACCCTAGCTTTTCTCAATCTCCCTTGCAATCAAGGATTCCAACAATCTGAGAAGTTTTGAAGTTCTCGGCGTTGTTGCTCTCGGAGCTTCGGAGTTCGAAACTCACGGTTGCAGCTCCGGCGTTTCGAGCAAGTTCTTAGCTAATAAAAGTGCACTAATTTTCTACTATTGTAATCAGTCTCTTCTAAGATAAGTTCCTATCTAGTTATTTAACAATTGGTTTTCATCTTCCCTAATTGATAGGTTGCATAATTTGCTAATAAAAGTGCAATAAAAAGTTATATTTGTGCTATTTTATAATATAAAAGTGCACTTTGGTATGGTCATGGGCTGGTTTCATTCAATAATTGAAGCTTGCAAATACCCTCTTGCGCTGAGTCGAATCACTTTGTAAAGCTATTAGGGGGTTGTGAACTTGCAGCTTAGGCTATGATTGGATAAAAGTTGGTGTGCTGCATTTTGATCCTATTTTTTGGTTCTGTTTTGCTGCTGGCTATCCCCCACCTAGATTGAACTGTTATAACTTGGATCATGGGTTTTGATGCTGTCTTACAGCCCTTCAAAGATTCATCTTCTTCTCTATTATTGTTGCGCATCCATGGTTACTTTTGGAGTTGAACTCATGCTGCATTCCAGTGAAGTTGGTGGCTGGTTTTGAGCAAGATGGGCCCTGCGATGTGCTGACTTATGATGGTGTTTGATCAGACAAAATGGGACACACCACTCTTGATAGAAATGTCATTCCAGTTTGAAGTTTCAGCTTCCTTTGTGATCAGACAGAATGACTTATGATGTGTTGACTTTTGCTGCGTTTAGCTTCCTCTTAAAAACCTTGTTTGCCTAAAATTTATCAAAAATCTTCAGGCTGAATAGCTTTCGTACAAGCTGCTAGACAAAATAAAAAATGTACAATGACGTTGGAGTAGGTTTGGTGGTGATCATAAGTACTATGCTTAGCCTTATGGTTTTGATGAGAGTTTGATCTAGCTATGAAGCTGTCAATGAGGGATTTTATGCTGAATTTTCCACTTCAACGACATGATTTCAAGGGCTGAATTAAAGGAAGCTTTCATATAATTTACCATTGTTTAGCCTATTGCATTGCAAGGTGCAAAATCATAGGTGCTTTCGAGAACCTGTGGTCCGTCCTTGGAACCTAGGCAGAGAAAAATTTATATCTAATATAATGTGCAATTTTAGTTTGATAAAGTGCATAAATAAGGTGATAAAGTGCAAGAATAAAATGATGAAGTGTATGGATAAGATTATGAAGTGCACAATTAAGATTATAAAATGCATAAAGAAGATGATAAAGTGCAAGAATAAAATGACGAAGTGTATAAATAATAATATGAAGTGCATGAATAAGAGTATGAATTGCACAATGAAGATTATAAAGTGCATAAATAAAATGATAAAATGCATGAATAATGCACAAATAATATTATAAAGTGCACATTTAATAATTTAAAGTGCACAATTAATGTTATAAAAATGCAAAAATAATATTATAAAGTGCATAACTAATATCAATAAGTGTTTACTTCTACTTTTGATCAAATATAAAGTGAATAAATAAGATTATAAAATGTATAAATAAAACTATAAATTGCATGAATAACACTTCGAATTGCATGAATAGATCTAGGTGGAGTCGAACCACCAACGTCCTTAACAGTAATTTGTCTAGACGCTCTTTCCAATTTGAGCTTATAGATCTTAGTACTAGGATATGATTATAAAGTGCAAAAGTAAGATTATAAAGTGGCAAAATATATTGTAAAGTGCCTGTATAGTATTAATATATGCACTATTTTCTAGAATAAAATGTTTCATGTAATACTAGTAGCACACGCATCAGAATCTGAATTTTTTGATCCAACTGCAGCCATCTTTGATGCATCTGCAACCCTCGTTAACACTTTCTTTTACAGATGAAGGTGGTTCTACTTTGTGTCATGAATCTGCTTCATTATCTTCAATAGCAGCGATTGGGATGATTGTAGTATCATGATCATCATCATGATGACCTTCTTTCACATCCAGTGAGATGTATATGGACTAAATGAACATTATTCATAGTGTCATCATGCACGCATTGTCTTGCAATTTCAGCCACTTTGGAGAGCGCTTGTGTATACAACAGGCAATTTATTGCAAAGGATTGAGTGTCCGACTGGCCCACAAGAGGCAAATTTGAGCTCAACAACACAAATAAGGAAATCAAGTAACGATTGTCAGAAAACGGTTTGATGTATACGCAACACAAACAAGTTCCATCAAGATGAATGTATAATTTCCTCACTACATAAAGAAAAAGTTGTTCAAGAAGGCTAAAATTTCTTGAAGCAAAGCAGAAGATCCCGGAGATGGTTTTATTCCACAATGTCAAAATGAACAATGAACAACTACATTTTCCATGTGTGCCCAGCGAAAAAAAACAATGACATGCCTTAGTCTTACCTAATTGGATGCTGATTGTAGTGGTAATTCTTGTCTTTCTTCTTAGCCGCAGCCAGCTTTGCATTCCTTGCAACAAGCTCATGTGCAGTAGCTTTCGCTGCACCATCCAAGGTATTTGCACTCCCTAAAGAGGGATTGATTGATTGAAATAGGAAGAAAACAAAATAAACTATAAACAGATTGATGCAAAAACAATTTAGAGAAGATCGATCTACCTACAACTATCCACTTTATTTGGTTGAATTGATATTGTAACTTCCTCTTATCCTTTTTGGTTTTCCTATGAATGCCCTTGTCCCGACCTAACATAGTTACTAGTCCAATCAGCCCTAGAAACCCTTATCAATCGAACAGTCCCTAAAGAAGGATTTAACCCAATTGATAGCTTTAAGTTCAGAGATTAACCAAGGTATTTGCAGTCCCTAAAGAGGGATTTAACAACACATTCAACTTCCTACCTATCCAATTAGTTCAATCATCCCTAAAGGAACAAGTTTGCTACTTGGGTTAAGGTTCGCAATCGGAAATCTACAAAACCCTAGCAATTGAATTGATCTAACAAGTTGGCCAAACAAGATAGAACAAAACAATCAATCAATCAATAACCGCAAAGAAGTTGAAGCATTCAAATATAAGAAATAAGGAACAAGAATTAGAAACTCACAATCAATCCAAATAAAGCTTCAAATCGTAGATAGAACGAAGAGAGGTTAGCCGCCCATGACGAACATCGCTCTCAATTTCCAACTAAAATCGTCTTGAATCCTAACCTAATGAATGAATGGAAACCTAGGGCTAAGCCCTCTCTAATCTCCTCCAATTTCGTGCCCAAATCGGCCTCTCCAAAGACAATATAGATAAATAGGGTTTAGAAAGAACAAAACTATCGCCGAACTCAAAACGCGTCGCTCTGGGCATTTGCGGCGGCCACAACTTTGCCGCGGCTGCGGTAAATTGCTGCGCTCGCAGCATATGGCGGCGCCCGCTGCAATGGTCTTTTATGAAAAATCTACTTTGAATCAGCTCTTGATGTCAACAGGAAAGTTGTAGCTCTTTGAAATAGCTTTCCAACGCATGGTCATAATAGTCGATCGGACAATCGAGATCTACAGAAAGTGCAAAACAAGTTCAGCATGTCTGGCGACAACTTCTGCAGACTTGTTCTTCGTTTAGGCTCGCTTCTTCTTCTCATGACCTCTTGAGATATTCATGTAAGCTTCTTCGATCAATTAGACATTCTCATCTGATGCGTTATCAACTCATGTCTCCTCCTCGGATCCACCATTACCTAAAATAATCAATAAAAGCGTGTAGATTCCGACTCCAACAACATAGAGAACAAATATGCAAATCATACTTAAAACATGCATGATATGCATCATAACTAAGCTAAATGCAACCTATTATGACCCTCTAAATGCATGCTATCACCTTGGTAAATTAACAATATACCTGTTGGGAATGAGAGAATGATAGGATTCATAGGAATAAATGATTTCACTTAAACCAGTTTCTCTTTGCTCATGAACCCTCTTCTCTTTACTTTGGCCGCCCACTGCCACTTGCAATCCACCATTTAGGATGAACTGAAGATAAAGAGAGAGAGAAAAAAAGGTGAGTAATGAAGTTGTCGTTAACTATGCCACCTTTACACAACGAGGATGAAATGAAATCAGATCGACAAATACCTAACCCTAAGAGTACAAGCAGTCAGTAGAAACAAAATTCAAAGGCTTAATAAATAAGAACACTCGAATCAAATCAAGCCGACGATAAACAAGCAAAAGATAAAATAGGAATCGAATTGAAATTAGGATATGAATAAGGTGAAGGAAGCAAATTAAACGGAAAGGTGAGAAAGAAAGCAGAGATGACTGGAATACCTGAGAAGAGAGGAAGTAAATGGGAGCAGAAGTTTACTAAATAAGAAAACATCTTCGTCTCAACTTCACAAGTTACCTACCTACATTATCAAATCTGAGAATAAGAAATTGCTGACTAGCTCATCGATTTCAAGCTACTGCTAGACCGAATATGTTGTAAGTCCTACAAGATTAATGCATAAAGCTAATCAATTATGCAAGAAGAAGATCGGGTTTATATGCAAAGAGGTGTGAGTGTATAGTTTGAACTAATCACAAAGAGGGGGGGGGGGGGTCATAACTGTGCAGATGGATTAAAGACAATAAGCAGCTATGGTGCACAGGTGCACATAGAGATCTTCTCCAACGCCAAATTGACCATAACCTTATTCCAGGTCTCATTTTCAATATCCCAACAAACAACACAAAGATATCTTCTCCAACATCAAATTTCATACAATAAGCTCTTATCGATTTCTCATTAGAGAAACTTAATTATCTTTACAAAAACTTAACTATGGAAAGCAAGAACAACTAGGAGTCTAGGACAAACAAAACCACAAATTGGAGACCAACGGAGATCGGTGAGGGGATAGAAATCAATAATTAACAAAATTTATTGCCAAATACCTTAAATCACTAGAGCAATTTGACGAAGCAATGCTCATCGGATCCCTCCATCACCGGCAGCCTCTAGCGATTCTCAAACCTCTAGTAGCCCCGACATCACTTACTTACTCTCACTCTAATTACTCTTAGGTCGCCATAGAGATCGGCGTCTCCTATTAGTCAAAGGAAGAAGGACAAAGAGATGGAGAGAGAGAACGAGATTGAACAGAGAGAGAGAGAGAGAGAGAGAGAGAGAGAGAGAGATGGATGGAGATAGAAGAAGCCCTAACACATATCAGAGAGAGAGAGGGCCAGAGGGGGTGTTGGATGAACCCATTTTTCTTTTAAACCGGTCAGTTCATTTTTTTTAAAGCTGACCCGCGCGCAGTTTTTCCCTTAATTAGCTCATTCTCACTTTAAACAACATTTTTATTTTAACCACACTCTCTCTCTCTCTCTCTCTATATATATATATATATATATCTCGAGAGTTTTTATTATTATTATTTTTATAATATTTCTTCTCGGGCAGCTTTGAGCCCAAAGAATGAAATTGGGCCTAAGTCGACCAACAACTGGACACCGATGGGGCAAGGCAGAAAAAGACCATCTACAACCCAACACTGCGAGGAAAGGGGTGAGCCGCAGTGCCATCTAACCACCACAACTCGACTGGAGAAGCTAGGGAACTAAGGCCAGAGAGAGAAACAGGTCAAAACTGCGCGGGACGAGAAACAATGGACTAGGAGGGGACGAATTTGGGATTTACAAGCCATGACTGGACAAAGAGGAATAAGGAGAGGAAGAGGGGGAGCAACCATCACCAGGGTGGTGCCGCAAAGCACAACTCAAGAAAAAACAAGAAAAAAGAGGACAGGAAACAGAAAAAACAAGAAAAAAAGAGGGAAAACAAACCCTAGATTTGAAATCCGGGACACCTTAACTCGAAATGTTAAGAACGAAGAGCGATTTTAGGGACCCCGACCATGAAACATCAAAAGCCCCAATGAAATTGAGCGAATGAAACCATGGAAGAGCGAAGGATGCAAATCGGTTGTGGTGGCTTGCAACCGAGGAGGCGGGGATCAATAAAATCCTAAAGAAGGGGTTGGGGCTCTCTTAAGAGATTGAGAGAGTTTTTACAAGCTTTGGAACCCGAACGGTGGCGTGGAGGCCGAAGCGAAGGCGGTGGTATGCAATCGCAGGGTATAAGTGGAATCCCATATAGGGAGTTGGGGCTCTTCATAAAGAGAAAGAGTCAATCCGACCATTTGATGCACATTGAGTTGGCGGGGATTTACTTTCCTCCTTCCCGTGCTTATTAACATTTAAAAAAAAAACAAATTCATCTTCTTCCTCATCACACGAAGATGATTTCTTTTCAATTTTCGAACTCAAAATCCCAGAATCACAAGATCTCATAGCATACTGCCCCATACATACCCACATCACATCCGTATCCTGTAATTGCGGGATTGTGGGTTCGAAAATTGATTGTGGGATTGTGGATTCAAAAATGAAGTCTTGATAAATAGAATCTTGAACATTTTACTTTCTACCACTTGCTAGTTTTAAAAAGATTAACCGTCCTAATTTTCCACTTGGATGACTAGGGTCTTTTTTTTTTTTTGGTCTAAATGACGACTAGAGTCTCTGGTTTGCATGCTATATCTCAGCTTCTAATCAGCAGATTTAGGTAAACGGATTCATTTTGAGTATTTTGTCTTAAGGTATAGATTCCTTTTAATATTATTTTCACTCCTATTATTTCAACTATTCAGATATTGTATTTGAGCCCCCCTTGTTTTAGGTAACTTTATTTTATAATATTGATTTATATTTAAGTCTTCCACTAATTTAATATTCATTATGCATTCACTTGCTATTATCTTGTTTATGAGAGCATCGTTGCATGTCCCTATATCTCTATAAGCATAAGGCAGTTACGATGAAATTAAAGTTTAAATAATTGCTAGCACTGCAAAATCTCTCTAGTGTTTTAAGAAGGGGTGTTACAGATTGGAAATTAGAACATATGGATGTTAAGTCAGCCTTTTCACATAGTGATTTAAATGAGACCATTTACATTAGGCAACCCAAGGGATTTATAGATAAAAGTAAACATTGATTAGATATGGATATATTTTTAGAAGATATTAACTAATTTGAAAGAATATTATATAAGATAAGATTTTACCTATTTTCCCTTTATATGAACATATTTTTAGAAGATAACTTCATCAATATATTACGTGGTCATACTTATTAAATAACCTTATCAATAACTTCATCAATGTGAACATATATTTAGAAGATGCAAAGTTTTGACGAAATTGAAATAATACTTATAGCATGGTCATACTAATTAAATAACTTTACCAATATGAAGAAGATAAAAGGTTTTGGGTAAATTGCAATACTTACTCGTGTAAAGGTTGGGTAAATTGCAATGCTTACTCGTGTAAAGGTTATCAACTCTTGGAATTCAATTTTTGTTGATATATTTTCCCTTATTATTTTATATATGGATATAATTTTGGAAAAGTCTCACATTTTTTTATGAAAGATCTATCGCTTTTGCGGATAAACAAATAAAATTTTCCATCTTGAAAGTATTAATATATTTATGAGATATATTTTTGGATTTTATACCTATATAATTATGGATAAATTTTTAGATTTTAACCTATATATAGGTTATATTGTTAATGTTATTTCACAAACATTGACGTCTTGATACGTTGCGAATCCCGATCCTTCTCTTGTGGGCTTAGAATCAAGAACAACTCTGTATATTTGTCCCGATCTTGAAATATTCTTTGATATCTCATGATTTGGAACAATTTAAAACAAATATGAGTGAAGGCTGTAATAGCGACGAAACCACACTTGGAATAATAAAACAACACAACAACAACGACGGAAAACAAGGGTGAGCAGCGACGGGAGGCGCGAGGGGTGCAGCGCCCAGCGCCCGGATGTACCGCAGTCGCAGCAGGCTTGGAAGCGGCCGCTGCCTGTGTAGGCGCGAGGGAGACAGCGACGGTGCCTGGGTTTTGCGACGGTTGTCTACTGTTTTTGCGATGGTTGCCGATTTAGGGTTTGTGTTTGTGATGTGTTGTGTGTTTGGGAATTACGGTTTGGATCCTTGAATGATGAATCAACAAGAACATGAATTTGATTGCTAGGGTTTTGGATTGGGAGATTGAAGAACCTTTTTAGCCAAAAAGGTTTCTTCAATCAATTTTCCAATCTGATTTTATTGAATGTAAACTATGTGTTTAAATAACAAAGCATGTCAATTCCTCCTTGCAAATGATAGAGTTTTGGCTATATAAAATAATAATTAACTTAGATAAATCCTAGATAAAAGATAGATAAAACCTAGCTTAGTGGTTAAGGAATTACCTTGAGGAGATATTTTCCTTCCACCTTTATTTTCCTAAATGCATAAATATTAAATATAATAAAATAATATTCCAAATGTGAAGGGCCAAAACCGACCACCCCTCCCTAGGACTCGATATCGACCCTATAAGGGCCTCGATGCCGACTCCCATTATGTGTGTTGAGTAGGGGTGTTAGGTGAACACGAGTAGCTCGAATTCGACTCGTACTTGCTCGATAAAAACTCGACTCGAACTCGTTCATTTTCTGAATGAGCCGAGTATGAGCACATTTTTAAACTTGGTCCAAAGCTCGACTCGTTCGAATTAAAATCGAATAGCTCGAATTTTATGTAATTTCTAATTTTTTTTTAAGTTATTGTATAAAGAGCAAGTAGAATTGGCTAAAGCTCGAAAAAAGCTCGGCTCGAGCTCGCTTATTTCCTAAACGAGCCGAATATGAGCACATTTTTAAGCTCGAGTCAAAATTTAGGCTCGGCTCGAGCTCGTTCATATTCTAAATGGACTGAATATGAACAAGTAGTACTCGGCTCGTTTGGCTCGAATAACAGTCATAGTATCGAGTTAAGGAGGGTGTTGTTGAGTCTTCATGAGCTCCGTGTGTGGTCACAAGCTCAACTCCTGTGCTGGTGGTCTAGTCCTGAGCAAAGTGATCCAAGGTGGCATGAATCATTGCTCCATAGTTCCATGGGAATGAATGTGAAGTGCCTTGGTAGCATCTTGAATCCTATTGGCCCTTGCGCGAGTGATAGGACAATAAAATGACACCTTCATGTTGTCCTCAATGTCACCGGGAGTCATCGTCATTTGCACTGCAACACGTCTTCTCCGTTCTTTTATGACTTTGTTTACGATTTTCTTGGTAAGCTTTTCGAAATAACGTGTTGATTGGTTAATTACAAGGTATGATATTTTGTTATTTCTACTATTATATAATAGCTTTTCATATGTCGTTTCATACGTTGTCGATAAAATATAAATTCATTCAGATTCGAAAAATTAGCTTTTCATATGTTGTTTTCACTAATATATGTAAGGAGCAAGGAGAAATTAGATTTTATACTAATAAAGTAGAAATTCATTCAGATTTGAGAAATCAAAAGCATGGAAGAAATTAATTAATTAAATAAACGGGTTTTAGTACCAAATTTATTTATATTAAAAAACCGCACATAGTACGGGTACTAAACTAGTTTATAGATAAAAGTAAACCTAATGCAGTTTGCTTGCTTAAAATATTAATATAGGGCTTAAGGTAATCTCCTAGCCAATGGACTATCAAATTTGATATATACATGAAAAAAAAACTAGGTTTCTTAAGATATAAATTTTATTCTCGTCTATATTTCCAAGGTGCTAAAAAATCCTCTATTTGTTCGGTTGTGTGTTGATGATATTTTGTAAATATGTGATTCTATGAATCTGATTATAACTGTTAAAAAGGACTTAATGAAACACTTGACATGATGAATTTAGTTCTTGCCTTGAACATCATTGGCATAAAGTTGATTAGAGATGGTTGGTTATCATCATTATAAAAATAAAAGTTGATTAGAGATAGACTTAAAAGGAAAATTATGTTATCTCAAGTTGACTATACTGAAAAAATGCTTAAAAGTTTAACATGTTTGATGCTAAGACATCACACATACCCTTAAGAGGGCATTTAGAACTAACAACGAAACATTGCCCTAAAAATGTGCAAGGATCCCAAAGATTATTATATCAGTGTAAACAAATAGACTATCAGATTGCTTTATACCTGTGTAAAGATCTCATGTACCATGAGAGAACCAATCACAACAATGTAACTATGTAAGGTTCCATTACATTCAACACATGGTAGAAGAACAAGTGTTGCAGGTGAAGAAGATAAAGGGAAAAGTCAACCCAGTTGACTTCGACACAAAAATAGTTTCTACTAACAAGTTTTTTTTCTTTCTTCATGAAGTATTTGCATGTTATTGATGTTCACTAACTTCTAGGTACTTGATTCGATGATAGATAAGATCGATGTGCACTCATTCCTGTATGATCCACTACTAGTGAATCAAGATATTTAAACACATTTGGATCAGAAGACCTTTTTGTTATGCAACTCAATCCAATGTATTTAATTCATGGGATGGCAAGTCACATAGATGTAATACAAAGTTTAAGATCTAGGTATTGATGCATGCTTGGATATTAAGTTGATTCATGAAGATTGAGCCTCAACCAAAGAGGGCAAGAAGAGATTAAAGATTGGGCTCAAGCCTAGCTGATGACCCAAGAGCATGCCCACAATCCTTCCTTGAGCTCGGCGTCATCCTAAGTGAAACATTGCATTTCAATTAAAGCAAGTCTCACTACATATATAAGCTTGCTAAGAAACCTTAGAGTGTCGTCAATTGATTCCTTTAGCTTTCTAGAGAGAGAGGTCCGATGGGTTTCCTCCATTTTCGAAGCTTGAGATCGAGCTTCTCGAAGGAGATCGGCAACCTTACGTTTGAAGAAGAAGCAAACCTAGTTTGTTGATGAACTCACCATGTATAGTCATCCAATGTCCATTCCCTCTCAGATTTGATCTGACATATGAGAGTCCAGACTACCGGGAGTTTTTGTTCCTCAATCTGTTTTCTTACATGGTTTCACTTCTTATTCTTGAGGATGCTTATGCTAGATCTGATTTTGTATATATTAGTTATTTTGATTTGCAACTATGACTTATGTCGATTTGCATAATGTGTTATTTGCAAGTTTGAGTCTCTTCCTTTTAAGGCCTCACAAAGTAAGGATTTCCCAAACCGCGTCAACAAACCTAATGTGCCTTCTTTTCTTTTATGTTTACTTACTATTTTAGTACCCGCACCCTGTGCAGGCGTTTTTTTAGTTTAAAATAGTTATATGTGTATCAATGTATGTAACCACTATATATGTATATGTGTGTTATGCTTATTTAGATTATTACTGTAATTATTATTGACAAAAAAAACTCAGTTGATTGAACTCAATCAGAACAATAGAAATTAAACTAATCCGCACAAACGTGATTAATAAACTTCATCATCAATTGATTGAACTCAATCAAACCGAAATGAATCGCACAAACGCATAAATAAATAATATTTAACGTACCTTTTTTTCCAAAGCTTCCTATTATTCTTCTCTATGAGTGTCTTACCTTTATTATTTGTCTTTATTATTTGTCATTGTGGGCACTCTAATCTAGCTCTGTTGAAAAAAACTGTTCATACTTCATACTATGGATCACTAACTAATACAGAGTATATAGAGAAGAAGAAAAAAACCTAGCATAGGTGAAACCATGGGATCACTAATGTAATTAATAAGCTTCCTATTATTTTTGCACGTAACTACAATCCTTATCAATTAGTAACAACATATCTTATGACAAATCCTAGCACATCTTTTTTTTTTTAGCAAATAACCGCTGGACAGCAAGCAATTAATTTAATTTGCAATTATTTTTATTATTAATCCTTATCAATTAGTAATCGCATATCATGCGACAAATCCTAACCTATCTTTTTTTAGCAAATAACCACCGGATAGCAAGCAATTAATTTATTTTGTAATTATTTTTATTATTAATTATAATTAACAAATCCTATATAAAAAACCTACTTTAGGATTTCTATCGGCATACAATTGGATTTGTTTTAGTTCTTATCAATTAACAATTCTTATCAATGTAACGGCCCGGGATTATGATTCCCGAGTTACGTTTCGAGGGATGAAACCCCTCGTTAGGATCTTGCGCCCCGAGTACAGGTTGAAGGTTTGAAATCGAAGATGTGCAGTTTAAAGTGGGATTTCGCACCCAAATCCGGAAGGCCCGTTGGGGACCCCGGGGTAAACCCCTTGTACCTGTCCTAAGTCTACAACGCAGGAAATTCGTTATCATGCAAAAGGCATAAGTTCTGAAAATGATACAACTAGTGTCACGGCAGAGCCGGGTCAAAACATAGTACAATTAGGGAGAAATCCCAAACGCATGAATCCGGTGAAGTCAGGTTTAAAACACTCACTCTCCACCATAAGAATATACCCCGTCATAACAGCACAAAATCCAACAGTGTATCGGGTACCTGAAACTATACCACCAAGTCAGGCCAAGAGTCCGCCCGCGGGTCCTCTAACCGCGCTGAGGACATATAATACGTCTATACCTAGAATAAAGGATGCCTTCATGCAGTACTGAAATCTTAACCACACTATCATGATCCTAATTCATATATGTAGAATATTAAGTAAGGCCTTAACAAAGAATATCAAGTGGTATATCCCTCTTCTACCACCACCCCCCTTCTAGCTAGGGTGGAGACTGGCCAGTTCGATACTATAGCATATCAAATCTCATCATCATATCGCATCTCATGCTCATCTCGTATCTCATGCTCATCTCGTATCTCGTGATATATATATAACTCAAGGAGGGCAACACCCGATGAAACTGGGCTACCCTATGACCCTAGAAAGGACTCTAGGACTCACAGATAACGGCCGTTCTGTATTCAAACGCATACAGAATAAGAATGCTCATTCGTAAGTGCAATTCCTAAGCATGATACTACATGGCATGCTCTTATGCATATGAAACACCTACATACTATATGACACATCGGGCAGGAGGTACTGGTTACTGAGTAAGCCCCGGAGGTACTTACCTGGCTAGCAGACCGGCAACAGGACAATCCATCACACAATATTCACAATCACAGAGTATCACCTAGTACATAATTGAATATACATAAGTCTACATTCAACTATTAAGCACTCAAGCACACCTCAATCAATAGAACAAGTAACATATTATGAAAGTCATTTCATCGCATCATCCACTCCTCAAGACCACATCGTTCTCCATAAATCATTCAACCAATTCTACATGTTCATATACGTCATTTTCGCATATACCTCAACGGTTAATCAAAATCATAAGACATAATTTGTGTGATATAAAATCATACTAGATCGCCATAATTAGCCAACATTTAATCTCATATAGTAATTCACCACAAGTCATGCTATTAATCATACATATCATACTGTTAGTCAAACGATCATATTATCATGCTAGTTAGTCATCGAATAAGTCTTATTCCCAAGTTAGTTTCAGAACTGTTCCAAGTCCCAGTTAAATAGTTAAGTATTCCGACCCTTGAAAATACTCGTCAAATTCCCTTTTAAATTTATTTATTAGATTACTTTCCAACCTTGAAATTCTTTTCCAAATTCTTTACAAATCTTTAAGTCCCAATAATATATTTTAAATCTCAAATAGTATTACATGATATTTTAAATACCATTTATTTAACACTTTTATAAATTATTTCCAAATCCCCTAAAATCCCGATCATTTTTATTTAATAAATCAACCCTTATAGTTCTCCCAAAATATAATAATTTATCTTTTAAATCCTCAAATACTATTATAATATATTTTAATTACCGCTAATTAGTTAAATAATAAACGAATAACCCGAACCGAACCAAACCGAACCCGCAATTAATCCCAACCCAGTTTATTATAAAACACAATCCAAAGAGGCCAAGGGCCCACATGAGCCACGTCCGCCATCCTCTTCCTCGTAATTCAAAAGAAGGAATCTGCTCCCGCTTGCTGCTCGCCGGAGGTCTCGACGTCGCGCCGGCCTGCCAGCGTCCACGCCTTGCCGCCTGCCAGCGTTCACGCCTCGCCCAGCTCGCGTCGTGTCCTCCGCTGCTTCCTCTCTCTCTCGCCCGCGACTATGCCTCGTGATCGCCCTGCCTCGCCTCGCTGTTCGGCCGCGTCTCGTTCATCGCCAATTCCGAGGTTGTCGGAGCTCTCGTCGGAGGTCTCGAGCCCACCCAAATGTCCCACACTCAGTCCACGCTCACCCCCCAGTTAGTCTAAGCATCGAAAAGGACTAAAAAAAATCGAAACAAGGATGAATTCGGAGCTCACCGAGATGGATTTTTCGCGACTTCGGAGCTCCCGATCGGAGTTCTGGGCTTCGTCGGTGTCTCGCGATGGCTCGTCAGACCTGTACTGGACATGGGTGAGTGTGTTGGTGAAGACCGAAGGTGATTTCGATCGGAAACGAAGGAGAACGGCCTACTGAAATGAGGCTTCCCGAAACAGAGCAAGGAGGCTGTTCAGTGGCTCGTCGACGGGGCTGGTGGCTCCGATGCTGCTGGTGGCGCCTTGGCGGATGCTGGAGGCGCTGGTGGTGGTCCGGAAACGACGGAACGGCGGCTAAAGGTGGTGATTGGCAGTGATGAGGTATGTTGAAATGGTGATGAGAGTGTGAATGTGATGGAGATGATATAAAGAGGGCGGAGTGGTGATGGTGATGGAACGATGGCGTACAGCAAAAGAGGAATAGAGTAGCTGGTTATGGGTTGCAGAGGAGTAGGGGAGCGGCTGAACTGGTGAAGGATTTGACTGGTATTAATTAAGACATCAGTGAAATTGAATACCCGGTAATAAATTCTGAATACGCGAATTTTGAATCCCAAAATTAGTTCCCGAATGTTAGTGTAATGATATGTGTTTACTTTCCTAAGTTTTCCTTTGGCATGTAATATTGTTTATATGTTTGTTTTGGACATGTATGTGTGTATGATGACTATACAGGTATATTTTAGTATAGGTTATATATATATATGTTGCACTATAGGTATGTGTCTCGACTGAGTCGTATTGAGTCTATTTTAGACTTGATCCTCTAACGAGACCGTACTATAGCGGAGTTAACATATGTATATAAAACTATACTATATAATATATTATGTATAAGGTATGATAAGGGAAGAAAGGACTTACCTGGTATTGGGCTTTAGCCCATTACTCGGCCCATGGATCAGGAGCTCGGATGAGCTTGGTAGCCCAGAGATGCGGAGCTCGCTAAACCCTACCTCCTTTAAGTTGAAGCGCTGCGTTTTGGTGTTGGCTCTTGACCTAGCTATAAAGCTTCGCTTCCTTCCCTGGACGCTAGACACTTCAGCTGCTCTCTTCTCTCTCCTCACAAACGCTCTCTTTGCGCCGATTAGGGTTTCTAGGGTTTGGAGCTTTCTCTCCTTCTCTTGCCTTCGGATCTTGAGCGCTCGGAGAAGGAAGGTCGCTGGTGGCTTCTCTGGAAGGTGGATCGAGGTCCGGCGTCCTCCTGGGTGGCCGCTCTCCTCGTCTTATGAGATCTCGGGTTCTAGAGATCGATTTCTCTATCGATCTTCTGGTTTTATCCCATACAGGGGGATTTCTTCTTCTTCCTTGTACCTCTGATTCACATGCATGTTAGATTAGGGTTGCTTGCTTTCATTGCTTGTATCATCCCTTGTACGAACTCTCTTATAGTGGATTCGGCCAACTCTTGAGGCCCCGTGGACGTAGGTCTTTGACCGAACCACGTAAAATTGCTTGAGTGTTCTTCTGCTTGTGATTCTTCGTTAGATCTTTCGTTATCGCTTTAGATCTATTACGCTTCCGCTATCCAAAACCGATTTCTAGACGAATCTAGGTTTTACAACGTGGTATAAGAGCTTGGCTGTCACGTTCTTGATTTCCTGGCTCATTGTTGAGTTCTAGGAATAGGGAACGGGTGTAGGGCCTCGGGCTGACCTAAAAGGCGACATCGCTGGTGCAGCACCCCCCTACACAACGTACAACACCCTTGTTTGCTAGATCTAGGGCTTCTGTGCTTGGATCTTGTGATTTTGGTGCTTCTGATCTTCGAGCTTGCTTGTTTTTTTACTTGGCTTGATAGGATCTTTAGTTGCACTGTTAGATTCATATTTTCTTGAATCGTTTTTGTGCTCTCAAATTCATTTACTAACTGTTTAGTTGTTCTACAGGTACAATACAACAGCTATGGGTGATAAAGGCACTTATCTGAAGCCTTTTAATGGCCACACTGACTTTGCTATATGGCAATTGAAGATGAAGGCTATTCTGATTAAGGAAAAGTGTTGGGTTGCTGTAACCAACAAATTTCCAGAAGGGACTTCAAAGGATAAAATCTTTGAAACTGACCAACAGGCTCACAGTGAAGTGATGCTTCGCTTAAGTGACGAAGTTGCTAGACATGTATTGAATTTTGACACTGCTGATAAGCTTTGGGAAGGTCTGGAAAGCTTATACTTGGTAAAATCTCTCCCTTCTCGTGTTAATTTGTTCAATAAACTGTTTAATTTCAAGATGGATGTTTCTTGCCCCTTATCTGATAATCTTGATAAATTTTTTACTATTCTTCAAGATTTGGAAAGATGTGGTGACAAAGTTGAGGAAACTCAGCAATGTGTTTTGTTGTTAAATTCTTTGCCTGCTCAATTTGACACTTTTAAAGATGTTGTGCAATACAGTACTGATAAATTGGAAAAGAAAGTTATTCTTGAGTCCATTATTCAGAAAAATGATGCTTTAAAGGTCTTTAAAAACAAGTTTGAGCTTAAGACTGACCATAAACCTGATAACAAGAATGAAGTGCTTGTTGCTAGAGGTAGGTTTAAAGGCAATAAGAATAATAACAACAATAGCAACAATAAACCACCTCAAAAAGATTCCAGTAAAACTGAAAATCATCAAAATGGTAAACCTGATAAATCTCACCTTATGTGTTCTTACTGCTCTAAATCTGGTCACATTGAGAAACATTGCTTTAAGAGGAAGAAAGATGAAAGGCTTGCTGGTAAAAAGCCTAATATCTCTGCTGTGCTTGAATCCCATCCTTATTATACTCATGAAGTGCTTGCTTTGTTAAATTCTGGTGACTCCAATGCTTGGATTTTAGATTCTGGATGTACTATGCATGCTACCTTTCATAAGTCTTGGTTTTCTGACCTTAAATGCTATGATGTTGGTACAATCATGCTTGGTGATCATTCTGTTCTTAAAATAAAAGGTGTTGGTTCTGTTGCTCTAAGAATGTTTGACAATGTTGTTAGAGTTATAAAGGATGTTAAATGGGTGCCTAATTTAAGAAGAAACTTATTGTGTGAAAGTGCTCTTGAGGAATTAAAATATGATGTGTACAGTTCTGATGGTGTGAGGATTGTTACTAAGGATAGTAAACCTGTGATTAAATGCTTGAGAAAGGCTGGTTTATATGAACTGATTGCTACTCCTATTGTGAATTCATCTGCTACTGCTTTCACTGCCATTGATAAGCCTATGTCTATGCATGATTCTATGTTATGGCATGTTAGGTTAGGTCATATTGGTAACAAAGGCCTAGAGAACTTGTATAAATCTGGAGTTATTCCTGCTAAACCATGTTCCATTGAATTATGTGAAAACTATGTTTTAGGTAAGCATACTAGAAAAAGTTTCAAATCATCTGCTTTTGTTTCAACTGCTCCTTTGGATTATGTTCATTCTGATCTATGGGGCCCTGCCCAAATATCTACTGTTGGCTTGAAAAGATACTTTATGTCCTTGATTGATCATTACAGTAGAAAAGTTTGGGTGTTCTTGTTGAAAACTAAAGATGAAGCTTTTGAAACTTTTAAACATTGGAAATCCATGGTTGAAAAGGAAACTGGCTTATTTGTTAAGTGCTTAAAAACTGACAATGGTCTTGAGTTTTGTAATTCCTTGTTTGATGCTTATTGTAAACACAATGGTATTAAAAGGCATTTGACAATTCCTGGAACTCCCCAGCAGAATGGTACTGCTGAGAGGATGAACAGGACTCTTCTTGAAAAGGCTAGATGCATGCTGATTTCCTCTGGTTTAAAGCATTCTTTGTGGGGTGAAGCTGTTATGACTGCTGCATATTTGATAAATAGAACCCCTTCCTCTGTGATTGATTTTAAGACTCCTTATGAACTGTGGTATAAAAGAAAACCTCACCTTGATCATCTTAAACCTTTTGGTTGCACTGTATACTCATACATTAACCAAGGTAAGTTGAATCCCAGGTCACAAAAGTGTGTCCTATTGGGATATCCTCAAGGTGTTAAAGGTTATAAATTGTTACTTGTTCAACCTGGAGCTTATAAAACTATTGTGAGTAGGAATGTTATTTTTAATGAGAATGAGTTTCATTTTAAAATGACTTCTGTTCCTACTGTACATGATACTAACTTGCAGGAACACAATGGTGATCAGTTCTATGTTCCTAAGAACATTGAAACTGAATATGATGGTGAGTTTGATACTAGTTATTCTCCCTCCCCTCCTCTTACTCTCTCTTCTGTTTCTACCCCTTCTAATTCTGTGGTTGTGCAACCTCACCAATTGGGTGGGGAAGCTAATGAACCTGTTATTGAACCTGTTGTTTTGCCTTCCTCTTCTATTTCTCCTATTTTTGTGGATGAGGATATTACTGTTGAGTCTGTGCCTGCTTCTGGTTCTGGTTCCTCTAGTTCTTCAGTTGCTGAAAGACATGATCTCACTGATTGGCAGTTGACTAGGGATAAGAGTCCTAGGACTGTCATTCCTAATAAAAGGTTCATAAGTAACATTGTTGAGTTTGCTTGCCTTGTTTCTGATGTAGTTAAATCTTTTACTCCTGAAACTTATGAACATGCTTTAAGGTGTGCTCACTATAAGAATTGGAAAAAGGCTATGGATGAAGAGATTGAGTCTATGAGGGTTAACCAAACCTGGACTTTAGTTGTTAAACCTGAAAATGCAAGACTTATTGATTGCAAATGGATTTTTAAACTAAAAGATGGTGTGTCTAAATCTGATCCACCTAGATATAAAGTCAGGCTTGTTGCTAAAGGCTTCACCCAAAGAGAGGGTGAAGACTATAATGAAATCTTTGCTCCTGTGGTTAAGTATAAGACTCTTAGACTCTTACTTGCTATGACTGCTGTGCATGATTTTGAACTTGAGCAAATGGATGTTAAAACTGCTTTCTTGCATGGTGATTTGGATGAGACTATATACATGAGACAGCCTAAGGGCTTTGTTGATTCTGTGCATCCTAACTATGCTTGCCTGCTGAATAAATCTATCTATGGTCTTAAACAGTCTCCTAGACAATGGAACATTAAGTTTGATAGATGTATGAGATTCAGTTTAGGGTTTAAGAGAAGTAAGTTTGATACATGCTTGTATTTTAAAGGTGTTAAAAGACTTGGTCCTGCTGCTTATGTGCTTTTATATGTTGATGATATTCTTTTGATTTCTAAATCTAAAGATTGCATCTTAGATATTAAAAAGAACTTGCAGAAGCACTTTGACATGAAAGATTTGGGTGTTGCTAAGAAAATTTTAGGAATGTCCATTCTTAGAGATAGAAAGCATAAGAAGTTATGGTTGCATCAATGTGATTACATTCATAAGGTGCTTGATAGATTTCATATTTCTGGTGACAAAGTGAATAACATTCCCTTAGGTCCTTATCTTGATTTGACTAAGTCTAAAGATGTCTTGTCTGCTATTGAGATGAAAAATATGAAGTCTATACCATATGATGCTGCTGTTGGGTCTGTTATGTACTCTATGATCTGTACTAGGCCTGATTTGGCATTTGCTATCAGTACTTTGAGTAGATTCATGTCTAATCCTTCTGAGAAGCACTGGTTATCCATGAAATACTTGTTGAAATACTTGCTTGGCTCGGTTAATTTGCCATTGTTGTATTCTGAGCATACTTCTGCATCTGAATTACATGGCTTTGTTGATGCTGACTATGCTAGTAACAAGGACACTAGGAAATCTATTACTTCCTATGTTTATACATAGGTAGGTAATTGCATTTCCTGGAAGTCCCAACAACAGCCTATAGTTGCATTATCTTCCACTGAAGCAGAATAAATTGCAGCAACAGAGGCCTGTAAAGAGGCTATCTGGCTGCAGGGTATTTTGAAAGAAGTGGAATTGAAGCATTATACATCTGTGCTGCATATAGATAGCCAAAGTGCTCTATATTTGTGTAGAGATCCCATGTACCATGAGCGTACTAAACATATTGATGTTAGATACCATTTCATTCGTGAAAAAGTTGAAGATAACATCATTCATGTTAAGAAAATTGATGGTAGACTTAATCCTGCAGATTTTGGCACTAAAATTGTCCCTCATGATAAATTTGTGTTTTGCAGAAACTTCCTCCACTTGGAGGAACTTGAGTGATCTCTGTGTGTGATGTATGCTTGGGCCGAGAACGGACCTGGCCATGAAAAATCCACTTATATGTTGAGTCTGAGTCTGCCCAGTGCAAGACTTAGAAAAGTAGAGGGGTGTTTGTAATGATATGTGTTTACTTTCCTAAGTTTTCCTTTGGCATGTAATATTGTTTATATGTTTGTTTTGGACATGTATGTGTGTATGATGACTATACAGGTATATTTTAGTATAGGTTATATATATATATATATGTTGCACTATAGGTATGTGTCTCGACTGAGTCGTATTGAGTCTATTTTAGACTTGATCCTCTAACGAGACCGTACTATAGCGGAGTTAACATATGTATATAAAACTATACTATATAATATATTGTGTATAGGGTATGATAAGGGAAGAAAGGACTTACCTGGTATTGGGCTTTAGCCCATTACTCGGCCCATGGATCAGGAGCTCGGATGAGCTTGGTAGCCCAGAGATGCGGAGCTCGCTAAACCCTACCTCCTTTAAGTTGAAGCGCTGTGTTTTGGTGTTGGCTCTTGACCTAGCTATAAAGCTTCGCTTCCTTCCCTGGACGCCAGACACTTCAGCTGCTCTCTTCTCTCTCCTCACAAACGCTCTCTTTGCGCCGATTAGGGTTTCTAGGGTTTGGAGCTTTCTCTCCTTCTCTTGCCTTCGGATCTTGAGCGCTCGGAGAAGGAAGGTCGCTGGTGGCTTCTCTGGAAGGTGGATCGAGCTCCGGCGTCCTCCTGGGTGGCCGCTCTCCTCGTCTTATGAGATCTCGGGTTCTAGAGATTGATTTCTCTATCGATCTTCTGGTTTTATCCCATACAGGGGGATTTCTTCTTCTTCCTTGTACCTCTGATTCACATGCATGTTAGATTAGGGTTGCTTGCTTTCATTGCTTGTATCATCCCTTGTACGAACTCTCTTATAGTGGATTCGACCAACTCTTGAGGCCCCGTGGACGTAGGTCTTTGACCGAACCACGTAAAATTGCTTGAGTGTTCTTCTGCTTGTGATTCTTCGTTAGATCTTTCGTTATCGCTTTAGATCTATTACGCTTCCGCTATCCAAAACCGATTTCTAGACGAATCTAGGTTTTACAGTTAGTTTCCGACTCTCGCTTTCTCGATCAATTAGATTTATAAAATCAAAAAGGATATCGCAATCTGGTAATTATTTTCAATTTTCGAGGTAAAAGGACAGAAATCGTTTGTCAAATTTTATATTACGGTCGGAATCCGCTAAACGAGCTTTTAATTCGATTTAAATTCATTTTTAATTTTCTTTTTCCGAAAAATTAGAATTTGAAAATCCGAGCTTTTACAATCAATTAATAACAAACAAATTCTGAAATTCTTTTTCGAAATATGCACGATTTAAAAAATAATTATCAAATTAGTCATCGATTGAAACAATTTGTCAAAATATTCAAATCTGTCAGGGACGACAGAAAACCGCTGTTGGAAACCGCGGTTTTGTTTGAAAACTGCAAAGAAAAAATAAAAAAGAGAATATGATAATGAAAACCGCGGTTTTTTTTAATTAAAAAAAGGAATTGGGGGAGAAGGCTTGGAGGACGATGGTGGGGGAGGGAGAGGAGGAGGTGGCGCGGTACCCGGCGCCGATCTTGCAGCAGCTCCGACACCCCACACCCCGTCTCACACCTCCATTCCGGCATCCCCCAGCGCCGCCGCCACACATCCTCCGCCGTCACACATCCTCTGCCGCATCGTCATCGCCCCTAGCGACCAACTCTGCCAAGTTCAGGGGAGTTCCCCTCAATCGCACCTCCGCCCTATTCCCTAACCACCCCTAATTGCACCTCCGTCAACCGCTCTCCGGCGCCCTAACCACCCCCAATCGCATCTCACGTCTCCACCGCTCTATGCCCTAACCACCCTCAATCGCACCTCCGTCCACCGCTCTCCGGCGCCCTAACCACCCCCAATCGCACCTCCGTCCTCTTCGTTGCCATCGCCACCACCCTCCTCGTCCAATCGTCCCCTCACATCCACCTACCTCCCACGCGCCCTCCCTTCCCCCACCATCGTTCCTTCAAACCCTCTCCCCCAATTCGTTTTTAAGAAAAAAGTAAACAACGTTTTCAATCCGCGGTTTACATTATTATATCTTTTTTTTTATTTTTTCTTTGCAATTTCAAACAAAACCGCGGTTTCAAACTACGGGTTTCTGTAGTCCCTTACAATTTTGAACATTTTGACAAATTGTTTCAATCAATGCCTAATTTGATAATTATTTTATAAATCATGAATATTTCGGAAAAAAATTCACAAATTCTAGCATATCTTTCATTTTTTTAGCAACTAACCACCACAAATCCTACGCCACATCTGTTTTTTGTTTTTGGCAAGCAATTAATTTAATTTTCATTTTTTTTATTATTAATCTAATTCATTTTTATTATTAATATAATTTATTTAATTTTCAATTAATCTAATTAACAAATTAACACATCTTAACAAATTAATAAATCCTATATTAAAAAAACATACTTTAAAGGAGAAGCCGCCACATGGGTTAGGCGACTACTCATTTAGTATTATTATTTGATTAATTAATTTAACAATTGAATTCTCTCATTCAATTTTTTTTGTTTTAAAATTTTTAGGTGTTAAAAAGGTCGTGTAAAAATTAAAGAACTACAAACACCAAATAATAAACTATTAAGGGAAACAATGAAACTAAAACAAACAAAAACATTAAAACATGTCTTGAGGCAAAAACGTTCTCTTTTTTTCCCCTGCTTCCTCCCTGTCTTCGCTGGTCTCTGGCCTGAATCTCTGGTCCGATGATCAATCTGCCCGGAACTACCTGGGGTTGTTTCGGTGCAGTATTGATCATACCTCGACCTTAGATGTATATACTGGTCTCAATTACAACATGCATCAAACCAAAACCTTTTCTAAACCTTACCTTATCAAAATCTCTGAACAAGCAATCTAAAAAAACCCACAAATTAAATGCTTTTATCTCAATCCCAATTTCAAGAAGGGGAGTTGCCGTAATCCCATTTACGATCTCTCCTTGAAAGTGAAATTTCACAACCCAATGCTAAGTCTCACCTCTCTTATGGAGAGACTTGGCCACAGCCAAATCAGAGAAAGGGATCATTTAATGATCCTCCTTTTCTCACCTCAAAAACTTAAAATCAAAACTTCTCACTAACAATTGCTTTATCCTACAAGATGCTAATGGCTGCTGCAGATGCAATGATGAACATGCGAGTATGAGGCTTGGTCGATTGGGTTGGAGGAGGCATCCATTTACTCTCTCCCTCATAAGACCCACCTCGTCCTTGGAGATCCGAGTAGCAACTACAACGAAAAAGGATTGGCAGAATAAACCTATAGTATATGCCCCTTGGATCTTGGGTTGCATGTCGCGTTTGTGGATTCTGAATCATATAGAGCTCAATTCCAAGGGTCGTATCTTCCTTAGCAACTGGATCACGGAGTGTATAAATACAAATTCAGGCTATTTAGCTCTAAACCTGCAAACTGAGACCAAGACGGGAGCCATTCCAGTCCTCAACATCCTACTCGGGACAGATAAGTTTAATCTTAAATCTCTCGTTTCTCTAAATATTGATTTCTGCACAACTATATATGTCTTTAGTAGATGTGAGAATTTGATTACTCTGTATGCTTTGCCTCTTCCTTTGAATGCCCATTACCATGGTTATTTCCCTAGAAATAGAAAGGTTAGTGGTTTGACAAATGACCCCCTTGATATAAACACTAAGATAATTTTTTCTGCTTATTATTTTGATTTGGTTATTGGTGTGAACAATATTTCTAGGCTTGTATACGTTTCTAATCTGTTGAATCTTGGGACTTGGTATGGGCACTTGCACTGCTGCGTCTCGCTCTTGCCCTCCTCCCCTCTTGGGTGAGGTTCCTCTCCGCCACCCTATGTTGGCTCGGCGCCGCCGCCGTGGCTTTCAATCATCCCTCAAACCCTAGATATACCCCAAGCTTCTCTCTTACATTTACAAATCTTTAAAAATCAGATTTTCAAACCCAAATTTTTTAACCCAGAAGCTCAAAACAAAAATCATACTCTGAATACCTGTTTTATTGGAAACATTGGTCTCGATTTCACCCTTTTTCAGGCTCAAGTGAAGCTTCCATCATCTGAACCCTACCGACGACAGGTCGTATGCGGGACTCCAAGGCTCTCTTCAAGTATCCAAGACTTCAAGCTTTTTGGACAGATGAGTTTCATAAATCTCCCTTCTCTTTACATCTTATCTATTCATTTACTAAAGCTTATTCTCTAAGTATGCTTTTATGGCTCGGTAAAAGTTTGTATAATATGCTCGATCGTTACCATTGGATCTTACATAATTGTGTTATTGGAATTGATCCTTGTGAAGACATTGCTTCCATCTTGAATAGTACCTATATTTTTGTTTTTAGGAATACACCTTCGAATCATGCCTTCTGTTTTTGGCACGTTTACTTATTAAATAAACCCCAGCTATGCTGTTTTGAGAACAAGTTTATGGTCTTAAGCTCTACTTTGATGGATGGGTATTTAAATAAATCCTTGCTTGCCTCTGTATTGAACTTTTCGCCTGAAAGTTGCTTGTTTTGGCTGGATGGTTGTAACTTTAGCATTTTCTGTGCTTCAAATCTTCCATGCTTCTCTTTTGGTTACCTCCCTCTCCAAGATCACTTAGAGGATTTGGCTTTCCTTTTCTTGTTTTATCTCTGTTATTTTCTCTGGTTGCTTCTGTTTGTTTTCTTTCCTGTGCTTTCTCACCGGGCTAGGAGTGCTAGATCTCTAACCCTCTGCAGGTTTGTGAAGTGCCTAAATGAGGGCTACCGAAGACAGTCAGGTATACCCCTAATCCCTATACTCATCAAAAACTTCAAGCTAAACCCCATTGGAATCTTCGGATCTCAGTGGATGGTACGCTGCCCCAACCTTACCAACAAACCTTACCAATAAAAATTCATTTCCAAAACAAGTCTTCTTGCAAATAAAAAAAGTACAGGTAAACAACATCTCTATACTCAGAGCCATATGATACAAAAAAGGTGGCAAATCGTCAAGGTCACTTTGAGAAGAAGCAAACAAGACAGAAAGGATAGGATCATGGCACCCGAAAGTCCAATAAGAATCTCCTGCAACAAGAACACCAAGAAGGAATCGTATAGCAGCTTGAATGTGAGTTGTAGCACGAGTATTTCTTACTGTAATCTACCTTATAAATTACAGGAAAAGATTGGCTACTATGACAAACAGTTGTATGATTAATATTACATATTGGAATATAAGGGGTACTAAAAGGCCACTTCTGTGGCAAGAAATCAATCACTTTAGATTTGCGAATGACATTGATGTTTTAGTCTTAACAGAAACAAAATCAGAACTAGGCCCTTCTGATGCTCAAATCAAGAGCTTTGGATTTCACAAAGCCATTTGTGTACATGCAACTGGACACAAAGGTGGAATCTGGATGCTCACTAAAACAAAAGTAGAAGAGGTGAGTCAAATCCTTGAATTACATTATAGAGCTATCTTAGTCAAAACAACTATAGAAAAGCATGAATTGCTCTTACTCTTTGTCTATTCCCCCTCGGTTGAAGGTGAGAAAGACGAGTTATGGCATGAAATGTACCAAATGATCTATAAATATATGCTTCCTGTTATTATAATTGGAGACCTTAATGACATTGAAGCTGATACAGAAAAAGTAGGAGGTATCACCCCTAACATTAATAGATTTAGAAGAATTAGAACTATTAAAGATGATCTAGGATTACAAACCCTCCCCTTCTCGGGCTCGCCCTTCACTTGGAGGAAAAACAAACAACTAATCAACAACACTTAAGAACGCTTAGATAGAATGTTAGCTCACCAACAGATTTTAACTTGGTTCCCCAACCTCTGTATCAAACATCATCCATTCTCTAGCTCGGATCACTCCCCTATCTCTCTTCAACTAGCCTCTCAAGCTAAAAGAAAAGGATCTTCTTTTAGATTTGAAATGGCTTGGACTACTAATGATGCTCTTGAAAATCTGGTTAAAAAGGTTTGGAGTAATAAGAGGAAAGGCTCACTGGGATTCAAGCTAATCCAGAAAAAAAATTGTTAAAACAGAACATTAAAAAGTGGTGTAAAGCCAATCCAAATAACATCACAAAACAACTTTCCCAAGTTGATCTTCAAATTAAAGCTCTCCAGGACAGATTGCCTTGGGGAGAAATTTTAACAGCTGAAGCTAACAAACTGGCAAGATTAGAGCACAAGAAATACAGACTTCTTGAATTCAATCACAAGTTCTGGAAAAAACGAGCAAAAATTAAACACCTTCAGTTAGGAGACATGAATACAAAATATTACCAAGTTACGGCTAGAATTAAAAGTTTTAAAAGATCAACTACATCCTTCACAACAAAACAGAATGTGATATCAAGATATGATTTCAGACCACATTACAACAGAAATGTCAGAATGATTTATAGGTTCTAACCAATCCAATGTCACTGCAAACCAAGTTAGGAACATACAAACCCAAGTTACGCATGAAGAAAATATTAAGCTCATCTCCCCGCCTACAAATGTAGAAATAAAAAATACTCTCTTCAGCATGGCTGATGACAAATCCCCAGGACCGGATGGTTATCCTCCAGAATTCTATAAACGCTACTGGAATATCATAGGCCAATCATGTTGTAAAGCTGTTAAAGCCTTCTTTCACTCTCGTAAAATGTTATCTGAAATAAACCAAACTTTTATCGCTCTCATCCCAAAAGTTGATAACCCCACTTCTATCAACCACTACAGACCTATTAGCCTTTGTAATACGGTATATAAAATTATCTCAAAAATAATCGCAAATCGCTTGAAACCGATGCTTCCTAAACTCATTAATCCTTTCCAAGGGGCTTTTGTGGAAGGAAGATCAATTCAAGACAACACTCTAATAGCTCACGAGATTTTCCATACTTTCCATAAACAAAAAGGGAAAAAAGGATTGATGGCTCTAAAATTAGACATGGAGAAAGCCTTTGATAAGTTAAACTGGAATTACATTAAGGCGGTTCTTGATAAATTTGGATTCCATCAAACGTGGATCAACTGGGTTATGAGATGCATATCAACTACTTCTTTCTCTGGTCTGATTAACAATACACCTGGTCCACGCTTTAAACCTAATAGGGGAATCAGACAGGGTGATCCTCTAGCTCCTTACCTTTTTATCCTAGTAATGGAAGGTTTATCTAGGGAACTACATAAGGAAGCCCTTCTTGAGGATGCATTAATCGGTATTAAACTGGCGAAAAATGGTACTTCCATCCCCTTCTTAACCTTTGCTGATGATACCATTATATTTGCAAAAGTTGCTCACACTAGTTTAAATACGATTCAAAATATGATAAATAATTTTTCAAATATGTCAAGCCTAACTATAAAGTATAGCAAAAGCTCTCTCCAATGCTCTAGAAATGTTAATCCTAATTTGGCTCGAGACCTGGCAGCCCACATGGGTGTTCCGGTTTCTAAAACCATCGAAAAGTATCTAGGAATCCCTCTTGTCAATGGAAGAATAAAAAATAGTGTTTTTGATGATGCAATTCAGAGTATGAAAAAACAACTCTCGAAATGGAAAGCCTCAACTCTCTCCCAAGCAGGTAGAACTGTTCTTATCCAGTCAAATTTAAGCTCAAAAACTAACTACTTAATGCAAAATTTCCTGCTCCCCAAAGGAGTTCTTAACCAGATGGACCAAATCAATAGGAATTTTTTTTGGAAGAAATCCCCAACAGATAAATACATACCCCTGATCAGCTGGGACACAATATGCAAAAGCAAGTCATTAGGAGGTCTTGGTATTAGGAAGGCCGAGGAATTAAACATTGCTCTTCAAATTAAGTTCTTATGGAAAATTTATAAGAATGAAGATAGTATATGGGTTCAAATTATAAAGGTGAAATACCTCCAACAAGAAAGCATAAGAAATTTTCAAAAAAAAGAAACATCTTGGCAATTTGGAAGACTCCTCTCCTTAAGGGAAAAATTTGAGGAAGGTCTTCTTTGGATTGTTGGCAATGGTTCAGCCATCAATGTCTGGGAAGATCACTGGATCCCTTCGATTACCCTCAAGGATTTCAGAGGATCAAACGACCCCAACATGACAGTTGAATCTCTTATCAATAACAGGAAGCTATGGAAGGAAGAAGTGCTAAGACAAACTTTCCCCCAAGGGATCATTGACAGGATTCTAAAGGTTAAAATCCCCCAGTGGCAGACTCAAGATAATCTGATATGGAGGCCGGATCCAGAAGGGAAGTTCACTACTAGATCAGTGAAGAAAATTCTGAGCACACAACCCCAAGACTATACATCACAAAGCTGGATTTGGAAGCTCAAGCTACCTCCCCGAATCAAGAACTTACTTTGGAAGATCAAAATTGATGGCCTCCCTACGACCAGCAGACTAAACAGGTATGTCAATAGAGTTCCAAGTCAATGCTCTCTTTGTGACCAAGCAGATGAAGAAGCAACCCGCCTTTTCACTAAATGTACGTTTACGAGGGAAGTAATAGCTCAATATGAACAGAAATCAGGTTTGTACTTTCAGGACCTTAATATCCAAGGTCATTTGCATGAAAATCTGAATAGAATCAAGAATACTAACAGCAAGTTTATAGATCTAACTTTTATTTGGCAGTCAAGTTGGGATGCTAGGAATGACAAAATTTTCAGATCTAAAGATCCAAGAGGAGCATCCATCATGATACAGAAGGTTAGCCAGAGCTTAACCGACTGGATCAAGGGAGGACATGACAACACCAAAGTGCAAACAAGATCAACAAGAAGGGCGAGAGCCAACTGGACAAGACCTCCAAGAACTATCTACAAAATTAATGTAGATGGTTCTTTTACCCACTCTGGAAAAAGTCGGGTTGGGGGAATCATTCGTGATTCTGAAGGGCAGATTATCGATATTTTTTCTCAAGAAGCTAATGTTGGTTCAGCAATCCAAACAGAAGCCTCTGCAATGATTTTAGGTCTTCAAAAAGCAAGACAGAAGGGACTAAGGAAGATTATATTGGAAAGTGACAATCAGATATTGGTGAAAGCAGTAAAAAGAGAGCAACCACCCAGATGGGAAGTTCTACATCAAATTGAAGAAATCCAAAGGCTTGCAATTGACTTTTCCTCAGCAGAAATCCGGCATATATTCAGGGAAGCAAACAATATTGCGGATTATATAGCTAAAAGAGGTGTAATTTGTAATTTACATTCTATCCCCTATCATAGGGATCTTTGTAACATCATCTTTCAGGATGATCCGGGAGTTAGGCTGTTGTTTTAGCAACAGCTCCCAATGTTTGCCTACTGTAAAAAAAAACAAACAAAAACAATAAAGGTAGCGTGAAGTTGAAATTAAAATAATGTTCGTGTAGATTGGGACCATGCACCTATTAACAATATTACAAATGTTCAGCAATTTCCACAGTAAGTCCTATTTAAAGGGAATGATCAACACAAGCACAGTTAATTAAAAATATCACAAATGAAAAAAATCGTTTTTAAAAATTACAAATTTTCTTCATTATATATATGCATATGCAAGTCGAGAAGAAGATGACAATATTATATCAAAGCTCATGTGGAGAGGAATTTTTTGTGAAGAAATCAATGTTTGTAATTATGATAATTATATTGATAATTCATAGTAAAAAATAAAAAATTAGATTTTCGTTATTCACAAATTTTAATTTTATTCCTTTGTCATTCTATGATTTTTTTTTAAAAGTCAGAGGAAGTCATCCACTAATCAATTTCAAAATCTTCCATTAGCATATAGCAAATCCATAAACTTCATGACAATAAACTCTCAACAATTACATCACACAGACAAATAAATTGCAAGAAGCCTAAAAGACCAAAGAAAAGCGAAAAAAGAAGAGGGATTGGCAGGATTTGGGGGGACGTCATAGACGTCTCTGTTGGGGGGTAAAATTTCATGAATTTTATTTTTTTTAGGATTCATGATTTAAAATCATCAAATTCATAATATGTCAAATGTCCAAAAGATGTGATGAATTTTCCTTGAAAAAATACAAGACATACAAGTCCAAAGTTGGACCTAGAAAATTCCATCACAAGCCCACGTCAAGCCCAAGCAAATCAAATTAAAAAAAAAGGATGAAATGGGAGGTTACAAATAAGTGTACACATTGCAGTTAACCAAACTGCTCAAACTTGCAGTTGTTAAAAGAAAACTGTACGGGGATAAGAGTGGGGGAAGGTTAGGTAACCGCTACTACTAGGTCCCTTATATAAAAAGACATAAGGCCATGACTGTAGGGATTTCTTCTTTTGGCCCATTCAACGCATAGAAAGAAGGCAGTTTTCTTCTCCTTTCTGATTTTTCCCATTCCTCTGGCTCCCTCACGGTTACCTGCAAAAGTACCCAAAAACAACAAAAACCCAACAACATCAGCAAACCTGTGTTCCTGTTGCAGAGAAGAAGGAATCAAGGTAGTTTCAATGACTTCTGAAATCCCCCTATACAAAATGATATAGCTTTGTACAGTTAAATTGTTTTAAGTATATGGTATGGATTTTGGAACCACAAAACTATCCCTAATCAGGTCGAAATGCTACCAAAATGGATTCTCAAGACCCCCCTGTGCAAAATTATATAGCTTTGTACAGCTATATCGTTTTAAGCATTTGGTATGGGTCTTGGAATCCCAAAATCGCCTCAAACATAGGCGAAACTCTGGCAAAATTTCACCAGCCAAGCATAGGAAACTCTAGCTTTTATTAGGTTCAACAAAAGGGCCTTAAACATAAACTAGAGATCACCAAAGAAAAGAAAATAAGAAACCAGCAGCAGTGGCAATTTGAAGAAGGCACAGTCCTGCCTAAAATAAAGTCCTAAACTGTCTCTGATTGCTACCAAATTGCAACTAGCTAAGGACCCATAGCCCTAATTTATCATCACCACTATCACCCATTTCATGATTCAGTTTCTATAAACATAAAATTGGCAGTGGTAAAGGGTTTACGGTTAAAATCGGTGATTAAACAAAAAGATGATTAAAATTAAGGCTGATTAAAATGGGGCAATAAACTCAGGGATTGGAACTGGGACTCAAAATTCTCATTTCAAACTTGACATGCTCAATCCAGCAGCAAAGCATACAAATTGAAATCCAAATGAGTGCCTCATTTCAAACTCAGGGATTGGAATTGGAGCTTTGGAGTCGTTTGCTTTTCTGTTGATTGCTCAGAAAAAAAAAAAGAGCATAAATCATCAAACTTGTCCTCAGCTGTTTTTCCCAAACCGAAATCATCCCAAGTTAAAGACAAATTACAGAACAGAAGGGAGAGCAAACCTATGTTGTTTCTTCAATCGACAGAAGCTCTCAGATCTGCACTCCGAAGTCCTTCGGTTGTGTCTCACGCATCCCAAAGGCATCCTAACCCAAGCCCCATGTGTGCTTCGGGAATTGGCTTCTTCTCCAAGCCGGGCTTTCCGGGACCATGGCGGTGTGTTTTCTGACAAAGGCTGAGAGAGTGTGGGTCCTCTCGTTGTATTGGTTGTTCACTCATCAGCTAAAGGGGAGGCTTAATAAATTTAGGTTAAAATCCCTGTCAAACGGAGTTACAATAAATTGGGCTAAAATTGATGAAAGGCAAAATCAAACGGGCTTACGGGTTTAGTAGCTAAACATGTTAAGCCCACTAAATAGCCTGGCTCTTTTGTTCGAATATTTGGTTTGGATTCGGACAATGAAATGCAAGTGACGTACATGTCGGTTCTCACTTGTAGAAAATTTTTCTTAATTACAAAACCGACCCACTAAAATATAAGAATTATAATTGGCACAAATTAAGAATTCGAGTTTTATTAAAACATAAAATTAAACTCGTCAAATATTCTTTGCCGATTAATTCTAGTGGGTCAATCTCAAACCGGCTTCAACAAAAACGGAGTCACAATCTCAAATCGAGTTTCACCAAATATAAACTTGGTTCGTTCAGAACTACGTATAGACTTGATACTCTTTTACGAGTTACGTAGGAAATTCGATATTAAAATTCATTATATATCGGATTAAGTCGTCCGCCTCTAAATTCAATTCTAAATGAATATGAGGTCAAAACCAAATAAATTAGATTGGTTCCTTTTTCTAAAAGAACTACGGATGATTTGATCCCGTCCAAACGGGTACGTAGGTAGCTCGACATAAAGCTTACGCTCGTCGAGTAAAATCGTCAATCCAAAAATAGCAAATCGGTTCGTTAGAACTACGTAAAGACTTGACGCCTCCTATCGGCTACGTAGGTAACCCGATATTAAATTCTAAAACTATATCGGGTACAATCGTCGACCTCTAAATTCCCTTTAAATGAATACGAGGTTAAAATCAAACAAATTCAAATTGTCCATGCTGACTCGATACAAAGCTTCCGCTCGTCGAGTTCAATCATCTCTCTCAAATGATCTGACGATCAACCCAAATACAAAATTTCTTTTCATCCCGAACTACGGTGACTTGATTCCACCAAGCAAGTGGATACGTAGGAAACCCGGTGTAAATCAAGTTCTCACCGAGTCTAGTCACATCCAAACTTTCAAATAAAATCTCCTCAAATTCACTATCGACTCCAAGTCGTTCCAAAAATCAAATTTCTATCAAATCCAAAGTGTCTCCTCCGACTCGATACAAAGCTTCCGCTCGTCGAGTTCGGTCACGACCAAAACTTCAAAAAACCAAATACCAAATTCAAATATGTCTTTTTAAGAACTACGTGTGATTTGATCACTTCCAAAAGGGTACATAGGAAACTCACAAACGAGTTCAATCACGACCCCCAAATTGACCTTCAAGTCAAACAAATCAAACTCTACATTAAAATCAAATCGTATTCTATGCAAATGATAGGCGGGTTATTTGAGTTACCCTTCCAAGAAGGTGGGCTCAGGTTACTCGGGTGGAGTGTTGTTCGAGCTACCATTCGTAGAAGGTGGGTTTGAACTTCATCCTCTGATGCATACAAGAAAACGAAACCAAATCCAAACCAAATCAAACACAAAAACACAAAATCCGAAACACTCTGAACTACGTAAGGCTTGATTCTCTTCATCATCAAAGGAGGTCGTTGGATCAAGAAACGGTCATTTGAAGCTCACCTTGACATCACCCGGGACTCAATGTCTAAAATGATCCCGATTAGCAACATCTTTGGAGCGCTTCAAGATCCAAAGAACAAGACCATCACTAAGTGGGTGGTAAAGTCTCCCGCAATGCTCACAAGGGAAGGGGGCATGAAGCTAAAGCACTTCCCAGCTATGGAGGCAAGAAATTCAAGATCACCCGACTCAGCGACAACAAGTTCAACAACCAACTCATCTGCAACAAGCTCAAAATGCATGAGGGTGGTTACAACGACAGAAAGCCTACTAAAGACGTCATTCAAAAACCCATCATTCATGTTACCAAAAAGAATGTGGGATTGATCGCAACGTCTGCACAAACCGTCTCCATTGCCAAGAAGGCACCCATATCGATGAAGAGAAGGGGAGGCAAGTGTGGATCTCAACGCGACAAGACAAGACCTTGTCTTGTGCTAGCTCGTTCATCAACTTTAGAGCAAGCCAGTGCAACACTTGCAAAAGATCTTCCTAGATCGCATGGGGCAAAAGAAATTCCCCTAGTGACTTCTCCAAGAGAGATCCTCGTTGGGTCTATGCTTATCTATCCAAAAGAGGTTGTACAAGTCAATATGACCTCATACTCGGAAGAGACAGAACCCATAGCCACAAAGGTTAAGCCTTCAAGATCCGAGAAGGGCAAGAAGGTTCAACAAATGTCTCAACTCTCTAGAGAGGATGCAAGAGAGAAAGGCCAGTTGGAGCTAACAAGTTCAAACACTTCAATGGTTGAATCTCAAGCAAACATCTCACGAGATGGACCAAATGTGATGCTGGTGTTAACTACTAGCACGCAAAGTGTCGAGGAGCAGCTTCAAGAGTTGCAAAGAAAACTTGATGAGAAAGATGCTAAAATTGCATCACTTCTCGCTCAAATCAACCTTCAAGCTCAAGGAAAAAGACAAGAGCAAACAAGGCCAAATGGAGAAAGTTCAAGTGGTAGCACGTCGATCTCTCCACAAGAAATCAAAGAGATGATCGCTCAAGGGATAAAAGAAGCCTATGCATCACAAAATCCGATAGTGCTCGGGTATAGAAAGCCATATCCAGCCCACTATGATTCGATGCCATTTCCCCCAGGCTACCAAAGACCGAGCTTTGAGAAGTTCGATGGCCTTCACGATTCACCCCACGAGCACTTAGCTCATTTTTATTCTACTTGTGGTGATCCAAAATATTGCTCGTATCACCATCTTGTTGTCCATCTAATCAAGGATTGCTACGTCTTCAAAGACATCATAGAGAAGATGATTAACAAAGGAGAAATTGAAATCGAGGGGGCGACATCCTCAACTCAAGCAGCTTCAACAAATACCATTTCAGTGGGAGACGTTGCAGAGTCCACTCCCTCACTCCAAGTGTCGTCTCAAACAGAAAAAACATCTGCTATGGATATTGAAGCTGGGGTAGCCCCACGGTTTCATTGCCTTTTAGAGCATTGGTGAAAGACGACACTTCAAAAGAAGAGTCCTTGAATGAAAAAGACATCGCTCAATGTTGTATGGTCTCATGGACCAATGACATGGACAAAAATGAAGCAGGAGTTAAAAAGATTACTCTTTACTCCAAAAAGCAAATTCTCTCCTCAAAATCAAGAGAGAAATCAAAGGGAAAGAAATAAAGCTTCGCAAAAGCTTCAAAAATGCACCAGAAGCATAAAGTTCAAGTGTAAAAGCTAAAACCCTCTTTCAAGGGTAAAGCTCCACAAAAACTTGTCGATGAGGCTTGTGTAAAAAATTTCCAAATCTCATATGAAGACGGTGTTCTAACTGCAAGTGTGATAGAGCCTAGAGTGTTCGCATTTGAAAGGCTCGAGATAGCTTCAAGTGGAACTCATAAATCTTCGGTGCTCAAAAGGCTTGATCTAGCCCCTAAATGTGAGATACCGAAATTTTCCATATTTGAAAGACTCGTGCTAGCCTCAACAAATGAAGCATCCAAATCTTCAGTGTTTCAAAGGCTTGATATGGCCTTGGCAAGTGAAGAATCCAAACCTTCGGTATTTCAAAGGCTTAATATGGCCTCGACAAGTGGAGAATCTAAAGCTACGATATTTGAAAGACTCGGAAAAGTTGATGAGTCTAAAAGCAAGAAAGTCCAAATAAAAGGGACTAAAAGCAAGAACTCCGGAAGAGGCAAATCATGGACACCTAAAGTCAAGTAAGGGTGTCAAAAGGATGAGGTAGTCTTCAAGGCAGCAAAACAAATAGTTCTGCCTAGAACTACGTTAAGACTTGATCCCCAACAAGGGGTACGTACGTAGGAAATTTGGCATAAAAAAAATCTATATCAAATTCAGTCGCACAAAAAAAAAAGAGTTTCCAGGTTAGCAAATGATAGTCAGGTTATTTGGGAAACCCTTCATAGAAGGTAGGCCCGAGTGATATGAATGATGCGGTAAAAAAAAAAAAATCCCGGTTTGCAAATGATAGTCTAGTTATTTGGGAAACCCTTCCTAGAAGGTGTGCTCAAGTAATTCGAGTGATGTATAAAAAAAACGGACTTGAAATTAGTCCGAAATTCAAAGGACTCGGAAACATATATGAAAAATGGGTTCACAAAGAACTACGAGCGGCTTGATCCTTCATAAAGGGGGTACGTAGGCAGTCTAGCTAGGCAAAATGCTAGGTGCGGCCACAAAAACAACCAAAACATCTTCTTTTCTTAAACAAAGAAGAAAAAAGAAGTCAAATCCTCTGTTTTTGTAGTCAAATGAGCATTGTCTCAACTATAAGAAGAAAAATCAAGTATGGCCTAAAAACTTGCACGTTTTGTGCCTATACTGAAAATGAGGCAAAGGGAAAAGCGAGAGAGACAATTTTTGTCTTTCAAAATTATTCTCACAAAAAGAGATAAACAACAGGCCTATCCCTGAATTTTCCCGACTTTGATTATCACGTCCAAATGTGATAGTCATTCAAGTCCTATAAATCAAAATTTCTTTCCAAGGAACCCTAACCCAAAAGTTGCTTCAAAACTTGACTAATCAAATGGTCAATGTTTTCCGCTCTCTCAAAAGCCAAAATGCCTAAGCCTCCCAAAACCCTTCAAACCCTCCCAAACAAATATTGGTCTACATCACCTATATATGTATGATCATTCAAAGCCCTCAAAACTCAAAACCCAAACTCAAAGGTAAAAGCCATCAAATGCCTTGGCCATAAATGGTATGGGTATCATATTTCAAAATCATTTCATATGAGATTTTGATCATAAAGCTTCAACCACAAAGGTTACAAAAGCACAAGCCTTCGACACCAATTCGTCAAAACTAAATTTAGTCTAAGACCGAAAATCAAAATGAAATCGGTCAAAAGACAAAAGCTCAAACCTACGGCACTAAGTTGTCAAACCCAAATTCTTGTCCCTGACAAGAAAACCCTCAAATCCAAATTCGAGCTTAAATTCGAAAATCTCCGACCGAAATCCAAAAACCAAATCGGCAAAAAGTCAAAGCCTAAATTGACGCAAGCCAAAGCTCCAATCGGTTTGAAAGCTCAGAGCAAAACTGGTTGAAAAGCCAAAAAAAAAAAAAAAAAAATTAGAGATGGAGATTTTTTCCGACTCTCACATACCCATACCAGATTGTATTGGCCATACGCAAGCTCTCGGAAGAGTTGCTTCTCATATTTGGTCAATTTTAATTGGTACAATTTAAGTTCAAACTTTCTTCGGACTACAAATCAAACAAATAGCTTTCTTAAGCAAAGTCCGTTTGAAGCATAAATTGTGCATAAGTAGAACACATGTCGAACTTTGAACGCGTTCGATATCTCACACGCACAAAGTTCGGGGGGCAACTGTTGGGGGTAAAATTTCATGAATTTTATTTTTTTTAGGATTCATGATTTAAAATCACCAAACTGCTCAAACTTGCAGTTGTTAAAAGAAAACTGTACGGGGATAAGAGTGGGGGAAGGTTAGGTAACCGCTACTACTAGGTCCCTTATATAAAAAGACACGAGGCCATGACTGCAGGGATTTCTTCTTTTGGCCCATTCAACGCATAGAAAGAAGGCAGTTTTCTTCTCCTTTCTGATTTTTCCCATTCCTCTGGCTCCCTCACGGTTACCTGCAAAAGTACCCAAAAAACAACAAAAACCCAACAACATCAGCAAACCTGTGTTCCTGTTGCAGAGAAGAAGGAATCAAGGTAGTTTCAATGGCTTCTGAAATCCCCCTATACAAAATGATATAGCTTTGTACAGTTAAATTGTTTTAAGTATGTGGTATGGATTTTGGAACCACAAAACTATCCCTAATCAGGTCGAAATGCTGCCGAAATGCTACCAAAATGGGTTCTCGAGACCCATCCTGTGCAAAATTATATAGCTTTGTACAGCTATATCGTTTTAAGCATTTGGTATGGGTCTTGGAATCCCAAAATCGCCTCAAACATAGGCGAAACTCTGGCAAAATTTCACCAGCCAAGCATAGGAAACTCTAGCTTTTATTAGGTTCAATAAAAGGGCCTTAAACATAAACTAGATATCACCAAAGAAAAGAAAATAAGAAACCAGCAGCAGTGGCAATTTGAAGAAGGCACAGTCCTGCGTAAAACAAAGTCCTAAACTGTCTCTGATTGCTACCAAATTGCAACTAGCTAAGGACCCATAGCCCTAATTTATCATCACCAATATCACCCATTTCATGATTCAGTTTCTATAAACATAAAATTGGCAGTGGTAAAGGGTTTACGGTTAAAATCGGTGATTAAAAAAAAGATGATTAAAATTAAGGCTGATTAAAATGGGGCAATAAACTCAGGGATTGGAACTGGGACTCAAAATTCTCATTTCAAACTTGACATGCTCAATCCAGCAGCAAAGCATACAAATTGAAATCCAAATGAGTGCCTCATTTCACTAAAAAAGGAATCAAATTAAGGAAGGAAAGAAGAGGCTGCCGAGCGTACCGAATTAGAGGGGCCGAGTTTGTGTTTGCTCTCGAATTAGCCATGGCGCATTTGAGGCCTAGATGGATCCTTGCAGCGCTGCCATCCCTTCCCATTGCCCAATCTGGAACTCCGTTGGCCTGTTTCAGATTTCCCGAGCTTTGGAGTCGTTTGCTTTTCTGTTGATTGCTCAGAAAAAAAAGAAGCATAAATCATCAAACTTGTCCTCAGCTGTTTTTCCCAAACCGAAATCATCCCAAGTTAAATACAAATTACAGAAAAGAAGGGAGAGCAAACCTATGTTGTTTCTTCAATCGACAGAAGCTCTTAGATCTGCACTCGGAAGTCCTTCGGTTGTGTCTCACGCATCCCAAAGGCATCCTAACCCAAGCCCCATGTGTGCTTCGGGAATTGGCTTCTTCTCCAAGCCGGGCTTTCCGGGACCATGGCAGTGTGTTTTCTGACAAAGGCTGAGAGAGTGTGGTTCCTCTTGTTGTATTGGTTGTTCACTCATCAGCTAAAGGGGAGGCTTAATAAATTTAGGTTAAAATCCCTGTCAAACGGAGTTACAATAAATTGGGCTAAAATTGATGAAAGGCAAAATCAAACGGGCTTACGGGTTTAGTAGCTAAACATGTTAAGCCCACTAAATAGCATGGCTCTTTTGTTCGAATATTGTGTTTGGATTCGGACAATGAAATGCAAGTGACGTACATGTCGGTTCTCACTTGTAGAAAATTTTTCTTAATTACGAAACCGACCCACTAAAATATAAGAATTATAATTGACACAAATTAAGAATTCGAGTTTTATTAAAACATAAAATTAAACTCGTCAAATATTCTTTGCCGATTAATTCTAGTGGGTCAATCTCAAACCGGCTTCAACAAAAACGGAGTCACAATCTCAAATCGAGTTTCACCAAATATAAACTTGGTTCGTTCAGAACTACGTATAGACTTGATACTCTTTTACGAGTTACGTAGGAAATTCGATATTAAAATTCATTATATAACGGATTAAGTCGTCCGCCTCTAAATTCAATTCTAAATGAATATGAGGTCAAAACCAAATAAATTAGATTGGTTCCTTTTTCTAAAAGAACTACGGATGATTTGATCCCGTCCAAACGGGTACGTAGGTAGCTCGACATAAAGCTTACGCTCGTCGAGTACAATCGTCAATCCAAAAATAGAAAATCGGTTCGTTTGAACTACGTAAAGACTTGACGCCTCCTATCGGCTACGTAGGTAACCCGATATTAAATTCTAAAACTATATCGGGTACAATCGTCGACCTCTAAATTCCCTTTAAATGAATACGAGGTTAAAATCAAACAAATTCAAATTGTCCATGCTGACTCGATACAAAGCTTCCGCTCGTCGAGTTCAATCATCTCTCTCAAATGATCTGACGATCAACCCAAATACAAAATTTCTTTTCATCCCGAACTACGGTGACTTGATTCCACCAAGCAAGTGGATACGTAGGAAACCCGGTGTAAATCAAGTTCTCACCGAGTCCAGTCACATCCAAACTTTCAAATAAAATCTCCTCAAATTCACTATCGACTCCAAGTCGTTCCAAAAATCAAATTTCTATCAAATCCAAAGTGTCTCCTCCGACTCGATACAAAGCTTCCGCTCGTCGAGTTCGGTCACGACCAAAACTTCAAAAAACCAAATACCAAATTCAAATATGTCTTTTTAAGAACTACGTGTGATTTGATCACTTCCAAAAGGGTACATAGGAAACTCACAAACGAGTTCAATCACGACCCCCAAATTGACCTTCAAGTCAAACAAATCAAATTCCAAATCAAACTCTACATTAAAATCAAATCGTATTCTATGCAAATGATAGGCGGGTTATTTGAGTTACCCTTCCAAGAAGGTGGGCTCAGGTTACTCGGGTGGAGTGTTGTTCGAGCTACCATTCGTAGAAGGTGGGTTTGAACTTCATCCTCTGATGCATACAAGAAAACGAAACCAAATCCAAACCAAATCAAACACAAAAACACAAAATCCGAAACACTCTGAACTACGTAAGGCTTGATTCTCTTCATCATCAAAGGAGGGCGTTGGATCAAGAAACGGTCATTTGAAGCTCACCTTGACATCACCCGGGACTCAATGTCTAAAATGATCCCGATTAGCAACATCTTTGGAGCGCTTCAAGATCCAAAGAACAAGACCATCACTAAGTGGGTGGTAAAGTCTCCCGCAATGCTCACAAGGGAAGGGGGCATGAAGCTAAAGCACTTCCCAGCTATGGAGGCAAGAAATTCAAGATCACCCGACTCAGCGACAACAAGTTCAACAACCAACTCATCTGCAACAAGCTCAAAATGCATGAGGGTGGTTACAACGACAGAAAGCCTACTAAAGACGTCATTCAAAAACCCATCATTCATGTTACCAAAAAGAATGTGGGATTGATCGCAACGTCTGCACAAACCGTCTCCATTGCCAAGAAGGCACCCATATCCATGAAGAGAAGGGGAGGCAAGTGTGGATCTCAACGCGACAAGACAAGACCTTGTCTTGTGCTAGCTCGTTCATCAACTTTAGAGCAAGCCAGTGCAACACTTGCAAAAGATCTTCCTAGATCGCAGGGGGCAAAAGAAATTCCCCTAGTGACTTCTCCAAGAGAGATCCTCGTTGGGTCTATGCTTATCTATCCAAAAGAGGTTGTACAAGTCAATATGACCTCATACTCGGAAGAGACAGAACCCATAGCCACAAAGGTTAAGCCTTCAAGATCCGAGAAGGGCAAGGAGGTTCAACAAATGTCTCAACTCTCTAGAGAGGATGCAAGAGAGAAAGGCCAGTTGGAGCTAACAAGTTCAAACACTTCAATGGTTGAATCTCAAGCAAACATCTCACGAGATGGACCAAATGTGATGCTGGTGTTAACTACTAGCACGCAAAGTGTCGAGGAGCAGCTTCAAGAGTTGCAAAGAAAACTTGATGAGAAAGATGCTAAAATTGCATCACTTCTCGCTCAAATCAACCTTCAAGCTCAAGGAAATAGACAAGAGCAAACAAGGCCAAATGGAGAAAGTTCAAGTGGTAGCACGTCCATCTCTCCACAAGAAATCAAAGACATGATCGCTCAAGGGATTAAAGAAGCCTATGCATCACAAAATCCGATAGTGCTCGGGTATAGAAAGCCATATCCAGCCCACTATGATTCGATGCCATTTCCCCAGGCTACCAAAGACCGAGCTTTGAGAAGTTCGATGGCCTTCACGGTTCACCCCACGAGCACTTAGCTCATTTTTATTCTGCTTGTGGTGAAACTGCCTTAAACAATGCCTTATTAATTAGGCAATTCGTTCAATCTTTGAAGGGATCGGCTTTCACTTGATACACCCAACTTCAACCAAGGTCGATTCAAACATGGGATGACCTACAAAGAGAGTTCCTAGCTCAGTTTGTGAGCTCAAAAGCAAGAATTTCCATTCTGGACCTTGCAAACACCTATCAAAGGTCTAACGAGCTCTACAATGACTTCATCGCCAGGTGGAGGAGCATGAGACTCCAATGCTACGCAAAATTGAGGGAACAAGCTTGTGTTCAAATGTGCACCAACAACCTAATGCCGGAATTAGCAGTACATGTTGGAAGTGTCGAGCCTCGTTCATTTGATGAATTGGTGTCTAAAGCGTGCAATGTGGAATAACAGCTAGCACGAGAATCCAAATGGCCTCAAGATAGTGAGGCTAACAAAAATGATGGCGATGAGCTACAAAACGAAGAAGAGTCTATGGCGACTTTCGCCAAACATGATCGAGAGTCCGGTAATGGAAATGGTTCTAAAGCGCAAAGAAAAGAGAAAGCCAAGGATCCATCCAATACACTCACCCTTCATAAAAGAAGGCAAAAGAAATATCCTTTTGACGATAATGATGTGCAATGGATATTCGATGAATTGGGGAGTGCTAAACTTTTAACGCTCCCGGAGCCAAAAAGGCCAAAACGGGTTGGCAAGGCGAGTGATCCAAAATATTGCTCGTATCACCATCTTGTTGTCCATCTAATCAAGGATTGCTACGTCTTCAAAGACATCATAGAGAAGATGATTAACAAAGGAGAAATTGAAATCGAGGGGGCGACATCCTCAACTCAAGCAGCTTCAACAAATACCATTTCAGTGGGAGACGTTGCAGAGTCCACTCCCTCACTCCAAGTGTCGTCTCAAACAGAAAAAACATCTGCTATGGATATTGAAGCTGGGGTAGCCCCACGGTTTCATTGCCTTTTAGAGCATTGGTGAAAGACGACACTTCAAAAGAAGAGTCCTTGAATGAAAAAGACATCGCTCAATGTTGTATGGTCTCATGGACCAATGACATGGACAAAAATGAAGCAGGAGTTAAAAAGATTACTCTTTACTCCAAAAAGCAAATTCTCTCCTCAAAATCAAGAGAGAAATCAAAGGGAAAGAAATAAAGCTTCGCAAAAGCTTCAAAAATGCACCAGAAGCATAAAGTTCAAGTGTAAAAGCTAAAACCCTCTTTCAAGGGTAAAGCTCCACAAAAACTTGTCGATGAGGCTTGTGTAAAAAATTTCCAAATCTCATATGAAGACGGTGTTCTAACTGCAAGTGTGATAGAGCCTAGAGTGTTCGCATTTGAAAGGCTCGAGATAGCTTCAAGTGGAACTCATAAATCTTCGGTGCTCAAAAGGCTTGATCTAGCCCCTAAATGTGAGATACCGAAATTTTCCATATTTGAAAGACTCGTGCTAGCCTCAACAAATGAAGCATCCAAATCTTCAGTGTTTCAAAGGCTTGATATGGCCTTGGCAAGTGAAGAATCCAAACCTTCGGTATTTCAAAGGCTTAATATGGCCTCGGCAAGTGGAGAATCTAAAGCTACGATATTTGAAAGACTCGGAAAAGTTGATGAGTCTAAAAGCAAGAAAGTCCAAATAAAAGGGACTAAAAGCAAGAACTCCGGAAGAGGCAAATCATGGACACCTAAAGTCAAGTAAGGGTGTCAAAAGGATGAGGTAGTCTTCAAGGCAGCAAAACAAATAGTTCTGCCTAGAACTACGTTAAGACTTGATCCCCAACAAGGGGTACGTACGTAGGAAATTTGGCATAAAAAAAATCTATATCAAATTCAGTCGCACAAACAAAAAAGAGTTTCCAGGTTAGCAAATGATAGTCAGGTTATTTGGGAAACCCTTCATAGAAGGTAGGCCCGAGTGATATGAATGATGCGGTAAAAAAAAAAAAATCCCGGTTTGCAAATGATAGTCTAGTTATTTGGGAAACCCTTCCTAGAAGGTGTGCTCAAGTAATTCGAGTGATGTATAAAAAAACGGACTTGAAATTAGTCCGAAATTCAAAGGACTCGGAAACATATATGAAAAATGGGTTCACAAAGAACTACGAGCGGCTTGATCCTTCATAAAGGGGGTACGTAGGCAGTCTAGCTAGGCAAAATGCTAGGTGCGGCCACAAAAACAACCAAAACATCTTCTTTTCTTAAACAAAGAAGAAAAAAGAAGTCAAATCCTCTGTTTTTGTAGTCAAATGAGCATTGTCTCAACTATAAGAAGAAAAATCAAGTATGGCCTAAAAACTTGCACGTTTTGTGCCTATACTGAAAATGAGGCAAAGGGAAAAGCGAGAGAGACAATTTTTGTCTTTTAAAATTATTCTCACAAAAAGAGATAAACAACAGGCCTATCCCTGAATTTTCCCGACTTTGATTATCACGTCCAAATGTGATAGTCATTCAAGTCCTATAAATCAAAATTTCTTTCCAAGGAACCCTAACCCAAAAGTTGCTTCAAAACTTGACTAATCAAATGGTCAATGTTTTCCGCTCTCTCAAAAGCCAAAATGCCTAAGCCTCCCAAAACCCTTCAAACCCTCCCAAACAAATATTGGTCTACATCACCTATATATGTATGATCATTCAAAGCCCTCAAAACTCAAAACCCAAACTCAAAGGTAAAAGCCATCAAATGCCTTGGCCATAAATGGTATGGGTATCATATTTCAAAATCATTTCATATGAGATTTTGATCATAAAGCTTCAACCACAAAGGTTACAAAAGCACAAGCCTTCGACACCAATTCGTCAAAACTAAATTTAGTCTAAGACCGAAAATCAAAATGAAATCGGTCAAAAGACAAAAGCTCAAACCTACGGCACTAAGTTGTCAAACCCAAATTCTTGTCCCTGACAAGAAAACCCTCAAATCCAAATTCGAGCTTAAATTCGAAAATCTCCGACCGAAATCCAAAAACCAAATCGGCAAAAAGTCAAAGCCTAAATTGACGCAAGCCAAAGCTCCAATCGGTTTGAAAGCTCAGAGCAAAACTGGTTGAAAAGCCAAAAAAAAAAAAAATTAGAGATGGAGATTTTTTCCGACTCTCACATACCCATACCAGATTGTATTGGCCATACGCAAGCTCTCGGAAGAGTTGCTTCTCATATTTGGTCAATTTTAATTGGTACAATTTAAGTTCAAACTTTCTTCGGACTACAAATCAAACAAATAGCTTTCTTAAGCAAAGTCCGTTTGAAGCATAAATTGTGCATAAGTAGAACACATGTCGAACTTTGAACGCGTTCCATATCTCACACGCACAAAGTTCGGGGGGCAACTGTTGGGGGTAAAATTTCATGAATTTTATTTTTTTTAGGATTCATGATTTAAAATCACCAAACTGCTCAAACTTGCAGTTGTTAAAAGAAAACTGTACGGGGATAAGAGTGGGGGAAGGTTAGGTAACCGCTACTACTAGGTCCCTTATATAAAAAGACACGAGGCCATGACTGCAGGGATTTCTTCTTTTGGCCCATTCAACGCATAGAAAGAAGGCAGTTTTCTTCTCCTTTCTGATTTTTCCCATTCCTCTGGCTCCCTCACGGTTACCTGCAAAAGTACCCAAAAAACAACAAAAACCCAACAACATCAGCAAACCTGTGTTCCTGTTGCAGAGAAGAAGGAATCAAGGTAGTTTCAATGGCTTCTGAAATCCCCCTATACAAAATGATATAGCTTTGTACAGTTAAATTGTTTTAAGTGTGTGGTATGGATTTTGGAACCACAAAACTATCCCTAATCAGGTCGAAATGCTGCCGAAATGCTACCAAAATGGGTTCTCGAGACCCATCCTGTGCAAAATTATATAGCTTTGTACAGCTATATCGTTTTAAGCATTTGGTATGGGTCTTGGAATCCCAAAATCGCCTCAAACATAGGCGAAACTCTGGCAAAATTTCACCAGCCAAGCATAGGAAACTCTAGCTTTTATTAGGTTCAATAAAAGGGCCTTAAACATAAACTAGATATCACCAAAGAAAAGAAAATAAGAAACCAGCAGCAGTGGCAATTTGAAGAAGGCACAGTCCTGCGTAAAACAAAGTCCTAAACTGTCTCTGATTGCTACCAAATTGCAACTAGCTAAGGACCCATAGCCCTAATTTATCATCACCAATATCACCCATTTCATGATTCAGTTTCTATAAACATAAAATTGGCAGTGGTAAAGGGTTTACGGTTAAAATCGGTGATTAAAAAAAAGATGATTAAAATTAAGGCTGATTAAAATGGGGCAATAAACTCAGGGATTGGAACTGGGACTCAAAATTCTCATTTCAAACTTGACATGCTCAATCCAGCAGCAAAGCATACAAATTGAAATCCAAATGAGTGCCTCATTTCACTAAAAAAGGAATCAAATTAAGGAAGGAAAGAAGAGGCTGCCGAGCGTACCGAATTAGAGGGGCCGAGTTTGTGTTTGCTCGTATCACCAGCTCGTTGTCCATCTAATCAAGGATTTCTACGTCTTCAAAGACATCATAGAGAAGATGATTAACAAAGGAGAAATTGAAATCGAGGGGGCAACATCCTCAACTCAAGCAGCTTCAACAAATACCATTTCAGTGGGAGACGTTGCAAAGTCCACTCCCTCACTCCAAGTGTCTTCTCAAACAGAAAAAACATCTGCTATGGTTATTGAAGCTGGGGGCAGCCCCACGGTTTCATTGCCTTTTAAAGCATTGGTGAAAGACGACACTTCACAAGAAGAGTCCTTGAATGAAAAAGACATCTCTCAATGTTGTATGGTCTCATGGACCAATGACATGGACAAAAATGAAGCAGGAGTTAAAAAGATTACTCTTTACTCCAAAAAGCGAATTCTCTCCTCAAAATCAAGAGAGAAATCAAAGGGAAATAAATCAAGCTTCGCAAAAGCTTCAAAAATGCACCAGAAGCATAAAGTTCAAGTGTAAAAGTTAAAACCCTCTTTCAAGGGTAAAGCTCCACAAAAACTTATCGATGAGGCTTGTGTAAAAAATTTCCAAATCTCATACGAAGACGGTGTTCTAACTGCAAGTGTGATAGAGCCTAGAGTGTTCGCATTTGAAAGGCTCGAGATAGCTTCAAGTGGAACTCCTAAATCTTCGGTGCTCAAAAGGCTTGAATCTGTGTTCGCTTGGAACGATTGCAATCATCTCAATTGCAAAATCGAGGCCGAATCTATTCGACATCTTCGGAGGTGGTGAGCTCGCCGGATCCGAGATCTCCTCTAGCGAGATCTGGACTCAAATCGCCGGCGTCGAGGAGGAGAGGCCGAGCTCGGAGATTGATTACTCTGGCTCGCTGGATCCATGGCGATCGAGGAAGGTCAAGCGAGGGCGGATCTCAGATCTGAGCCGAGGTTGAGCGAGGCAGAGCGAGCAAGCGAGGGAGGAATGCGGTGGTGAGCGAGCAATGGAGCGAGGGAGGGACCGAGCGACGCCGGAGCGAAGGAGGCCGGAGCGAGCTAGGCGGAGCGAGCCTGCGGCGGGCCGGCGTGCGCGTATCTCTTCTTCGCAGAAATCGGGAGGAAGAAGAAGTAATTTTGATGAAATTACAAAAATTACCCTACAAATATGAGAAATTAAAAAAACTAGCTATATTTTATTATGTGATCCATAATTTATATTTTTGTTTTTATTTTTGCACATCAAAATGTTATATTTGCACAACATACAATTATATTTACACAATTTACGGTTATATTTGCACGACAAAATGTAAAATAAAATTAAAAAAAAAACTAAACTCGGGTCATATTTGCATAACTTACAGATATATTTGCATACCATACTCTTATATTTGCACGACGAAATGTTAAAGAAATAAAAAAAAATAAAGATTATGGATCACTTACAATTTATTGAGAAAGTCTGAAATTATATTGAGATAAAATAAGATCATGTTGAGAATAATTTCACAAGTCTCGATTATCGTGCAACTCTTAAAACAGAGTCGTGCAACTCTTAAAACAGAGTCATGCAACTCTTACAACAGAGTCGTGCAACTCTTACAACAGAGGCGTGCAACTCTTAAAACAGAGGCGTGCAACTCTTACAACAGAGTCGTGCAAATCTTACATCGTATGTTGTGCAATATATAATTTTTTTCCTCTTTTTTTTTCGTTTCAGAACTGTTTGTTTCGCAAAAATAACTTTAGGTTGTGCACATATATGGACTGATCGAGTCGCAATCGACGAGCGACGAGATTCACATTCAGATCGCAGTCTCTCTCCCATTCAGATCGCAGTCCGGAAAACAGATCGTGAGCGATACATGAGTTTTTTTTAATTTTTAATTTTTAATTTTTAATTTTATTTTATTTTCTTTTATTTAACATTTTGTCGTGCAAATATAATAGTACGTTGTGCAAATTTAACCGTAAGTTGTGCAAATATGACCCAAGTCTAGTATTTTTTTTTTAAAACAAGAGTCGTGCAAATCTTAAAACAGAGTGGTGCAACTCTTACAACAGAGTCGTGCAACTCTTAATACAAAGTCGTGCAACTCTTAAAACAGAGTCGTGCAACTCTTACAAGAGAGTCGTGCAACTCTTACAACAGACTCGTGCAACTCTTAAAATAGAGTCGTGTAACTCTTACAAGAGAGTCGTGCAACTCTTAAAACAAGAGTCGTGCAATTCTTACAACAGAGTCGTGCAACTCTTAAAAAAGAGGCGTGCAACTCTTACAACAGAGTCGTACAACTCTTAAAACAAGAGTCGTGCAACTCTTAAAACAGAGTCGTCCAACTCTTACAACAGAGTCGTGCAACTCTTACAACAGCGTCGTGCAACTCTAAAATTTCATAGTGTTATTCATGAAATGCATAGTTTAATTCATACAAACTAATATCTAATTATTTGATTCTTCTTAAACTAAAAATCTAATTTGGTCACATTATAATATTATTCTTGCACTTTTTAATATAATTTGATTCTTAATCTAATTTGATTCTTGCACTTTTTAATCCAATCGGAAGCCAAAACGTGCTAGAATCACTACTTACTTAGCTACTTGCTAGCAAATAGTAATTGTATCTATTCTAGGTGAACAGATGATGCTTTTGGTGATTTAAAAAAACAACAACTTGTAGTTTGTAAGCATATATATATAGAAAAAAACAAACTAAAGGTGAAGGAATTGTTACCTTGTTTGTTTATTTTTTTAACAGCCCATTAGCTCCAAATTGCAAATCATGGTAGCAATTGAATCAGCTTCCGCATTTCCACTCTATCAACAAATTAACGATGACCAACACTTGTTTCCCTAATTCAACGATGACCAATAACCGGAATAAAATGAATTGTATCTATTCATAGAGTGATGGGTTGTTATGCAAATTTAACCATAAGTTGTGCAAATATATAACATTTTGTTGTGCAAAAATAAAAAAATATAGTAGATTATGGATCAAATAATTAAATATAGATAGTTTTTGTAATTTCTCATATTCATAGGGTGATTTTTGTAATTTGACAGAAAAGTCCTTCTCCTTCCTACGATTATACGATTATCAGTGAAGAGGAACATGTCGATCGGCGCCGGATCGCAATTGGAGTTCCTCGTTCAAGATCGGCGCCAGATCGGAGTCAAAGAGGAACAAAACGATCGGAATCGAAGAGGAACAGAATGAATCGGAGTCGAAAAGTTCGAAGAGATCGGAATCAGATCCGGCACCTCCCTCCCTTCCCGATTCCAGATCGGATCCGGTGCTCGCTCCCCGATTCCAGATCGGATCCGGCGCTCGGTCGCCGCCGCTGCCGCCTCCGGCGGCTCCGGCTCTGCCTCCGCCTCGCCGCTGCTCGCTCCGCCTCGCTCAGCTGGAATGGATCGTCCAGTAGCCATGGCAACATGAGATCCGGCGACGAAGAACCTTTAGATCCGACGCCGAAGAAGCTTCGCCTCCAGATCCGGCGACGAGCGAGAAGGTGAGGACGAGAGAGCGAGCGAGCTCGAGGAAGCGGCCGGAGAGACCGAGGTAGCCGGAGAGATCGAGAAAGCGAGAGATTTGGGCGAGCGAGAGAAAGGAGAGAGACACAATTAATTAGGGTTATATAGTGGTCATTTTGCGAAATTGTCCAAATAAGCGACTATTTTGCAAAAACGTCCAAATAAAGTGCCTATTTTGCAAAAAAAAAAAAAATATTATTCGGAAAATAAGTTTGTTTAGATTTTAACAATCAATTAAAATATCGTAGGCGACTTCTCTTTTAGTATTATAATAATATTGATATTTTCGTGATTAAATCTTAGTTTGACCTTCAATTGGTAAGGTTGAATTGAAATCTAGTTTTTTTAATAATACTCCGTAATATTTATAAATTTAATTCTAACATTTATTTAGTTTAATTTGACATATTGATAATATAATATAATTTTAATATTATTAGAAAGTTTTTGAAAAGTTTGATTTATTTTTCCGTTCGGTCAACCCAAAATCCGGACAAATTCGACCGACCTCGACTCGAAATGGCTTGTGACCGGAATCCCTGATTAATCTCTACTCAAGTCAATTTATCCAAAACCTGAGTAACCCAAACCTGAATTTGAACCCGACCGGAATGATCAAACCAGATTGATCCGAAACTCAACCATTGTCTTGTAAAATAAAAAAAATAAAAAATCGTCCGATTTTTACTTTCCCCTTGGAAGAGAATAAGCGAATGGCACCGGCGAAGAAGAAGGGCAAAGCGAAGAGCGAATCAGCGAGCGTGTCAACTCAGTCTCCCATCTTCTCTCCTCGTTGCATCCGCCCTCTCCCACCTTCCTCCGTCTCCATTACCATCCACGCCAAGCCCGGCTCCAAGATCTCCTCCATTACTGGTTACATTCCCCCTCCCTCCCTCCCTCCTTTTTTTCTCTCTCTTTCGCTCGGGGGTATTCATTCACTCTGATCGTTTTGATTCGCCTTTTTGCAGACGTCGACGATGAGGCGGTCGGAGTTCAGATCGACGCTCCTGCCCGAGACGGCGAAGCCAACTCCGCTTTGCTCGATTACATCAGCTCTGTTAGTTTCTCTCTCTCATCTTTTTTCTTTTAACAACTCGAGAATCGGTGGAATTGGAATCATCTGTACTGTGTTTCTTTTAATTGCTCGATTACATCAGCTCTGTTAGTTCCTCTCTCATCTTTTTTTCTTTTAATTGCTATCAACTTTCGGCTTAGCACACTAATTTAGACTTGAGATTCTGGATTGTAAACTCTGCAGTTTGGATCAGTAAACATACTTATCTAAGATTGATTATGTTGTGTTAGTGCATCATCAACAAATTTGCTATGGTTACAACTCAATACAACTCTCAAGTGTTCCCTTAAAGTCCAGCGAACTTGTTGATTGATAAGAGAAGTTCCAACTTCCAAGTGCTAGTTTCTTCTGTGATTTGGCTATTTGATAGTTTGAAAAAAAAAAAAACACTTCCTTTGCTATAGATTATGGTCATAGGATTTCTTTATCACTGAATTGCTTAACATAGGTAAATTCATGAACTTTCAAGTGTCAAGGTGAGGGTTTCATTGGCATTTGACATCTCTCAATTGTTGTAGCCTTTTCTTTTTCTTTTTTTCGGGCGCCATTGCATGTAGAATCACTTTGGTAGTGTCTCCAGTCGATAATTTCATGGTTTAGTTGGGAAACATAAGCATCTGCCAAACTTGCACAAAAATGATAAGCACATGGTTTAGAAGGGCTCAAAGAATCAAGACAATGCGAGACACTATGAGAGAACTATGGCATTGGGTGTGTGTGTCTTATGTTTCATGGTTTCCCTAAGTTGTGCTATTGAATTTGAGTGTGTATCTTATGTTTTTCTGTTTTCCTGTTGTATTCATGAAATTAATTGAGGGCTCCAAGAAGCTTACTCCTTCTACGTGATTCTCTTTTTTCCTATGAAGTATATAAAGCCAAATATCTACATCTCTTCCTACATTTTGTGCTGGATACACAACTCTCGTCATGTACTAGAAGAAGAGAAAGGAAGGGGAATTCCAAATATTTCCATTTCTGAGCACATATATGACTTATTTCTCATTCAATATCTCACTTGTATCAGCTTGAAATTTTTTATGCTAGGTTATATAACACAAATGTTAGAGTGAGAGTCCCAAAATAATCTTCTGTTCCCTGAAATTGTAGATGAGTTATGAGGACACTAGATAAGTAAGATAACACATTTAAATAAACCATTTGCAAAAGTAACCCACCTCGACACGACAAAGTAAGCACGTTTCATGTACTAGAGGGGATAGTTTCTGCAAATCTGTCTATTAATGGGGCAGTTTTGCAAATACCATGATCATATAACCCCAGTAAAAGTTTGCTTAGTTTTTTCTCCTAGGAAAAAAGTTTGCTTCTTTATTTTTTGTTCACAAGACCACAATTACTTCGCAACTGACCTTCTTTGCGGGTAAAAGAGGCTGACAACATACATATATTGTTCCTGAACAGGTTTTAGGGGTAAGGCGGAGGCAAGTCTCACTTGGTTCAGGCTCTAAATCAAGAGACAAAGTTGTAATTGTGGAGGAGACAACACCACAGGCTGCACTTGATGCGTTGAACATAGCTTTGAAGGGATGAGCAGCTTGACATTCCTTGCTGACCACGTGTAGACCGCCAAAGAATGGTAACTTGAAATGCTTGTAGCTGTACGTTTTTAACAACAAAATCCTTCTGGATGCAGTAGACCACAAATTTTTGCCAAGAAAATCGAAAAAATAAATTATCTAGATACCCCTCTGATTTTCGTACAATTCTTCAGTCCATTGAATTATTATTCCTAGAGCAATTCTCCACCCATTATATGGGTTTGCAGGTATTTTCGAAGCTCTTTAGCAACTTTGAGTCAGGTGCAGTCATCAATCTGTCTAGGGAGGAGCCACGAGCAACAAAATGGTTTGATCAAAATGAATATTATTGATGGTGTCGTTATTAAGAGGACCTTTGGGATGTACTACGAGCCAACGACTCCAGAACTCTGGGGTCCGTCATGGTCTTCAGCTAGCTATCGGAACATGGGATACCCTGACGTTTTGCCATTTGTTAAAACAAATTTGGAAATCAGAACTACTCTGGTCTTCCTCACAAGTGTATCAAGATATAGTCAGTCTTTTATTTCACTAGTTAGGAATGGTATTTCGGATATCTTCCTAATATCTAATCTAATACGGAGTATATATATAAGACTAAAGCAGTTGTTTCCACTGCCACGTGGCGACCTCACATTTAAAATGTCACGTGTCGAGCAAATACTTAGGCCACATCCCCATATACTTAATCATTCAATTGGTCTATAACTTTACTATACCATCTTTGATTTCATTATACAAAGAATCAAATCTAATATTCATTAAAATAAAATCAATTATTTAAATATTTCATATGAATTAAAAAAAAGTATTTCATATGAATTACAAAAATTAAATATATCATATGAATTACGAAAAATAATCTCAGTAAGCTTCTTCAATAATTCTTCTTGCTTCTTTGTTCTTTCAGCCTCGCTCATAGTTTTCCACTTTGCATCAGCAACATCAAAAAACTGCATACATGATCATTATTCATCAAATCTCAAGTCGACTAAAAACTTAAATCAACCGATCGAAACAAAGACTTATTATAGGTACACAAGTTCATACCGGATCGAGTATGCATCATTGAGGGGGTCTTTTTCCCCAAATTGCTTCTTGAATGTCGGAAGGAAGTCCTCTCTGATGATCCAGAACAACCAAATAAATTGGGAATCCAGATCTCATAAACTCAATCAAACATAAACGGCAGAAAATCCGCAGTAAACGTACAATGAATTAGATCCAAGCCCTAAAATTAGATCAGGTAGCCATATTATGAATGACGATGGTAGCTCAATTGGGGACTTGCACTTCAAGTTTTTTTTCATGAGAAAATAAAATCAAATAATCATCCGTGACGGTTGAATATGCATGGGCTTTACTAGCGGAAGATATTTGTTAAAATCCAATGTTTATCTATTTACAAACAAAAAAGATGGCAATCTCAAAACAAAGATTTGATTTTACCCATAACACTAAATAAAAGGAATATATGTGATAGTAAATCGTTTCGGCTATATACACCGCAAATCCCCACGTCCTTAAGGACGTGCAAGTGGGGTGAGAGCCACCCGAGCCCGGACGTGCATGCACGTTTTTTTTTTTTTTTTTTAAAACGTGCTTGCACGTCCTTAAGGACGTGCAATAGTGCACACTGTTGCTATTCCAAGGGTGATGAAGGTTGGAATTTCTAATGTTTTTAGATAAAGTCTTTGGAAATTCCAACGTTTATTCCACCGTTGCTAAAATCGTCCTTGGAAATCTTTCCAAGGGTTTTTAACGTGGTAATCTCCAATGATTTGAAGTGTTGGAAAGAACCAACCGTTGGAAATTCTAAAAATCGATCTTTTACCGTCAACCTCTTCATATTCAAAGAACCTAATATTCATTTCATATTATGTAAGTATAAATAATATCATATCCGTATACTTATTTTTACATTATATTCATATTCAAAGAACCTAATATTCATATATTCATTTAAAAATAACATGATATTTATATATGACACCATATTCATTCATTTCACCACTTCACCTTATTTTTCATTTCATCTGAACCCTACCCTATATATATACACCTATAACCTATTAGATGCTTAATAAAAATAATTAATTAGAATATGTACATGTTCTACCACAATCAAAACAAACTCGGGATTTTTTTCACCTGCAGCTTCCGGAACTAATTAATTGTTTGTTTTTAATGTATATTTAACACTTCTCACCGTTGGATAGATTTCCAACACTTGGAAATCCTTGGAAATGTTCATTAAAATCCACCCGATCTCCCAGCGGTCTTAACCCTTGGAAATAGATTTCCAACACTTCTCACCGTTGGATAGATTTCCAACACTTCTCACCGTTGGAAAATATTCCAACATATATATATTGCACGTCTTTAAGGACGTGCAAATCCTTAATCCGGATTTGCGGTGTATATAGTGACACCCTAGTAAATTTACACCTAATTATATGTTGAAATGATTTGTTAAACATCTAATGTTTATATATTTACAAAAAGAAATTTGCAAACTCGAATACAGGGATTTTCACTATTGTCTCGAATATTTTCTGGGATTTTTACTCCTGAATTATTAAACAAATATTTATCCATTCCTTTTACTCATCTATATATATATTGATAATGAAATATAACAAGTAATTCACCTATTTTCATCCATTAACAACGGTTTACATTCTTCTTTTTCATGCTTCATCTTCATTCATTTTCTATTTCTTCTCAACCCACTTTTACTTACTAATGTTTTACATTTGTTTATTTTATGATCGTTGGCAATCTCAATTGCTTTACCCTTCTTGCACCCTCTTGGTATCACCTTCCCTGTCTTTTCAAGTCTTTCAAATCACCTTCTTCAAGTATTACTAGGTCAATGTTTTCATAAGTAGAATAATGCATAACAAGAATAGGAATATGAAACCAGAATGGATCTTTGAAAGTGGTACTTATGATATTTTAAAGATTTCCCCACCAAAAAAAAAGATCTTTTAAAGATCATGTAAGCACATTTCCTTGGAGCCATCTCATTTTATATTATTATTTTGAACACGGATTACCTTTATACTACTTTATATATTCTTTCACATATGATATACCAATTCACCATTTGTTCTTTTCAGTTCAGTGTTTCCTCCATTCAAATGCATTTTGATGTATATTTTTATGGATCTTTCACATGTTTTTGTTAAGTCACTCAACAATTATAAACTATAATGACAAAATTCAGATTGCAGTATATTTTTTACAGGTAAATCAAAATCCCTTTTTTCCAGAGCTTTTTCCTTTCAGTGCCTTTATAAAATCCCAAATTTCAACATCTTGATGCCTTGATAGTTGATACTTCACTTTGTGATCAACTCATTAAATGAATTTCATTGATTTTGATTCACAATGCCTCTTTTAAAATTGCATACCATATAAATTTATCATTCAAGGAACCAAGTATCAAGTAAGAGATAACGACTTCAAAACATAAACATTTTTACCTCACTCTTGACATCAGCATCTCTATGAAGAGTTAAAGCCTAGAGACCATGCAATCACGTACATTGCCTCATCTCCGTCTCATTTTAGATTATTATATTGAACATAAATCACTTTCTACTACTTTAGACTACTTTTACCTATTATACTTTAACATCATGTATACGAAGCCTATGTGGGATTCGAAACCTCATCTTTGTGCTTGATCAAAACACTCTTCCAATTTTGAGCCAATTTTGCGCTAATAGGCTTAAACTCATATTCATCATTTGTGTAGTTTTAAATGCCAAACAACATAAATGTAGCCCTTAATAATGTAAACAACCAAACATGATGTGGGCAACTTCTAGAACCATTGAGTTGCATCTTTAGCTCAGGTTCTTGCACATACAAGTTCACAAACCCAACAACAAGGATACCTATCCAATTTCTTTGATTCATCTCCCTATCCAATTTTATCGATTTTATTTTTCAATTAGAAAATGAATCTGACGTCCCTTAGTTCAATCATACATGTATAAATGAAGCAAGTTTAGATGAATTCTATAAAATATTACAAATCTCAAGCCCCAAAACCTCATAACTAATACGTAGTATTACCAATATCGAGTTCCTTAGTGACAACAATACTACTTTCTACAAAATGGGTTTTGTAGACACCATTGTGCTGGTGGAAACTGATTGTACTATTTCATTCATTACTGTGCAGCAACAATACATGAATATATATAGAATTTACAATTCATCATAGGAAGGTTATGAGATATTTCCTAAGTGCAAGTGTTGTGAGATGGGCTTGGTTATGGACTTGTCCTTGGGCTTCTCCTTGGGCCTAACTTCGCTGATTTGCTCAGTAATGGAGCCTTCGGCAAACCCCATAAGTCTATGAGAACGAAGATAAGGAATAATCTGTTGTTACCATGTGGGAAAATTTGTTGGGGAAAATTTAATTGTGTTTAGGCTTTGGAAATTTGGTAAGGGAGACTGAGGGTGAAGAGATATTTGGGATAGAGATGTCTGAAGTTGAGTGAGAGGGGGGTTATTTTCTGCCATAGCTATGGAGAAATTGGACTGAGAATTCAACAGAAACAAAAAGAAAGAGATGTGGGTAGAGGCGTTAGCCTGAGATGCTCTGATACCATTCTACAAAATGGGTTTTGCAGACACCATTGTGATGGTGGAAACCGATTGTACTATTTCATTCATTACTGTGCAGCAACAATACATGAATATATATAGAATTTACAGCTCATTATTGGAAGGTTATGAGATATTTCCTAAGTGCAAGTGTTGTGAGCTGGGCTTGGTTATGGACTTGTCCTTTGGCTTCTCCTTGGGCCTAACTTCGGTGATTTGCTCAGAAGGTTGGTGGCTGCTAGTACTTCTCCAAATCCACACATCAATCATGCAACTGCCTTCGAATCGGTTCTAAGAGGGGTAATGCTTCGACAAAATAAAATGGAATTGGTAAAGTTGAAGGGGAAACAAATAAATAAGAATCGTTACCTTCATCCCAGATTGTTATGTCGGTGTTCGATTTTCATCTCTCTTTAATTTTCCAGATCAATATTGAGGAAGGATCTTTTTCAAATCGAAATTGAAAAAGGTTAATTGCAAGAATAACGTTGAATCTATGGATTTTATGAAAGCTTTGGGGGACATACCATGGAAATTGGTTTTAGGGTTTCAAAATAAAGAGGATGACTGAATTGGGGATGGGGAGAAAGGAGTCGGCTCTCTTTGATATTTCAGATCGACATACTGGAAGGATCGACTTCAAATCGAACTTGCGGAAGGATCTATTTCATTTTTCAGACCGAAATTGAAAGAAAGAGGGTGACTGAATTGGGACTGGAAGAAAGGAGGAAGAAATGAGTCGTCGCACTGGTGCTGCCTTTTCATCGTTAAGTTTCTCCTATTTTTTCCTTTTTTTTTTATTTTTATTTTCAAAAATTTGAAAGACCCATCCAACTACAAAATGATCCATATTCATCCAATTTAATCCATTACATTTTTTTCACCCCAATTTAATAACACAGGAAGAACAAAAAAAAAGATTTTCACATTGTAGGAAAAACATTGATATAAATAATTAAAACAAATTTGTCCCAAGTCTATCTATGTCCCTTACAACTATAACAATTTGATCCGATTCGAAAAACCCCATTCAAATATTTGATAATTTTTTAGACTTGAACACAGTATTTTAAACCTCAAACCCGAAAGTCGTAGTAGTAGTAGGGATAGTAGTAGTAGTGAAAACTTTAAATATACGTTTTAATGAATAAAATTGCTCATTTTACACGGTCCATTTGTAATAAGCCTTTTATATACTAATACGTAGTAATAAGATATTAACTCTATGTAGTATCTCTTTTTTTTTTCTTTTTTCAATTAAGTCTTTCGTATACTAACACATAGTTATTGTTGATAGGATTACGTTTGAAATAGCAAGCCCGTGCCTAAGGCACGAGTATTTTACTAGTCGGTTTCTAAAACCATTCTGATCAAAAATCAAAACGTAATAAACAAGTTGAATATGATAACTTGTAGAAAATATAGGGGTCGAGGGTGTATTGTTTGGGCAATTCACTCACACCTAACCAGTGACCACTTCTTCTTTGGATTCCATCCGTGAGAAGATCAAAGTGGCTAGGACTAGTCATGATGCAATTGCAACACACGAGGCGACATCAAGATTGAAGCAAATCAAAGTGGTGGCGCAGTGGTGATTCCGTCATCAAGGGTGGTGTGTGGCGAAGCTTCATAGGAGTGGGGTCCACGGTGAAGATATTCGAAAATACAAAAATTTGATAGAGGAATTGGGAGATAAAGAGATTATGAGAGAGTAAGAGAGGCGAGGAGCAATGGAGGGAGCTTAACAGATCCTTAAAATAATGGCGTGTTGGGGAAGAACAAGGTTGATGACGAAACACCAAAAAATAAGTAATATCATATGCATAATCGGGTTCCCGCTATATAAATAAACCCGTTTTTATGTTAATTATAATATATCAATCAATTTATGGGAAATTCCACCTAAGTCCGCTACACATAGAAAAGTGTCCATTTGGTTGACACTTGTCCCAAATATTGCTACACTTGTCGAAAATCTAGGAAGATGGGACGACACTTGTCGTCGACCTCATAACACATGTCGATAATGGCTCATGGGTTTTTCTTATAAATATGGGGCGAGGCTTGGAGACTAAGGGTCGGTTTTTTGAGGGCTCGAAGAGCCTTCCCGAGCGGGATTGATCTCGATCCACGGGAGCCGACATTTGATGGAGCCTTGGGAGGATAGTGGTCCGCAGATGGCTTGAGCTCGGATCGGCACATGTTTGGGTACGTCGACGGTAACCCCGTCGCGCGTCTCAGGTAAGCCCGATCGTCTGAGCTCGCCTGCGTCCCTCTTGATCCCGGAACCCGCAGACACGGGATTCTGAAAATCGGGCTTCGTCACTGGCGCCGTCTGTGGGGAATTTCTCACGCTAAGAGGTAAATTAGGATCGAAATTGTCGATCTATTTAAATTTCGATATATTTAAATCTCAATTAATGGGGGGTTTGACCCTCCACCATATTCTTGCTTCAATAAAATCTATTGTTGATTTCTAAATCGCTTTGTTCAAAGCAAATCGGGGAGGGATTACGATTTACAATAGGATGTGGAGAGGCTTATAATCACACGCGGATAGAATTACAAATTGAACCCATCTTATTCCTCCCTCACTATAATCCGTGGTTAAAAATTAGTAGGTCCGCGGATCATCGTCGAAGAGCATTGCGCAGCAAGTGGAGAGTTACCGGCTGCGAACGGCTGTGTCTGTAAGAATGTCCCTTGAGGAGACTTGTGCTTCCTACCCCCACTCTTTAGATCTTGACAAAGTTACATAGCAACTGCGGTCTTCGTATTCGCCACCGGCTGAGTCCGTTTCTCGACGTTGTTGGAGATCTTTGATTGTCCGCGGATGAAGAAGATGTTCGACTACGGAGAAGCTTCAATTTATACCACAATAGAAATGGGCTGACCCAATACCGATGGGCCTGAACCCAAAACCAAAATACATTTATTTTTCAGCCTTGCACCATGATTCGTCTGTGAATTTCGTACGCGGAGAGGTTAACAGATCAAACAAGAGGATTCGATCCGCGGATCACCGTCAAAGAGCAGTAGGCCGCAGGCCGAGAATTACCGGCTGTGAACAACCATGTCTCTAAGGGTGTCACTTGAGGAGACTCGTGCTCATAACCCCCACTCTTAGGATCTGGGGGAAATTGCATCACGACTGTCCTCATATTCACCATCAGCTGAGTCCGTTTCTCATCGCTTTCGGAACGCGGAGGAATTGTGATGATGAATGGTCATTCTCGAAGGATATATTTCTCTGCAACTCTCATACTATAAGGAGCAATCATGCCGAATAGTTCATGCGAGCCCAGCAATGAACGCATCTGTTCGTCCGCAACCGTATCAATTAAAAACACCGGCTTAAGTTGGATCAAGTTACCAACAGCAGCCACCAGTCGCAGAGATAATTATACTTATAAAGGCTGATTAAGCGCATCCCACTAAAGCTTGGAAGGAAGTGACTAAGCTAAACAAGTTGCTCACACAAGCAGCTTCCAAACATGGTGTTACAAGGATTCCAGAGGTAAGAAATACATCAAACTAAGAACGGCGGTAGCTTTGAGCTCCTTGCTCAGACGCGTGCCCCAGGCACCTAGTGTGATGCTAGCTTGCATTTTCTTACGCACTACAGACACGAATCTGCCTACCTTATGCGGTGCCTAAGTTGATTTCCTAATATACATGAATGATGGGCCTTTATATCGCATACACATGATCAGGTACCTATTATTTGCAAAAGTAGTACATTAATAAGGTCATGTATGGTAGTTAGTGATTATAATATAATACGTTGAAATTAGTTGTAAGCCCCTCGACGCTGGAGCTTGGCTCCGCGTCGGGCCTCCGATCGAATCTGCATTCTCGGAGATGATATTTTATATTACGTCCTAGGACGCTGGAGCTTGGCTCCGCGTCGGGCCTCCGATCGAATCTGCATTCTCGGAGATGATATTTTATATTAAGTCCTAGGACGCTGGAGCTTGGCTCCGCGTCGGGCCTCCGATCGAATCTGCATTCTCGGAGATGATATTTTATATTAAGTCCTAGGACGCTGGAGCTTGGCTCCGCGTCGGGCCTCCGATCGAATCTGCATTCTCGGAGATGATATTTTATATTAATTCCTAGGACGCTGGAGTTTGGCTCCGCGTCGGGCCTCCGATCGAATCTGCATTCTCGGAGATGATATTTTATATTAAGTCCTAGGACGCTAGAGCTTGGCTCCGCGTCGGGCCTCCGATTGAATCTGCATTCTCGGAGATGATGTTTTATATTAAGTTCTAGGACGCTGGAGCTTGGCTCCGCGTCAGGCCTTCGATCGAATCTACATTCTCGGAGATGATGTTTTATATTAAGTCCTAGGACGATGGAGCTTGTCTCCGTGTCGGGCCTCCAATCGAATCTGCATTTTCGGAGATGATATTTTATATTAAGTCCTAGGACGTTGGAGCTTGGCTCCGCGTCGGGCCTCCGATCGAAGCGGGATTGATCTCGATCAGCGGGAGCCGACATTTGATGGAGCCCTGGGAGGATAGTGGTCCGCGGATGGCTTGAGCTCGGATCGGCACATGCTTGGGTACGCCGATGGTAACCATGTCGCGCGTCTCAAGTAAGCCCGATCGTCTGAGCTCGCATGCGTCCCGCTTGATCCCGGAATCCGCCGACACGGGATTCTGAAAATCGGGCTTCGTCAGTTGAAATTAGGGTTTTTACAGTTTAGGTATTGATTCAAAATCGAAATCTCCAATTTGCATGCATGTTTATCCTTGTGTTAGCGGTGCACTTGAATCCTCCTCGTCAATTTAGGATTGGCATGATGTTTTTTTCTACCAACTAGTGAATTTGAAAATTAGGGGTTTCAAGCTTAATTTAATATTGAAATGTCAAATTGATTGTCAATTGATGTTTAAGTAATTGAATTTGTGGATAAGTTAATGTTAAACATGTGAAGATCGTTGTAAAAAAGTCATTGTAAATCCGATCTAAACTGGATATGGAGCATAGATTGCACCTTAAAATCAAACACTTCTTGTGGAGGGCATCCTAAGGAGGAACACCAACAAAAGAAAAATTGGAAGAACGCAAAATCACAGTCCCTATCTAGTGTGAGTTCTGTAACCACCTTAGAGAATATTTCTTCCATCTATTCATGGATTGCAATTTCGTCAAAAACATTATCCAAAAAGTAGATGCTAAATTTTATAAAGTTATCGATAAATGGAATAGAAATGTGAGAGACGAATACTAGCTCCATTATAAAAACACTTAAACAAATAATCAGCACCGAGAAATCAGGTATAATGGCAACCATCCGATGGAGTATCTGATACTTCAGAAATCAAGTGGTTTTAAACAACGAGGCTAGTACTGTCAATAATATTATCAAATTTATCAAACAACAAATTCTCAATTGGAACATAACTAAAATTGACAAGGAAGAGACAAACGTAATGCCTACGTCTATTTATCCTAACAACTCAATTGGTTGTGAAAAACAGAAGGAAAAAAGGTATTAAATGAGAAAAATCAAAAGACTCAAGTTTAAAGCTAAATTTTGACGGGTCATTCTGGGATCGCAGGAACTCTACAATTGACTTTCTGATCGGGGATCACGAAGCCAATTAGGTCTCAATGAAGGGTGTCAGTATCCCTTCGTGCTCGGTATAGATATGAGAGAGGGAATCCGTAAAGCAATATAAATTAATATTCAGAACATCGAAATAGAAGGTGATAAACTTTGCATAATCAATGCACTTTAAGATATTTGGAAATAACCTTGGGAAGTCGAAATGATCATTTTGGATTCCCTGATAGACCTTTGTCGGTTTCAGACAGTATACATTTGTCACGTGTTTAGGGAAATTAATAGCGTAGCAGACAAATTGGACCTTCTAGGTCATTCAACCACTATCACCAACTCTAACACAGATTTAGAACTGCAAGTTATCATCCAAAAGGATGCTCTGGGATGGACTACACATTGTTTATAGTCCTTCCTAATCTCTTTTCGGTTTCAAAGAAAAATGACGATTTCAAAACTTCCATGGAAAACAGGAGAATGACAAGCGAAAGAGATGATGAATTTCAATCCCAAGATTTTGGGTGGTTTTTTTTTATAACGAGGAAGCTAACTATTTTATTGCAAAATCTTGAGCGTGTGACCCAACTTATAAGAGCCACACATTAGGTAAATCAGCTTGCGATGACCGGCTCACCCCACTAGTAGCAAGTAAGGCAAACTATTGATTTTCAATCAAGAAAACAAGCAAAGGCAGGGATCGAACATGGGACCTCCTAACTCCTCATTGCTCCACACCACTAGGCCACCCCGTTAGGGGCGATTTTACTTGATTTTGCTTATGCCATTTAGAATGGTGTAAAAGATTGAAACATGGTGGAACTCATGTGCGACAGGAGAGGGTAGAAAAAATTAAGGTTATATTATATGTAATATATTTATATGATATGTAAATAATAAAAGAGCATTTTAAAAACTAATTATTTTTGTTAGTTGGTATTTTAATCAACCAGTTAGTGGTTCAAATCTTCATAACTCTTTTTTGAAACAATATTTTTTTATAATTGTTGTGTACTTGGTATAAAATAAACAAAAAAATTTAAAAATATTTTTTTGGCTCTCTCGACCAGAAATCTTAGGCTCCGCCATCAAATTTAAGTATCAAGACTAAACATTTCTAACTTCAGTATCAAATGTGATAATTTGTACATCACTAATGCAATGTCTGGCAAGTAAAACTTCAATTGGCCGGGAAGCGATAAAATAATCTTGGAGTATCGGCGGGATGTAACCATGTACCAATCACAAGTTGGTGTAGTGGTTATGGGGCTACATCCCATGCCTCGAGGTTCGAAGTTCGAATCTCCGTGGAAACATGGAGACGCTTGTGAGTGGGAGGGTCAACCCCTTAATGGGCCTACAGTAACCCGATCCAGATGTAGAGTGGGCTTAGCCCACTTGAACTGGAAAGGATCTAAAAAAGAAAAGTTAACCATGTAAAATTTTCAATGCTTCTAGATCACTTCTTCTTTGCCACAAAAGATTCCTTTTGATCTTGAATTTTAGATTCTTCTTATATAAAGGTAAACTTATAATAATATATAGGAAAATTTACAGAAACCACCCGTTAAATTTGTGTTTTAACACATAACCACCCATCGAATATAAAATTATAGAAAACCGCCCGTTAAATGAGTTTTGTTAACAAATCACCACCCGTTGTCTATTTTAGGGGTGGGCAAAAATCCCGCAAATCCCGATCCCGTCCCGGTCCCGTCCCGATCCCGGTGGGATTTAGGACAAAATAGCGAATCCCGTCCCGCAAAAATTATGCGGGACGAAACGCGGGACGATCCCGGTGGGATCCCGCAAATCCCGTCCCGTCCCGCATAATAATAATAACAATAATAATATTAATAATAATAATTTTTATAATAATAATAATATTATAATATTATAGAATAATAATAATATATTATTAGTATTATTATTTTGAGCAAATATTATAATTATAATTATAATTATAATATTCCATTTATAATAATAATAATAATAATTGTTTATAATAATAATAATATTATTATTTGAGCAAATATTATATATAATTATAATAATAATTTTCAATTTATATTAATAATTTATAATAATAATAATATTATTATATAATATTATAATATAATTTAATAATAATATTACTTTATAATAAAATTATTATTATTATTATTTCATATTATATTTTTTTCTTGTTATGTATAATTATTTTATAATAATAAAAATAAAAATAAGTAATAATAATAATAATATTATTTTTAATTATAATGTAGCATTATTATTATTATTATTATTATTATTATTATTATTATTATTATTATTATTATTATTATTATACCCATTTAGAGCTACAAGAGGCAAATAGCTAAATACGGTATTCTTCCCAACTATCAATCAATAATGAGACAGTATCTGGTGAATCTCGTCTCAAATCTCAATCCCTTTCCGTCCCGATCTAGTAAGATAATGTAGCCAAATATGTTGAACATTATAATTAATTATACAATCATTGTTTGAATTAATAATAGTATTATAATATTAATTTGAATAATAATAATAATAATAATATTGAATAATATAGTTGAGAAGAATACCGTATTCAACATATTATACAAATTAATGAATTATGAAAGCATTTTTCACTTTGCAAATTTATATAATATTTTATTATTTTTATATGCGGGACAAGGCCCGTCCCGTCCAGACACCATCCCGTCCTGAAAAAAAAGTGTCAATCCCGTCCCGATCCCGTCCCGTAAAAATTTCGCGGGACGAGTCCCGTCCCGGCTCAATCCCGTCCCGTCCCGTCCCGTGCCCACCCCTAGTCTATTTCCATTAGGGGTTCGTCAAATATATTTGATATTATAATATTTTAAGCTAATTTATATTTAGATTAGAATCTCAAATAAATTTAAAATTATATATTACTAAAAACAATTAAAATAGTTTTTTGAAACTTGATATATATATATATATACTCCTATTTTATTTCTAAAAATGGTTATAAATTTTAAAAATACTTTATATACTACTTTTCACTCAAAATTAAAACAATTTTATAAATCATTAGCATTGTATAAATTTAATAATATTTTTATAATAATAACTAATGTCTCATTTTCTTTCATTTTTAAACACTGACACTATATACTTAAAAGGAAAAAGTTGTCTAGATATTTTTAAAAAATATTTTCAACATTTCGAACCCCTGCTCTCCAAATTAATAAACATAGAATTTAAATTTTTTACACATTTCCCCCCTAATAGATTAGAATTTTTATGATCCCTGCGATAAATATAATGTAAATATATTCAATTTGAAACATTACATTTTAAATATAAAATACTAAAATAAAATATATTTAATGGAATTTTAATTGATGGAAATATGTGGTGGGTGGTGTTAATTTGTTGATGGAACCCTTTAATGGGTGGTTTTTTATAATTTCATATTTATTGGGTCGTACGCGTGAGAACTTGGACCTTGGAGTTATCCGTAGGGGGAGAGGTAGACCTAGAAAGAGTTGGATGGAGGTCATCCGACATGACCTTAATCTTCTGAATCTCTAGGAAGACGTGACATTGGATAGAGACCACTGGAGGAGGTGCATTCGGGTTGCTGATGTTTAGAGTGTTGGGTTATAGGCTTGTGTCTTGGTGTCTCTAACTATTGCCTGCCTCGTTTTTCTCTATTTTACTCTTTGTTTGGCATGTTTCCATGTGGGTGTACTTGTTCTCTTGTTCTGGGTCTATCGAACACACTCTCTCGACCTGTTCGAGGAAAGAGTGTGTATATCCTGATCCCCTAGACCCCGTTTAAACGTGAGATTTACTGGGTTGTTGTATTTACCGGGTGGTTAAATGTAAAATTTTATATTTAATTAACGGGTGGTTTTCTGTAAATTTGCCTAAAATATAACTCATTTAAAGGGGTGGTTTTGTTATAAAGATAAAATAAAGGGGGTGGTTTTATAGAAAAATTTCCGTAGAAATATAAATAGATAAACAAAAAGAATATATAAATTATAAATATGTTATATCAGTTAGTCTAAAAGTAAGTGTTTGGGACCATGGCCAAATGTTTAACAAAAGTAATGATCAATGTATATTATTTTTCCAGCACTTTTCTTGGATCAAATAAATTGGCTTTGTATGCCAACTTGCCAACTCATTACAAAGCAAAGATACATGTCAATTGGAGATTTGATTTTAAAGCTTCAACCACATGCATGCATGCATATATATATATATATATGAATGGTATCTTCAACCAAGTTGTTAATTTATTCAGCTGATTAACAATCATATTTATGTGATCCAATAACTAATTGTGAAAACCAACTAATTAATAGCCATTGTTTAAGCTCCAACTACTCCTTTTTAAAAGACAGGGTTATATAAGAAAGAGCCATTGATGATGAGATCTCAAATCCAAATTCTCTAAAAGGCCTTTTTGTCCTATCGCTCACAATCAAATCCAATAAATCACCTCTATAATAGCTGATTTTTTTTTTTTTTTTTTTTTTTTTTTGTGATTAGGTAAAAATTCGGATGGAGAACCCTATCCGAAAGCATCCTGTCGGATGAGGTCAAGAAGACCTGTATCGAGGTAAAGCTCAGACCCCCTGGTAGAGTAGCAAAGGTGTGCAACCTTATCCGCTACCCGGTTACCAATACGGGGAATATGTGATACACTAACATTCCTTATTCCTTGGAGAAGACTTTGGATATCAGACATAACCATTTCTATTTCCCAAGGGCAACCAACTTGTGATCTTAGGTAGTCCGTGATAATCTTTGAGTCTCCTTCTATTATTAGATCGGTTATGTTTAGTTCTCTCGCTTTTTCTAACCCTAGGCGTAGAGCTAAGGCTTCCGCTATAAGGGGTGATTGTCCACCAATAGCTGATTATTTGGTTATGTTCAATTTTATGTAAACTATCCTAAAAGAAATAAAAGAAGGTTCTTATAAAGAGGTTCATGCTATGGTGTTTAATGAAATGGTTATGTTCAAGTCGTTTACTATTTATATATGTTTTTTTAGAATGATAAAAATTATATAAAATATTAATTTTTTTATATTTGTTTTTATAAATTCATACTTAAGAGTAATACGTATGATATTATTTTAAAAATTATTAAAAAGGTTAATATTTTATAGTATAGTTTTTAATTAACGGAGGGAGGGAGTATGAATTACGGAGCAATTGATTAGTGTATTTTTGTGCCAGCTAATTTCCTTCAAAACTAGTCAGTGCCCCGTGCGCAGACGCACGGGATTTTTAAAAACCATATGAAAATCACAAATAATATTTATCGGGTATTATTAGAGTATTATGTATGACACATGAAATTTATACATTATTATTAAACTACATAAACCCATCTTTCCATAGAAAAACCCTAAGTAAACTAATCTTATTTTTCAGATGTGATTATATTAAGCAATGCGTTTTAAATGATGTATAAAACATAGTACTCGTCAAAATATCTCCCGAACAATTATTAAAATCTGATAAACTTTTAGACAACAACAATAACAAAAATAAAGAAAAAGATGATAATAATATACATTTAAGAAAAATTCAAAAATTTTAAAACAAAAATAGGCTTAAATTGTGACACAATTGATGAAGTAAATGTTACAAGAAATAAAAAAATGCTGGAAGTTAAAATAAACCGAGTTCAAAGGTTAAAATAAACCGAGTTCATATCAAAACAGCAGCATGCCACTTCTTATGAAACATAATAATTGATAAATGTCATTTTATCCACGTAAATGAGAAGGAATAAACTGTTATCATCAAGTTTACACCATTTTTTTGTTAGCATATAATCAAATACCTTCGGATATTAAAAACTCGACAGAAACTCGTACACGTATGTGCAGAGATAGACAAAAGGCCCAGAACAAAGGATTTTTTATCCATTAACTTTTCCTCCTATGATTATAGTAAAAAACACTCAGTCGTGATCATTTTGATGACATATACGAGCTGTAAATATCACCAAAACATGCACACTATCTTATGGTCCATCTAAGTTCCTTATAATCACTTTATCGACACATATAAATAGCTTATCACCAAACAAACCTTACTTTTACGATGGATCCAGGCAATTGGTAGAAATAAGAAACTGACATGAATCTATTTAGTTTATGAACCGATCAAGAATTTCTTAATTCTTATAATCAAAGAATATGTGGAAGTAATATTAATAAATTTCTCTTAATCTAAGGCACTCTTAATAATGACGTGAATCTATTTTTCAATTGGGTGTATTTAAATACACCGCAAATCCAACCTTAAAAATGCATGTTGCTTTCGACGTGCAAGCCACCATCACTAATTAGCACTTTTCAATCAGATGTTATCGTATTACGGATGACGCATGAAATTTATACATTATTTTAAAACTATAAATGAGTTTATATGCTAATATTATGAAAATGTAAATACAATTTTCTCCCATTTTATCATTAGGGACAATCATTACCCAAATAATTGATATTTGTATTATAGTTTTCCTACACACTTAATATTTGTAATATAGCTGGCATAAAAATTAGATTTTAAAGCAGCCCAATTTAAATTATATTATTAAATATAAATTGAGATCCAAGTACTATAAAGCTCAAATACTATGTGCTAGCTAAAGTAAATTGAATCTGTATAAAATGATTATGTATTTTGAGTAAGTTCTGACTTCTGTCCAGCTTATGTGATTTATGTCTTTGTAGTTGCTGTCTGGGTAGGGTTGTGCTTTTGCATCAATATTCAGGTTGATGTGGTATTCAGAGTTAAGATTATAAAATTCAGAAATGCCTTCTTCATCTGTATGGCAGCATTAGTAAGAGAAATATGACATTTGAATTCAAGCTCGAGGGAAATCTATCATTTGACTCCATTAGCAAAATCCAAAATTTTTTGCCTTTAAGGAGCGATTTAAAGGGTGATTTCATGCAATTTCGCCTTGTGATGCAAAATCATAAACACCTACGTCATTCTAAAACAAAACACTATGGATCAATTGTGCTTGTGATTAGTGTTATGACAACCAACTTTAATTTACTCCCAAATCTCATTACATAGCACACAATATAACGAACGGAGTATACATGTTATTTTTCTTTTATTTTAATAATCAATACTCCTCGGCAACACCCAACAAAGAAATTCAACTCTGCATCTCAATGCACTGAAATGGTGAGTTTGCTTTCCCATTAGCTTGACTGTCATTAGTTGATGATGGCAAGATGTTAGCATCATCGTTTACGTTGATTTCATTATGAAGAGCTCACGAGAGTGCTTTCAGCGGAGTTGAATCCCAAGATTGACGTCTTCTAAATCTAAAAGATGACAACTCTATAAATCTACTGATTTAGAAGAGGAACAAAACAAACAAAACAAAATAGTCTTGCTTCAAGTGGAGAGATTTCAAAATAGACTTTTTTTCTTAAAGGTAAAATGTAACTCCACCCTATGAGAAACTGTAAAACACCTGGCGGCTATCATAATATACATTATAAAATAGTCTTGCTTCATCCTATATTCTTACATAGTCCTGATAGAACTATATTGATAAGTGTTAGGCAAAATAGAGCACCACTGACCATGAAAAGACTCCATTTCCATGAAAAGACTCCATTGCCAGCACATTTTCTATCTCTCAACTTTTATCTGCTAGATGAAAAATAATAATTTCCATGTCCTTTGGAAATATAGCCTCATTTAATTACTAGACCCGAGCATGTTTTTTTTTTTTTTAACATGGTCAAGGAATCTCAATTGATAAGCCACCAAACCCGAATTTACTTCCTCCTTAACACATTGAAAACTTGAAAAGGCAATAACAAATCCCATGGTAACAAAGGAACTTAGTAATTTGATTAAAAACAAACATATTTTCTGACAATTAGAAGTCTTAATTAACAATCCAACATAATTCAGGATCAAACCAGTACAATAGATAGATCAAAATCATATTTGAAGAAAGACATTACAATAGATAGATCAAACCTGTGCCGATATGTTTCCCATAACTCTTCCGGGTGCCGCCACTCTTTAGTCAGCTCTTCAATTTTTTTTTTGTCTGTATCATCCAACAAACATGAATATCGGATATTATAATACCTGAACTTCAGTGTTGCGATTTATCAAAATCCCCAAATCTTCATCCATCTATCTCTATTTAGGCTGAATCGGAAATGGAAAGAACAAATTCCGAATGAGAAATTGATTTCATTCAATTAGAACTGGAAAAAACGGAGGGGAAGAAGACGTTGATTCAGAAAGATGGGAGAAGGCGGCTCACCCGGAAGATCGTCTTCAATGGCGGAAACCATCGGAGCATCTCGCCATAGTTGCTGAGCCTTCTTCGTCCTTCCTCCTTCACGCTCTCTCTCGACAGCTGAGCCTCGCTCTCAACCATCGGAGCTCCTCCCGACGACACCGCTCACGAACCCGACGCCAGAAGCGATTTAGCGCGTTTGAGACAGCACATCGGAGTTCCTCCCGACGACATCTGCTGCTGCTTGAATACGGCGGTCAGGCGTCTCAGCCTCTCAGGCATCCCGCAGCCCTGGCGATCGGAAACCTGCGACTCAGCCCTAGCGATCGGAAACCTGCGACTCAGCCCTAGCGATCGGAAGTTGCTGCCTGCTGTGGAGTTCGCCTTCATCCTTCGCTCCTTCTTTATGTGCACCTCGTCCTCCGGAGCCCTCAGATTATCACCAAAACCGCTTGCGAACTATTTATAGAGTGAATAAGAGGAGGTGCAAAAAACTTATCAAAACAGCTCCCTAACAGCTCTAGTTCAGCCCCTAAACTCAACATACAAACAACCCCTAAAAAAATTGTGATAATCCACTGTCATAGCTGCTCCAATGCATCTCGAAAACAGACATAACGAAGAGTTAAAACATATATTTCAGAAAAATTCACCAGGAAATTGTTAAACAAAGTTAATTAAAACACTATATATATGAAAGCAGTGGTTTGGTGAATTAAACAGTTTCGTACTTAAAGTTGTACAACACAAGCAAGCTATACAAATTTAAGAAGCATATTGCGCTAGATACTTGAATAGAAGGCAAATAACAACAATAAAGCACGGGATTTAGTTTGATCCCAAACAATGGATTATCACCCCAATTTATCATACTTGAATAGAAGGAAAATAACAACGATAAACTATTCTAGATTCACTCCAAACAAACTATATATGCTCTACCAATTTATCATAAGTTTGATCAGTTAAGTACTATCCCTATAATAACGGGCAAAAATGATAAGATTCACCCCTAAACAAATTTGATGGGTTTTTTAAACAAATGTTTTTTTTGCTAAAAAAAAACTTGATAATATTGGGAAACTCCTTTTCTTCATACTTCGTTTTACAATTTGGTAGGCAAAAGCTTCAATGTCTGCGGTTCACCACTGGCGAGAAAGACAATTACATTGCATTTTCAGGTGAGGCAAATAAACGATTCTACCGCTAACATCCAGTCATCCGCTACTCTTATTATACTCCTTACTTGGGCGCACTCTTCTCTCAAATGACCCTAACATTACTACACTTTTGTTGCAACCAAAACACTCGTTTCTCTTTCCTGTTTAACTAAAGGAAAACTTCTCTGCAGCTGAGATTCTCAAAAAGATCCAGCGCCATAAAGTATAGGACCTGGTTGAATACCTGTATCTCATCCAATACACCAATCTTCAAGCCTAAAGCTACTGTAATGTAAGGGAAGAAATGCGAAGGCATTATTATGAATTTCAATGCCTTTCTATTGTGGACATGGCCGCGTTGATGTGAATGAGTTGCACATCATCATTCACTACGATACAAGGCCTTGCCTCTCACCTCCAATATAATGGCTATCAGGCGCCTGTCGCCTGATCCCTTCCTTGTAGCTCACGTCACGCCCACGCCCAGCTCAGGCCATTAAGGTCAAGGTGTTTGCACCTTGAGGACCCATCACTCTCATCTCGAGCGTTGAGGTCTAATTCTCCAATTAGACTATCTGGATTGTATTCCTTGGTTTTCTCCTTGGTGGCGGGTTGAAAGAGAGTTTTCGCGCGCTCTTTTTTATCAATGCAGCGATCACCGTGTGGTCTTAGCATTAGTTTGCTGTTGTTGGTTTGAATAGTATGTTCTTTGCGCGCTCCTTCGCACGAGTTAGGCCATGTAATTATCGAAGGTCTAATAAGGGATTAAAATACTAATATTCAAACCGTTTCTAGAGCAGTATGGAAGCGAGATGCCACAAAGGGAAGCACCAGAGATGGCTCTACGTAAGATAATAGAAAAGTTGTAGCAGCAACCTCCTCTGCTAAATGCTCATTCTGGTTGTACTAACAACGATCAATCAGCTTCAACACAGATATGAAAAGCGCATGTCTCTCGGCTATTCCTAGAAATAGCTTTCCCTACTCACTATTACATATGCTCCTGCATTATTTTTAAATTAGTCATTAAGGAAGAAAATAAAAACCAAATAGATGTGGAGAGAGCTTTGATACTACTGCTCATGTTGTAAACATTTGTGGAGCATAATGATCACATAAATTAAGGCAGGAGAAATGACAAATGGTCCACATTAAAATGCCAACATTGAGCATTATTTTCTTAAATCTAGAACACAAAAAGGTAAATAATGGACAAACACTATGAGTGAGTAGAAGGGGAGAACCGTTAACGTTCCTAATGTGAATGCGCAGGCAGCAAGTTGAGACCCTACCTTCCCTGGAAATAACGGATAAAACAATCACATAAGTTGATCAGATTGAATTCATTAGAGTATATAAAACTGATAATTTATAATTTTATAATTTTATATTTGAGAGTATTTACAATTCACAAGTAAGGATAAAGTATTCAACTGCTTGCCTTTAGAGTAATATTAACCATGCTACAAGTGACATTTAACCTTGCCTTATGTTCATCATCTTTTAAACTTATTTCCTTATCAATTGTCATTTCTCCTTAATCTAAGTACTAGTTTAACAAAGGTGAAGTTGAGAACTTGAGATGAATAAATAAAGCAAAAGTCAATTTTTTTTCAGAAAAAATATACCAAATCAACCCAGAGAAAACACCTAAAAAATATGCGCTACGGCTAAAAAAGAAGACAAACAATATCCCCTACTTGCTACTTGTGAGATTTCTTCCCAAAAAGTTGCAACAAACCTACTTCAAAAATCTGAACGAAATTCAGAAAAAAGAAGACAAAATCAGACTAGACACATCACCTAAACAATATGCAGCTATTTACAGAATGGAGTATTCAAGGGGGGTAATGGGCAGTAGGTGGACTCTATGGGGGACGGGTTAGTTTACATACCTCAAAGAACTCCATCTATCTTATCTTTTTTAGTTGGAAGAATGGAGTATTCAAGGAGGAGCAATGCCTTTCAGATTCAATAGAATCTGAAACAGTATCCCGAGTTCAAGGGGGGTAATGGGCAGCAGGTGCTTTCATGCAAGTTACCTAAAAGAACAACATAATACCAATTTTTTTTTCTTAAAAAAACAGTATGCCGATTTTTATGACAAGAAAAAGGAATCATAAGGATTCTTTGATAATGGAGTGTAAGAAGAGGGAACTCACAATACTTTTATTTAGCAGCAGAGAATACTACAGGTGCACTTGAATCGTCAACAATTGGTGGAACATCTTCATTCCTGGAGCTCCACGTTCCTAGAATCATCCTAGGGACTTCCTCCTTGGATGAGGTAAGTTCACCATCAAAGCCAAACAAACGGTCCAACTCGGCTAGCAGCTCATCATAGCTGTTGCGCTTTGCCAGGTCCACAGATCTACCAAGGGCGACTCCTTGCTTGTGCACCTGTCATATGGAAATTTGATCATGTCAAATGAGCGCAAAAACAACACTTGCAAAAATCAATATTCAAAAGGAAGCAAACAGTGAGCGAGTGGTATCTCAAAGTGAACCTTAGTGCAACTTCTAGTGGAACTGCCATTAGATTTCCAATTAGTATCCCTTGCCTTGAGCATTTGATGTCGACTACTAATCAAAATGAATAATAAATTAAAATTGAACTTTTTTACAAGATGGTTCCACTTGAACTTTTTTATCTTAATTTTGTTCATTTTTTCATGAACTTTTTTGTTACTTCTATGAGCACAAATTCACATATGGCTTCACCTTTAGCTTTTCATTTCCATGATGATGTAAAGATGGGTATATGAAATTGAAAATTATATCAGTAGACATATCTGAGCAAGTAGTCAATAAGCTATGAGCTACCATAAGGAGAAATGAAATTGAATAAAAGAGAAACATGAGAGAAATGGCATGAATTGAAAGAAGGAAGAAACATACCCCCAAGCTTTCCCATAAATCAAATCCAATGGTGCAAGAATCTTCTACTGAAAATTTATTTTGGTCACTAATAGACTTTGTATTATTATAACGTATCCTGAAAATGTCGTAGTGCTTCCTTAACTGATTGTTGTTGAAGTCGAGTCCTGACTACCTATTAAACTCATCATGAATATGGACCCATGTTTTCTTGTCAAAAACATTATTAGGCCTATTACATAGCTGAATCTGTTTGACGATCAAGTCCACAAATATCTTGTGAAGGGAAGTTGTTCACCTTGTTCTGGAGCGTTCTTGTTTTGTTTCACTATCCATCTACAATATTCTCAGTGTAGAAGGTATGTGTATGTGAGCAAAATACAATATGCTTGATGAATTGATAGTAAACCAAGTGTCCAATCCATATATGAAAGAGGGTAAGTCTAGTTACCTATCCCCCAGCCCCCAGTTCTCTCAAAATAAGACATAACCAAGTTACCAAATGAATCTTCCTATAAATATAATCATACAATAGATGTTAAGGCCATTACCGTGTCATGGGGTGTAAAAGAGCATGTAGATGTCCATGCAGATCTTGAAGAATTGAAACCCAAGCTCTCCTGTCTCAAGCATGGTTCTTCTGTTGTCCTTGATTCTAACACTGGTCTGGTTCTGTTTCTCTGTTGACATCATCACTCTTGCCCTTTGATCAGCTGAAACCCATTTGAACAAACACCAAAGTTTAGTTATCCTAAATAAATAAAAGAAAACACGTTATGGCATTGATTAGTCCATAGGCATCAGCAGAAAAATGATTAAAAAGCAAATGGTGACGGAAAGATTCACAGTAACCATAGTAAAAAAATTGAAACAAAAAAGATTGATCATTACATGCACATAATATGGTATAAAACTAAATTCACAATGCTAGAAGTGCATAGTCGCTAAGTCTGAATTTTCAATAAGTCAATAAAATTAAGTGAACATGTCAACTGCAATTTTATCAAGCAGTAAAGCACACATACATCGGGAGCAATATTAATACTTTTGTTTGCATAGTAGATCAATTCTCATCCCATCTAAAGCAAAAGGAAGTGGATACTAATAAAGGTAAGTTGGCACATTTTCTTTGGACACAACAACTCACTGTACAAATAAGCATCTACTGTCAATCAGCGCATGTCAAGCTACAAAAGAGTCTAATAGAAACGTTCTTTTTTGAACTATAAAACCCAGAAGCAAGGTTAATGAGACATACAACCAATGTGTCTGCCAAGATAGAGAAGAAGTAAATTAGTCCAAAATAAGATGGCAAGATAGAGAAGAAGTAAATTAGTCCAAAAAATCTTGAAATACATCCAATCAATTCACAATCAATAGAAAAAGATGAAGAAATTGAAGGGTCGATATTAGAGATTAAGGTTTCCAACCAAACCTGGGCAGATACGCCATCATCGCCAGCAACTCCAGCAGCAGCCTCTGGCGCTTGCAACCGCCAGAGAGTAGCAATTGATGATTGTAAAAAATGGGCAAGAAAACAACATCAATGATTAAGCAATTGAGACACAAAATGAATAGGAAATCAGACTCTTTATTTTAATTTTTGGGCAAGATTACATTCTGGAAACCGATAGAATACTTACATCTAAACTCCAAAGTTGGAACAGACCAGAGTCTGACAGACTCTACCTCCCCAAATTGACTAAACTCCATCATCAAAGCCTTCTTCTTTATCTCCACAAATACTGACGGGGGCGCGAACGGGGCGGCGGCGGTTCCTCAAGATCGAGAGGGTGAAGACGGCGAGGATACTGTCGCCAACTTAATCCGAATCCGGCACTGGTGTTTGTTGTCCCAGACTCGCGAGAGATGTGGCTCGTCGCCACTCACCAATCGTCAGGCTCGCTTGTTGCAAGTGATAGGAGAGAGCGAGATCGAGCGAGAGGTGAAGAAGAGGAAGGTTCAGTGAAGGTCCAGGCCGCTTCAATGGCAGAGAGCGAGAGAAGTAGGGGGAGATCTGGAGTTTGAGAGATCCGAGAGACAGTAGCACCGAGCTTCTGAGAGATCCGAGAAAGATCGAAGAGATTAGAGAAAAGCGGTTTGAGATCGAAGAGATGTGGTGGACCGGTGGTTTCAGATCGCCCTAATCACCTCCCTTCTGTCCCCTCCACCAGATCGCCTCTGGAGATCGCCCTCCTACACAACACTCCCGCGCCGGAACCACCATTCCTCCTCGCGGTCGCGTGCGGGGCAGCAAAAGCAGGAGCACCACCGGATTCCTCCATTCTTGCCCTCAAAAACCGTAACCGAGCAGTTTTGAGAGGATAAACGGGAAAAAGGGAAGGAAAAAGAAAACCGCTTCAAAAGCAAGGAGAGCAGTTTGGAGAGGATAATCAGGAAAGGGGAGGAAAGAGAAGGCAACTGCTGCCTAAAACCTTTAATAACTCTTGCTAAGACACGTGGCAAAAGCTTTTGCACTAACATGGCTTTTGCTTTTATATTTCAGGGGATAACGCGTCAAGAAAACAATTAGAGAGAGGTAGAAAATACTCTCGTCTCGTTTCATAATAATAATAATAATAATAATAATAATAATAATAATAATAATAATAATAGGTGAAAATATATAAAATCACACTTTATTCAGAATTATATGCAAATAACAACCCTTTATTATAAAATTTGTAAATAACCATTCATTATATATAAATTGGTTGCAGCTAATCATCCATATATACTTTTCTTGTTAATTCTAATTAACTTTTTTTCAATTATAAACAAAAGGGTGATGAATGTCTAGAGCCTCATGCTATTCATCACCTCCAGCAACGATGACCTCTGGTGGAACCTCCTGGTGTTCATTGGGTCTTGTCAACCTGGGCAAACGCGGGTTGGTCCAGCAACGATCATATCCTCATCTCTCTCTCTCTCTCTCTGGCTAATTAGTCAACCTGGGCAAACGCGGGTTGGTCCGGCCCATCCCACCAGCCCGCCTGCTATTTTCGACGGGTATGGACAAGGGGTGAACCCAAGCGGGCCGCTAAGCGCCTAAATCCGCGCCCGCAACGGGTACGAGATTGGGAAGACAAATATACCCGTTGCGGGCCACTAGACCCGTAACGAGTACCCGCTATTTTTATATTTAAACTTATAATTATAAGAAAAAAATAAAAAAAAAATTGATTAATGCAATTAAGTTAGATTTATTGCTTCTCTATTTGGTAAACTTATCAATGCACTGGTGTTGTTGTTGTTAGTAGGATAATAGTGCATTGTTTTGTATCCAACAACTTCTTTTTTTTGGCTTGACGTACTACATTAGTAAAATAAAATATTTTTTTCTGTCGAAATAAACGGTAAAGGCTTAGGTTTTGCTGGTACCCACACAGATAGCCCTTGCCCGCAATATCAGATGGGTTTGGACAATACATTCAACCCGTGAAGCGGACTTAGCTTGGTCCGTGTCTGCAACACCGGGATAATATTTGGGTAAAACTCATCTCAAGCCCGACCTGCATTTTCCCGGGCCCACAAAGTTGTGCTCATTCTTAACCATTCCGGAAGGGCTCAATTGGAAAGGAGTTGCGGGTAGTACCCAAAGGTTCCCGGTTCGAACCCCGGATGACCACTCTTTATTTACAAATTCTAGAATATAAAGAAATATGTAAAACATTAAAAAGTTATGGGTATAATTGTCTTTTCCTATTAACTTATGTGAGTTTTAACAAGAAAAGTGGGTATAGGTGCTTAGTTGCAACCAATTTGTATATAAAGGGTGGTTATTTGTAAAGTTTTTAATGGGTTATGATAAGTTCACCGCTAATTTTTATTATTTACACCGCAAAGCCACCGCATAGGTATGCGGTGGCTTAATTAAAATTTAGCCCGACCCACCGCATATACATGCGGTGGGTGTGTTGACTGTATGACAACCCACCGCATGTATATGCGGTGGGTTAGGGTAAAACGGAGTCCGTTATACATAAATCCGATTGAGTCGAAGTTATCCGAAACTCACCGCATGCCCATGCGATGGGTTGTGACTATTTTTAAAAATTGTAACAACCCACCACATACCCATGCGGTGGCTTGTAACCGCGAAGGGGGCCCATTATAAATAGGCGTGCGGGGCCCATTTCTCCGACACACTTTCCGACTCTTCTCCGATTCCTTTCTTTCCGAGCCCGACTTTTGGTTCCGTCGATTCTCCCGTCCCTCTTTCTACCCCCACTTTGTACCCGAGTGTTGAGATGGTGAAAGACAATCGTGGAAAAGATGTGTCTAATGGTGTCGGTCCTTTTCGGAGACATCCGTTACAGGTAACATTGAATGTTTATAAAAATCAATTTGCATTATTTTTAAAGCTAAAGGAGATAGTGTTAACATTTAATTGTTATATATAATGTAGCCCGAACCGACTATACAGAGGAGGAGGACGACAGATGTCCCGCCACAGCTTGAGCAACAGACTCAGACACAGCCTCAGCCTAAGGTATGTTAAAATCATTACTAGGTGTAGGGAAATTGAAATTGAATAAGTATATTTCTGTTTTCTTAGGAATCGATAGTATTAAGTTGAAATCATTAATAAACGCTAGGAAATTCTTGCAACATTTAGTTAGTCATACGATAGAGGATGTACTAGGAAATTCTTGCAACATTTAGTCAGTCATACGACAAATATATTTTAATTTACACAGTCCACGTTATCGAGAGGGTTAGGAGAGAGGGTTGTTTTGCAATCTGCTAGGAGAGCTGCCGCTAGGGAGAGACATACGTTAGAGGATGTACCAGATCCTATGGAGATGGATAGTGACGCGGTAGGTGATGATACCGGGGATGCCGTCAGGGAGAGCCAGACGTTGGAGGATGTAGTGGATCCTCCGGAGAGGGATAGTGAGACGGTAAGAGCTGATACTTGGGTTGAGCCATCTTCTCAGTCACGTGCTGACCACAGTGACGGTTTGGGGCATACGTCACAGTCGTCTATAGAGACATTTCAGAGTCTTGTGCAGATTGAGCTGGAGTTGATGTTTGACTACACGGATGACCCAGGGGTGACCGAAGAGTCTAGACCAGGGGAGGGTTATGAGATGATGCAGGAGTACCTACGAGGGGACCAAGCACAGCAGACTGGAGTTGAGAGAGTGGATGGTCAGTTGCAGACTCAGCATGACGGTTATCAGGCGTACTTTGGGATTGTGTTTGAGAGCGACCAATTGAACTCGTATGACGACACGGCACCTCTGATCGGAGATGTGGGTGTTGGGGCGAGTCATGCTCGAGCGGGCGACCAGGAGCCATGGGTCGTTGGGCACATAGATTTTGCGTCGTTCACACCGTTAGGGCCTACAGGTGGAGGGAGGACGCCTGGCAACGCCGAGGAGCTTGGACCCTGAGCCGATTACTGGGAGGCAGCATGCGGCGCCATCGGCGACACCTAGGACCTTGGAGGCTGAGTCGATTGCTAGGGGTCAGGAGAGGGATGTACGAGGACTGACGAGTTATTCGGCCCCACCTACTGAGCCAGCCGCACCTCCGATGCATGTGTCGCCGATTCCTTTCGGCCCGACGCATGATCCGATGTACGGATCACCTCCGGATGTTGATCAGGATAGGGGAGGAAACCAGGCGGCACATGCCCCCGTCCGTGTAGTGCAGCGAAGGCGGAGACAGCGTGGCGAGAGCAGTAGGGCAGGTGGTGATAAACAGCATGGGGAGGGAAGTAGTGCAGGAGGTCATAGGCAGCATGGCGAGCCTATCAGCGCTGGGGTAGTTCGGGCAGTTCTGCCCGAATGGCCAAGGGGGCCACATACCGTTTCACTTATGAGAGATTACGAGGCCCACATTGCACAGGCTGTTTGGAGACGGGAGGAGGTAGCCTTGCGGAGGGGTGTGCATGTGCAGAGACGGGGGCAGTCGTTGGGCGGGGTAGAGGCATTGTTGGAGGTGGATGGACGGGAGTCCTGGTTTCCCGTAGTGCGTGACACTGGGTTCTGGGAGCTGAGAGATTTTGAGTGGGATCATGTGGATCACAGTCTGATCAGCGCGTTTGTTGAGCACTGGCACCCCGAGACGAACAGTTTCCACTTTGCATGGGGAGAGATCACTATCACACTGCACGATGTGTTCTTCATACTTGGGCTTGGTTTGGACGGAGAGGAGTGTATTCATGTGGATGACGTGGGCGTCGGGAGGGACACAGTTGGGGACTTATACGGCTTGACTCAGCATGAGCGGGAGAGCGCATGGAACCATGGAGGCCCTACTATTCAGCTCCTCCTTCAGAAGATAGCACCGATGCGACAGCGGGTTCGAGATGGCGCCCCCCTAGAGCATGATATGGAGTGCATCGTCGGTGTTGCGATGGGGATTATTGCGACTGCGACGTTGTTCATCGACAAGTCGGGCGGAAGATTGCGTCCGGAGGTGATCCGTAGGTTTATGGATGCATCGCAGGTTCCGAATCTTTCTATAACGGCAGGGGTCTTGGCGTGCTTGTACCGAGGATTGGGCGAGGCGACCAGGGAGTTGGCCAAAGACATGGACGGTTGTACGAAACTGTTGGAGGTAAGTCATTCGTTCTCTGATTATTAATTTTTTCCAGTTTTATAAGAAAGTTACAATGACTATGTTGCTGATAGTATTCTTCCTTTTTAGGTGTGGATATGGTTGCATTTTCCGGTGTTCAAGGTTGGCATGACGCTCGATCGGAGGCTATCCCGGGATCCGCGACACGGGGTGAGGTACCTCCTGGGGGCGACACCATTTTCCACTACGATGACCCGGGATGATAGGCCTCGCATCGAGCGACTGGATGTTATGCGGCGGAGGCTGGATGAGATGACTGTCGATGAGGTACGAACACATTTTACTTCCGCACTTACATTTGTGAGACAATAAACTAGATTTTGAACATTTGAGTCATATAAACAATTTCTATTTCATTGCAGATCGAGTTCATGCCCTTTGGTAGACACTTGGATTTTGTTGGAGATCTACGTCTGTCATGATATAGGGGCACCATCCGGTGGTTGTTCGAGGAGGAGCCGTATATGCCGGACCGTGTGCTGCGACAGTTTGGTCGGGTTCAGCACATTTCCGCTGATCCAATCAGACCTAGCAAAGTGCACAGACCGAAGTCCGCCAAGGCCAAGAAGGAGGCGTCGTTCCACGCAGCCGACAACCAATGGGCGCACAGGTTCAATCATCTTTTCCCCATGGAGGAGTTGCCACAGACCTCTGTTGAGTACCCATATGGCGTGGCCGATGACTATGTGGAGTGGTTACACCACCATAGTCATCCATACCTACTTCCAGACACTCCTCGACACCAGCCCATCATCTCGCCGCCGCCACCCCCGCCGACCATTATCGAGCAGCGACATCATGCTGCTGGGTTGGAGATTCAGCGACTCAGGACCCTGGGAGTTCAGTTGACATATGCTCATCTGGCGCGCATCTATGAGAAATTTTAGGGTCCTCCCCCGCCGTGACGGTTCGATCTGGGATGATGTTTGCGGTTATATGACTTTTTGTGTAGTAGTTCGTAGTTTGGATTGATTTTTGTGGAGTAGTTGGTGATTCGATTTGGGATTAGATATTTTGTGTTTTCGGTGTGGTTTGATGGTTTGTTACCGTTTTGGATCGGTTTCAAATTTGCATAGTATGCCCGTACACAGCTTTCAATATCATGATTCGAAACGAACTTTATAAATTACAATCGACCAAATACAACCATAATATAGTCAAGGGTTACGTTAAGTAGCCTGATCTAGCTTCATGACGAGAGCCTTTTTTTCCTCTTCCAGAACTGCAACTTGACTTTCCAGGATATCAATCTGCCAACGGATTTGTTGGTTTTCGACAAGCAACGACCAATTTTCATCCCGTAGTCTCTTTATTATCGCCTCCACCGTCTTTGAGCGTGGACTTCCAGTGTAGAGAACCGCCTCAAACTCTTCCATCGTACCTTGACGTATCATGTCGTTGCTTGAGCTTTCACCGCTGTTGTCCGACATGTTGATGTGTGGTAACTTGTCCAGGTACTCCAGCCATATATAGGTGTTCAGACATCATATGCCCATGCGGTAGGTATCACCGCATGTCCATGCCCATGCAGTGGGTATCTCTATATAATACCGACCTCAACCGCCACCGGAAATACACTTCACCGGCGACAATATCTTCCGAACCAAGACAAGTTCCACGTGAAGACCTGTTCACCAAACACTACAACAGAGAGGCGCTCGGAGGCATCGCTTTCACTGCAACGTGTCGTCACTGCGGCCATCGCTACACCGTGACCAACAACCTGCAACACGGTCATCTTAAGAGGCACATCAACAACAAGCATGCCGACAAGATCTAGTATTTATGCGTTTATCCGACTTATGTGTAGTGGTTCGTTTGTGCTAGTGTGATGAAGTTGTTGTTATTGTTGTTCGTGTAGTAGTTTGTTTGTCGTCTTTGTAGTTGTGACAATGTTGTTTGAATAACAAGTCGGTTCGTACGCTCTTTGTGTCATGTGTTTCCTACTGCAACATATTTACCATTTTCCTTGCAACATTTGAAAAAATATGTCATGAAAATCACCGATCGGAATCCGAAAGAGATTTTCATTAAAAGTTTAATTGCTTACAAACGAAAATAGAAAACTTGCACAACACAATACATACTTGGTAATGCACGTCTAGTCACTACCTTCGTCCGATGACCTCTCATTAATGGAAATGACAATATTCTTTTGGTTGAACGCGTAATACCTTTCGCCTGCATTGAATGCTCTCAGCTTTCGGATGACATGATCACATAGGCCCTCAGCCCCTTCAGTGTAAAGATCGTAATGAAAATATCTCCTAATGTGATTCACGATCCGCGCCTCCGCATCTAAGTAATACGATTCCGGAAATCCTCTGTCGTCGTAACAATGCGCACAAGAAAACTCGATTGGATATGCTACGTCAGTGTCCGTCTCGAATTGACACTGAAGTATAACGCACGAATTTCCCGCAAGTTAAGATGGATGCCTGCAGGTGCATTCCTCCGGCCACCGTGCTTCAGTGCATCGAATTAACGTAACCTTGTACTCCAAATAACCTGTCGTTCGCCGGTATGTGTCTAAGGTGTTGACCATTTTGTGGTTCGCTGGACAGACGCAGTGGTGTCACCAACAGGATTTATAGGTCACACACCGCATATCCATGCGGTGTGTATAAACCGCATGCCCATGCGGTGTATCCGGACGGACCGGACCGGACCGGGTTCCCATATTGACATGTAGACATTTTCACACTGCATGGGCATGCGGTGTGTAGACACCGTATGGGTATGCGGTGTGTACCCACCGCATACCAAGCCCATTGGCTATAAAATGGGACAACCACCTCATACGGTTTCGTGCGTTACAAGACTACGAATCACAACAGTCAAAACAAATGGTTAGAGTAGCTGAGTTTGAAGGTGAGACAAAAAAGTTTTTGCAGCCATACGAGGATTATTTGTGCAATTGCCAGCACAAGCAGTGGTGCCAATTATTTCCCTGCTGTCTTTTTCACGTTGTATGCTATAAAGGCGTTGAAGGCAATACCTACGCATTCTCGGAGCCGGATGAATTGGCGTGTCTGAAAGGTCACCAATTACACATTGAGGACCCTGAGTCATACTACCGCGAGGCGGTTTAGGCAATCAAATGTGCAATCAGCGACCTGTTCAGCGATGTCAGGCTAAGCTGCGCATTTCAAATTGCAAGGTTCACTGTCGGCAACGCAGTCCGTCCAGCGAACGACAAAGTGAAGAAGTACGCATTCAACCGCATTGAGATCCGGTAGGTAGTCCGTCCAGCGAACGACAAAGTGAAGAAGTACGTCTTCTCGAGGAGTCAGTAGGTAGTTGTTCCTCAGATCCTGTACTGTATAGGTATGACCCTATGCTACGTGTACGTTCTTCATAGGCATGACCCATTATATGGTTAGTAGCGCAGGAACCAATTTGGTGTAAACTCATTATCTAGAGGCGGTTGATAAGCTAATATTATCAAATATGTAGTGCAAATGATTTACGAGAGAAATATAATTGGTGGTTTAACTCGGCACCTGATAAATTAACCATAAATGGTACATAACAACTACCAACCGACAACATTTTACCTATGGTACATAACAACTACCAACCGACTCCTCTACATTGCTCGGCAAAATGTGAATCTCTATTCGGTGGAATGAATACTTTGTACGCTTGGTGTTTGCACGCCGCACAACTTTTTCCACTGCGTATCTTGCCACCTGCGCTGCACTGGCCAATCCCAAATTGGAGAAGAATTCGCTAACAAGCTCCGTAATTGCCTCCGTCACGTAAACATAATATGATGCAGGGTTATCCCTATACAAGTACGGCCTGGTCATCCGGACATCCTCGTAAGTCACTCCTTGGACGCACTCTAGGTCAACCGCATGGGAAACCCTCCCTGTATCGCGTTCTCCGCATACAACTTGGAGAAGGCAGCAGGGCCATCCTTTCGAGCTTCTGTGCTGACAGTTGCACAATAAATCGTCAGTTGGCATACGAAAAGTTTCGACTGTAAGTCTAAACCTATTGCCCAATCTTGTCTCCGCGTCAAACACTTTGGTAGTAGACATAGTGTTTATGGTTTAATGTTTGGGAACAGGGTCATAGCCCCTTTTATAGTTTTCATTCAGTACCACCGCATAGGTATGCGGTGTCTGCCACCGCATACCTATAAGGTATATACCACCGTACCCCGATGCAGTATCTACCACCGTACCCCAATGCGGTACATACACCGCATAGGTATGCGGTGGCACGAAGATATCTACCAACACGTACCGGCACGGCGACACCGTAGGATGTTGACGAAAACTTAGTGCGATGTCTGCATCTTTTATTTTGTTGGGGCGTTTTGCCCCTCGCGGAGGGTTTTCAAATATGATTTATGGTTATTTCAGGGATAAACACGTTACATGAAAACGTTTAGACTGCCTCATTTTTCATATTACTGATAGAGGATTACAGCAAACTTAGTTAAGAAGATAACTTAGTTAAGAAGTTTTTCCGGGTCGCTGCCATGTCACAACTCAGAGGAAATCATTGTTTTTCTCTTCATCTGATGGTGAAACATTTTTCGGCGGCACTACGACGACCCGAAAGCGAGCATTGCCTAAGTAGCTAAACATCAAACCCGCGCCTACCCGCACGCCATGCGATCGCGCGAACGTATTCCATCCTTCTGCGAGCCAGAGTGCCCCGGAGCTGTTGCGCTCTACCCGGATGCCGGTGCCTCTCCTCCCTGGCCCATTAGTCAGCGTTATTCTTTCGACGCCCCACAGCCCATATTCTTCCTCGAAGTTGGAAGGCCGAGGCTGTAGATGTCAAGATCTACTTAGTGAGTTGGGACCGTTTTAAATCGGATGTGAGACCGAATGGGGCTTACCAGTATTTGTGTGAGCGAGACGTCTTCTACCCACCAGAAAAAATCCCTAGGCCCGCTCCCTGAGACCGAGAAGAAAGGTCTTGGTGTGTTACCGGTTGCCATCTCTTCTTCCGTCAAACGAGATGTTGTAATTTCGACCATCGCACGGCGTAATTTATAGTGGGAAATCATTTCTCGTTTTTTGTGAGGCTTCCTTACTACAACGCCAAATATGCGGTGTCTGCCACCGCATACCTATGCGGTATATACCACCGCATAGGTATACAGTATATACCACCGTATACCCATGCGGTACATATACCGCATAGGTATGCGGTGACACGAAAATATGCGGAAATGTACCGGTACGGCGACATCGTGGTCTTCGTCTTTCATCGGAGTTGGTCGTCCAAAGTACATCAGTCGGGGAAGAGCGAACCTCTTATAGAAGGACGAAGATGAGAGATTCATTCTCCCTCGACGGATGTAATTTGGGCGACAACTCCGATGACGGACGAAGACCACGGTGTAACCGTACCGGTACGTTTCCATAGCATTGACGGCTTTGGTTGGATGAGCAACAGTGATCCGTAGGATAACGTAAAAGATTTTATGGACGTACATGTGTACTATCATAACGTCTTTCACGTTATCGTGCAGATAACTATTGCATTTTATTAGATCGAAGCGATAATACCCCAGATTGAAGCGATATAACCCGAGCAACATGCCAACGGCCTGCGATTTCAATCAACAGACATAAATCCCCGGACGTGGCATGTTGCCTAGGCTATCATCGCTATCCAGCCAAGAAAAGCATATATACAGATTTTATATTTTATGGCACGTAGCGATATAACCCGAGCAAACTAGTCAATGGTGAAAAATTCTATCCGAAGACATAAACCTTTGGCCATGACTAGTTTGTCTGGATTATCATCGCTTTTCTGCCACGACAATTTCACCGCATACCCATGCGGTGAGTCACCGCATTCCCGTGCGGTGAGTATCACCGCATACCCATACGGTGCGTCTTACCGCATACTTATGCGGTAGGCCCACAAATTCAAAAAATTCAGCGGCAACGGTACTTCACCTCCACCGCATACCTATGCGGTGTTTCTGTATAAGAAGTATTCCGCTCTCCATTGGAATCCATCCATTCCCCCCAAACCTCATTTTCTAATATGGCAAACGACGACACCAATCGACCGCATTCAAGCCCAGCGGACGAAGCACCCACAAGTACTCAAATGGCCGATAACTCACCGCCCCCTCGTCTTCCGGTATGTGATTAAGGTTTACCATTTACAATGACATTATAGCTAGAATATAGGTAGTGGAATAACCAGAATATAGGTAGTGGAATCATATCGAATAGAAATCATAATATATGTAGTAGAATCATATCGAATGTAAACCAAAATATAAGTACCGTTTTTGAAATGTAGTGGAATAACTTAAGTTCTGAATTAGAGCGAACGGAAACCAAAAATGGGTAACGTAATATATATATATATATACTGTTTGCATGTCGACAGCTACCATTGGAGGAGGAGGCTGATCCGATGCCGGATGATGGTGATGACGTTGGTCCCCACAACCAGGAGTACCACGATTAAACATCCGATTTTGCTACATCGCAGACGTGGACCAATCGCGACGATCTCCTACACCACTGTCGTGGCACCGCCTTAAAGCTTAATATGGTTTTGACAATAAAGCGTTCTTGGGGGAGCACTCCTACAAGGCGTGGGAGTCTATTGCTCGCATGTGAGAAGTACGGCGAGTACACTCCCCGTAAGAGACCGCGAATTGCCGGAGATGATGCAAGCGGGAACACGCGCAGAGCTGTTTCGAAGATTGAGGGGTGTCCGTTTGCATTGTCTAGCGTGGAGTTCAAACGGGGCGTATGGGGCCTGGACGTTCTTCATGGCAAGCACAACCATCAACTCCCCGGTGCGTTGGACGGTCACCCGTACGTCGGACGGATGGATACAGAGGAAATGGACGCTACGTTGGCCCTTACCGTGTCTAGTACCCCACCAAAACCGATTTTAGCCACCTTGAAGAAGACAGCTGACTCACGAATGAAGTTGAACTTCACATCGCGGCGCCAAGTGTACAATGCGAGGGCAAAGTTTAAAGCTGAAGCGAGAGGAGATCGAACAGTGACCCAGGAAGCACTCCTCATTTTGCGGGATAAGGGTTACTTTTACTCTACGAGGAGATCCCCTGATGATCCCAACAAGCTTCAAGATCTATTCATCGCCAATACAGACGCTCGCCATCTTCTAGCCATCTTTGCATACGTCGTCCTCGTCGATAGTACATACCGGACGAATGCGTACGTTTCTATCTACACTTATTCTTTTACCCCTTCCCACCAGGGTTTGAAAAGTCAAATATTTCATGGTGCAGGTACGGGATCCCTTTGTGTGAGTTTGTTGGATTCACTTGCACAAAGAAAACTTCGTGATCGGCTTCTGCTTCATGTCGCACGAGAACACAGATACGTACATTTGGGCGTTGGGGCAGCTCGTTTACCTCATGCGAGGTAATCTTCCTAACATTGTTGTCATAGATCGAGAGTTGGGGTTAATTGCGGTGCTACGAGTAGTCCTTCCCAGTGTCAGGCATATGTTGTGCACAGTGCACGTCCTCCGGCGATGCGAAGAAGCTGCTTTCCAAAAGTCAAAGAATCTTGATGTTGCTAGGCATTTCAAGAACGCATGTACTGGCCTGTTCCAATCCAGATCGGTTGAAACTTTCGCCGCTAGAAGGAGGGGTATGCATGCAGAGTGGGGGCATATCGAAGGACTTATGCCATATTTGGAGGCGACGTGGTTACGAGATTACTCGGAGAATATAGTACGTGCATGGACAGACGCAATCCAGCATTTTGGTATGACCACGACGAACAGGTTCACCTACATTTTCCTTACAAAATTCATCATACACGAAATTTGTTTACATATAACGATCTTCACCTGCAAGTCTCACTTATCTTGTAGGGTGGAGTCTGCTCATTCTGTGTTGAAAAAGACATTAAACTCTGCGGTCGGTGATTTCACTCACGTGATCAACACAATCGACCTGATGATGGCGGATCAAATAAGTGAGGTGAAGAATACAATGGGGAGAGCGAACAACACCTGGCCTACAGACTCCTACGGACTATGGATTTTCGATCGAATTCGGAATATTGTGTTAAAGGAATGTTTCAACCTGTTTTTCGAAATCTACACGAAGATGGAAGCTGAGCCACCTTCGCAATCGTGCAGAGATAGATACTGGAGGGACGTCTACGGTCTCTCATGCACACATGAGATGCAAGCTTGTAAAGACACGCAGATACCCATTAGACCTTCCCAGATTCACATTTTTTGGATGCAATTGGAGATGAAGAGGCCACATGTTGACACCGTCCGAGATAACACTCCCCTCAACAGAGTTGATGTGGACATGTCGCGCATGATCAGTTTGTTCTAGAGTGGAGCTATGGACGAGGATACTCGTTGGAGAATCGCGTCTGCATTCAATGATGGGGATCGTCCCTCCCATTCACCATTGAACCCCCCCTGACCCGGAGGACCGTAGACCATCCGGGAGACCGAGGACTCGCCACCCCTGTCAGACGAACCCTCTACCTTGGGAACGTGAGCGTGCTCGGGCTCAACGTCGGGCAGATAGAGAGGCGACCAGTGGATCAGCACGAGGTCGAGGCGAAGGTTAGGGTCAATCGTCATCAAAGGAAACAGATGACGTGGAAGGCAATGAGGAGGTCACTGGGTCCAACGCCATTGCCATCGACGACCCTCCTAGGGGCCGAGGAGTAGGCAGAGGACGAGGTCGAGGACGGTGTCGTGGGAGGGGACGTGTACGAGGTCGATCAGCGTCAGAGCCAGCTCTGAATATTGTAGGTGACATTCCTACGCCAGTACCTACGACGCTTCCACCACAGAATCTACCTCACGTAGATTTCAATTGGGGCTCTGGCAACATCGACGAATTCTTGATTACTTTCGTACGAGCCATCACAAATGTTGCACGTGATGGTCACTGTGGGTATAGGTCTTTTGCTTGTCTTCTTAACTTGGGACAAGACGCATGGCCTCGAGTTCGACGAGAGCTGGCCGTTGAGTTGCAGCTGCATTCAGATCGGTACCATTACTATCCTGCCTTAGATGAGCTCATCATGAGGGTCAACTATTTCGGCACGTGTCATGATGCTACGTATTGGATGGAGATTCCGATCATGGGCGAGGTGTTTGCCACGCTTCACCAGCGTCCTTTGGTGATTTTGTCACAGAAGATGCCTATGTTGTGTCTACCTCTGTACACCACCGGTGGCCCATCAGTACCGGCCTATGAGGAGCTATATGGAATAGCTTTAGTCGGCAACAGCAACCACTTCGTTCCGGTACGTTTCGTATTTCATATTCATTAATTTGTTAATGTTTTGTTTCTCTTTTCTGATGTCAATATTCACCTTCTATTCACATATTTGGTTGTTTCCTTGTTCACCTCTTCCTTCAGTCTACGTTACATGGACACGGCATCACGATCGCACGGTCGACGGTTGGGAAGAGCAGTTTGCGGTGAGGATTGCAAGATATAGAGCTTACCGTCGCCGTGATGGTGGCCATCCCCTATCGTATTAGCACTTTCCACTTTCTGGTGTCATTTTTCGAACTCCGTATATTCAATTGGGTTGTATCTTTGTCTATGCCATTTCACGAACTATTTTTCGAACTCCATATTTTCGTCTTCTAGGATATTTATCGCACTTTCGTTTTCAACTATTCTAACCGTGGATTGTCCAGCTACGTTATCTTTCTTTTCAACTCAACATATGCGCTTTTTCCAATAACGCCCTTTATTACATGTTAATTCCACTTTAGTAGGAACACACCGCATATGTCCCTACATTAAAACGTGAAATTCGTTGTAAAGGCACATACCGCATACCCATGCGGTGTGTCTCGGCCTCTACCGGTCCGGTCCGGTCCCCCAAATAGTTAGCCAAAAATCAGGTTATCCGATACCCACCGCATACCCATGCAGAGGGGTTTAAACGGAACGGACATACCCACCGCATCGTAATGCGGTGGGTCTCTATACGAGTCTCTCCACCGCATGTATATGCGGTGGGTCACCGCATACCTATGCGGTGGGTGCGTTGACTGTCATTAAACTCACCGTATAGATATGCGGTGATTAGCAGTGTAAATAGTAAAAATTAGCGGTGTAGATATCCACGCCGGTTTTTAATAAAGGGTGGTTATTAATTTGCAAATTGCCCTGAATAAGGAGTGGTTTTATACATTTTTTCCATAATAATAATAATAATAATAAGTCCTTCCATTCATATTTCGCGAAGGTTGCTGCTACATCGGACTCTGTTTTCTCTTTGACTCCATGACAGGTGGCATTGTGGAAGTCTCAGCAGGGTGCTCACTCCTCCGATTAGTTGCGTGCAGTTCCTATTTCTGGGTTAGGGCAGACTATGAATGGAAGGACTTATCGCGGTGTGCTTAGCTATCGACTTGGTGTTCCATTGCTCACGGTGTCTAGGCCCTGTCCGGCTTGTTCTCGGGTCTTTGATGGTGATATCTATGGAGATCATGCTGTGTCTTGTGCTGGTACAGTGGGCATTAAACATCGACATAACCTTGTGCGCGACGTCTTATTGGATATCTGTTACAGGGCTGGGATTTCTGCCGGTATGGAGGTTGATATCAGTTTGGTGGATGGGCATGATAGACCTCTTCGTCCGGCAGATTTTCTTCTTTATTCATGGGACAGAGGGCATGATGTTTGTGTTGATCTGACGGGATCCTCCCCCTTGACTCAGTCGGGGATGTCTGACTTTGTCCCTGGTCGTGTTGTTGTTGATGCTGCCCAACATAAGCGTGTCAAGTATCGTGATTTGTGCACGACAGCGGGTTATGGTTTCCTACCCTTCTCTTTCTCTTCGTTGGGGGAGCTGGATACGGATGCTGTTGCCTTGCTAAAGCGGATTCAGAAATTCTCCGTATCTCAGGATGCCGGAGCTCGTGTTGCAGCTTATATTTTTACTAGACTTAGCTTCGTTATCGCTAAGGGAGTGGGTGCCCAGATAGTATCTCGGCTACCCACTAATTTCTTGTAAAAATGATTTGTTGATAATAATAATATAAAAATAAAAAAATAATAGTAATAATAATAATAATAATAATAATAATAATAATAATAATAATAATAATAATAATAATAATAATCTATACAAACCTAAAATCAGAAGCATCTTATTCCTACCTGGCTTCACTGGAGCGCTCCATTCCAGATGTCAACAGGAGGAACGCTCTCCACTTCTCTATCTATACGTGGCACTCATGTGGAAATAATTAGTTTTACACTGTGGACTTCCCACTTTCTCCGCTTCTTCTTCCATGTTCTCAAACCGCTCAACTTCTTCAAGTTTTGTTCTCCTTTCCACGTTCTCAGCCCTACAATGGGTTCTCAACTACCGGGGAAAAGGTTATGCAAATACGATAAAGTTTCAATAACAGGCATCGATTTTCATGAGAGATTTTTTAGGGCGATTTGGGGCAAATCTCGCCGCCTAAGGCGAGTCTCGCGGTGGTGGCTCCCGAGGTGGTCGCCGACACGGGGAAGTGGGAAGGAATCAACCGCGAAGGGAAACTCGTGGCTCTATGAAGTAATTGGAGAACGTTAGCTGTTCAAGAAAGAATCGACAGGACTTGAGAAGGAGGGCAACGGCGAACCCGAAGGAAAGAACCGCTCCAATGGAGAATATAGAAGCGAAAGGGAAGCTTGGAGATGATGAATGGGAACCTCAACATTTGCAGCCCATATCCGAGCAAGGAACCCGAGCAGGAGGTAGAAGCAACCAGGCGAGAACCAGATCTGAAGCGGGGTACCTAAGAAACGAAACGCATCCCACATTGGGTGGTCCCTCGGCCTCTCATGGTGGATCGCACTCTGAAATGGTGACATGTAACTTGAAATCAAGCACCCATATAAAAAAACCGCTAATTGTCTTTCTTCTTTATCAGTGATATCTAATTGAAAATTACACATCTCTTTCTTTTTCCCCACTAGGGTTGAGGAAATTTGTAAAATTGGAGGGTAGTACTATTGGTTGGAGATAGTCAAATCTGGGCGAATACAACCCCTTCTCCAATTCTCATTCACCAATTCATGTTCTCAGGTAATTGATTTCCAACATCTATCTCGAAATTGCTCATTTGCTGACCCTTTGCCCAAATTTTATATGAATGAAGTCTGAAATCTGGCTTGGCCACCTGCATGGCCTCTGCCTTTTGCTTTGTTTCAGCAATTTTCCTGTCAACTGTGTGCTAAGGAAGAGGATGACGAGGACTACAACCGTAATTTGGTTGTGAATTGTGAATATTTAGGTTTGTGATATCTCAAGTTCAGTCTTTATTCTCTCCTATGCTTTCCCTCCATCATTTCCAATTCGATGATCCCTCCCTTCTAAACCGTTGACAAATTGATTTTGGTATTAGCTTAATTCAGGATGAAAACTAGAGTAGGTCTCAAAATCAATGTTGAGGAAAACTAGAGCAGGTCTCAAAATCAATGCGTAGGGTTTGAAGTATGAACAAATTAGATGGATGATTTTGGTTAATTGCGAGTATAGTATTCAATTAGCACTTTACCAGTAGAAATTTTTGGGACAGTAGGGTTTGTAGATGAAATAAAACAACACATTTGCTGGCAAAATTTGCTCTATAGGTTTGATTTGAATAAATGTTGCTATCTTTTTTCAACATTGCTTTGTTATTCACGTGGAATTGTTCCAAATTCTATCATCAGAATGTTGCAATCCTCAACCTGGCAAGACTACTCAAAGCTGTTTAAAATGTGTTTGAATGTTATTTCATTTGTAACTTATGAGTTATTATTGTCGGTACGTCATAGGTGGAGAGAAAAATTAAAATTTAGTAGTTTGATATCTATATAAAAATAAAAACAGAAGCTTCTCACTCATAGATGGCTGCACTAAGCATACACTGGACAATTACAAGCCATTAGAAGGCGTACATTATCTGCAAACAAAACGAGGTTTATGATGGTGTAATTTATTGTATAATTTGGATTTGTTATCTCATTCTGCAGATACAGAGTCATTCTAGAGAATCTTCAGAAGAAGGATCCTTTGTTGATGGACAGAATTAAGGGTTGCATAGTAGATTCTGCTCCGATTGCAACCCCAGATCAATAGGTAATTGTGGAAATGCTTTTGAAGCGGCATTCTGATGCTGTATGTAATTTGGTAATTAGAAATCACAAGAGTAAAAACAATATTATAAACAACTCATATTGTCTCATTCCTTCTCAGTCCTTTACTTCTCTTTGTTTGCTTCCAACTTTTGCTCCTAAGTTATAACTTGTCTTTTCTGATTTCATATTTGTTCAGTTCATCATTCTTTTTAGCAATGTTTGAGTTTTTGAATTTTTTGCTTGCCATCATTCTTTTTAGCAATGTTCAGTTCATCATCTTCAAATCTATTTTAAATGTAAGTAATGTGATGAAAATAATGTCACGGTACAAGAAGCATAATGCATAAATGAAAATACCCATCAAGAACAGTAGCATATGTAGTCCACCACTTGCTTCTTTTCAGATTTGCACTTTTTAGGTCCTTGAAAGCTTTGCTTTTGATCGATAGTTTGATGCCAAGTGCTTAAGCTTTTGCTGATTTGGATATTTCAGATTCGAATATGAACCAATTGTCTTATTCAAAGAGGAGAAGCTATTCTATCTGATTTGAGTTTTTTTTTTGCTGGATAAAGAAGGTCGGGCTAAATCAGTCAAGACCATGTTTGAAGTTATCAACCAAGTAAGCCAGTGGATCTAATTTTTTTAATTTGGAATTGAAAACATTTTGTTGGTTTCTCAATGAAATTAAATGATAGGGTGGTGTGTGTTATTGATTTTTAGTTGTCTTTTTTTCTTTCTAAACACTCTCATAATAAAGAACAATATATTTGACAAGTGCTGGAGTAACATTATCCACCAAATTAGGATTTCAGATCTGTAAAAATACATAATATCATGAAATTTGCCCTTTTGTGTAGCATGAAAGTTCAAATCTGTAAAAAGTGTAAATTTGTAAACATTCAGATCTGTAAAAATTCAGCAAATAAATTTGTAAAACTCCAAATCTGTAAAAGGTTCAAATTTGTAAATTTTAAATCTGTAAAAATACATGTTATCATGAAATCCCCCCCCCCCCCTTTGTAGAATGAAGTTCAAATCTATAAAAGTGTAAATTCAGATCTGTAGAAATTCAGCTTCCAAATCTGTAAAACTCCAAATCTGTAAAAAGTATGAATCTGTAAAATTCAGATCTGTAAAAATACATATTATCTTAATATTCGTCATTTGTAAAAATACATATAAGATTGCTACTGCTTCATTGTAGCATGAAGTTCAAATCTATAAAAGTGTAAATTTGTAAACATTCAGATATGTAAAAATTCAGCACATAAATATGTAAAACTCCAAATCTGTCAAAGGTTCAAATTTTTAAATTTCAGATTTGTAAAAATACATATTATCATGAAATTCACCTTTTTGTAGCATGACAGTTCAGATCTGTAAAAATTAGCATCCAAATCTGTAAAAAGTTCAAATCTGTAACAATACATATTATCTTGACATTCAATTTCATCCTTTGTAAAAAGTTCAATTCACATATAAGATTGCTACTACTTTATTATCAAAAGTTGTTCAGCTGAATACAAATGCCTGTAAGTTTGATAAAATTTGGTGTTGAATATTTTAATTTTGAAAGTGTATATATAGTTAGTTATTTTGATAATTTTGATAATATATCATATATGGCATCAGCAATACATGTTTGGGTATTTCTCCAATTTTCATTTTAAAGTTTGTTTACATGAGTGATTTTTTAACATGTCTTCCTATAGTAAACTGATTGGAATTTTGATATAATAGTATGAATATAAGGCTGACTCATTTTAAAGTTTTTTTTTCCTAGGCAGTTCCTCTACTTGTACTACACCTAAAAGTAGAAGCAAACCTCTCCTACGTGGCTTCACTCTATTTCTCCATTCCAGATGTAATTTTCTCAGAACTCATTCATTTATTTTTAGGTCTTACTTCTGGTTTTACTCAAATCTCTCAGCCACGCTGGTTTAATTTTTCCATCTCAGCCACGTTTCACAAACGAGCCGTTGTTTTTCGACAACCACGATCTCCATCTTCCCGATATGGGCGAACGTGGTGGTTTAGTCAGGATTGTTGGATTCCCATCTTCAATTTGTCAATTTAGCAACGGGAGAGAGGTACCAAGAAGTCACTCCCAAGGTTTTGCCCATCAATGAGCCATCACAGAGGTTCCTGATCTTCGACAGAAGTATCAGAGGTTGATCGAGGTGGAGGTTGATTGGCGAGTTCTTACATGGTTGGTCTCATCCATGGGCTGATGATTTCGTCGAGGGATGGTTTTCAGGGTTCCGCTTGACGATTTGGGGTTTCTTCTCATCCTTCTTCTCCATGGTAACTTCCTTTGCTGATTTCAATCTTAGAATATTTGAATTTTTTTGGGGTTATACCTAGAAATGGAAATTGAGTTCACCTGATCAATCAACAATGGTTTGATAAAATGTCATTTAGTCATGCACTTTTGGTGTTTAATGAAATGCCATCCAAAGAATCATGAGAAAAATTAAACATCAAAGATTTTTCATGCCTCGATTTCTGAATTGGGTGTTTAGTGTTGTATTCAGTAAGTTAGGAATTATGAGCGATGTGAAAACGGTTGCAGATCTGTTATTATTCAAGCAGTTGATTAGTTAGCAAAACCTATCTGCCATCATGAAGATTGGCTTTTTTTTTAATGTACAGAGCTTTGTTATGTATTTTGATGTCAAAATTGAAGCATTTCGAAGCCGTAGAGCAAGCATTTACTTTTAGAATAGAGAACTTGGGATTTCCACGGTTTAGAGTTGAGTATACTATCTTACAAGTTCTGTTTTTTTACATATACTTTTGGAATTAGATTTTGATTGCACTGGCCGGCCATGTCTTGTTTATCTACCAAGTGTTATTGTGAGCATGTCATGGAAGGACGATGAAGCCGAAAGACCCGGATACAACGAGTGCTTCAAGAAAGGGTGAATAGTCTCTGCTCTTCTGTGTTTATTCTTTAATTCCCTACCCATTCTGATTCCAATTAGCTACCACACTTGATGCTTTGTCGTACTTGTTTCCTTACATATTTGCCTTGATATAATTGTCATACTTTTATCCTTGCATAATCTCCAATAACTTAATAATTGAATCTATTGACATAATTACCTTGATTCTCCTTGGATGCTCCTTTGTTATCAGTAAAAGTGGATGCAGTTTTTCTGTAGCAGCATTGATCGGATGGCTGCTTGAGGAAGGCAATCTTACTGAAGATTCTTGAAAGTGGATGCAATTTTTCTTTAGCGACACTGCAAGTCCAAGCAGGTGGAGCTGAGGAGTGAGCAAAGTGCTGATACTTCTTACGTAGATGACCTGAGAAGTGAGCAAAGTTAGTCGCTGAGTTCACTTTCAGATTCAAGTGTAGCTTGTATGACTGCCCCATTTTCTATGCAAAATGTTATTCTGCATATAGGTTTATGTCTGCTGGCTCCTGAAGGAATGCAGATCCACAAGTGCTATTGAAGAGGCTGAAAAGCTATCTAAAGCTTGCCATTGTTTGTTCTGCTTTATGTCTCATTCATATTATCAGTCTTATGGCTTCTAATCATTCACTAATGTAGTTAAATTTGTTTTCTACATCTAGATGGGTTTTGAAGTGCCATGCATGCTTTAAAGTTACCAATGAAATTTGAAGGGTTTTCTACCCGAAGTGTGGGAATGGAGGCACTTTGAGAAAGGTTGTTATTACAGTTGAGGACAAAGGAGTTGTCCTGGCAACTCGCCGACAACGTTTTTCCTTACGAGGGACTAAGGTATCCAATCTTTCTTCTTTAGAAAATTTGCTCATTCTTGCTTTTTTTTTTTACAGCTAGAAAATAACACATCTTTTAAAATAGTAGAGCACAAAATTTAATATGTTTAGTGCTTCATAATTGGATGTGCTATAATTCTGCAATATATTATTTGAAAGATCCACCAAGACTCTTGGACTTGGTGTTGTGAATGTGCTATATCACTCTAGCAGTTGGATCTCATTTTAGCCTGTTGTCGTTAGTGAATACTGAGCAACCCTTGATTCAGAAGCTTGGCATTGATACATCTATTTAGGTATCTATGTTAGTCTTTTTAAATGGTTGTTGTAATCTCTTATGAAATGCACTGGTGAATAATGCTTGCAAAATAGAATAGCTTCATGGCCTGCCATCAGTAAAATGCCCCATTGAAAGCATGAGTCAAATAGCCTGAATTAATTGCATTGCCTTTTCCTTTCATAACTCAGTTCTAGCTTTACATGTTCTTGTGTGTTCAGAGCACTTTGTTCTGAAACGTTCTATACTGTTATTCAGTTGAATGATTTATATAAACCCGTGTCATTGTGCTCCCTAAGAATATTCACTACCCTTGCTGCAGGTCCAAGAGTATTTTGTCTCACTTCCATCGGGTGAGTGTAATCGTATTCCTTCTTCAGGGTTGAACAAGACAGCTTTAACCTTTTCCAACCATCTTTCTTCTTTGGTCCATTCCAAAAGCCTCCTGACATAAGAAACTGGTTCTCAAATTATGTGTACGAGTCCCCAATGTTGGATACTACTGAGATCGAAGGCTCCCTTCCAAGCACAACTGACAATGATGGCCCTGACGACAGTGCCACACAAAAAGAGAAAACTTAGATGTCGATACCAACAAAGACTGCAGTGATTTCCTCGCTAACAAGTCAATATAGAAAGATTGCACTAAAATAGCTATAAAGATCAAGGTGGATCTGTCACATTGTTCCTTTATTATATCAGCTTGGTTGTTTATGTTTTACAGCATAAAATAGTATTTCGTAGTTGTATATGGGTCTAAAAATAGTGTTTTAATCTTTATTTTATCAATATAACTTTTATATTTTTTTTGGTCTAAGATATAGTTTTTAGACATTATATAATCTATTGTTGTAATTATAAATAATTATAAATTATAAATTTTTAAATTAAAATTATTAATATCAATTTTTAATCAAATACCCATGCCTAAGGCACGGGCCTTACACTAGTAATAATAATACCCTAAATGGAAGGACTTATCGTAGTGTGCTTAGCTATCGAATGGGTGTTCCATTGTTCACAGTGTCTAGACCTTGTCCGGCTTGCTCTCGGGTCTTTGATGGTGATGTCTATGGAGATCATGCAGTGTCCTGTGCTGGTACCGTGGGCATTAAACATCGACATAACATCGTGCGCGACACCTTACTCAATATCTATTACAGGGCTGGGATTTTTGCCGGCAAGGAGGTTGATATTGGTTTGATTGATAGACATGTTAAGCCCCTCCTTCCAGCCGATTTGCTTCTTTATTCTTGGGATAGAGGTTGAGATGTGTGTGTCGATCTAACGGGATCATCCCCCTTGACTCAGTCTGGGATGTCTGACTTTGTGCCTGGTCGTGTTGTTGTTGACGTTGCTCATCGTAAGTGTGTCAAATATCGTGATTTGTGCCTGGCGGTTGGCTATGGTTTCCTTCCCTTTTCCTTCGCTTCATTGGGGGAGCTGCATGGATGCGGATGTTGTTGCCTTGTTGAAGCGGATTCAGAAATTCTTGGTATCTCAGGATGCCGGGGCTCGTGCTGCCGCTTATATTTTCACTAGACTCAGCTTTGTTATTGCTAAGGGAGTGGGTGCCCAGATATTATCTCAGCTACCTACTAATTTCTTGTAAATAGTAATTTGTTAATAAAAGTGAGTTGATTAATAATAATAATAAAAATAATAATAATAATAATAATAATAATAATAATAATAATAATAATAATAATAATAATAATAATAATAATAATAATAATAATAATAATAATAATAATAACATAGATGTGCGTTCATTAGGACCTTTTACTTTGTAGTTAAAATGGCTGTTGAGATTATTATTATTATTATTATTATTATTATTATTATTATTATTATTATTTATTATTATTATTATAAACTATATTATAAAAACAAATTTACAAGAAATTAGTGGGTAGATGATGTGATTCGAGCTCTTTCGACACATGCTCGGTATTTTAGTCATAACAGGAGCTATATTTGTCTGATGAAGGTCCATGAGTACTTGATGGAAAGCTGATTCGACGGGCCACATCTTTCATGAAGACCAAAATGCCGAAATCATCCAAAAAGAGGTCGGAAATTAGCAATAATCCAGCAGTTCGAAATCTGGACAGTTTTCCCAACGCATTGAATGAAGTCGGAATAGATGAAGAGACGTTGAACGGGATTCATTCAATGGAACTTGATGGGTTTGAAACTCCATGATGACATCCAACCCTCCATTTTCCATTAGGTAGTTGGCCAACTTTCTCCATCAATCCCCGAGAGACTTTCCATATTTTCCGTCTTTAATTTATTGTTTAATTGTTGCTTGGTTTATGACCATAAAATGGCTAAACCTTTTCCATGAGAAATAAGATTTGAGTTGAGAATTTTTTGGAAAAAGTGTGTGTGTCTTGTTGATTTGGTGAGATGCCATTTTGACACCCCATTCCGGAGTGAGAGGCCGAGGAATGGTTCCGTTTGTTTAACTCTTTCCGGTGAGATGCTTGTTAGAGTTGTTCAAACAAAGGCTTGATTGCTCGGGAGTGAGATGTCGATGAGTGAGAGAGCGAGTTTGGTAAATCTATGGGTGAGATGCTCATAGATTTAGCCATCCATATCTTGTTTTTATTTTCCCATAAATCTAGAAAAATCCAAATAAAAGAGTCGCGTGTGTCAAATTTTGTTCTCGTGCTCGGTTGAAGCTTTGTAACTTGTTGGATCGATCCTTTGGGTCGCATCATTTGGTATCAGAGCTAATCTATCAAGTTCACAAAGCTTTATGTGATTCAATCACTTTCATCCACATCCCTCTTCAGAGCCGTCGCGGTTGCAACCATTGAAGTGCACTACGCAGATCCAACGTACAGGGGCGTATCGTACCTTTTTGGAAAGGCAACGCAAATTTGAGAGTTTTCGCGGAATCAACCATCAAGATATCTTACGCAGATCCAACGTACAGGGGCATAATGTTTCTTTTTGGAAGGGCAACGCAAGATTCGAGGACGAATCTTTTTCAAAGGAGGGGAGGATGATGTGATCCGAGCTCTTTCGACACATGCTCGGTATTTTAGTCATAACAGGAGCTATATTTGTCCGATGAAGGTCCATGAGTACTTGATGGAAAGCTGATTCGAAGGGCCACATCTTTCATGAAGACCAAAATGCCGAAATCATCCAAAAAGAGGTCGGAAATTAGCAATAATCCAGCAATTCGAAATCTGGACAGTTTTCCCGACGCATTGAATGAAGTCGGAATAGATGAAGAGACGTTGAACGGGATTCATTCAATGGAACTTGATGGGTTTGACACTCCATGATGACATCCAACCCTCCATTTTCCATTAGGGAGTTGCCCAACGTTCTCCATCAATCCCCGAGAGACTTTCCATATTTTCCGTCTTTAATTTATTGTTTAATTGTTTCTTGGGATGATGTGATCTTCTTCGTCAATGAGCTCGAATCCTTTATCTTGCAAAGTTGTGTTGTCGGGGCCGAACATCAACCCTCGTTTGGGAAAACAGCTTTGCGACACCGTGGTATTTTGGCTCGTTCTGGCTGTATAAAATTCCGATTGAAGCCGATGAACACTTGTTGGAAAGATATTTTAAGTGGCTACAACTTTATTGAAGGATGCAATCGTCAATTCAGCTTGGAAGATGGCCGAAATTGGGGATCTTTACAGTATTCCAAAAATCTTACAACTTGTCGGAAATGCAATAAATGAAGACGGAAAACATTCAATAAAGTCGGATTAAATGACGAAACTTTAGAGATTCTTTATTCAAGGAATGATGGAAGACAAGACCATTCATTTTCCTCCATTATGGTTGCCCATCAATCTCTCCGTCATAAATCTCAGGAAACCCTTTCGCATTATCCGTCATTAGTTTATCGATTTATTCTAATTTCTTTTATTTTGCATACCATAAATATTTTCCTATATAAAGGGATGTAAGAACTTCTTTTGAAGAAGAAGTTGAAATTTGAGAAAAGTTAAGCCTTTTAGCTTCCAGTGATTCGGGTCAAGAATCTCGTTCTTAGGTGAGAGGCCGGAAACAAAACCTTCGGTGAGAGGCTGAAGGAGATTCCTTAGTGAGAGATGACGGAATCAAAGGGTCGGAAACACTCGGAGTGCGAGGCCGAGAGTGTGGAAGATCGAGTGTTGGAGAGAGCTCGGAGTGTGAGGCCGAGAGCGATCTTGCATCACATATCCCTCAACCCCATTCCCCTTCTTTACCACCATTCTAAGGGCTTGCACAGCCCCATTATCACCCTCAATCATACCCAAAACGTCACTCCCTATTAGGATAGAATTATATCTTGTGTATATTTTTATATCCTTTTATGTATATCCTATCTTAGGAGATCCTTCATCTCCAAGCATTGTAACCCTATATATTTTCACATTGTCAATGAATAGAATCAAGCTTTCTCACAAACATTAATTCTCTATATGGTATCAGCCTAACCTTCGATCCTAACCTTAACCCTAGCCTTCTCCCTTCTCGGCCACCATGTCGACCGAATCTTCTTCCTCTTCCACCACCATTCCCGCCGCCAAATCTGATTCCCTTAATCCTCTCCAAGCCGCTATCGGACTCTCCTCTCCCAACATCAGCCTTCCCAACTTCACCATCAAACTTGAACGAACCAATTACACTGTCTGGCGTCAAACCGTCAAGTCCGCTCTCGAAGCCTATGAACTCGACTCCTTTCTTACAACCGAGCCTGCCCCTCCCACACACCTCCCGTCGCCGCCTCCTGCTGATGGCGAGACACCTGCTCCACCGGCCGCCAACCCTGACATCGCCGTTTGGAAGCGCATGGATCGTCTCGTCTTACTTTGGATTCGCTCTACTCTCTCCGCTCCTCTTCTCGCCCATGTTGCTCGAGCCGCTACTGCATCTGCTGCCTGGGCCACCCTCGAGTGGATGTTTCATGCTCAGAAAAAGGCTTGTGAGATGCATCTGAAGCATCAAATGCAGTCCTTTGTCAAAGGCAATCTCTCTATCATGGAGTACTTTGAGAAAAAGTGCTCCTTTGCTGATTCCCTTGCCTAGTGCAATCATATTGTACCCGATGATGACTTCGTTGCGTGCGTCCTCCATGGTTTGGATGCATCGTTCAATGCCTTCCGGACATCCTTTCATATGCAGCCTGGACCCATCACTTCCGACGATCTCTTTGGCCTCCTTCTCCAGGAGGAGGATCGTCAAAACCAGACCTTACAAACTCTCCAAGACCCGTCATCAAACCAACCACCATCCGTGTTATCCTCTCTCTCGCCATTACTCATAAGTGGCCACTCCGACAGGTAGACATCAATAACGCATTTCTGAATGGTGATCTCTCTGAACAGGTTTACATGGATCAACCTCCCGGCTTCATTGATCACTCTCGGCCTATGCATGTCTGCCGCCTCAAGAAGGCTTTGTATGGCCTCAAACAAGCGCCACGAGCCTGGTTCACCAAGCTCAAGCTCTTCCTTCTGCAGCATCAGTTTTCGGCATGCAAATCAGATTCATCGTTGTTCATCTGTCGAGCTCGTGGTTTCACTTTCTTGGTTCTCGTCTATGTCGATGTTCTGATTATCACAGGCTCCTCTCAATCAGCGATCGATCAATTTGTTCACCACTTGAATGGCGTTTCTCTCTGCGCGACTTGGGAACTTTGCATTATTTTCTCGGCATTGAGCTTCTTCCTCAGGATGGCGCCATTCTGTTGACTCAACAGAAGTACATTCGCGACTTGCTTCTCCGCAGCAAGATGACAGACGCCCGTCCCATCGCTTCTCCTGCAGAACCTGGATCTCGCCTGATTCAGACTGGTGATCCCTTTGCCGATCCACACTTGTATCGGAGCATTGTCGGCGCTCTTCAATATGTCACCATCACTCGTCCGGAGATCTCTTATGCCGTCAATCGGGTATGCCAATTTATGCATAACCCCACCGAGACTCACTGGTCTGCTGTCAAGCGCATCCTACGCTATCTCAAAGGCACTTTATCTCATGGTCTCCGTCTCCGATCAACCACTGACATCCGCCTAGTTGCCTTCACCGATGCCGGATGGGCCTCCGACATGGATGATTGTCGATCTCAACACGGCTTCGCCATCTTCTATGGTGGTAATCTTGTCAGTTGGTCCTCCCGAAAGCAGAAGGTAGTAGCTCGATCTAGCACTGAAGCCGAGTACCGCGCCATTGCTTTCACTGCGGCCGAACTTCTTTGGCTCCGTCAACTTTTGGCTGAACTTCAGGCACCTGTTGCCGGTTCTCCCATTGTCCTATGTGACAACCTCAGTGCCACGTACATGACTGCCAATCCTATTAATTCTTCATCAGCGGTCCAAGCATATTCGCATTGACTATTTCTTCATTCGTGAACAAGTTGAAGCTGGTGACCTTGTTGTTCGTCACATTCGCTCCTTGGATCAAACAGCCGACATCTTCACCAAGGCTCTTGGAAGTGGCCGGTTCATTACACTTCGTGACAAGCTTCATGTGCGTTCTCCGCCATGAGCTTGCAGGGGGGTATTAGGATAGAATTATATCTTGTGTATATTTTTATATCCTTTTATGTATATCCTATCTTAGGAGATCCTTGATCTCCAAGCATTGTAACCCTATATATTTTCACATTGTCAATGAATAGAATCAAGCTTTCTCACAAACATTAATTCTCTATACTCCCAAAACAGCCCTCAATACCTCTCAAACGAACCCAATTTCGGAATCGTCTCTGCACAGGCGACGTCTCGGTAAAACGCGATTTCCCGCTTCGTCTGACATCCGATTGACGAGATCTGCCCCAATCCGCGACCGCGACTTCAAGATCTACAAAAGTAGTACTTGCACGTTTCCATAAGCCTAGCCAATCGACAGGAAATCGGCATTATTTGCCGACTGATCTGCTGCTCCAGAACTGCCAACAACTACCCGACTTCTCGGAACTCTCGTCGCCGGTCCTTTTGCTCAAGCCCGGGTCCGAGCACGTCAAGTGGTATCAGAGCAATGACAAGGGTTCCTCAAAATATCGGGTCAAAATGTTGAAGAAAACGAGTTCCAAGCCTTTATCCGAAGAGTACATCCGATGGGCTATTCGAGCCTATGATGATGGGTATCTTCGTTGGAGTGACATGGATGGGGCTACATATGATGTAGTTGATCAAGAGCTCCATAGGAGATATCGAAGGAGAAAGGCTCGAGAGGATGAGGCTTGGCATAAGAAGAAGGTTGAACCACCTTGGGAAGAGATCCGCAAGCTCGCGGAAGATTCAATGAAACAAGTAAAGGAAATTCGAAATCTTGTCACCTCATTGGGGTCAACGCAATCAAAGTCCACAACAGCCCCACCTCCCTCTTCAAAGATGACATCCTCTACGGCCATGGGTGTGACACTTGAGATCAAAGAAGGCAAGTTCAAGGATGTCCCGATTGAGATTGCGAAGGTCAACCACAAGCTTAAGAAGGATGAAGAAATCATCCATGTTCCCAAGGTTGCGCTTTCCATGAAGGAGAAACGAATGCCAACCGACATGCCTAACTTTCTGAATTCCATGTCAAGTAAGTGGTTAGATTCGACTTGTTTCATTCCGTCTTGCTTGCCTTTCACGATTCAAGAAGAAGAGGGGATTCAAGATATGTTCAAGGAAGAAGAAACGTGTCCGAAGGAGTCGCTTGTTTCCATCACGGATTCGAGAACGAATCCTTTTCAAGGGGAGGAGGATGATGTGATCTTCTTTGTCAATGAGCTCGAATCCTTTATCTTGCAAAGCTGTGTTGTCGGGGCCGAACATCAACCCTCGTTTGGGAAAACAGCTTTGCGACACCGTGGTATTTTGGCTCGTTCTGGCTGTATAAAATTCCGATTGAAGCCGATGAACACTTGTTGGAAAGATATTTTAAGTGGCTACAAATTTATTGAAGGATGCAATCGTCAATTCAGCTTGGAAGATGGCCGAAATTGGGGATCGTTACAGTAGTCCGAAATTCTGACAACTTGTCGGAAATGCAATAAATGAAGACGGAAAGCATTCAATAACCGGTACATGTACGAGTACATTCTCCGATTGCTTTCCTCGTCCGTTTTGTACATGTTGTCTCTCGCACACAACCGGTCTCGGCGCGCCTTCCAGTAGCTGCATGTGACCCTAGTTGCGACTTCATATCGGACTGCACTTGCTCCGGAACCAGGGGCTTCTTTGACCCTGCGAAACTTCACATGCCAATTGACAAACAAGTTATTATTCGGCCAAGCTTCAACCAACACGTGTGTCTAGTTAAAATTGTGGTGTGTCCAGTTATACTCTACATATGTCCAGTTTATATCGTTTGGTGTGCAGTTTAATTGGGGAAAGCATCCAATTAAGCCTTACGTTAAGCATTACATACCTGTCGACAAGCCGCTGCCCGAGCTGCTTGTATGTCGCACTGCGCTTTTTTGTCATCACCTCGTTCAGCCCACATGTGTGCTCGTCCGCAAGCTTTCGGATCATCCATAACTGCGAGTTCTTGTAAGTCAAAGCCCGACATGACAACTTGTACTTGGAAGCAACGCACATTGCAACATACAAGATCGTCATCGACTTCGTCGACTTCTTCACCTTCGTTGTGAAGCACCTAGATAGGCCTGCCCACGTTATGATTTCCTGCACCTCCTTCTTATTCCGAAATACTTGTCCCTCTCGGAGCTTAACACCGCACTGAAGGGGATCCAATGGGTTCACCGCCACCATTGGTTCACTTTTAGCAAGCTTCGGAAAAGCTACAGGCTTCCATTTTCCTCTTTCGTATGCTTCCTCTACTTCCATCACCGCTCGCTTTACCTCATAATCCCATGACCAAGACTTCGTCGGATCAGAACTACCGTGCTCAGGTTTAACCACTTTTGGGATTGCATCATCCTCGTCGGAGGAGCTGCCGAGGTCAATGACTTCATCTTCCAGGTCACTGCTGACATAAATGACCTGCTTCCCATGTTTAACTTCGTCGACATTCTTTTCCCTCTTCGCAAACTCCAACTCCTCACTTATCCATATATGGTAAGAAGTTTCATGTAACTGGACACATGATGTTTCTAACTGGACACATGTTTCAAATCTTCGTCTTCTTCATCAAGCCCCAAGGGGGGAGGGTCCGTCTGTGGGTCATCTTCTTTGGTCATGGCCGGCCCAGTTAACGGCACTACAACATCTTCCACCCTTGCAGGAGACAAACCACCACCGTTTGAGTCATCCGTTGTCGATCCTTGTGTTTTTGCCAGGTCTCCACCAACCTTGCATCGCAGGGAGACATTGAGATCGATAGGCCATGATCGTTCTCCAGACAACCCGTTGAGAAACTTGTAGGCTGCAAGTCTTCGTCATCCCCAATGGAAAACGACTTGGACCCTTCCTTCTTCGACTTTACATATGTGAACTCGACACCATGCCTCCTCCCATCGACATTAAACTTATCCATCAACGGTTTCTTCAGATTGACGTAGTCAATCCTCGTCCACCACCACGGCCTTCTGGCTCCTTGACCCCTTGAAGACCCAAGTGCCCGCTTCACTCGCCCACCATCCTCCAAACAATACAGTGATACAAACGGATGATTTCCCCCCTGTTGCGTTACATAGGGGAGACAACAAATCAATTTTACAGCAAGATTTACATAGAAACAACACTTACCCTACATAGAGAGAACACTTACCCATTTTTTATCCGGGCGGGTGAATGTCCGATAACTTCCAATATGTATCCTGTGGATAGTCTTTAGCTATCTAGTGAAATGTAGCTGCTTACAAGTCAACCTTTTAATGAACCCAGACCCACTTGCTTATTCTTTAATGACTTCTCTATCTTTTTTCAGATTTAATTCCCCCAGGAAATGTAATTGAATGTGACGCCTATCATTCCTCTGACCTCCTTATACAGACCCCCACATCATTGGACACCGACCCTTCTTCTTCAAATGCCCCGCTGGCTCTTCTTCTTCCTCAATTTAAAGTTCCCCTGCAGTGCATTAATGGGGACTAATGATTTGCTGCAAAATTTCTTCAATGCTTATATACTATTCCCCTCCTCTCTCCAATTTCCCCTTCTTCTGTTTTGGCGCCATCGCTAGGCGGGAAATTTGGCTCCCACCCTTTACTGTAGTGGTACTTGCAATAGCTCTGTGTGTGTGTGCGCGCGCGCGTGTGTGTCTTTTCTTCTCTTTTCCGTCTCTCTCTCTTTGTCTCTCTCTCACTTGTCCAGCTGTCGATCACAAAATGTCCAGTCTCCCCTCTTATGACCTGCTACTAGTTGCAACCTTAATCCGGATATCCGGTATTGTGCAATTCTTTTTCGGATTGGGTTAACCCTGCAAAGATTTCTCAAAAGTGGGTTATTTTTGCAAATCACCCAAAATATAAATTGCAGCATGAGCCCCAACATCCTAAGATATCGATAATATATAGTCCCTCAAATGAAGATTTCATACGCATGTTCACAAAGTTGTGCTCATTCATTACAAATGGTCGTCAAACTTGATAATAAAATTCTGCCACTATCCACATGGTGACCAAAACAAATTGTACAGTCAAAATGATATTTTCTCCTGACTTAACAAAATTCAAAAATCCACGTACCCTGGCTATGGTTTGGTAGGGTGTTTGAGCCATTAGGAACAAAAATGTATTTAATGATGATAATTTTATGGAAACCAAGAAACAAGCATACCTAAGACAACTATTACAATAATAACACGACTCTAAAAACATATTTTGGGAAGACACCACCACAGTAGATACACGACAATAACCCCCACTCAGATGTTAGAAAAAACTTCGATTGAAAAAACCTATAGCAGACATTTGAAGATTAATTTTAATGGCTCTAAGCTCCCGTCTGGACTTGCTACTTCAAGCTTTGTCATCCAAGATTTCACCGGTTCGATCACAATGTTTGGCAGGTCACATTGCAACATGGTATCCCCCTTTATGGTTGAATCCCTAGCGGTCCATTCTAGTGTTGATGGCCAGGGATTTGGGTCTACAACGTGTCGATATTGAGGGTACTGTATCTCTGGAAAGTTGAAAATTGCAATGCTTTGAGAGATCAAAAATGATCTTCAAAGACATTATGTATCTTTTCCTTGCTTTGAGTGGGTAACTTGCACTGATATCTTTCGCGAGGTCAACCAAGTGACAAACAAATTGGGCCCAACTCAGACATATTATGGACCATGCATGAGATGCTGACGTCTCATCCGTAAACGTCATTGGATGATGGGTCTGACACTACCAAAAACTTCGATCACCATGTATAAAAAAACATAGGGATGAAAATGATATAAAACAATTAATGTGAAATATTCACAAATTAAATCAAAATTGGAAATAGGAAAATTATTTTAGGAGGAAACCGGGCGGTACACGCAGCGATTGTTTTGTAACAATCAATCTGATCTTAATCCACAAATTGGAGGCCCCAACTACTCGATCTTCTAATGATATGATCTGACAATGATTCTCCCACAAAATAAATAAACCAATTAATGATGAACCTTTTCACCAAAAAAAACTCAATGATCAACCCATTCATGCATTGTTACAAGTTAAACCCCAATAATATCGTCCTGTCGATCGTATATACCAATATACCATATCCCTTATAATTAATATTGATATGAGGATTAACCTACTTTTAATCTCTCCTCTAATAGTCTAATTAATGGGACTGATTGTACAGAAAAGGGGGGTCTCATGTGAGTGGGGTCTTACATTATTCACAATATCAGATTTTATCACTAATTAATTAATTTATAATTAATCATGTATATATCTTAATTACATTAAACCAGGCCAGCTGCAGATTCAGAGCGATCATCATTTTAGCTAGCTAGCTCACACAATTATATTCTAATCAATATATATTCATTCCATCGTCTCCTTCCTTCTTCTTGCCTTTGTTGAGCATCAATTCAATTCGATCAACATATATGCAGGACACTTAACTACGCTAGCGGTTTTTGCAAATTCAAGGTCACTACTCAAAACCCTAATCTCGATCTCTACCTTATTTCCTGTTATATAATTGTATCGTATCGAATTTTATAATTAAAAGGCTAAATGATTTTTTCATCCCCAGCCCCAGGAGTCGAAATGACTTTATAATTTGCATATTGTATCATGTATGGTATAGTCCATGATCAATATATTTTACGACATGCCAATTCAATCGGGTCGTAGACAGGCAATATATAGAGATGATCGATGTTGTGTTGAAGCTTGATAGGGGGGGGGGGACCAATATAATGGAAGTGTAAATAGCTAGCTGGGGATCTTTAAAGGCCTTCTGTTAAGTTTTGTGTTAAAATACAGCCAAACCGAAAGGGATGTGTAACTTGTTTCTTTTTCATTTCCAGTTTCTCATATGTCCAAAATTCCTCTATCCTTGCTATCATTGGCTTGGCTGGATAGGTCAGGTCGTTCCTGGTTTACCACCACTATATAAATTAGTATCCACCAATTTTCCCACATATCCGACACTGATTTCATCCATCTCAAAGTTATCCGTCTTAATAACCCCTATCTAGAATGTTAACACATTATTTTTTCAAAAAACATTAGTATGTTTCAACTTTTCCGAAATACAATGGACACAACATCTGCAAAATGTAATCCAAGTCTAAATCTGACCTACCTTGCTTGCTACACATTATACTCAACACTTGCGCGTTTGGATGTAAGACAAAAAAAAAGGCATAGTATTTGTAAATTGTAGTAATGCATTTGGTGGTGTTTCGTGTAGCATTAGTTAAATAGGGAGTGTCAGTGAATCTGAAAAAACAAAAAAGGGGGCTAAAATTAGGAAGTGGGAAACATGTCCAATTCGGATAGGGATTCAGAGTGTTGCCCACAACAGAAGAAGCCCTCCTTTTAGCAACCGCTCAGTGCCGTACAGTGCGTGTCGTCTTGTCTCTCTTTTGATTTTTTTCCGTCTTCAGTTCACTGGAAAGAAGAACAACCAAAGCTGAACTGAACCCCTTGAAATCCGGTATCAATTCATGATTTGATGGAGTTTTACATTTATCAGCAAACAAAGTTACTCTAGTCCGTAGTCCGTAGTCCGTAGTCCGTCAAGCTTCAAGCTTCAATCTTCAATCTTCAATCTTGTGCAGCTTTAATGGCCGAAACCAAAGCCAAGATTAAAACGTACAGCGGCCGCTAATCGCAGTGAAAGAAACAAAGAAAGAGGGCTAAACCTAGCTAGGAGTAGTGCTGTCTCTGATTTCTGTTCTACTCTACGGAGTAAAAAAGCTAGCTTGTTTCTTGAATTGATAGGAAAATTAAATTACACAACTCAGTTCCCATCAATATATTCATCCCTCTAATTTGATACTCCTATCCTATGCTTACCAATACCATTGTATTGTATTGTAATTTGTAAATGTAATGAAAATGAAACCCTAGTAGTAGTGGGTGTGTGTGGGAGTACTACTAACACGTGTGAGGTGGCGCGTGCGGGAATCAGAAATCGCTATCGCTATCAAGCAAGTAAGTAAGTATGTAAGGGCATTAAATAAAGGGGGGGGAGGGGGTGTGGGTTTGGGTTTGGAGCCTGGGGTGGCCTTGTGGTCACCCGCCTATCTATCCAGCTAACCTACACTACTACTACCTGCTACTGCTGTATCAGTACAACCCATTCCTCTGTTTTCATTTCCACCCGCATCTTTGTTTTTCTTATATGTTTTTCTACATTACATATCATCAAATTAACACATAAATTCCAGGGTTGAATTGGTTCAATCCGAAAGCAGTCACCGGAAAGTTTATGTGATGGTTAATTAATTCAAGGTCCACTTGAAAACCTAATTAAAAAAGAAAAACCAACTGATTCTAGACTATAGCTAGTTAGTGGATGTATTAAGTGGTTGGTAATTCACACTTAATTTGTGCAATAAACTTGCAGTGCAGCAGGGGCAAGTAGTACTAGTTATTAATTGCTGGTTGTGGGAGGGAGGTGTCAAATTTAAGGCACACATTGAATAGTAAAGCATTAGATGGAATGTGAATGTAACTATATATCGTACGTACCACCATAGCCCATAGGAAATTAGGAATCTCTATACATATCATATATACTCTCTCCGGGTCTGAAACCTTGCAGCCGAATTTGCTCACTCCATACACAATCCCATTTCTAACCATAAATAAATTAAACTATTCATATTTCTCCTTCTCTTTTTTTCCTTTCCTTTTAGGGGTTCAACTATTCATAATTCATATGAGATAAACAAGGCAGAGCAGACCGAATCTTTAAGGACACACCTCACCATTTTTTATCACAACAAGGTGAGGTGAAGGTGTCTCTGTTTTCTGCTCGTGCGCTGCTGCTTCTGCAACTTCCCTACCATTTTTTTTGCATCATTATTGAAAGCCCTTTATACCAAAAGTTACATATAACTGCCCAATGTTGGTACATTGTTGCCATATATCACCAAACTCATTTTCATTTTATAAATTATTATTAATTATACATAAGTATCTTAAATGACCTCTATTTAATTATCTAAGTAGTTTTCTCTTCTTTTTTTTTTTTTTATAAGGTAAAAATTCAAGGGTCAGACAAACCTAACAACTCGAGTTGTCGAAAAAGTCGAAAGACGGCGAAACGTTAAATATACAATGAAAATAAAAAAAAGTGCAAACCAGACAGTAACAAGGTAGTTTTCTAATTATGATTGGAGTATGATACAAGTGTACATAAAATTAAATAAAGCACCTTACTTTATTTTTTAACGCACTAATCCACCCATAATTTATATAAGATCTAAACAGAATAGAAACTTTTTATAGAGATCAAAGTATATTAGATCTAACCAGAATAGAAAAATAAGCATAAAAATTATGAACAAACTGTAGGTCGATACGAGATTGTGAAATATTAACCACCAGTATATATGAAATGTCATTCATTAAGAATTAAAACAATATATCTTCATATGTAAGAGATTTATTTTATCAAACTTGGTAAAGTTATTTTGGCAAAGCTACTCCATTTTCTAAAATTTGGGGGTTTTCTGTTTGTCTTCTTCGATTGCTCAGAGCTGAGAGATACCCAAATCTCGAGGACAACAATGTCTGATGGATGTTTTTTTTTTATAAAAATAAATATATATTGATTTTAAAGTATTAACAGTATTAATAAAGCTGTGAAGTTGAAGCTCTACAGTTTACAGTCCTCCACGCCTCATACCCTGTTTCCCCCCCCTTTCCTTCACCCGCCATCTTCTCTCTTTGTGTCTCCAAACACTCCCATTTTGAAGTTTGAATTCACAGTATTTAGAAGGGTTTGTTGGTGTTTTATCTTTAATGGTGGTTGCCTCCAAGTTGACCTCTCAAAGCTGTTTCAGTTACACACGGAACCCTCCACATTCACAGGGGGGTCGGTGCAATTGTTTTCTCAGGTCTTCATCTTCCTCCAAAGTTTTATTATTATTTAATTGCTTTGATTTCCGCCTCTTTTTGGATTGATTCCTCAATTTCTCGGTTTAAAAATCGTGTCTTTTTGCTTCTAAATACCTCGTATAAAATTAACGGAAACAGTAAGAAATCAAACCCGCTCCATTCCTGATTCTGTAGAATCCGGGGGGCAATCAAATGGTTTTGCTTGATTTTGTGAGCAAAATGTGGGATTTGCTTACCTTGTATATTTCCATTGGACAATTACAGGTAAAAGGGGGGAATTTCTTTGATGTGGAAAATTGATCTTGCAAGAGGACAAAATGCAGGAATTTGGTGAGAGAGGCGACGTGTTCTATGACTCTCTCGATTGCTTGCAATCGCTCGACTGTGAATCCGGTATCGGATTGTGGAGGAACGAGATGATGAGCGTCAACGAGCGACGCGGCGCGTTCCTGTGCAAAATGGGGTTCATTGATTCTTACAAGCCGGAATCATCAAACATGGAGTTCGAGTTCGAGTTAGATAGGGTCAACGAAATCAGCGGAACGGTTTCGAGCTCATGCGATTCAACTTGTTTCGGCAATGGAACAGTAGAAACTCCGATTCGTAGCGATAGGGATGATGAGTCCGGAGAGGCCAATGACATGGCCGATGAGCCCGAGGTGGAGTTGCCAGTAGATCATAGCCCGTCGATCTCATCTGAAGCCGAATCATATGATCCCCGGAGCCTTGCCTCCGACAATAAGGCGAGGCGGAATTGGTGGAAAAAGCTCTTGTCTTTGGCGAGAAAAGGCGGCAAGAACTCGAAGGCACACCGGATCAGTACAGCTGTTAAGGTTCAGGCTAACAAGAAGAGGCTCAAGGAGCTCAGTGCATTGTATGCCGGCCAGGAGTTCCGAGCTCACAAGGGCGTCGTTTGGACCGCAAAGTTCAGTCCGAACGGGCAGTACTTGGCTACCGGTGGCCAGGACGGGGTTCTGCGCATCTGGTGCGTTACTTGGGCTGATTCCCTTGAGAAGCCCTTTGTTGATCAAGAAGAGATCAAGACGTCTAGTGTTCCGGTTTTCGTTCCTGATCGGGTGTTTCGGATCAAGGAGACTCCTGTACATGAGTTTCAAGGCCATATGGGCGATATCCTCGACCTCTCTTGGTCGAATTCCAATGTATGTTCGATCAAACCTTGGAAAATGATTCAATATTGTTTTGCTTTTTTTTGCTGTCAATCTCACTAACGATTAGTTTCTTGTTGCAGATGATCCTTTCGTCGTCAACTGATTGCAGTGTTCGTCTCTGGCAAGTTGGATCCGATGACTGTCTAAGCGTTTTTCGTCACCCTGATTTCGGTAAGCTTCCTGAACGAACGCTTTATTCGTTAAGAAGCTAAGCTAAGCTAAGCCGTATGTGATGATTGAAGATACTAATTCGGTTTCGACATTCAGTGACTTGTGTTCAGTTCAATCCAATCAACGATGGCTCCTTCGTAACTGGATCCATCGATGGGAAGATTCGTGTATGGGGAGCGTCAGAAGGGAGAGTGATCGAATGGGACGATGCTCGTGAGGCAGTTACTGCAGTATCTTACCAACCCGATGGACAGGGGATGGTCGCTGGCTTGTTAAACGGAACCTGTCGACTCTACGAGGCAGCTGGTGTGTACTGCTCACAAACTCGTTCATCGTCGTGACAGGGTCGTTTTCGTTTCTAACATTGTGTGCTTTTCGTGTTATAGGCGAGTCGCTTCAGCTTAGCGAGCATGTTCAAATTCTTGGATGCAGAAGGTCATCAGGAAGCAGGATTACCGGGATACAGGTTAGCAACAATCTGTTCACAAGAGAATCGATCTATTGGTTATTCGAATACGAAGTCTGATATGTTTCTTGTGTGTTTTACCTTTGCAGTTTTGCCCGGAGAACCCTGAGAGAGTCATGGTAACATCGGAAGATTCTAAGATTCGCGTCTTTGACAAGACCAACATAATCAACAAGTACCGAGGTACATAGAAGAAGCCAACCTTAGCAATCGTTGTTTCGTAGTTACGTTTTCGTATAGGGTTCTAAATATCGGCTCTTTGAACACTTGATATAGGTCTTCCAAAGTCGGGAACGCAAACATCAGCTGCGTTTACACCGAGTGGGAGACATATCCTATCTGTCGGAGAGGACTCTCGTGTTTACCTTTGGGACTACAACAGCCAAGATACACCACCGGCTTCAAAGCACGCAAAGACCCATCGCTCCTGCGAGTACTTCCACTCGCAAGGGGTGTCTGTCGCGCTACACTGGGTCAGCCAGGAATCAGCTCACTCGGTTTCCTACGGTAGCCAACGGGCCTGTCCCAACACAAACTGCGCTCAAGCCCAAGGGCCCCTCGAATCCGAGTGTGTCTCCCTCGCAAAATGGTTCTCCTTAGATGGCTCCTCTCGGGTGACTGCCACTTGGCCAGAGGAGATGCTTGCTTCCAAGGAAGAGCAAGAATGCTGGAGTAGTAGTTGCCGTTGTGAAGGTCCCCAATCGCCAATGTGGGGCCTCGTGATCGTCACAGCAAGCTGCGACGGGATGATCAGGGTGTTCCACAACTACGGTGTCATCCCCGACAGGGCGTAGGTACTTGTCGTCGAGTTCCGGTGGTATCCGGAATCGTTGTGAATGATAGATGTTGCTAAGTGATAGTATGAGTTGCTTAGATTAGAGGTAGGTAATGGTAGCTAAGTAGGAGGAGATTCTTTGAGTTGGGAGAGGTAGTTGAAAAATAGTCACAATTTGTGTACATACGGAGTAGACAAAATTGAGTAGGCAATGAACTCACATTTTCTTAATGCAATACAAGTGTAAAATTTGATATCCTACTTCCAAACAGCAACAGCTTTATTTCTGACAGTTTCATCTTTGATTTCGTTTTTTTTTTTTTGTTTTTAATCTTTGATTTCGTTTTGAATAGTGTATAACCTGTAACTTGTTTGGTCAAAAAAAGATGGGTTAATTGCACTAAATATCCTGACCTTTGTAGATAGTTGCGCTTAATATCCCAACCTTGTAAGATTTCACGAATTATCCTGACATTTGGTGTTAGTTGCGCTCTCTACCCTAGATAGATTTCTTAAATTAAAAAATTGCACAAATAATGGAAAAATTACACAAAAGCACCCATATTTATATTAAAAAAAAATTCAATAATCCCTATTTTAATCAAAATAAAAAGAAAATTTATACCAAACATATAAAAATGCGTGCTCTAAAAAATTAAAATAAGATCGATTATTTAAAAATAAACTTGTTTCTTATTATATCTTATATTCCTTAAAAAATTATTTTATAAAGCCATGGTTATAATTTACGTAAGATTAATATGTAAGTACCATATTATATGCCCAATTAATCAAGTTTCCATGAGTATATACACAATTTTACTATTTTTAATATATGTTTATCATATCTTTATTAATTATAAATAGTTATCATATACTCGGAATACTCTGTATTTTACTATTTCTTTTTAAAAAAATATTTTATTTTAATTTTTAAAGTATTATATTTCATATATGTATAGTTAGCATTTTTTTATAGAATCTTTTTTTAATGCTGTGGAATTTAGATGAGAAGTATTTTCTTAAGATTCAATCACAAGATTCCACATAAGATGTTATGTATTAGCTAGTTTTAGTTTATATAAAATAATATGGACCAAAAAGAAAATATATATAAAAAATATATAGAGAATATATGTACAAATCCACATTTATAGATCGGTATATATAAACATAGATTTTTTTATAACACATATTATGAAGAAAAATAATAAAATTAATTGTTTTCAATAATTATAATAATTATGGGAGTAGATGTTATCTATTAGAAATGATTTTTGGTTTTTTTTTTTTGGGGGGGGGGGGGGGGGGGGGGGGGGTTAAATATATTAGGGGTTTATTGAAAATATTTCATGAATATGGGTGATTTTATGTAATTTTTCCATTATTTATGTAATTTTTTAATTTAAGAAATCTATCTAGGGTAGAGAGCGCAACTAACACCAAAGGTCAGGATATTTCATGAAATCTTACAAGGTCGGGATATTAAACGCAACTATCCATAAAGGTCGGGATATTTAGCGCAATTAACCCAAAAAAGATAAGCAACTACTTGAAGCTCAAGTTGTTGAAGGTTTAATGACAATTCAACTCAAAATATATGTTATTGTCAGTTATCTATCAATGAATTTTTTTCTCCTTTTTCATCAAAACTATTCACAAGTTTTAAAAGTCCCAAAGTTGTTGAAGGTTTAATGACATTTGAGTTTATTGTCAGTTATCTATCAATGAATTTTTTTCTCCTTTTTCATCAAAACTATTCACAAGTTTTAAAAGTCCCACAAATGAAATAGTGATGCTTGTCAAATCATTTAGCTTGGTTAGAAATACTACCTCCATTCGACAAAACATGTCGTTTAATATTTACGGACGCTTCTTTAGAATGATAAAAATTATATAAAATATTTATTTTTTTATAATTTTTTTTAACAAGTTTGTAATTATTAATAATAACTACAAAATTATTTTAAAAAACTAGATATTTTATATAGTTTTTATCTCCTAAAAAAGCGTGTGTGAATAGTAAAGTGACATGTTTTACCGAACGAATGGAGTACGAGGTAGTAGTAAATTACATTAAAATTAATTTTTATTAAAAAAATACTACTAATAATACTCCGTATATAAATTTCTATTTTACTAAATTCATTTATTAAGGAAATTTAATCCTACCCGTATAAAAACTTCATTTAAACTTATGGCTAATATAATTCATCTTTATTTTACTTGCCTCACCATATGTATATGTCAAATTTAGTTTAAATAAAGAACCGTTAAAACTTTTAAAAGCTTCATCTTAACTTAAATAAGTTATTCTAATGTCAAATTTAATAACTTCATTCAACTTTTAAAACTTCTAATAACTTCACTTAATTTGGTATAAATAGAACATGACTATTCATTCATTGACACACTCATATGTATATGTTATTGTATTTCCTAATTTTCTTCCTCTCTTAAAAAATCCCTTTTCATAAATCGTCGATTGAAGTGCAAAGAAACCCTACCAGTAGAGTTCGACATATTGTCATGTATACTCGATCTTGGTGAATGATGAGCTTACCCAAACCTTCCGCCCATAAAGGGGATTATGATAGGGTGATCTCGCCCTACCTCTTTCTCCTTGGGGCTGAGATTCTAGCTGGAAAACTTCAACAACTGAATGACCAACAGAGGAACTTATTAGGTTTCAAAATGATGAGATTAGGAACCTAGATCCCATTCCTATCCTTTGTAGACGACATTATGATTTTCGCCAAAGCAACCCAGGAAGCCTACTCTTTAGTGAAAACAACTCTTGATGAGTACCGTGCAAATCTCTCGAAAAAAAGTAAATTTTCAAAAATCAGCATTCCAAGTTACAAAGGGGGTATCAAGCAACCAGAAACAGAGAATCCAAACCACAGTACAAATCACGAGTCAAACGAGCTTGAAAAAAATACATTGGATGCCCGGTTATAAATGGAAGAGTAAAAAAATAATAATTTTGATGAGGTCCTTGGAAAGACAAGAAACCAACTAGCAAAATAGAAAGCTGATTCACTATCCCAGCAGGGATGAATACTATTAATCAAGGCAAACCTTGCTGCTAAACCAAACTATGTTATTCAAAACTCTATGCTTTCAGAGGGTGGGATAGAATGAATATGTAGACAAAAAAATAACGGAGGTCTGGGCCTAAACAAAACAAAAGACATGAATAAGGCACTACAGATGAAACTGCTATGAAAAATCTTAGCGGAACCACAAAATGAATGGGTGAAAATAGTCAAAGAAAAATATTTGAGAGAATCCAAAATATGGGATTATAAAAAAAAATACTTCTTGGCAATTGGCGAAACTGGTGGAAATAACAGACGAATTCTGTGCAGGCCTAATTTGGCAAATAGAAAATGAAAAGACAATCATATTCTGGAAAGACAAGTGGTTGAATGAAGACTTATGTCTCATCGAAAAAAGGCTACACGACCAAGTAGATGAACAAGAAATAATTGAACAATATATAATACAAAATAAGACTTGGAATGTGGAGAAACTAAAGGATATAATTCCTTTAGAAGTCGTAGAGCAGATCCTTAGCATCCTCATCCCAAATCCCAATGTATGAATTTGAGGAGAAATTATATTAGAAACCTAGTAGAAATGGATGGTTCTCAATTGTCAGTGTCCTTGTGCATATTACGAAAGCATATAGAAACAGCAGAGATACATATGATTGGATTTGAAATCTAGAATGTCCACCCAAAGTTAAAAATTTTCTTTGGAAAAGCCTCCTTCATGGCATACCTACTAAAACAAGACTACGGAACAGAGGAATAGACGTACCCATAGGTTGTATTCTTTGCAACCACATTGATGAAAATGCAACTCATATTTTTACTGAGTGCCAAACAACCCTTACGATCATAGGGAAAATGGATCAGAGAATACAAAGTGTAATATGAAACACCAATAAGACTAACATAACATATAAGGAAATTTCTTTCAACATATTCTCACAACTAAATCCAAACTAGAAAGCAACTCTCGCCCTATCCCTTTGGGGTATTTAGACAAAGAGGAACAACATTCTATGTAACGACTATGTTCTCCGGGAGGTTGATGACTGGGTACAATATATGAAATAACAACAAACAAGTTGGAGAAAGGCACAACTAGAGGAAATGGTAGACGAGCACCTGGCCAAAAAATCCCTCAGGACTTAGATCAACAAACATAAATAAAAAAAAAAGACAAAATGGGAAAAACCTAAAGAAAGTTTTGTGAAATTAAATTTTGATGGTGCTAAACTTCTTTTAAGCAAAGCGGCTTGCGGTTTTGTGATTCGCAATTTTCTCGGAAGACCGTTGACGAGTGGCGCATTTGGCTGACGACAGGTTTCGGCTTTGCGTGTAGAGACTTGTGGCCTTCTCCATGGGCTCTCGGAAGCTTTGAAGGGAGGCTTCACGCGTCTTGAGGTGGAAGACGACTAGCTTACGACGATCAATGTCTTGAAGGGTTGCTGGATGTGTCCTTGGGAGATCGAGATGATTATTTCCGACATCCTCACTTTTTGTCCTCCCTTTGATGACATCTCTTTCTCCCACATTTGCAGGGAAGGAAACCGGGTGGCAGATCATATTGCCCTTCTTGGTCTTGATGCGAACTTCTCAGGATGAAGATCTTATGTTGTGATCAACGACCTCGTCCGAAAGGACGCTATTGGGTGGTGGTACAACTGCGGTTGACCACCCCCAAAACTTTGTCTTGTATAAAAAAAAAGAAGTAGAAGTCAACGTATTAGTTTCTTCAGACGAATAGGGGTTGCACTTGCAAATTAAAGGGTGAAGCAATAAATTTACATGATGAGGAGTAAACATTTAATTGTAGAGTTCGCCCATCCACCTTCCTCCAATTTTGTATTTTTTTTCTCTCTCCTCTTCGATTTCTCTATTTTGCAAAATGGTTTCCATGAGCTATTGAGGTTGAAAAATGAATATCTTTTCTCTAGAATTTCCCAAAATCTCTATTGGGGTTGCCCTTAGTTATGTAAAAGAAAAAAAATACTAATTTTGAGATAATTTTAAATTTAGCTTTAATTTACTCATGTAGTTTATACTCAAAATTAGTTTTTTTATAGATAATAAATTTGATATTTAATAAGAAGATGTTACATCATTAAATTTTAAAAATTTTTATTGCTATGTTAAAATTTTGGCCGAAAAATTACTTAGAATTCGTCCGGTGTTGAAATTGGTTACTTATGTGAAATGTGGGTTTGTTTTCTTTTCAGACATGCTATTGGCACGGTTGTATATTGGCAACCGCACGTTGTCAACTCTGCTCTCCAGTGTCCATAAACATTTTGCCTATCCCGGCCTCTCAAGTCGATGAGATATGACAACTAATCCTACCGTTACCGACATCCTAAGTCGGTAGTCTATGTGCATTTTGTTGGAGTTCTGCAAATCCCAGCTTCCAATACCATATGAAAGCACAATTGATCAGGACGAAAGCACATCATGTACAAGCTTATATTTCATACAGATGAAAGCAAAGTATTTCCGAAATTATGTCGAAAATGGTGGCGTCAGTTGCAGGGGAATACTGTCACAAATTGCGCGCACTCCACTTCTACCGACTTCAGAAGCCGGTGCCGGCGGAGTATGTACTGACTGTGGTGGCCGGATTCATTGAAAATGTACGACTCCGGAGGTCGGTGTCCATGGCGAGAATTTAGACGTCCGGATAACAACCCCCTTTATTTTTAAACTTTAAAAGGGATTATAAGTGTGTTTTTCTCATAAATATAAATAAACCAAGAATAATTTGAGGTTTTTATTTGAAGAAAGATAAAAAAAATTCTATTATCTAGACAAGCCTAGAAAAACCGAGAGATCGAACAAGGCAGTAGATGAACTAACCATCATGTACAACCAGAATAAAAAAAACAGAAGCAAATGACGGAAATAGCACAAAGAAAATAACGGAAAGGAAAATGCAAAAACAAAAGAAATATGCAAGCTATCCTACACTGTAAAACAACGTCAACACGACAAACAAATCGACCAGCCATTGAAGACGCATTCAGATAACTCTTGGGAACACTAGCCGACATCTCAGATTATGGGCTTCACACAACCATCAAATGTCGATCACACTTCCACAACAACTTCAAGCACAACAAATCAACCCCCGTTCACATGAAGCCTACAACACAATAAGAACAACACAACACACCAATCTACAAACCCAACCCCAAGCCAAAACATTGCTGAAAAGAATCCCCAAAACCCATCTCAACCCCTCAAGGACAATAACAAGATCGTAAGAGACTACCAGGTAGTAAAACTAGAGAGGGCAGAGATGGGACCGAGCATAAAAAAGAACAACAATACAGAGGCATGAAGACAGACTAAACGGATTGGAAAGGGAGAACCCCAAAAGCCAGCCAACCGATTCGGAAGACTACGGACAGACCCGGGAAGGAAACGAGAAGGAGCCTCCAATACACCCCCCCCCCCCCCCCCCCCCCCCCCCCACCAAAGGAAGTAGCAAGCGGTGGAAGATGGAAACGTCGGCAACCAAGCAAAACCACCAAAGACAAGATAGTAGACACAATCAGTGAAACCACCACAAGAGGAGGCGAAGGAGTCGTTAAGAAGGGCAGACCTGAGCCAGGAGTTGAGGCCGAAGTCGAGGGTGATCTCGAAGAGGGCGGACCCGAGGGAGGACCGGATCGAGGCTGAGCCACGGGCGACACGAAGAAAGCCGCAACCGACGGTGGCCAAGGAAGAGGATTCAAGGTGGTAGGAGCAAGGAGATTGGGGTAGGCGGTGGCCAAGGTGGCAGTAAACCGATAGAGATAGGCAGGGGTGATGGTGAGGTTGAGCGGCGCAGCGAAAGAGAAACGAACTAGAAGAGAGTGTTTCTAGAGAAACCGCCACAAGAACAGAACCCAGAGAATAAGCCTTATTAGGAGCATTTTTAGTGACTTTACTTTTTTATTAATATTGATTTATATTTGATAATTCATATTATTCTCGATTTTTTTTTTAAAAAAAAATTATGATTAAAGTTTATAATAATGTTAATATAATGGTATAAAATATAAACATAATTTTCTTTAAGGGAAATTCCGGTTGGTACCCCTGAGGTTTTTTCTATTTCGGATGGAGTCCCACGGTTTTAATTTTTTCGGATGGTACCCCTAAGGTTTTGCAAAAGTTCGTCTGATGCCCAAAATCAATGTTTTCACTTTTTTATAAACGAAAATGAACCTTTATTATTTCAATATTGCACAAAATCACCCCTTACTTTAAATTGCACATAATTATCTATATTTTTTTTGCCAAAAATGCAACCCAAAAGCATACTCATTCTTAAAATTACACAAAGTCACCAATTATTTTAAATTTTTCAACACAAAACACCCAATATTTTTAAAACCGGATAGCATATCAATTACTTGAAAAAAATTGCACATAACCACCCATTTTTTTGTGAACAAAATGGTTAAATGGATATTTAATTATGGATTTGTTTATGAAAAGGTGAAAATATTAAATAGATATTTAATTATGGATTTTGGATAGAATATTATAATTTCTATATATTAAAATTATTTTTTAGCCACATGACCGATGCGCTTTAATTATTCTATTCAAATGACTACAATAAAGTTTTTAATTTATAAGGATATCGCAGTTGGGTTTGAAATTTATTTGATCAAATAAATAGGAACATTATGAACTCGCACACTTGAAAGTGTTTGAATCAATTAATCACCAATACAACTGGTCGAAAGAAAATGAATGAAATAAAATAATTTTTTAGGATGATTTCCCACCTAATTGAGCCAACATTTATATCATCTATCATTTTTTAAAAATTAAGTAAGTCTCATATGCACCCCCATAAGACATGCAAAAGATGATTTTGTAACAAGTATTATTTTAATATATATTTTTAATATTTTATAGCTTAACCGTTTTGTTCACAAAAAATGGGTGGTTATATATGTGCAAAATTTATTAAGTAATTGATATGTTATGCGGTTTTAAAAATATTGGGTGTTTTGTGTTGAAATTTTTTAAATAATTGGTGATTTTGTTTAATTTTAAAAATGAATATGTTTTTGGGTTGCATTTTTGGCAAAAAAAAAAATAGATAATTATGTGAAATTTAAAAGTAAGTGGTGATTTTGTGCAATATTGAAATAATAAAGGTTCATTTTTCGTTTATAAAAAAGTAAAAAACATTGATTTTGGGCATCAAACGAACTTTTGCGAAACCTTAAGGGTACCATCCGGAAAAACTAAAATCGTGGGACACCATCCGAAATAGCAAAAATATCAGGGGTACCAACTGGAATTTACCTTTCTTTAAATATAGCTTAATCTTAATTCACATACAATGATAGAGAGAGATATGTGTACATGCATATTTAATATTTTGATGCTTGAGGATTTTGCCTTTTGGGCTTAACTCGTCGTCTGCAGATTAATGATCTCATTCAGACGCAGTTGAAGATGTCACATGTTGCGCCTTAAAGAGGCGTTCAATGGGGGTTAGGGAGAAACAAGTATAACTTGTCATTGTCTCATTGAATGGAATGAGTAATATTATGTAGTACTCCCTCCGTTCGGCAAAACTTGTCGTTTTAGAGTTTTGTTTTTGTTCGAAAAAACTTTTCATTTTAGGTATTTTTGCTTCTACTTTACTAAAATGCCCTTGATTTGATTGATGCGTTGTGAGTTGTAGTTTTTGATAAGGTAAAAAGTAGAGTAATAATTGAGGGTAAATTAGTAAAAAAGGAGTGTAATTATTAACTTTATTAAACGTTGTGTAGAGAGTTAAAATGACAAGTTTTGCCGAACGGAGGGAGTATTGATCAAAATTACCTAACACTAATGCAATTATATTCAAGAGAGAATGATAGTAAATGACCCACTATCCGAAAATCTTTGCACCCACTAACCCCCCTCTTTAATGATTTGCAAACTAACTCACTTTTTGCCAGTTCCTCACAGGTTGTAACCGGTGGAGAAGAGAGTAAAACAACAAGGCATTTAAGGCCTATTAGTGACAATCTGTCACCCATCCAAAACCCCTTATTTCTCTCTCTGCTTGGATTTGCGTCCCTCTCCACCTCTTGTTCTTGATTTAAACTCTCGTTGTTGGCCCCAAATTGAAGTTTCAACTTCAAATCTAGAGTCGATCTTCATTGAAGAGCTCCTAATTGAACGAGACTAGCTAAGAATTTGGTAAATCTGCAAAAACTGAGGAGGTTTGTCCCTCTCCACTAGGTAAAGATGATGAATGGGAAGCTGTGAATGACGTTGGGGCTTAAGGCTGAGTGGTGCATATTCGATTCCCAAATCCTATGAATGACCTCTTGCTCCCTCTTCCTCCTTGTCTCAAGATGTTGATTTGGTTTCTCATTCAAAATCGGATGCTGGCCACACGAGTTTGGGTGGCCTTGGTGCTGTCGGGGCAAGTATGGGGGCTGCGTTGGGTGGAGGAATGGTTCTGCGTTGTGTGGGACGCCATTATGATAACTCGGAAGAGAGGAAAACCCAAAACGTGTCCAGTAGACAATCGAATGGTGTCCAGTAGGAAACCATAGATGCACAATTAATTTTTACTATTGGCATGATCACTCTTTACCAACTTTTATTTTCTATTTGAGGAGAAATCTGAGAGGTGAATGGTGAGCACTTGAAAAAACTTCGAACCAAGAAAATCAATGTCATCATCATCCCCGACCCTGAATGGTTTGCATTGTCATCGCCAAGCAATATAATATGCATTATTTTCTCATGAAAAGTAAACGTCAGTAACGATGAAATACAACATTACTTTATATTTGGTCAATATATGATGCTATTTTGGTTAAATTTGTTTTTTTAGGTACCAGTTTATGTTTACTTTGATTGAATACAACATTACTTTATATTAATTTGAGTTAGGCGTATTTCTATATCTTATATTGGTGATTAATGAGAGTTAGGAACAAGTAAAAAAAAAGATTTGCAAATGTGATGACAGGTATTACCTATTGTATATCGAATTAGCCCACCAATCAACTATCCACTGTATAATCTCTATTGTTTCCTATTGGACCTTCTATGGTTTTCTACTAGAGACAATTTGGGGTTTTCTAGTTGAAGGTTCGATAATGTAAAACAAAGTAATATAAAGATACTCTAGAAGGGGGGTTGAATAGAGTATGCCCGTTTTTCGCAGAAAGTCTCAAGACTTTTGGAGCTTGTACCAAAACCTTTGAGATTAAACCTGAATCACAAAGTTAGACAATCGAACCAAGTGCAGAAATAAGGTAAAGCAATAAGTAAAGAACACGAGTAATTTTTTACGAGGTTCAGCACGAACTTGGCCTACGTCCCCGCCTAGGGTTCTTCCACAACCCTAGGATTCAAAAGGCTTTATTGATTCGCTTAGCTTAGGATCCTAATAGCTCACCGAGAAGCCTCTCTCCTATACAATTGCAATCTAGTCAACTCACGTTACCTTGGAGTCCTAGACCAATCTAGAAGAGCCCCACCTCTCTCAGCTATCTAGTACAATCATCTTACTCTCACAAATCAATAGCCTAGTGCAACTTCCCGAGTTATAAACTCTCGAGTAACACTATAAATGAATATATCCTATAAGCTCACAGTGACTCTTAAAGGCTTTGAAATAAACAACAAACTCTTGAGCGCTTAGCAGAGAGACACTTTGGAAGACAGATCTTGCTTGAATGAATGAAAGCTCGTGTACCACTTGTTGTTTCTGTCTTCTTCTTCCTTTCCTTTATATAAGAGCATGGAGCGTGAGGGTCTTCAACACCTGATCTTTATCAACGGCTCTTTCGAATCATGGCTTGATCTTGAATCTTCTATTTATGGATACCCCAAAGCCATGATCTTATTTGATTTTGATCTCCTCAAAATGTACTAAAGGAAAGATATAATCTCGAAATACTTCCTGAAAAGGTTAGTCAAATATATATATATAATATAAAGGAAGTATATAATAAGATTAAATAGTATACGGACTTATAAAACAGGTTTTGTATTTCATCAACTGTTAATGCTCCAAGGCCTTTGACACAAACATCCTGGCAAAGCCTTTGAAACATTTATTCCGATTTTCATCAAGGGAGGGAGTTATCAATCTCCCCCTTGATGAAAGACAAAACCTGTGCATCCCTGCAACTTAGTCAAGCATAGATAATAAAATAGAAATCAGAGTAAGTACCTGCAAGGGTTAGACAAATGTTGGATCAAAAATTTTAAGGCATGCAAAAACCATCCAACCGAAAACCATAAATAAAAAACCAAGGTCTTCCAAGACCTTTAAGCAGAGGTTTTCAAGGTCTAAGCAACTCCACATATCATCTCCCCCTTTTTGTCTTTCAACAAAGGGAGGAGGTAAAACAGTCACCAAAAAAGTTACCAAATGTTTTGAAAACGTTTCCAAAAACCAGCACTGTATCAAGTTTCAGGGGTGGGATAGGGTAGGGTAGGGTTTAAGCTTAGTCATCCGGAGCATCATCAGTGAGCCTCGTTCACAGTCCTTCCAGCATCTTGGAAATCCCGCTCATCTCCGTCATAATCTCCTTCTGCAGCTCCTTGATATCCAGGCGAACTTCCTCCAAGCCCAACTCTAGGTTGTCCATGCGTTCATCGAAAGCTGGAGCAGTGGGAAAGACTTTTGAAGGAGTGGCAAGACTCAAGGTCCCTTGGGGAGACCGAGTGATGCCAATCTTTTCAAGGCCTTTAGAGTCGAACTTACCCATATGACGCAGCTGTTCTTCATTTTTGACATCAATTCCAGAAGCTTTGAAGAGAGGGGTCAAAAGGGTAGCAAAGGGGAGGGGAGAGCCTTTCCTAGCTTTTCTGGCATGAGCCATGGTTCCAAGGGTTAGGGATGAGGGGGTGAGTTGCTTTGAGGAGCTGTTGGATGCTTCAGGTAGGAGGTACTTGGCTCGGGCAAGGATTATGCAATTCTCTTTTGAGGGGTGTATTTCAGAGAGTGGAACTGGAGTAGGTATGCCAAGGAAATCTGCAAAATCATTGGAGTTGAGAGAGATTCTAACCCCTTTGACAACAGACTCCAAAGACCAACCATTGGTGTCGTTTTTGGCTTTTAGGTTAATGTAAAACAGACGGGTAAGCTGGGGGTAGTAGACAGTTTCAAGGTTAAGAAGGGTCCAGGCTGGGGATTTTTTGAGAAGCTTAATGCATGGTAACTTCAAAGCTTCGAAAAACTCAAAATCCAAAAAATCAGAACAGCTAATCTTACGAGTTCGAAACTCGTCTACCCACTTACCAGCAGTCTCAGCATCTTGAAACCAAGAGGAGGGCAAGGATTGATTTACCTGGATATAGGCCGGGGGGTCGACATTCTTTCTGCGAGCAACTGTTGGAGCAGCTCTCTTGACAGGCGCTACAAGACTCTTGACAGTGCCCTTTCTGGTATGCTTGGGGGATGGATGCTTGACAGCAGGAGGGGATTTCCGCTTCTTTGGAGACGGGGGAGGAGGAGGAGAAGGAGAGGGAGATTCTTCCTCCTCTTCCTCAGACCCCGAGTCCTCACCAGACCCCGCTTAATCTCCTTCAACATCCTCGTCATCTCCAGATCCCTCTTGCTCTTCTTCTTCTTCCTCAGGCTCTTCCTCGGACGGAACCTCCTCGGCTTCCTTCCAAATCCGCTCAGCTTCTTCCTCGGCCAGTTTCTTAGCAATCTCGGCCTCCTCATCGGCCTTTTTCTTCCTCAAGGCCTCCTCCTCGGCTTCCTTGGCAGCATCTCTTTCCAGGAGGGCGTCTAGGTCATCTTCCTCCTCTTCCTCGTCCACTTCCTCAGCCAAAATCTTCCTCTTTCCTTTCTGTTTAGCACTGATCGGCTTCTTAGAAGGGCGCTTTTGAGAGCCCTTGGGAACAATGGCCGTGCTCTCAGCGATGGTTCTCTGGAGGACAGTTGGGACGATAGCTTGAGGAGCAGGTTCAGGTGTGGGAGAGGTAGCAGTGGCCTGACATCCCTTGGGGGTGGCGCCAAGTCTTTTGGGTGTGACAGCTTTCTTGGTTTTGGGTGCCATGGAGGAAATCGGCTAGGGTTTTCTTAGAACAGATTGAGAGGTTGAAGAAGGAGATGGTGAAGGGGTTTGGATTAGTTCTGAGTGTGGGTTGTAATCGGGTACAGGATTTGGTTTAAGTAGAGGGAGTGATGGGACGGGTTTAGAGTTCCAAGGACAGAAATCATCACATTGCCAATTTGAAAGGTTTCCAATTCAAAAATCAAAATTTCCATTAAAATCGGACCGACTAACCAAAATATCTAGTTCCAAAAATAAAATATCTTTAACGGTTAAGAAAATCACTAAAAGGGCAATTTTTGAAATCCGATTAAAACAAATATAATTGATTAAATATCTAAAAAGATATTAACCAAAAATATATGATCCGATAAATGTAATCCACCATTTAGTTCACACACCTTGCCATAGTTCTCAAGGGGCTTGACACTAAGTAGAATTTATCTTTCGTACATGGAAAGCTCCCCCTATGAAAGTGCATCCTTGTTAAGCATCCCAATCTCTCGTCTTATGAAGGTGAACCTGTCCTCTGCCAAAAGCTTAGTAAAAATGTCAGCCCATTGATAATTAGTAGAAATAAAAGATATGGACACATCACCTTTTTCAACATGATCTCTAATGAAATGATGCCTTACATCAATATGCTTGGTCCTTGAATGCTGAACAGGATTCTTAGTGATGGATATGACACTTGTATTGTCACACTTAATTGAGATACCTTTGAGGTTGATGCCAAGATCTCGCATTTGTTGAGATATCCAAAGGATTTGGGAGCAACAGGCTCCAGCTGCAATGTATTTGGCTTCTGCAGTGGATAGAGCAACTGAGTTTTGCTTCTTTGAGTGCCAACTGATCAAAGATGCTCCTAAGAATTGGCAACATCCTGATGTGCTCTTCCTATCCACCTTATAGCCTGCAAAATCTGCATCAGAATATCCACCTTAGTGCCATTGAGATATCGAAAGATCCTCTTCACAGCCACGAGGTGATGTCAGGTCTACTAGCCGTGAGATATAAACATGATGTCAGGTCTACTAGCCGTGAGATATAATAAAGATCCAATCATTCCTCGATACTCCTTTTGATTGACACTTGTTCCAGTCTTGTCTTGATCTAGAGACAATGTTGAGCTCATGGGAGTCTTGGCTGCCTTGGATTGATCCATCTTGAACTTCTTCAAGAGATCTTTAGTGTACTTGCTTTGGTTGACAAAGATCCCTTTCTTGGATTGATGAACTTGTAATCCCAAAAAGAAGTTGAGTTCACCCATCAAGCTCAACTCAAATTCACTGCACATGATGTCAGAAAATTCCTTGCACAAAGATGTGTTAGTAGCACCAAATAATATATCATCAACATAGATTTGAATAACCAAAATGTCCTTTCCTTTGGTTTTGATAAAAAGAGTCTTGTCGATCAACCCCCTTTCAAAATCATTTTTTAAAAGATATTTTGACAAGCGCTCGTACCAAGCTCTTGGGGCTTGTTTCAAACCATAAAGCGCTTTGTCAAGTTTATAAACGTGATTAGGAAATTCTGAACTTTCAAAACCTAGGGGTTGAGCCACATATACTTCTTCCTCTAAGAAACCATTAAGAAAAGCACACTTGACATCTATTTGATATAACTTTATGCTCATAAAAGATGCAAATGCCAATAGAATGCGAATAGCTTCAAGCCTAGCTACGGGAGCAAAGGTCTCCTCGTAGTCAATACCTTCCTTTTGATTGTAGCCTTGGGCAATAAGCTTTGCCTTGTTCCTCACAATCTTACCATTCTCATCTAGCTTATTTCAAAATACCCATCGAGTGCCAATGACTGATTGATGCTTTAGCCTAGGCTTCAAGGTTCAGACTTTGTTCCTTTCAAATTCGTTAAGCTCACTTTGCATAGCAATGATCCAGTCTGGCTCCTGAAGTGCCTCATCTACCTTCTTTGGCTCAATAAGAGAAACAAACGCGTGAAAAGCACAAAGATCTTTAAGTTTACAACGAGTTTGAACACTAGAAGTAGGGTCAGAAATGATATCCTTTAAAGAGTGTGATGAGGAGTATTTGAATTTCCTTTTGCTAGTCTCAGCTCCTTGATTCGTCACACTAGTAGGATTGACTTGTAGTACATCTGACTCCGTGGTCCTGTTAGGTTCAGTTACAGCAGTTTCTGACGTCTCAACACTTTTGGATTGGACACCGAGGGCTTTGGACGAATCTTCAACACCTTGGACTAATTCTTCAGTGTTAAGAATCGGTTCTTGCATGTTCCTCTTCTCCGTGTTCTTAGCAGCAGTATCATCACCTTCCTCATTCTCTTCATGGATGTTAAGATATATATCTGCAACACTTTCACTCAAAGCACCGTCATTGCATTCCTCAAAAATAACATGTATACTTTCTTCAACTACCTGGGTCCTTTTATTGAAGATTCTATAAGCTTTGCTACTCGTGGAATAGCCAAGAAATATACCTTCATCACTACGCGCTTCAAATTTCCCAAGGTTATCTTTTCCATTGTTATGAACAAAACAAGTACAACCAAAGGGTTTAAAATAAGATATAAGTGGTTTGCGTCCTTTGAAAAGTTCATAAGGAGTTTTCTTTAAGATGGAACGAATAAGACAACGATTCAAAATATAGTTAGCTGTGTTAACAGCTTCAGCCCAATAGGTTTTAGGTAATGCATTTTCTAAAAGCATAGTCCTGGCCATATCCTCTAAGGTGCGGTTCTTGCGTTCCACAACCCCGTTTTGTTGAGGTGTCCTAGGAGCAGAAAAGTTATGGGAGATGCCATATTTAGCACAAAACAAATCAAATTGAATTTGATCAAACTCCCTACCATGATCACTCCAAATAGGCACTATGGGCTCGTTTCTTAAAGTTTGCAACTCCTTACAAAGTTTTGAAAACTCAAATAAGGCCTCTGATTTTTCTTTTAAAAATGCAACCCAAGTATATCTAGAAAAATCATCAACAACAACTAGCATTTACTTTTTACCATTGGGAGATTTGACTCGCATAGGACCACATAAATCCATATGTAAAAGTTCAAGAGGTCTAGAAGAACTTACAACCTTTTTGGGTTTGAAAGAGCTACGTGTTTGTTTACCTCGTGTGCATGCATTGCACATGTCAATACCTTTGAAGTCCATCTCAGGTAGCCCTCTTACAAGCCCTTTGGACACAAGCTTCTGTAGTGTATGCGGACTCACATGACCGAGTCTCCTGTGCCAAAGCTTTGGATCGTCCGTCAAAGCCTTTAGACAAGTTAAGCTTCCTTGTGCCACTTGATCAACATTTACGGCGTATATATTGTTGTAACGGTATGCAGTCAATATAACATCACCTGTATCTTCTCTGCATACTATACATCTTTTCTTGTTAAATCTGACATGGTTACCACTATCACATAATTGAGAGACACTAAGCAAATTATACTTCAAACCATTAACAAGATAGACATTTTTAATACTATGGTTGGAATTACTTCCAACACTACCAATACCAACGATGTCGCATTTCCCTTTGTCACCAAGAGTGATTGTTCCCGTGGATTGCTCCTTTAGATCATGAAAGAGAGAACTCTTCCCACTCATATGCCTCGAGCATCCACTATCAATAATCCATTTGTGTTCTTTCGCCTTGGTGATCTCCTGCAAGACAAACATCAACCTTTGTGGCTAGACCAATAAGCAAATTTGGATCCATTGTTGGGATAAACCATATTTGGTAAAATGGTGGCTTTTGGAACCCAAACTTGTGTTATCCGTTCTTTTCTCAAATGAACAGGAAATGTATTGCAAATAATATATGGATCATTTCTTCTATAAGGGCAGGTCTCTTTTACATGTCCCTTTCTAGCACAATGGTGACATATAGGAGAGGTTCTGCTTCCTTTTGCCTTTACAAAAGTGGTAATGTGTTGCTTCTTTAAAAACTTTGTATTGTAACCAATACCACTTTTGTTTAGAGAGCTTTGTTGCTCACCCAACATTCTATCGAGAGTACCTTTGGATTTGGTAAAACTTATGAGGGTTGTCTGTTGGTCTTGAATCTTATTATTTGGGGAAGATCTTCTCATTCTCTAAGTCATGATGCTCATTTCTTAGAGAGGAGAGATCTTGCTTGAGTTCAGATTTCTCTGAGTCAAGCATCTTGACTTTAATATCAAGACCTGAATAAGAAGCTTCAAGACTTTTGACCCTCATAGATAGATCCTCAATAGTTATTTCCTGGTCCACAGTTCTCTTAATAAGAATGTTGGTTTGGGCAATAAGCTTCTCTTCATTGGCAATCATATTGGAAAGGAATTCCGATAATAACTCTTTTGGACTTTCCATAAGTTCTCTTACAGTGGCTTCAAGTTTTTCATCGCGGGATTCATTTTCTGAGGCCATAAGACAAATGTTGGCCTTCTCATCGTCGGAGTCAGAGTCGGAATCACTCCAAGTTGCCACCATGGTTTTCTTCTTCCATTTGTCACCTTTCTTGGGCTGACTCTTTGTCTTTTTAGGGCAGTCCTTCACAAGATGATCTGTTTCACCACATTCAAAACAAGACAACGGTTTAGTCTTCTTTTCATACTTGTTGTATTGAGGCTTACCTCAAAATTTTGAAGACTCTGATCCATCCTTGTTGTTGAATTGCTTCTTCATTTTGAGAATTCTAGCAAGGCCTCTTGTGATAAGAGCAAAAGGATCATCCTCATCGTCATCCTCATCTTCGGAATCAGATCCATCCTTGGGCTCATCCTTCTTAGACTTGAGTGCCAAGTTCTTAGTGCTAGCTCGAAGTTCTCCATCGTCTTCATTAAGGATCATCTCATGCGTGATCAGCTTCCCGAGAAGGTCATCTAGGGGTAGAATGGTGAGGTCCTGGGCTTCCTCTATAGCTGTTACTTTTGGACCCCATTTCTCCTTTGGAAGGCACCTCAGTATCTTCCTCACTTTCTCAACGTTGGTAAAGCTCTTGCCGAGAGAGTCAAGGTTGTTGGTGATTTCTGTGAATCGTGTGAACATGGCCTTGATTGACTCATCAGACTTCATCTTGAAGAGCTCATACTTTCGAAGGAAGATGCTGATCTTGGTGTATTTCACTTGGCTTGTTCCTTCATAGGTGACGACCAATTTGTCCCAAATCTCTTTAGCTGACCTACAAGATGAAATACGGTTAAACTCATCAGTGCTAAGACCACAATAAAGTAAGTTAATAGCCTTGTAGTTTTTGGAGATGGTTTCAAGATCTGCTTGGTTGTTTTCAGACTCCTTCTTTGCAACTTTGGTATCATTTGGTCCTTCTTTCTCTGGAATCTTCGGACCATTCTCTATAATGTTTCAAAGCTCTAGATCTTGGTCTATGATGAACATCTTCATCAAAGATCTCCAGTGGACAAAGTTGTTTCCTACAAAGAGTGGTGGTCTGCTTGTGGACCTTCCCTGTGCAAATCCTGCGCTTGCTTCACCAGACATGATCGAAAACTCACAAGATTGTTAGATTAAAAGCAGTGAGTAAAGCTCTGATACCAATTGAAGGTTCGATAATGTAAAACAAAGTAATATAAAGATACTCTAGAAGGGGGGTTGAATAGAGTATGCCCATTTTTCGCAGAAAGTCTCAAGACTTTTGGAGCTTGTACCAAAACCTTTGAGATTAAACCTGAATCACAAAGTTAGACAATCGAACCAAGTGCGGAAATAAGGTAAAGCAATAACTAAAGAACACGAGTAATTGTTTACGAGGTTCAACACAAACTTGGCCTACGTCCCTGCCTAGGGTTCTTCCACAACCCTAAGATTCAAAAGGCTTTATTGATTCGCTTAGCTTAGGATCCTAATAGCTCACCGAGAAGCCTCTCTCCTATACAATTGCAATCTAGTCAACTCACGTTCCCTTGGAGTCCTAGACCAATCTAGAAGAGCCCCACCTCTCTCAGCTATCTAGTACAATCTTCTTACTCTCACAAATCAATAGCCTAGTGCAACTTCCCGAGTTATAAACTCTCGAGTAACACTATAAATGAATATATCCTATAAGCTCACAGTGACTCTCAAAGGCTTTGAAATAAACAACAAACTCTTGATCGCTTAGCAGAGAGACACTTTGGAAGACATATCTTGCTTGAATGAATGAAAGCTCGTGTACCACTTGTTGTTTCTGTCTTCTTCTTCCTTTCCTTTATATAAGAGCATGGAGCGTGAGGGTCTTTAACACCAGATCTTTATCAACGGCTCTTTTGAATCATGGCTTGATCTTGAATCTTCTATTTATGGATACTCCGAAGCCATGATCTTATTTGATTTTGATCTCCTCAAAATGTACTAAAGGAAATATATAATCTCGAAATACTTCCTGAAAAGGTTAGTCAGACATATATATATATAATATAAAGGAAGTATATAATAAGATTAAATAATATACGGACTTATAAAACAGGTTTTGAATTTCATCAACTGTTAATGCTCCAAGGCCTTTGACACAAACATCCTGGCAAAACCTTTGAAACATTATTTCCGATTTTCATCAAGGGAGGGAGTTATCACTAGTCTATCATCCGATTGTGGTAGTAAGTGTTTGCCCTTGTTATAGTCTTGTAAGAAACCCCTTGTTCCGGAAAAAGTACAATCATTAATGAAGTTGCATTAATACCTGTCATTATGTGTACATGACAAAAGTAAAAATAAACTTCCCAGTCTGTAATTTCCAACTAGACATCATATGGTTGTCTACTAGACACATTTTGGTTGTTTCTTCTCTTACATGTTATTCAATGTTTGCCCTTGTTATAGTCCGCTAATGATTGTAATATATTACATGACGGTTGTAATATACTACCTCTGTCTCATATTATATGATGGTTTTAATATACTACCTCCGCCTCATAAAAATCAATGCTTGCTGCTGATCAATTGTTTTGGCGCTGATCAAGGCATACTTGAGTCAATTTCTCCACCTTCTCCTTCCCAATTCACCAGATCCTATCTCTCACCTCCCCGACGACAACCTTTTTGCCTCCATCCTCGCTCTTCTCCCGCCCTTGCAGTCTAGGTCCTTCTCTCGATCCCTCTCTTGTTGGACGATTGGATTTTGAGAAATCGGGATTGTTGAGCCCTCGACTGATATGATTTCTTCCAAATTCAGCCCATTTTATGAGCACCGCTTCCTCCCTCTCACCCCCCTCCGCTTCTTTGAGATTGGGTGCAGCAAACGCCTTCCTCCACCACCACCTTCAATGGATCGAAAAATCGTCGCCGCCACCGCCACCCCCACCTTCAAATTCAATGGATGTTAACACCGCGATTGAACTGAGATGAAAAGAAGGAGAGAGATAAAGTAGGAGGGAAATGAGGAGCTCATATTATGTTGAATTTCCACTAACTTCATATGCATTTCACATGACGCATAATTTAGTTTACATGCCACGTGAATTATTTTACTTGACAGACCTCATGATCAAGCAATGATCAAACATAATCCTCACAAGTTTAAAGAGAAGTGGATGGACAATGGAGAGTGATTGTATCATTCACAATAACAACAAATCTTGAATAAACAAAGTTGAGACGACGAGGAAAGCTTCAACCTTGATGTTGATGCGGGTGAAGATGTCTAGAGTCTTAACCAGATAAGTGGGTGAAGATGTTTAGAGTCTCGACTAGAGAAGAAGGGATAAAGGTTTCATTTATTATTATTTTTTATATCCATAAGATCGGGTAGTGATCAAACAAGAGGGCATATAATCAAGTGACTTTTTTGGGGGGTTGTTCGATACACCGCTAATTTTTACTCGATACACCGCTAATCTTCGCATCAAGCTGCGGAACTCGCTGCGCAACATCGTGCGTAAATCGGCGGACGTCAGGCCAAACAGGGTGTTTGATACAGTGTTATTACGCATAAGGTTGCAGAACTAGGGGGCACTATTCAGAAGTCTGCCAAACAACGTCTTATGGTAAGCGGTGGTTCTTGATACAGTGTTATTATGCATAAGGTTGCAGAACTAGGGGTCACTGTTTACAAGTCAGCCAAACAACGTCTTGGGGTAACCGGTGTTTCTCCGCAATTCGCTGCGGACCTAAGGCAACAGTGTTTTGCCATATGACAAACATTGTACTACTTATGCTTGGTATAATAACTTCAGTGATGTTGGATAAGGAATAATTCGTTGAGAACGTGACACATTCATAGAAAAGCATAAATAATTCTTGAAGTGTTTTGAATTGTAGTTGTAATAAACAAAAGACAGTGACACGAGTAACACATCGGAAAATCACAAGTAAAACAGGGGGGTCAATCTCGAACTCGAAAGGGACGGTATTGGTTGATTTTTGCGATAAACGGTTGATCCCATCCAAAAACGCTTTGTTGTCGATGCTGATACCACTCAAGGTATATGGGTAGGAGCAATAAGTCATCACGCAACCATACCCGTGGAAAGAGTAAAATGAATACATCGGCATTTGTGGCTGTGAAGTTGGAAAAAAAATATGTCAGGTAATTGGTAGCTCACCGGCACCCAATGGGTTCTGTTGTTGTCGATGCAGATTACCAAGTTTGCTTTCTGTGGGGGAGGGTCGCGTGCATCGAGAGGGAGTAGAAGCATCAGATAGTTCCTGCTGAGGATGAACAAGGGCGTTTGGAATCTTGTGGGGCGAAGACAAAACCCATCATAGGACACTCCATCCAGTACTCTCGATCAGCAATGGGGCCGGTGAAGGTACATTTATAAATGTAGTTGTCCAGTCGTGGTTCGTGGCTATAAACGTGTCGATGCTCAATCATCTCCTGTGCGAGGGCGAGGCGAAATTGTTTCCACTCATTCTCGCCCATGCCAAGGAGCTCAGCAAATGCTCGATATCCGCAACGGTCGTCAGAACCGACGTTCTTCACTCTGTGGATGAAGATTGTCATGAATGGGCCAATGTCATCATCTGCTCAGGGGAAATGGGTCTGCACGACCGGTAAGGTAGGTGGGGCCTCCGCGTCGGCTATGTTGGAAGCCGCCTCTTCCTCGCGCAACACATCTGTGGAGTCGTTCTGGGCACGTCCGCGGCCACGCCCGCGGCGTCTTCCGCGTGGACGCGGTGCCTGTGGCCGCTCCTGGCGGCGTCGTTCAGCCGATTGTGTTCTCTCCCATTCTAAGGGATTAGTTTGACAGGGGTTACGGCGCCCTCGTCCCCGAGGTCTGCCCCTTGAGAGCTAAGGGGTTTGGGTGGAACTAGGTTGGTGGTAGCTGGGAACTGGTCGTCCGCCAACGTAGTTTCCACTTCGCCGCGTTGGTACCTTTGCAAGAAGTCGTTGATGGCGATCTGAGCCTCAGTCATGGGGACGGAGTCCGACGGCGAGTCTTGCTGAATGCCTTTCCAATCCAACTGCTTCCAAAACGTGTGAATTTGGCTCGGCATAATAGGCGTACTATTTTGGATGCAGCGATATATGTCGTGAGTACATGGTATCCCGTATGTGACTCTCCAAAACTGGTCGGTGCATTCTTGGGTCGATGGAGTGTCTTTAACCTTCTAGTATAGTGCGTTGAGGAGGTCGTAGCATCGCGTTAAGATCCTATCTGGGACCCGGCAAAAAATGTCAACATTGTGCATGTCGGTGCACCACGGGTTGCGGTTCCTGTTTAATGACGCCCTGACCTCTAAAATTTGATCCTTCATCAATAAGTCGATGGCTGCGAACACGCAACCGAAGTCTCCTACGGGGGACTGCAACGCGTTTTTCAGTACTGAGTGTGCGGACTCGACCTTTAAATGAAAATTCAATTTTGTCCAACTTAGCATAAAATATATACGTGAGCACGTAAACGTATAGATTGATGAGGGCAGTGGATGTAAAACCTGTTTGTGGTCCTCGTCCCTAAGTGAAGGCTGGTGTCCACCCAAGCTTTGACACTTTTGTTTCGGTGATGCAGGAGCCACGCGAAGGAGAGATACTGCATCAATCCGGGGATGTGGTTCCACTTGGCATATATCCACCGGCGTCGCGAGTCGTATGACGCAGGGGATCACGATTCGAACACATCTCTATAGTCGTTCTTGAACTTTCGCGCTGTTTCTAAGTCGCGCGTCCGTTCGAACGCCGCTTGCTCGCACCCCCACAGAACGTGGACCCAGCATAATATATGGTTGACAGTGGGGAAGGAAGCGGCAATCGCACTAATTAGACCAAGCTCCCTTTCAGTGACGATAGCCTCCGGTGTCCTGTCTCCGTAGAGGAAGCGGAGATGGTTGAGGGCCCAAGCGTAAGACTATGTGGTCTCATCGCAGAGGAAAGCGAAAGCTATGCTGAAGTTCATCCCCGTGCATGTGAAGCCGATAAACTCAATCAAGGGCATTTCTTACCTTAAGATGTGGAAGCCAAAAAAAATTGTGAGGTGAAACTTAGGCGTCAAATATTAGATGAAATTCAGAACAAATTGCAACAGAAACAATAGTTAAAAGGAAATGACATGAAGACGTACTGGTTGGTTTTGTACATACTGTCGATTTCGACGACATACAGAAATAGTTTCAGCAAATGCAGGGCGTCCGGGTGGGTGAAGAAAAGAGCTCCTATGACGTCGGAGTTAGGCTTCCTCCTTACAACGTAGAAGTACCGTTTGGCTTTCATCTGGTGTAGTACATCTTGGGTGATGGTTCTGTTACCTCTTACCTTGGACTTAAGCTTGGCCTTGGCGTTATACAGCTGCCGTCGTGATGTAACACATCCCTCTTCTGAGTGCAACAACGAGTAAATCGGCTTTGGCGGTGTCCCATGCGACGATAACATCTTCACGACCTCCAATGTCTGCGGGTGGATACGCCCACGGTAGGCATGTAGTAGAATATTTGGAAGGTCGTGGTTGTGTGTTCTAGATAAAACGTACATGTGCCACTTTCCGCGTTTGAATTCCCGACCCATTAAAGAGAATGGAAAGTTTGTAAGTTTCGTGTTACCCTTCTTCGTTGCCTCGCCGTGCTCCCTACATTCTCTCACCTTCTTTCTAGGTTCATAGATGCCGAATTTTTCACACGCGAGGAGTACGCTACCGAGGAGCCGTTCGGTTGACGGCCACGATCACTTGATCACTAGCACCATTTTCAGATGGGTAGCGGCTGCGTCTTTAAATGTCTGAACCATCTCTTCGCGATCTGTCCACTCCCGGTTGGTTGTAAAAATATATGCAAAATCCGGCATTTCGATAGAGGCATCGACATCTGCGTCCTATTCAATTTTTTGAGTTGCGAACATAAGTTAGAGGGATTTACAACAAATTGTTTGTTGTAAATGTGACGAAAATGCTAGGAAACGAAGCATACCTCATCGACGAATAACTGTTCTATTGGTACGTCATCGACAGAAACGCGTTCGCCGGGATCGCCAGAAGAACTCGGCATGGCTACGCAAAGCCAAGAGGAGATGAGGGGGGGGGGGAAGGATTTGAGAGATGAGGAGGCGAAGGGTTCGGGGATTGCGGAACCAAGTGACGCTTACTGTTTGTTGTCAGCTGTAATGAACAATTATAGAATTTGTCCGTGGGCCTAATTACTCCGCAACGTCGTGCGGAGTAATCCGACGCGTGATAAAGGGCCCACATGATGCAACATGACCGTTGAAAGGCGCGTTTAGTTCCGCAACCCCGTGCGTAATTGTGGGAATGCACTACGGAGCATGTTGCTTAATATTACACAGGAAAGTGCGGAATAATGGAGTGTCGCGGAGCCGATACGCAACATGGGTCATTCTCCGCATGACGGTGCGGACGAAAGTCAACCGTTGTGATAACGCGTGCTGTAACGCATCATCATGCGTAACGAATTCGATCGTTGCCGCTTGACAAATTTGAAATTTGAACGACTTAAATGGTCCGCAACGTAGTGCGTTTGTATTATATGACGACTTTTCCATACATGACAGATACAACATGTTACTAATACTAGTGCAAATTGTCAATGGTAAATTGATGTCCACTAAAACAGCCATGTTGAAATGCACAGTTTTGCTCCATATTCTATACACTTTGCATATTTCGGGATGGGAATATGTTGAATTTATGTAGTATATGCTTATTTGCAAGAAATAGAGGTCTACATAAGTTTTGGTTTAGTATTGCAGAATATGGAGCCATTTCGGGACAAAACCAAGAAGGAAAGACGAAAGCTGAGTGTTACTCGATATCGACTACTCTTTGTCGATATCGACTAAAAAAGTCCGGGCACAGCATGATCGAGGAGCAGCAGATCGAGGAACCGAGGGCGAAGCTACCTGACTCCAGAGAGTTACTTGATATCAAGTACATTACTAGATATCGATAAGATCTGAAGACCAGGTCGGAGTCGAGGAAGCCACACCTAGTCGAGAAGCCGAAGCCGAAGACATGCCGAGCAGCCTTTACTCGATATTGAGTACTTTGCTCGATATCGACAAACCCAGTACCAAATGACCAAGCAAGTGTCGGGGAGAGGTTGCACGACAAACCCCAGGCCAGCCAAAGTCGACACCACTTTCTCGATATCGAGGAGTTTGCTCGATATCGACAAGCCCAGCACCACCTGTCCGAGCTAGATCGAGAACCAGTTACTTGATAACACCAAGCCAGCTGAAGTCGACGCCAAGGTTACTCGATATCGAGTAGTTTACTCCATATCGAGGAGCGCTATCCTGGGCCGCGTTACGAGGTGAGCTGTCCGACACGCTTTGGGCTTGCTTGGGACGAAAGGGATCCGATTCTATCCGAGATCTATCAAGTCTATCAAGATCCATCCATGGAGAAGAAGATTTATCCACATGAAGATATTTAGCCTTTTAGATATATTTCTCTTTAAAGATAAATATTCCTTTTATTTAAGTTTTATCTTTAGATATAGATAGAGATTTCTATCCTTGATTAGCAAGGATTAGAAGCCTATAAATAAAGCCCATGGGGCTGATTTCTATTAATTCAATTTCAGTGGGGAGAAGTAGTAGGAGTAGAGAGAGGCCAAGTGGAGCAAATGAGCAAAAGTGATCTGGCTTTGTTTGGTTTGTACTTTCTTCAGTTTGGTTTAATGCAAGTTGTTTCCTTTCAATCAATGATGTCTGCAATTGAGATGAAGTGCGAGTAGTCCACCCAGTTCTAGGGTTGGGGCGAGCCCGACGATAGCCATGCGTGTTTGAGGTAAAGATCCAACTTTTATCATGTTTTGAGCATCTACTACTTGTTATGTGTTTATTACCCATCTAATGGAGATCCATGCTAACAACTTGGATTATAAACATAAAATCAGTAGATGCAATTAGGGTTTCTGGAAAGAGTTGTCTAATTTTTGGAAAAGGCGAAAGCTTGGTCCTTCGATGCGATTTACATGATTATCTGTTTTATTCTTGCCTTATGCATGCTTGGTTATTGTTGTTGCAAACCCCAATCTTGGGAGTCTTTCATATATAGTTTATTTTTGAATCACACAAACCTTGTCTTTATTTATTTTCGTTTTAAACTTTCTGTGTCTCCTCGATATCTACTAAATCTGGTTACTGATCTTCGGTCCCAGATCGATGTAGCTTTTCCTGTGCAGGTACCCGATGTCGACGAAGACTCTACTCGATATCGAGTAAAGGCTCCTCGATATCGACCAAACCCAGGAGTTGTTGCTGCTTTGTTCGACTTGCCTGATCTTCTGTCGACTAACCCTAGTCGAGATCGAGCACTGTGGTCGACTTATGTTCGTGAGATTCATCCGCTGCCTAGGATCCGCTGACACGCTTCCTCGTGGATCGATCCTGACTTCCCGCTACTGCATCGGGAGGATGTCTTGTAATCATTTGCAAGGGACGGAATCTGGTTTGCTTTATTTTAATCATATTTAATTTGCATCTCGATTCCCTCCTTACAACAAATTGGCGCCGTTGCCGGGGAAGCTATCATTCGCGCCTTAGGTAGGTAAATCTCATGTCTGCTTTGAGTTACTTTACAGGTGTATGCGCCGATCTGCTTAGACGAACCGCAACGCCTTCTACACATCCAAGCTAAACTGAAAATAGCCATGGCGGCCGCAGAAACACAAGAACAGCGAACTGAGAGGCTTCGGAGGGAACTAGCCACCAAAGATACTGCTCTCGCCGCTGAGAGAGCAGGAAGGGAACATGAAGCTGAGCGTGCGAGGTAAGCAGAAGCTGAGCTTGCCCAATACCCAACCACTGCAGAGGATTATATGCACCCTACTCTCGTCGTGCCTGAATCGGCTATTCTAATCCCTGAAAATACTTTTGAAATTCGCACTCAATTCCTTATAGAGCTTAAAAATAATACTTTTCATGGAAGATTTAATGAATGCCCCCTTGAACATATTACCAATTTTTCTGACATGTGTCGTACTCTTGCTGAAGGTACTACTCTGGAATATGTCAAGATGAAGGCCTTTCGTTGGTCCCTCGCCGGACCTGCATTGAAGTGGCTAGAAGGACTGAAACCGCGATCCCTCGCAACATGGGCCCAAGTAGAGCAAGAGTTTCTCAACAAATTCTTCCCTCCTGCCAAGACAGCACTCATTTGCCATAGGATTTCAGCTTTCAAACAGAAGTCTGGGGAGCCGCTAGCAAAAGCATGGGAACGATACAAGGAACTGCTGCGATCTTGCCCTACTCATGGACAGCCACCCTACGTCATTCAAGAGATCTTCTTCAATTCTTTTGACCAAGTCAATAAGGACAGGATCAATCAGTATACTCAATATGAGTATCTGACGATGCCACCAACTAACGCATGGGACGTGCTCGACAAGCTTACCAATTATGACAACAAGTATGGGGCTACCACAAACTATGAGGAGAACTCCTATGCCAAGCCAGCACCATCCATGCCTCTCTATTAACCATCTAAGGAGATTGATCCAGATGTCAGGGAGCAGTATTACAGAGATCAGAATCGCAAGCTCCTCAAGCAAGTCAAGTATCTCTCTGTCAACCAGCCTTGCATCGAATGCGGATCGCAGCGGCACACCACTACTGAGTGCCCACACACGGAGCAAGTCAGGATGGCAGAGACCGAGGAAGAGGTAGCTTACGCAGGGGGTCCCAGTAGCTATATGTAACCAAGGTCCTCCTAGGAACCCCCCACCATACAGAGCTCCAGGACATCCAGAGAGAGATCAACGGAAGGATGATCTACAGCTCATCCTTGATGAGATGCGCCGGAATCAAGGCACCATCAACAACCAGTTCTAGAACATCAATACAAAATTTGGAGAGCTAGATGTCTGGAAGAGGAACATAGAGACACAGCTGGGACAATTCGCGGTGCAGATTCCATGACCATCCGGACAACTCCCTAGGCAAACAGAACCAAATCCCAAGGGGAAGACCGGACACGTCGCAACTATATATCAAACTCAGGAGCGGGCACCAATTACACGAGCCAGAGGTCGGAAAGCACCAAGACAAAGCAGAGCAACAACTCAATAACGAGCAGCAGCAAGTCAATGTCGACCAACCCTTGGTCGATATCGACAAAAATCTCCTCGACACAGAGGAGAAGCCAAGCTCGGACTCCGATGCACAGCCCAGCAACTCAAGATCGACAACCCTACTCGATATCGAGCAACCCCTGGTCGATGTCGAGGAAAAATTGGCCGATGTCGACGACTCTACAACACCTCCGACGTCTGTTCTGGCTCCAAAGCAGAAAAAGACACTGCCTTTCCCTTCCAAAGCACTAAAAGATCCCACTGCAGGTAAGTTCAAACGTTTTGTTAATATGCTGCAAGAACTGAATTTGTCTATTCCTTTTACAGAAGCTCTGCAAGAGATGCCTGCATATGTCAAATTCCTGAAGGAAATCCTAAGCAACAAGCGATCCATCTCAGAGATCGCCGGCGAATGCAAAGTGCTCCACTTCCCCGAAAAGAGACCTGACCCTGGTAAGTTTTCTGTTACTGTGGGATTTGGACAATATAAATATGAGTCGTTGTGTGATTTAGGAGCAAGTGTGAGCATCATGCCCTTATCAATCTGGTGGAAGGTGAAGATAGGATGTATAGAGCCTGTGGATGCCAAGCTATACATGGAAAACAATACAGTAGTCATCCCTACAGGTATGGTTGAGAATGTCCCTGTCCAGGTTGGTAAATTCTTTATTGCAGCTGATTTCCTTATTATAGATTGTGCTGAAGATCCTACTAGCCCTATTATTCTTGGTAGACCATTCTTAGCTACTGCAGATGCCAAGATTAGTGTCAAACAGTGATTGCTCACCTTCACAATAGGCGACGAGGTCTTAGATTTCTCTTTTGGCCCTGCAAAAGAGGAAATTTCATGGCTGGAGGTGAAAAGCATCAGCAATCATAGGACCAAGCAAACAACGGAGGAATGCACTAGAAGTAAACTAGATATCGACCAGGGCTCCTCGATATCGACCAAGGCATTACTCGATGTCGACCAAGCTCCCTCGACATCGACTTCCTCTGCTGAGCAAGTATGGGGTCCCTGTACTCGATATCGACCAGTCTTGCTCGATATCGACTAACCCTAAGCCCTAAGATTTCTGTTTTGGGACCGAAAAAGTAAGTTCAGGTAGATTATGCAAGCAACCACCTGTCAGATGAGCTTGGAAAGAGAAAAAAGAGAGACAAGGAAGATTATGCAAGCAACCACCTGTCAGATGAGCTTGCATACTACAATCAGGACCTAGATGATCCAGGAGAAGGGCCAAGCACAAGCGGGCCCCACATTAACGGTCCTTCAGCATAAAAGAGAAAGTCGGCCTAGCGACTATAAAATCTAGAGCTTGTAAATAGACATTTATTTTTGGGACTTTTGGACATTGTTGCTTTTGTTTGTTTTTGGTTTTGAACTTTTAGTTTTTCTGTTGTGGGTATTTCTCTTTTACATTTTTTCAGGTGTATGGGGATAGAAGTAAACTAAATCAGACTCGGCCCAGAGCATAGCACTCGACTCCCGACGATCTGCACATCTGTCTAGTGAGTTTCTTTCTTTACCCTTGTTTTTATACAGTGATGACACTATAATGTTTAAGTATGGGGTGGGGGAAGGGCTTACTTTATGCATATTTGGTTTTATTTGACATTATGTGTGCATTTTTAAGGTTTATTTCTTGAATTGCTTATACATGGCTATTTTGGAATTCATTATTGATTTATGTGCTTACATGCATGTTTTCCAAAGTTTGAAAAAATGACCCCCATTGAAATTTTTTGATTAATGTCATGGAAGCTTTATATTGAACTCGACGATGCAAAATTAGATTCATTAGAGATATAGCATTAAACTGCCTAGTAAAGGGAAGTCACAATGAAGTGCATTATTTCGTGAAAACCATGAAAGGAGGTAAAATTTGATATTGCTTTTGACATGTTGCATGATAAGAGGATGGAGGACTTTATATTTCCATATATGCTCATATTGTTATATCCTAGCCAAACCTATGCTTATGCATTACACAAAAGCCATATTATGCCTTATTTCAATTATTGCTCCACATGTTCTAAATATTGTCATTTTTTACCTTATTCCTATCCGGGGATTATGTTGAGAATGGTGTCACATTATGGAGATTATCATATGGTGTTTGTGTTGTTATCATTATTGGAGTTTGGTAGGAGAATGTTTAAAAATATGGAAAATTTAATGAGTAAAAAAAAATCCAGTCACCTTAGGAGATAAAGGTAGATCGACCCTGTCTTCGTTGAGATAATAGTTCCGCAAGATGGAACACATGTGAGGAGTCCAAAGCACTAAGTATTCGGGGCCATTCATGACACTCATGTTTGCGACTCGCGAGAAGGCAGTGTTGAGGTTAGAGAGGTAAAAACATAATATTGAAAAAAAAAACATTATGAAAGGTGATGAATCTGATGAAAAAGGAATGTGGTTGAGAAAGTTTGGAAATAATGCATTTCCCCGGATCATTAGCACCACATTGCAAAAAATTGCCCACCTTTAGTCTTTTACCAATCTACTCCTTATAGAGCTTAAATTAAAGTCCTCTTGATTATTAATGCTTTGTCACATATGAATCGTTTTGCATAACCCTCCTCTTGTGAGTAGATGTTGCTTTTTAATTGCACATGCATAAATTTGTGGCACAAATACCTTTTCGATGATGGTAATTAATTGCAGGGACATATGAGAATGACACTATGATGTTGAGAGTTTAAATTCTTCCCCTGAATGACCATCCAAGTTATTTCTTGGGGACAAGCAAGCTTAGACCATGTGCAACCATGGGTTTTACTTACCTTATATGTCTTAAAAGTTAAACCCATGGTTGCAAGCCAAACCTTAAGGGAAGAGGTTAGAAGGGGTTACCCCTTCCCACTAAGGTAACCTCTTCCACCACAAGTGGCCCCCACCCTTTTATTCTTATATTTATTTGATGTATTAATTATTCAAATGTATTTATAATATATATTTATTATTATTATTTTCAAATAATAATTATACCATTAATTTTATTTTATTTTTCTTCATAATTTGAGTATAATTTTTTCCTATATATACTCATCTTGACCTATTATATTGTTTGCACTTCTTTTTCATATTCCATTATCATACACTAATATAATTATTTTTGTTATTTGCTTATTACTACCTCCGTTCCAAAATACATGGGTTTTTTCTTTTTGACACGTTTTTTAAGGAGCGAAAAACTCTATGAAATATTATTTTTTTAATTAAAATTTTTATATAATTTGATACTTATTAGTAATAAGTATCAAATTATATAAAAAAATTAACTAAAAATAATATTTTATAGAGTTTTTCGCTCCTTAAAAGCGTGCCGAAAACCAAAAGCCCATGTATTTTGGAACGGAGGGAGTATATAATGTTATTATTATTTTTATTTTTACTAAGGTAACCTCTTCCCATTTTTTTTTTTTAACACACAAGTGGGCCACAACATATTATTCTTATTTATTTAGTATGTTAATAACTCAAATGTATTAATAATATATATATATATATATATATATATATATTATTTTAATATATAAATTATACCATTAATTATTATTATTTTTCTTCATAATTTGAGTACAATTTTTTCCTATATATATATATGTTTTTTTTTATCTATATGAAATAAAAAATATTAATACCAAGTACTTATGAATTTTATTTATAATAAAAATAAATGAGGTAGAAAATATAATGTTATTATTTTTGTTATTTTCCATCTATATGAAATAAAAAATATTAATATCAAGTATTTATGACTTTTATTTGTAATAAAAATAAATGAGGTGGAAAAAGTGGGGAATAAGGTAACCCCATGGTTGCAAGGGTAACCTCTAAAGAAGAGGTAGAAAAAGTATAAAATATTTTAGTGACAAAACTATATTAGGTGGCAAATTATGATAAGGGAATGGAAATTGGAAAGGGGAAGAGGTAACCTCATGGTTGCACATGCTCTTAAGTATGGGGTGATTTGATGGCCACTAAAATAGCCATGTTGAAATGCACAATTTTGCTCCATATTCTATACACTTTGCATATTTCGGGATGGGAATATGTTGAATTTATGCAGTATATGCTTATTTGCAAGAAATAGAGGTCTACATAAGTTTTGGTTTAATATTGCAGAATATGGAGTCATATCGGGACAAAACCAAGAAGTAAAGACGAAAGCTGAGTGTTACTCGAAATCAACTACTCTTTGTCCATATCGACTAAAAAAGTCCGAGCACAGCATGATCGAGGAGCAGCAGATCGAGGAACTGAGGGCGAAGCTACCCGACTCTAGAGAGTTACTCGATATCGATTACATTACTCGATATCGACAAGATCTAAAGACCAGCCCGGAGTCAAGGAAGCCACACCTAGTCGAGAAGCCGAAGACGGAGACATGTCGAGCAGCCTTTACTCGATATCGAGTACTTTGCTCGATATCGACAAACCCAACACCAGATGACCAAGCCAGTGTCGGGGAGAGGTTGCTCGATAAACCCCAGGCCAGCCAAAGTCGACACCATTTCCTCGATATCGAGGAGTTTGTTCGATATCGCCAAGCCCAGCACCACCTGTCCGAGCTAGATTGAGAACCAGATACTCGACAACACCAAGCAAGCTGAATTCGACGTCAAGGTTACTCGATATCGAGGAGCGCTATCCTGGGCCGCGTTATGCGGTGAGCTGTCCGACGCGGTTTGGGCTTGCTTGGGATGAAAGGAATCCGATTCTATCCGATATCTATCAAGTCTATCAAGATCCATCCATGGAGAAGAAGATTTATCCACATGAAGATATTTAGCCATTCAGATATATTTCTCTTTAAAGATAAATGTTCCTTTTATTTAAGTTTTATCTTTAGATATAGATAGAGATTTCTATCCTTGATTAGCAAGGATTAGAAGCCTATAAATAAAGCCCATGGGGCTGATTTCTATTAATTCAATTTCAGTGGGGAGAAGTAGTTGTAGAGAGAGAAAGAGAGGTCGAGTGGAGCAAATGAGCGAAAGTGATCTGGCTTTGTTCGGTTTGTACTTTTTTCAGTAGTTGTTTCATTTCAATCAATGATGTCTGCAATTGCGATGAAGTGCGAGTAGTCCACCCACTTCTAGGGTTGGGGCGAGCCCGGCAATAGCCATGCGTGTTTGAGGTAAAGATCCAACTTTTATCATGTTTTGAGCATCTACTACTTGTTATGTGTTTATTACCCATCTAATGGAGATCCATGCTAACAACTTGGATTATAAACATAAAATCAGTAGATACAATTAGGGTTTTTTGAAAGAGTTTTCTAATTGTTGGAAAAGGCGAAAGCTTGATCCTTCGATGCGATTTACATGATTATCTGTTTTATTCTTGCCTTATGCATGCTTGGTTGTTGTTGTTGCAAACCCCAATCTTGGGAGTCTTTCATATATAGTTTATTTTCGAATCACACAAGCCTTGTCTTTATTTATTTTCGTTTTAAACTTTCTTTCTCTCCTCGATATTGACTAAATCTGGTCGATATCGAGTTACTAATCTTCGATCCCAGATTGCTGTAGCTTTTCCTGTGCAGGTACCCGACGTCGACGAAGACTCTACTCGATATCGAGTAAAGGCTCCTCGATATCGACCAAACCCAGGAGCTGTTGCTGCTTTGTTCGACTTGCCTGATCTTCTGTCAACTAACCCTAGTCGAGATCGAGCAATGTGGTCGACTTCTGTTCGTGAGATACATCCGCTGCCTAGGATCCGCTGACACGCTTTCTCGTGGATCGATCCTGACTTCCCGCTACTGCATTGGAAGGAAGTCTTGTAATCATTTGCAAGGGACGGAATCTGGTTTGCTTTATTTTAATCATATTTAATTTGCATCTCGATTTCCTCCTACAAAATAAATATCGGTACTGCGATGGCTATTGAATAACTATAAAGATTTGAGAAAATATCCATAATTGATCAGTATTTTGTAATCGTTCTTTTCTTTGTAGATCAATATATGTTATTAAAGTGGGTTCATCATATTATGCAAAACTGTAGACATGTAATGGATAAACAGTTTGATAATATATTGTAACAAAAAACACTTACATATGTCATTCATACAGCTGCACCATGTGGTAGTTCAAAAAAAGGAGGACAAACCGCGTGGTATTGAACATTACAGAACATTACAATGTAAATATTTACACTGTATAACGCATTAATACAAACCGTCCAAACGACTAAGCAAATATGTTATCAATTTCATCATACAACTTTAACAAATGTATGAAGATGTTAGTTAAGGATAGATAAAAAAACACTATTATGGTAGTGTATTCCACGAATAAAGCAACGCAACCATGCAAGTAGAATTGATGATATTTGGAGCGAATATTCGGACATGTCATCAAAATGTTCACCGATCTTTACTTAAATTCGTAGGAATTATAACAAAAGATCGGTGAAACACTATGATAATATATTGATATTCGACAACGTACACCCATTCGGAAAGAATATTTTGAGTTCTATGAAAATCGCCGATAAAGTTAGTCAATTGGATAACCGGATAATCTATCAAAGTATTCCATGATCTTCGACTAATCTTCATAGAGATTATATAAAGATCACTGAAGCACTTTGATAGTTTACGGGCATCCATAAACGACAATAGAAGATATAAATTATTGAGAGAGAAAGCGGAGGGTGCAAAGAAGTGAGGTGGGGAGTGGACGTATTTATAGGGGATCGGGGGCGATGGAATGGACTTTGTTCCACGAGATACCACGTATGTATACGTGTTGGGGTGCGGATAAATCCACAGTTCGAAGCGGATAGATCCGCATGCTAACGCGTGCAGTTACGCGGTTGATTGCGGAATCCTCCGCAGTAAAATAGTAACTCGGATACAGTGTAGTTATCCGTTCTTTGGAGTGAAACGGGACAGTCTGTTACATACGCAGTACATTGGGGATATGTACGCATATAGTCGCGGATATAAGCAGATTTTGCTTCGGAAACCTCCGCTTCGTCGTGGGTCCTTTATATCTATATAAATGCAGCACTATTCATCCTGAGCATATGCTCTAACAGTCACTCACATGTACTACAGTGCTATATTCCCCCACCTTCTATAGTCATACTGACGAAGGTAAAGATCGATCATGGAAGCTCTTTGAGGTAGGGATGATGAAAATACACCGTCGGTTGTGTAACCTCGAACTCTCGCCCTGTCGGGGGTGGGTCGACCGGTCGATGTGGTGGACTCTTCGGGTGCTGGAAGAAGTGAGACAGCATGTTGGGCACTAACATGGGAGTGCGTACCACCGACGAATGGCTCTTCCTCCTTGGCAATAGGGGACACGTTGCGACAATGTGTCCCGTACGACAAAATTTTGCGGAATAGCTGCGCACTTACATGCGTAGCATTTACGCATCCCCACGTGTACATGTTACGCATGCACGTGCATAACCTTTGTAGGGGCCTCCCCTTTCGTATACATACGAATACACAACTGTCGTATTGTTATTGTATTCATTGTTCTTTCATGTAGCGTTTTATTTCCCAAAGTTTCGCCATGAAAGATGTTACAAAGTCTTTACTAAGTTTTTTAACGATCGGTGAAGCACTTTGATTATCATGCGATATAAGAAAAATGGTCTTCCTTTGTGAGTAGTACGTATTCTTCATGACACCTGCGGAGGTCGTCCATTTTCCAATTGTTAATGTACCAACAAGCACACTTCTGGGACGGAGAAGATGGAGAGCGGGCCTCTAACTCACGTCATTCTCTACGGTATGACAGTGATGATCTAAAGTTCACATAAAATAGTAACTCTGATATAGTGTTGAGTACGATGTATTTGCACAATAGTTATGTTCAGTTCACGTAATATAGTAGTTGACGTCATTCTCTACGGTGTCGGATTTTTCCTGCTTTGATCAAATGGGTTCATGCTTGCATAACTATTGAGGGTCGGGTGCATTGTTTGGGGTCACCTTTTAAGTAGCAACGCATCCTCGTGCGTATCAGTACGTGGCGACCGAAACTGCACGCTAGGGCCCGCTTGCATCAAAACCGGGCACCCTACCACTTTACATGATACGCATCGTCATGCGTAGCTGTACGGTCGACAGCCACTGCAGGCCCCGTCTCGGACCAGCGCATGCTTGCATGGGAACTGGCTATCAGTAGTTATGCATCGTAATGCGGATCTGTAGGGCCGACCGAAACTGCATGCCAGGACAGGGCCTGGTTGTATCGTGCGGTCGTCCTATGAAGCCTTTACGCATCGTCATGCATAACGGTAGTATATCCACACAAACGGCAGTATATCCGCAGCAAATTGCGCAATACAATGCGGACAAGTATATATACATCCTCATGCATTCTGTTAGTATTTGTCTTATAATCATTTGAATGTATTGCACTTCCACATTCTCGTTTGTAAAGTTCCACCAGGACTAAAGAGCACGGAAGCACTTTGGAGTTAGGAGGCGAGAAGACACCGCCAGTCTTGTAAATTCCACTTCTCGTCCCATCGTGGTAGGGTCAAACATGTATCCATTATGAAGTGGGTTGAACAAGTACTAGATTGGAGTTGCTTATTCGTTGATTGTTCAAGTAACGGGAGAAGACTGGTATGAAGTTCTTGTTCTTGGTCACTCACATGTACGTATCTACGACGAATTTGTTGGTTAGTGCGATAGAGTGTAAAGAGTTCTCAAACTAGACAGTTTGTCGGTTACTGAATTTCGTGTACACCCTGACATTGTTGTTCTACACTCATCATATCGAATGTAAATTACAATATCGAATAGAAATTATATATGATCAATTGGCTTTCACTATTTTTACAATGTAGATTTCATACAACGTAATAGTAATACAATGGACATGACGGATGGAGAACCAGCAGGTTTATACATAGAGTCAATCGTGACGGAAACCGTAATGTCGTTGCAAAACAAGAATAATTACTGCAGCTCCCGGACCAGCAGATTCATTTCCTGTCAGACGAGAGTTTTCTTGTATTTCAATCAAAGTGTTTTACCGATCCTTCTCCACCTTCGTGTATGAATTAACCAATTCGTACGAGTATGAAACAACAATCCTTGCGAACGAGCAACAAACGCCCATTTTGAAAGACGGGTACAATTTCCAAACCCGGCGTACTCTATTTATAGGGTGAAGTGACAGAGACAGCGGATACATATGCATAAACATGCATACGTACGAGGTGCGCTACGCAGCAGGATGCGGATATATACGCGTTCGCACGCGTGTTGCTCCATATCGACATGCGTACTACTCCCCCGGCGCAACACCTACTTTCAATGCGGATAGCTCCGCGTACGATTGCGAAATTTGACGTCATCTGTCACTTCATGGTAGGGTCACATACAGATATCAGTATAAATACATCACCATTCATCATTAGCATATGTTCATATAGGCATATTAATGCGCTACAACACTACATCAACGAAAGTAAAGATCATGGAAGCACTTTGAGGTAGGGACGATGAAAATACACCGTCAGTTGCGTAACCTCCAACTCTCGTCCCATTGTGGTTGGGTCGATCGGTCCATGTGGTCGATTCTTCGGGTGTTTGAAGAAGTAAGGCAACTCGTTGGTACTAACATTTAAGTGCGTAACGGTGACGAATGGCTCGTCCCCCCATTAGGATATGGGACATGTTGCGACAACATGTCCCATATCATATTATTAGTCACATACTCCGCCGATTGTTCATTTACCTGCAAGCAGCATATTGACGTTGTGCTAATTTACTTTCTGATAGTCTTGTGTATCAATTGGTATCTATATGTAGTTCGTTTGTTACGCTACTTGGTTTTGTCAACTGATTGTAAACACCAAAACACAGACATCGAATTCCGCATAACCTTCTGCCTCTCCTCGAATGTTTAGCGGTTCAGAAGACACACTATCGAGTGCCAATATTGAACCGGGACAGTGACCTTCTCCCATCGACATACGCAGCAACATGCGTAGATTTTCTGACGTGGGATAGTGCATTACGCATGTACATGCGTAACAACCTTGCCGAAACATACCTCAATAGTTCACAATCTCCCAACCCTGCCGACACATTCCTCAATAGTTCGAAATCTCCCAACGACAATGTCACAAGGCTCCAAGTAGCGACGGGTCTCAATAGTTCGAAATCATGTGAACGATAGACAGAACAATATTTCACAAACTAAATACTTCAAAATTAATTGATGTAAAGGTATCTCTTACAATTTGATTTTGTAAGCGGGATATCGCATAAAAATTGAAATAACATTGTCGTTTTCGATGCGTGGCATGAAAGTTCAATACGGGCTGGTGTATCCACCAGAGTAGCTCCCGAGTCCCGACTGACTCTTCTGCGGGCTTTGGGTAGATCTGAATTTGTATCTGTTGGAACGCATACGTCGTCATCTCTTCTGGGGCGGGGCGTACATCTAAATCAACTTCAAAAGATGCAACGTCTCGAATTCGAGAGACAGAAACGTCGTTGTACAAAACGGCCAGCATATTCTTTATCTTCTTGTGGATAGTTCGGAAGTAATTCGCAGGGTCGTCCTCACACTCCTTGCAGCCAAACATCAACTGCATTGATGATAAAGACATCCGAACATCACGCACGGTTAGTAGGTTGCACCGGAAAGAATGGTCATATTGGTTGTGTTTGCAGTTGCATGCGCAATTTTCAGGTGGACGACGGTGTTTGTCCACCATAAAGATGAAACGGGTTCCATCGGTGAACTCGCCGGGTTTATCAACTGTGAGCGAGCTTCCAAGACACATATCTCACTACCTTGTTGGTGATGTCTATGTGGGGACCATTGATGGCAATTTTATAGGTCGATTCCATGGTCCCCGCCATGAATTCCGCAATGCACTGCGTAGTTAATGGATCACCACCGGTATAATTGTTTCATTCCGCACCTCCATGTGTAACTTAGCGTTTGAACACGGTGCTCTGGACTTGGACAGTGCATGCATTGATCGTAGGATGTATTTTGTGGGTGCATGCATCGGGCGAGCTGTGGTGTATGCATCGATACGTGGCACGATAAACATTGTTCCGCATGCCGATGCGCAGTGTATCCATCGTCCACGAACCGAGTTTCATGCATTGTATTCAATACTAATGCAATCTGCAACCGGCTGTCGAACTATATTACCCCCTTAATTTGCCTATATAAAGACCTACATCCGAGAAGTGCAGTCCAAACCCACGCCATAGCCTCCCACCACTACCAGGGCATTTAAAGCCGAAACAAATTCACATCCGTAACGCCGTCATTTTCCGACAACGTCTTCTAACGAAGATGAAATTCCGCGAGAGTACTTGTTCACCCGTCACTACGAGAAGGAGGTGGTAGCAGGTGGCGCCTTCCACGCAACATGTCGTCATTGTGGCCACCGCGACAAAGTGACGAATAATCTACAGTACGGACATTTGAAGAGGCACGTCACCACCAAACATTCCGACAAGGTATAAGTCATAGGCGGTCATTATTTGTAGTTGCCTTTGTGTGTGGGAAACTTTGTTTATTTACATCTTTCCAGTTGTAAGAAAGTGGGGTTGTTAAACATCATATTTTGGTGTTTTGATTTTACCATGTCGTTATGTAGCCTGTTTTCTTAAAGCTCCACAACCTGTGTTGATGATTTTCGTTTTTCATTTCCACTGCACTCATCATCAGGCAACGGTAAATATGCGAAACAATGCATACATCTGTTATAGGCTCCGCACGGAAATGCGAAGCCTTTCGTGACTTCATGCGAAACAATTAGCGTCGGACATGGTGTCCTCTTTAGACATCTGCTATAGGTCCGCAACCGGTTGTGGAACATTCGAGCTGTTGTCTACAAACTTAATCAAACGTACCCTCATGTTTCTATTCTCTTGAAACAATAGAACAATCTGACTTTTATCGAAATGAAATACTTGGTCGATGACAGGTGAATAAAGACGCATATCACAAATACGTGTACATTACATTAAAACAATTACGGAACATTACGACTGAAACATAAAAACAGTTTACTGTCCATATAATTTTATCAACGCATCTGACAACGACGTGTACATTACATTGAAACAATTATATTACATTGCGACTGAAACAATTACATAACATTGAAATAATTACGTTACATTGAAACAATTACGTTACATTACTATAACTTTAACGTGTATACTGTTTCGTGGTATCCATCGGTAGCGCGTTTGCTGCTGGTTGTATATGTGCAGCCAAACTCGGCGTCCAAACCATTTGAGCTCTACGTTTGCATAACCTCGCAGCGTGAGCCAGAATACGACCAGTCTACTACAACATTCTGCGCAACGTGGTCTATTCAATTCCAAAGTGTTTCACCGATCTCTACACACTTCGAAATGTAAATTGACTTCAAACCATACATATAATGAAATACCGTTGCCAATGACCCATATGTGTGGATGTGAGGACCGAGAGCAAATGGACACGTATTTATAGGGATTATTGTCCTCCGCAGGAGTTACGCATGTGCACGCTTACATGTTTCGTAGGTACATGCGCAGACATCCGCGACAAAACGCGGTTATATCCGCATCCCAATGCGTAGCTTATGTCGTGCTTGCATAAGTGTAATTTATCCCTGTTGTTGTTGTACTTCATGCTCATTCAATTGCGATGTTTTTCGATGTGTGCCTGCATACCCTGTCCCAGTTCAGGCCGTTAGGAATTGTTTCTCTCGTACAGTTACGCAAAACGGTGCGAAGCCGACAATTAGAGAACGTAGAATTGGGAATACTGTTTAGTTTACTCATTTAGTAGAGATTCTGGGTTAGTTTGGTAAATTGATTGGAAAGCTGAAGCCCGATTGAAATGACCAAAGTCCGAACAGTTGTGTCGTATATACTTTTATCAAATCAAACTACATCGATAGAAAACAAAACTTCATAAACAAGATATGCTTAATCTTCAATTTTAAGCCAAGATTCAATCAAAGAAAAGGCCTTGTTACATTTGTGGAGGGGATTGGGGTAATATTTTAGAGAAGAGCTTCGAGCGACGGCGACCGCGAGCGTCAGATATTAAGCGATGCTCGAGGTGACACATATGGAGGCTCGAGGTGCCAGATCTTAAGAGAGAGGACTCGAGACGAGACGAAGGAGAGGAGACACCCGTCTTGCCGCTTACATGTCCTGGCTGGAGGGACGAAGTTTGTCCAGGCCGCTTACATGTCGTGTCCGGAGGGACGAAGCTAGTCTAATAGCCAGCACACACCCCACCTGTCGGCTCCCCTCCGCAACATGTCCACTCCCCCTCCGCAACCTGTCAACTCCGCTCCGCGTATTTAAAATCAAAGTACTTCCCTGATCTTCAAAGTGTTTATTTCATATGGAAGATATAAGGTTTGTAAAGCATCACTGTATGGAAATTAGACAATTCCACTATATGCTTATGAGGTTCAGCAGCCCCATTTCGAACGAGTATCAAAACAATCATTACCAGAAATGGGTGCAACATCCGGAGCACGACCGACTCTATTTATAGGGTGAAATGACGCCTACCAACAAACGAGCTACGGTATGCCCCAGGGTGTAAATGCCTCCGCACCTAGTTGCGGATGGCTCTGCACCTTGTTGCGGTTGGCTCCGTCCGTCCTTGCGGATACCACAACAACCTATGTTAGCGTGATGGATTGGCCCTTCCACCCATCAACAAGGACGTCGTCAGTATTTGTTGTTGCAGTGCATGCCAGATATTGGGTAGTTCCCCTTGATGATGGTTCCCCAACATATCGTGTAAATGAACGCATAGAAAAGCGTAGATAACTACACTTTCATGCGGACCACACCGAAGTGATATGCGGAGTTGTAGGTATCGCAGGTCTCCCCTGCATATTTAAGGCTAACGGACGAAGTTAGTTTCGGAATTGTAGGTGACATAAAATTCAAGTCTATGTTGTTACTCAGTCATTCGTCACTTGATTTTATTGCCCATTTACAACTGTTGTAAGGATCATGGAAGCACTTTGTCGCGAACTTGTTCCGGCTTACAACATCCATGGCGACAACCCCAATCAGAATGTATTTCCCTTTGTAGGTCGCCAGACGAAACAATTGTTTGTCGTTGATATTGTTACGAAGGCTTATTTTGACAGCCAATTATTGTAATGATTTCACTCGTTAATGAGATTGTGTTATATTGTGACATTAGGCAATAGGTTGCTGTTATGAGCTGAATCTGCCATGTTTTACTGTAACTTTTATATCGTTTTCTGCATACATTTGATGCATTTGGGCTAAGATATTACAGAATCTATGTAGTTTATGTTTATTTGCCAAATTATGGAATCTACACCAGTTTCTGTTTAATTTCGCAGAATTCGAGGCAAATTACAGCAGTTCTGAGAAAGGTCGGAAAAGCTCGGAAATTAATTACAGAAGTCCAAGGCCAAGAAGCAGCGGAACCAGTCAAACCAAGCTAGGAGCCCAGGTTACTCGATCTAGAGTAAACCTACTAGATCTCGACGAAGGTGTCCGAGCTCAGGTCATGTCGACTAAGCACTGATCGAGAAACTGAGTCAGAGACAACCCGACTCTTGGAACTCTACTCGATCTCGAGTTCCCTTGTCGAGATCGACAAACACCTCAACGCCAAGTCCGGAGTCGACGAGTTGTGACAAGTCGAGAAGCCGAGGACGGAGACGTCGAGCCAACCTTACTCGATCTCGAGGAGGCTTGTCGAGATCGAGGACCACCATGGCGCCAATCCGAGTCCATGACGAGCACTAGTTTCTCGACATCACCAGCCACACATGGTCGACGGCAAACCCTAATCGATCTCGAGGAGGCTTAGTCAAGATCGACGAGTCGCGTCCCGAAGCCGCGTTACGCGGTTTGACTATCCTACTCGGTTTGGGAATCCTTGGGGCCGAAGGAAGCCGAGTCTATCCGAGATCTATCAAGTTCTATCTATGGAAGACAAGATCTATCAACATGAAGGGACTTACCTATTTAGATATTATTTCCCCTTTTTAGATTTAATTCCTAAATTACATTTATTTATCTTTTTAGATTTATAGCCTTCTACTCCTTGATTAGCAAGGAGTAGAAGGCTATAAATAAAGCCCTAGGGGCTGGTTTTTCATCATTCAATTTCAGTCAGAGACAGTTAGTTACACATAGAGAGAAGAGATTGTAAGTTTGAGTTTATTTAATGCAAGTTAGTTCTTTTTCATCAAAAATGTCTTCTATTGCAATGAAGAGCGAGTAGTCCACCCACTTCTGGGGCTGGGGTGATCCCGACGGTGGCCATGTGAGGTGATGCGGTAAAGGTCAGATCTTTTTATGCAATTCGTCTTCTATCCCTATGAGCATGATTCTTTTGCGAGAGTTGAAGGTGATCCTTGTTTGTGTTATTGAAGCGAAAGTGATCTTAATGCAACTTGGGTTAATTATGTGAAAAGGGTTAGTAACAATTAGGGTTTATGCGAAAGCCTCTATATGCCTATTTGTTAGTAACGAAAGTTATTTTGATGGAAAGCGTGATCTTTTATGCCTTTATGTGTTACTTTGCGTGGTTATCGTTGTGGCATTGATACCCTGGCTTTGGAAGTTTTTCATATATTGAGTTTATTTCTGTCAAAATCTGAAATCTGTGTTCGAATATGGAATTTATACTTTATGTGTGTTAGTCGATCTAGAGGAGGGGCTCATCGATCTCGAGTGGCATCTTGTCGAGATCGAGTAGGATCTTGTCTGGATCGAGTTACTGTCGTCGGATTTTGAGTTTCTGTTTCTACTGTTGTTAGTCGATCTCGAGTTAGGGCTTGTCGAGATCTAGTTAGTTGTTGCCTTTGTTTTATTTCTTGTTTATTATTTCTGTCTTTCTTTCTTTGTTCCTTTGTTTCTGTCTTTTGTTTGCTTTTCTGTGAGATTTACAGCTGCCTAGGATACGCTGACACGCTTCCTCGTGGATTCGATCCTGACTTCCCACTACTGCATTGGAAGGAGTCTTGTAATTATTTGTGTGTGCCTAAATCTGGTTTGATTTATTTTTTTATATTTCATACTCGATTTCCTCCTCTCAACAGTTACAATACAACGTCATACATAATGTTTTATCGCTACGCAATTTAATACGGAATTGTTACGCATCCAGACGTGTAGAAGTTTATCTCAATTTCATGAGGAAATGTTACGCATCTAGACACTTGTGGCGGAGTTTATCTGAATAGATACGCAACATCATGCGTAGGCCAACAAACTGCGAATATTTGCAACGCCCGACACATATCTGACTGGCCTGACCCGGGCCAGTGCACGATTGTGTCGGAGTTTATCTCACTAGATACGCAACTGCATGCGTACCTAACCAACCTCAACCCCCGACACAAATCTGACGGGCCTCACCCGTGCTAGTGCACGAGTGTGTCGTGCTTGCATAGGTGTAACTTCTCCCTGTTGTTGTTGTTGTACTTCATGCTCGTTCAATTGCGATATTTTTCGATGCGTGCTTGCATACCTTGTCCCAGTTCAGGCCGTTGGGAATTGTTTCTCCCGTACAGTTACGCAAAACGGTGCGAAGCCGACAATTAGAGAACGTAGAGTTGGGAATAGTGTTTAGTTTACTCATTTAGTAGAGATTCAGGGTTAGTTTGGTAAATTGATTGGAAAGCTGAAGCCCGACTGAAATGACCAAAGTCCGAACAGTTGTGTCATATATACTTTTATCAAATCAAACTACATCGATAGAAAACAAAACTTAATAAACAAGATATGCTTAATCTTCAATTTTAAGCCAAGATTCAATCAAAGAAAAGGCCTTGTTACATTTGTGGAGGGGATTGGGGAAATATTTTAGAGAAGAGCTTCCAGCGACGGCGACCGCGAGTGTCAGATATTAAGCAAGGCTCGAGGTGACACATATGGAGGCTCGATGTGACAGATCTTAAGAGAGAGGACTCGAGACGAGACGGAGGAGAGGAGACACCCGCCTTGCCGCTTACATGTCGTGGCCGGAAGGACGGAGCTCGTCCGGGCCGCTTACATGTCGTGGCCAGAGGAACGAAGCTAGTCTAACAGCCAGCACACAACCCACCTGTCGGCTACCTTCCGCAACCTGTCCACTCCCCCTCTGCAACCTGTCCACTCCGCTCCGCGTATTTAAAATCAAAGTACTTCCCTAATCTTTAAAGTCTTTATTTCATATGGGAGACATAAGGTATGTAAAGCATCGCTGTATGAAAATTAGACAATTCCACTATATGCTTATGAAGTTCAGCAACCCTATTTTGATCGAGTATCAAAACAATCATTGCCAGAAATGGGTGCAACATCCGGAGAACGACCGACTCTATTTATAGGGTGAAATGACGCCTACCAACGAGCGAGCTACGGTATGCCCTAGGGTACCGATGCCTCTGCACCTAGTTGCGGATGGCTCCGCACCTTGTTGCGGATGGCTCCGCACCTTGTTGCGGTTGGCTCAGATCGTCCTTGCGGATACCACATCAACCTATGTTAGCGTGATGGATTGGCCCTTCCACCCATCAACAAGGACGTCGTCAGAATTTGTTGTTGCAGTGCATGACGGATACTGGGTAGTTCCCCTTGATGATGGTTCTGCAACATATCATGTAAATGAACGCATAGAAATGCGTTGATAACCGCACTGTCATCCGGACCACACTGAAGTGACATGCGGAGTTGTAGGTGCCGCATGTCGCCTCTGCATATTTAAGAGTAACGGACGAAGTTAGTTTCAGAATTGTAGGTGACATAAAATTCAAGTCTATGTTGTTACTCAGTCATTCGTCACTTGATTTTATTGCTCATTTACAACTGTTGTAAGGATCATGGAAGCACTTTGCCGCGAACTCGTTCCGGCTTACAACATCCATGGCGACAACCCCAATCAGAATGTATTTCCGTTTGTAGGTCGCCAGACGAAACAATTGTTTGTCGTTGATATTGTTATAGAGGCTTATTTTGATAGCCAATTATTGTAATGATTTCACTCGTTAATGAGATTGTGTTATATTGTGACATTAGGCAATAGGTTACAATACAACGTCATACATCAGGTTATTTTCAAGGTTCAACAGGGAGCGCAATCCCCCAAATATAAGTTCTGAAACGGTCATGGAAGCACTTTAAAGATATTTGTTTATTCCGGCCCAACACTCTCTCGAGCATGCGCCGTTTGCCTCCGCAATGATCCGCAATATCATAAGCGGAAGTGGAGGGCAGGCTCGTGGATCTCCATATCCACGGCGAGAGGAAAGTCGCAGGCACTGCATCAATCCCAACATGATGGACTCGATCATGGACTGGTAGGGCAGACTCATGGAACAATGCAGCCACATCGAGAGGAAAGATGTGTGCTCTGCGTCAATCCCGTCATGGCCGGCTCGCGAGTGATTATGGTCTTGCGAACCCAGGACCTAGGCTTACTAACCAAATGAGAATAGGGGTTCGAACCCACTGATCGAACCCCCGACCTAACTTTACTAAGCAAAACAGACATCTACACATATGAAGTGTCCATTCTGTAATTTTTTATTTAATTGTTTCTATTATCACATATAGCACTGGTCTACACATATGAAGTGTCCATTCTGTAATTTTTTTCGGTAATTGTTTCTATCATCACTGCATCACATGGATCACTGGAAGTGGTCATTCTGTAATTATTTTGTAATCAACTAACTGCACACAGGAAACATGTTGCAAGCACACAAACATTGAAATCAACTACACCAATTTCACCCCTTAAGGAGATTTTGAGATTACAACCCTTATGGAGATCTGGTCATTACAGGTCACTAGACACTCGCCTTCTCAGCTCTGCACCATTTTCACGCCTCGCGCTATCACCGAAAAAGATACGGCATTGGCCCAGGTGGTATTTCCCACGTTATTTGATTCAGGAAACGCCCACTGTACCTTACAGATACCCCCACCTGTCTACTCTTAGCCGCAACCTTTCCGCTCAACCCCGCAACGCTGAAATCAAAGTACTTCCATGATCTTTAAAGTGTTTGTCTGAAATTAGAGATATAAAGTTTGTAAAGCATCGTTGTATGGTGATCACACCATTCCACTATTTGCTTCTGAGGTAGAGCATCTCGTTTCGACGCTGTCTGCTTTTTATAGACGTCTGCGTTCAACATGTACATGGGGATATTAATTGCGTAGTTTAATGTGGAGAGTTTCGCAGTTTACTGCGTATAAGCTTCGCATGGTAGTGCGGAAAGTACCGCGTTTCACCGCGTAATATTACTCGGTTAACAGCGTAACTCGCATGTTCTTGTCTGCAGAAACTGTTTAGATAATGGAAGCACTTTGCACAACAAGATTATTTGCTTTACTACATTGTTTATTTACAAAACAACGTTTTTAATCGTTTCGTATTACATTGTAGTCGTTCAAAAATCCGAAAAAGCATCATTCATTTTGTGGTATGTTTTTTTTCAATTGTCATTGTCACATGCAAATACATTTTCGATAATAACCCCGACTTTCCGAATACAATCCAATGGCGACACGCATTATGAAGAAGTTACTTCGATACGCTCGATCTAATATAAGTATCAATCATAACAACGCATTCACATCCATTGAAAGCATGACCACGATTTCAATTCCATTCAAAATCAACAACACGTACGTACAGAAGTTCAAACCCGCCATGCAAACAGAAATCCAACCACAGTTCTGCACAACCACAATTCTACAACAGATCAACACAAAAGTCACCACAGAACAAAAGAAATGTACGCGTACACATACGTCACTACGTCTGCACAAACGACGGATTAGCGGTGTAGTACCACCCTACAATGCGAATAATCTCCGCCCTCCATATATCCTCCGGCTCCGACAGAAGATGGGTCAACTCAGCCTCCACCGCGTCATATCGAGCCGCCACATCAGAGGCACGGGGTGGAAGGATGACAGTCGCAGAAGGGCCCTCCGCCGAAATGGGTTGCGCCTCCTCCGGAACGGGCACCGGCTCATCCGGAACAATCGGCACCGGTTCTGGAGGGATGCCGGACGAAGAGAGGATACAGACATGTGACCTCCGGCGAAACCACTCCAAGTACCCTTCCATCGACGCCCGTGGACACTCTACATGAGTCATCGTCGTGGCCTCGAGGTCAACCAAGTGCGCATGGCGGTCAGCCCAGTGGTTCGCCTCCCCCGGCATCACAAGCTCGTACGGGCGGTGTGGTCGCGCATCCCGTACTACTCGCACAGGAATGAAGGGGTCCGTCGGGATGCCTTGTATGCGGTCGAATTATCGTACCACCCTATCAGGCATGTACGGCTCTACCCCCTCCGCCCATGTTATCGTCCCGCGGTAGGCCGACACTCTGTGGACCCCCTGAAGATCAAGGTCGCCCCCGTACGGCATCCAACATATCTGCGATCATAATATATAGATACAAGTTACACAATAACATTGTTACGACTCTGATAGTCAACGATTATATATAATTCACACTCCAAGTCCAACGTCCACATACCGATCGGGGTCCACACTGGTCAATGTCCCGGCGTAGGGCTGTCATCCGCCCTTGGTCCCGCCTCGGGGTCGCAGTCGTGACGAACCGGGCCGCGTACCTCGCATCAATCCTCATCTCAAACGTCGGCGCAAGTGTGCCATGCTGAACAGGGAAATAGTTGTGTATCCAAGCCTTCATGAAAACTCATTTTAATAAAAGTCAGTCACTATCTAACATTTTTAATTTCATTGTAAATACACTTACCCGTTACGATGATCATGTCCATTACCTGCATCAGGAGAGGGCAACCGTCCATCCCTTTCGCCCTCCTTCGCGTTCCCTTCCCCATGGCTCTGTACTGGTACGCCAACGCCGCAGCCCCCCATTAATATCCCCCCGTCGATGTAGGGTCTCTGCTCATGTAGATCAATGCCACATGTATCCTATCCTTGGACTTGTCGATCATCAACGTCGACGAAAGAAGGTACGCCAACCACAACGTCGTGACCCTCTGGCGGCCGACCCCATCCTCCGGGAGGCCTGCGTCAATGTACGCTGCTATCTTCTCCTTCAGCTGTGACTATGGGATCCCACCCGTCGTCCTCCGCTTGTTCACCCAATGCAGCGGCCACCCAAAGCTCTCCGCCACCAACTGAGCAACCCCCAACACGTCTACGTGCGTCATCACCCGCGCACCCTCTATAGCCAGCCCAAACAACAACTGCACATCGTGCAGAGTAATCGTCATCTCACCCCACTCGAAGTGAAACGAGTTCGTCTCCAGCTGCCACCGCTCCATGAAAATCTGACACGGCCCATGGTCGACATGGCTCCAACTCAGATCCAATAACCCCACCAGCCCGCTCTACGCGACTAAGGAAACCCAGGTCTCCTTTCCGCGCTCCAAGGCCTGCCGCAACCAACTAATCGTCTTACCCCGCCTATGCACGTCCAACAGTATCGGTGGGTCGTCCAGAGCCGCCCAATTCCATCGCGACATGAGCGCCAAAGCTCAACAACAACGACTTATCTTCCGACCCTCCGCCAAACACCTCATCCGAGTCATCCTCCTCAGACGAACTGGCTCCACCCTGCTCACCACCCTGGTCACCGCCATCGGTGTCATGCTGATCCTGCGGGCCATCCGGCTCCTAGTGAGCATCCTGCTCATGAGAAGCACCCTGATCGTGGGGAGCATGGTACTCCTCCAGAACCGCACCCTCCCTCGCAACAGACGCAGACGTCATCGCTTCTGATGCGGATCCGCACACAAAACCCACTTCAGGGGACCTCTCCGCACGGTCGTCCCCACCTCGCGGTAGGCCCCCATAATCCACCCAACCTCTTCCGCGCGCTCTCATCGACGACGGCGCCCATGAAGGAGGCTCCATCGGCAACATCATCTCTAGGTTTGCCCCCCGCGCTACAGGACTCCTCATACAAGCCTGTAACTCTCCCGCCAACTCTCCCACTCGTGCAGGGTTGGGCTGGTTGCCATCCGCATGCGACTCCAGATCCACCATCTCCGTCTCCACCACTGCAACAAATTTCGTCACTGCAACAACTCTCTTCACCTTCTTCTCAAACTTCCCACGCGCTGAGACTGAAACAATCCGTCCACTAGTCCGATCTCCTTCTCCGGCACCCTGAAGCCCACGCTTACAACTTTACAGCAACTTCGCTACGAACTTGTGCCTCTCCTGTCATTTTAATCATTCTCATTGTTTATAATTATTTTTTATTATTCAAAGTGTTATACTTATAATGTATATTTCACTCTGTTTACTATAACGTTTTCCACATTTGTAATTTATGTATTTGTACTCTCCATTTTGTCATCAAATTCTCTGTTTTCTGTTACGCATATGTAATTACAGCTCAACTTTATATACTTATAATGTATCTGTCTCTAATTTCTAACGATTTTTTTAATTCTCTATTTTCCGACCATTATATTTCCGATATTCTGCTCTTTCTTCCTCTATTTGGTACCTTAAGGTCACACATACTAACAGATTTTTTTCTCACATTACGCTTTACTTAACACTCAAACTTAGGCATAATTGAAGAGTAATGAAAACTAAAAAGAATCATCAACGTAACCCTATCCGCCGCCGTCTTCGCTGCCTCCTCCGCTGAATCCCTCGCCGCCTCCGAGGGGGCCAGCCTCGCTGTCTCCTCCACCCTTACTGTAACCCTATCCGCCTCCGTCACAGCCTCCGTGTCCGCCGTGGCCCTTTCCTCATCCACTGCCCTCTCCCGAGCCCTTTCTTCCTCCACCGCCCTTTCCTCCTCCGCTGCCCTGCTCAGAGCCGCATCTTCCTCCTCCTTCCGCTGCATCACCGCACACGCCGTCTCAATCGACACCTCCCGGACCCCCGGCCGAATCCCTTCTCCGCCCACTCAACCCGACCCCTATCATCACCGACCAAATCCCCGCCACATAATTGCGTTAACAGCGCCGGCCTCTCGCCGTTCTCTCCCCGTCTCTCCAGTCCAACGAATCAAAGAGTTCCTCCACCATCGGCTCGTTACCGGCTACCAGCACCACAGGCATATCGGCCGGCCCTCCACCGCCACCCTCGCCTCCTATATCCCTCTTTCCGCCGCACCCTTCATCAGCCATTCTCTTCTCCGCCTGTCTGAATTAAAAACCGTCGTCGCTCTCGGAATCGGAGTTCGAAAGTCGTACCACCGATTGCGGTTACGAATCGTACTTCATACACCCTGTTCTTCACACCCCGATACGCAACTCGTTTTGAATTTCAAATACACCATATTACGCAACTCAATGCGGAGTCCTTTCGTATTCTGTTATGCCGCGTTTGGTTTCATTCCCAGATATTCCGCATTCATCCGCATATCCTGTTTCGCATTCTGTCGCGGAATGTTTGGCAGGTCGATGTTAGGGGGTGTTTGGTCTGACGCAAGGCGAGCTCCGCATCGTGTTGCGTAGCTAGGTGTGCAGCTTGATGCGAAGATTAGCGGTGTATCTAGTAAAAATTAGCGGTGTATTTAGCTTTTCCGCTTTTTTCAATAGAGTTAAAAGCTACATTAATTCTTTATTAATTTATTGGCTATTTCTCGTTGCCTTGCTCTAAATTTAGATAAAGTATTGAAAATTGACCTAACAACTATAATGGATTAATGATGAAAGTAGCTAGGGAAATTCTTACTAGTGGCAGGTAAATATTCGCTGGTGTCATGTACAAACGCTGAGGCGGGAATGTTGAAATAGATGGGTGGCATGTACAAAAGGTGATGACAATCTTCTCATTTCCCTTATTCCTTTTTTCGGGGGCCACATTAATTCCTTTTTTTTGTACATTTCCCTCTCTCTATCTTAATTAATTTCCGCTCTCATGCTCTCTCCCCCCTCATTAATTCTCTTGTTGACTTTTCCACTCTTTTTCTCTCTCCTCATCTCATCATTCTCTCTCCCCTCATTAATTATCATGTGTACTTCATCAACCATTTTTTAATCATCTTTCTAACTTACTTTTCTTTTTCTTTTTTCATTACTCTCTCGGCTCTCTTTCTACTTTTTACTTTTCAGAAAATGACCCCCCCCCCAACTCTTTCTCTCATCTGTTTTGTTCTCATTCTCTCTCCTTTTTTTTCTTTTTTTTGTAGACAGTACACTGTAAAGCAACCTATTACTTGCTCAACTGGTTCACCGGATCACAAACAAAATTTGGATCAGGCTAACCCTGCAAAGGTTGAGGCTAAAGTGGGTTATTTTAGCAAATTCCCCTAAATTCAAACTATCTCCACTCTCATACATCAAAGAGGGCGGAGATATCAAAAGTTGGGGAGGGCACCGGCGAAAAACAGAGTACCCGTTGAAAATAGCGCAGACGAACCCGGGCTCCCCGGGAAATAGCTTCCATACCCCCACGGGCTCATCAAACTGTCCTAAATCCCGAAGAGATTTTGCGCCTCCACCGCCGCCGAAAACTGTTACTAGTTGATGTTTTAAAATAAAATTGGAATGGTGAAATAATTTATTGTTATTAAATTATAGTTGTGCCTTGTGTATTTTAGTATGTATCGCTTGATAAATTATTTAAAAGGAGTTTTCAAGTTTTCGGAAATGTCCTTTAAGGATTTGTGTTTGGAAAACCAAAATGCCGGAATTAATTCTATAATATGATTTTGAGATATTGGTTTTAAGGTTTAAGTGTTTAATGTTGAGAACTTTGTCTTGGCTTGATGATGTTGGTTTTGGGAAGGAAATTGGAAGAATGATTTTGGTTGATGTTGATCATATCAGAAGGGTTTTGGAAAACGGTTTTACTATCGGTTGGTTTTGAGCATGTTGAGAACTTGGGTTTCGTGTGTATGAATGATGGTTCGGTAGCTTATGGAGATGGCTTGATGATAGGTGTGTATTGCTTTGGACTTGCATTTGGGCCCTTGCTTGTGTTATCTTGCTGTTCTGCATCTTCAGGTAAGTATCCTACGGGACTTACTCAGTAACCTGGGCCTTCTGCCTGATGTGTCATGTGATGTGTAGTTGTTGCATATTAAAGCATGCCATGTAGTATCATGCTAGGATTGCATTGAGTTGAGCATGTGGTTACTATGTGTGTTTGAATACAGAACAATCGTTAGCTGTGATAGTCATAGAGTCTTTGCTAGGGTCATTGGGTAGTCCAGCCTCATCGGGTGCCCTGAGTCAATTGACACTTCGCATGATCACACACTACTATATATATCATTATTTTGCACTTGTATGGTACATGAATGTTAGGATGAGATAGTTAAAGTACCTTGATTGTATCCATATTCGATATGTGCTAGTAGCACGTACCTTATAGGACTTGTGATTCCAATATGACTTGTTGAGTAGTAGGTTGTTGTACTTGCTCCATCACGCGAACATGCTTGTCCATATATGTGATGGTTGTTGTACCATTTCATGTACTCCTATGACGGTTCGTTCCTAGCATGCTCATAATCTATTGTTATTGATGTTCTCCCGACTGCTACGTGAAGATGCTAGGCCTTATCGTGTATCGTTAGCATCATGTAGGACTTATTCTTCCTAGATATACCTCGTCGTCTAAATTCATGCTATATTTGACCTCACTTGTTGGTGTGTATATCCTGCTCATGCATTGTCCATATATGTGATACTTGCTCTGTTTGCTAAATCCTGCATATCTTGCCTAAGGCTACTAGGTGTCATGGCTTTCATGGAATAATAGACTGCTAGCTTGCTCCGTATGCATCAGTGTAGGACTCAATTATGTCTTTTGGAATGTACATGTATGTCGTTTTTTTTTTAGATAGGTACATGTTAGTGTGGATTGATATGGTTGATTTGCTTGTGATGAACTCTTGCTACTTGTCACAAATTGTAACCTCACCGACTTTCATAAGGGCATCGTTGCTATCCTCGGGTCAGAGTCTTGTTTCCAGTCTTTGGCTGTATTTGTTTCCAAAGTGAACATTGGGTTGCCCATCCCTGTCACTCCCCTATCTCTACTAACTTAGACTCTTCTGCGATACTTGGACGAGCGATCGCATAGGAAAAAGAACGAAACGTGGGATAACGATAGAGTGGCGCAGCAGAAGCGTGGGCTCATAACCCACAAGCCTCAGGATCGATGATGTCAACCGAATGAGCATATTTCGAGGGTTGCGATCATTGGGTACGATATGACTTGCAAGCGAGAGTGTCCTCCGTTCTAATTGCTAATCCCTCTAAATTTGTTGATTATGATATTGCACTGACTTGACGATGCAACTAACGTGCTGATGTGATGATTTGGTAATGAATCTTGCCTGATTATCCATTGCCTATGATGATATGATTTGATGCCTTACAGTTCTCATGTATCATGATGTCTTGATGTGTTGCTACTCTAAGTTGCTAAGCATGGTCTAAATTCTTTGCCTATGAAATGTGAACTACAAATGCTGAGAAACCTGGACTATTTATTAGATAAGGTTATGATGGAACTTGCTAGCTTGAATTGACTATGTTCACATATGATGATTTACAATAATTACTGAGCATGACGGTAAATTGAAACTTATTGATACAGTTGCAATGCTTAATGTTGAACTAAGGATGCTATTGTTATAAATGCTAGTTTATATGATGTAGTCCTTATGTGTAATAATGTCCATGATTGCTTCTTCTTTGAACATGTGGGTGAGGCTCTTTTGTGGAGTGGTTGGTAAATGGTGAAAGGATTTGAGTCGTTAGGATGATCGATGGTATTATGAGGTAAGTCACAAAAGAGGGATGTTGGCTTAGGTAAGACCGAGTGAGTTGGGGATTTAGAAGAGGCAATGCTTGGTGGTTCCGATGAACTTTTAGGTAAATATTGAGTAGGGTATGGTTATTCATAGGTCGACTAGGTGGTGATCGAGGAATTTTCTAGAGGGGATGTGGTTGGCAGGGTATGATGCTTGTGATGTCTTGAGTAGTATGGGAAGTGTGGGGAATAGCTTTTAAGAGTATTGAGAACTTAGTATGAGAAGGTACTTGTGTGTGAAGTTAGAGATATGAGTTGGATTCTTAGAGGTGGATGTTGTGTGGTAGTGCTTGGTGGAATGAGGGGCGAGATTAGAGTGTTGAAATGAATTGGGATTTCTTAAGGGAATTTTGTCTGAGTTGATGTTGGTGAGTCTAGAAGAAGGTTGGTCTTGGCTCTGGAATTGGAATCGGGCGAGTGGGGATTGTATTTTATCTTGACTGGTGATGATTATCGGGATTATGTAATTTATTAAAATGTACTGGCATGATGTTAGACAGCAACAATGATGAACCTGATATGGAATGGTATTACATGTTGACATGCAATATTGAAATCTAATTGGAAGTGACAAGTGTTATCATGCTATATTGGTGCTTTGCTATCCTGTTATGTTGCTTTAGAAGCATGTTTTAGGGTGTGTTGTGATATAATATATGAATTATGAGATAATGACGTGTTATTGTCTGAAAATATGATATTACATTATGAGGTAATAAAACATGATGTTATGTTATATGATTGTTAAGCATGATTATGGATATGTTAAATGATGAATATGACTTTGATGATGAATATGATTTGTATATATGAGATAATGATACCAGATTTCTAAATGATCATCATATGACATTGTGATGAGTTAAGATGATGTTTGGTGAATATGCTGACATTCGATGTCTGATACACTGCTTGACCTCCCCTTTTGCGGAATCTTAATAGCATGACTTTTTGTGTTGATGTGTTGACAATGAGTTTTGATTCGTTGACTCTATGATGAGGAGGTACCTTTTATGACTTCGGTGTGATATCGAGATGTGTGTTATGATTTTGGCATAAATGCATATTATGACCTTTAGTATGATGTGGAGATGTTGATGTGACCTTGTGGCACTGTGTTGACATATGGTTGAGACTTGTCGTATGATGTACTCGTTGAGGATCGATTGGTTATGTGGTTATGCATTGCTTATGGCTTGTGAATCTTGCTTGAATTGAGACTGATTGATTTGATTCTAGAATGAAAAGTCTGTAAGGCGATGAATAATACTCTAGAAGGGGGGGGTGAATAGAGTATGGACGATTTTCGCAACAATAGAAATTTAGTGCAACTTGTCAAGACCTTGATATAGGCTATCAGGACTTGACAAAGTAAAATCGAATATGACAATGTAAATGCGGAATATAAAAGATGAACACACGAATTGTTAACGAGGTTCATCACCAACTGGCCTACGTCCCCGCCTAGGATTATCCAATCCGTAGGATTCAAACACTTCTTCTTTCACTTCTCTTGAGCCTAGAACTTCCTAGAGAAACTTCCCTTTCTCTATACAAAGCCTCACCGCTTCTATTCTAGCTCTCAACCTTACAAGTGAAATAAAAGCTCACACCACACACCAAGTGTGCTTTGATCGAGTATGAAAACTCTAAGTGTAAAATGAATGACTTGTACAATAAGTGCTAGTGTTTCTCTCAACTCTTAAACAATGATCACCAACTAGGATTTAGGAGAATGTAAGAGAAACTTGACGAATGCTTTAGGATGCTATGAGTGCTTGCTTGGTTAGTTTCATCCTTCTTAGCCTTCGTCTTTTTATAGTTGGAACACTTGTAGAGCTTCTTGGAGGGAGACCGTTTGAATTTCAAATCCTTTCCAAGGTATTTGAATTCTTTCCGAAAATGATCCTTTGTGTGCCTTCCAAGAATGTTCTTCCAACTTTCTTCATGATCAAGTATGATCAACTATAGATCGGTTCTTTCCTTGTATGAAAAGTGAAATCATGAAAGAACATGCATAATGTATCTAGTACATAAAATAGGTTAGATGCGAAACTCATATATAAATCGATAAAGCCCAAATCACATCTCATAGCCCAATATAAAGCCCATTATAATTTAGGCCCAAAAAGGTTGGCCTCAGATTCTTTTCTGCAAGAGAACAAGTCAAAATAGACAAATGCATAAGCGATCAAACATTTTAGTCTGGGTTTCAAGACCTTGAAACCCAGCCTTTTGTCTTTCATCATCCTTTAGATCACCTGCACGTTAGGTCTCAAGATCTTACAATCAAGGTAGAGTCTTCAATCTCCCCCTTGATGGAAGACAAAACCTGTTTCAATATTCATAACATATTTCTAGCAATCATTATAAGGAAATGAGCATTTATAAGGAAATGAGCCTACTATATAATATGAGCAGAAAATGTTTGGATCGTTATAAACAAAACATCAAGCACTTAACCAAATAGTGCCAAAACGAAGGGCAACCAAAACATTCTCCCCCTTTTTGTCTTCCAACAAAAGGGCAGAGAGGTGAAAATGTCTGAACCACCAACCAAAAAACAACCAAAGGACCATGAGTTTTAAAAGACGAGCAGCAAAAGACGAGTTTTTAGAAAGTAGAGAAAAGAGGGTGGGAGATCAAGACCTTGAGTCAGAATCCCCATCTGCAGCCTTCTTCTACTTGCTCCTTAGAGCCTTCTTGTCTTTCTTAGCAGAGGATGGCCCAGCAGCAGAGGATGTACCAGGGGCGCCGGGAGCATTAGGATCTTTGGGAGGGGCAATGCCAGCGCCTTCCTCAACCCATTCGTCAAAGGTGGGGTACTGCTTGTTGGGTGGAAGGTATTTCCTTCTGACCTCATCCCTGCACCTCTTCCTCCACCTTGCAAGGGCGTCTCTGGTGACCTTGTCTCGTTCCATTTCTGCAAGCTGTCTCTGATGCTCCACATCCCTGTATTTCTTGACCACACCATATTGCTCGACTGTGAGAATGGTGGGTTCATGATGAGTGGGGAGCAGAATAGGACGTTTCTTCACTTGATTTTCACAGTTAAGGATGACATTCCCTGTCTTCTCACGCACATGATCGAAGGTTTCTTGCTCCATTAACATGATAGAGCTTTTATCAGTGTAGGTGAGAGCATTGAGAAGCATCATCTGATCAAGCTTGCAGTTGACCATAGAGAGTAGCTCGTGAGTCTGGTCCTGGCGAATCACCACATCCGACCACATCCTGCTCAAATCAAACCTAAGGTCTTGAATTTCAGTCTCCACAGCAGCCAATCTATCCTCATTCATATTAGGTTCAGCAACCTGTTTTCCCTTTGAATCTTTCCTCAGAAACAATTGCCCCCTCAGGTTTTTGGCAATCCCCAATCTATCTAGACAACCCTCATCAACAATCCCACTGTAGGTTTGCTTTTCTTCTCCTGATGTGTCAATGTCAAAGGCTTCAAAGATTTTGGGCAAGAGGTTTGCATAGGGTAAAGGCATAGGCCGAGAAGAGGTAGAGACATGGGTCATGTAGGCAAGAATGAGTTTGTGCGAGTCAGGCTCGTATCCGTTCATGATTAGGAAAAGGATCTCGAGAAGATTCTCGGTCACCAGTTCCCTGGAATGGATGCGTGGGAAGATACAACGAGCCAGAATAGTGAAGATGAGCTTGGCTTGAAGGTTTAGGGCAGTGTGAGTGGGTTTGAGGGTGGATGAAAATCCAGGGCCTTGAGATTTTAGGAAGAATTCATCTCGTGCTTGTGAGAGACACTCAAATCGGCTTGGGAATTCTTTTGTGGGAATCTTAGTTGGAAGATCAAGGATGAGAGCAAGGCTTTCAGGAGAGAGGCGGATTCGGGTGTTCTTGACCTTGGATACTAGGGTTAGGGTTCCATTTACCCGATGAACAGTAAGGTTGGCATAAAAGAGTCGGGTAAGTTGGGGATAGGCAAAATTGCCAGGGTTGAGCAAGGTCCAGAAGCAGGTAGATTTGAGGAGGGAAATGCAAGGCAAGGGCATGGTTTGGAGGAGGTTGAAATCGACAGCATCACAGAAGCATAAATGACGGTTGCAAAAGTCCTGTTTCCAGGACTCCTCAACCTCTTTAGAGCAATACCAATTGGGGGAAATGCCAGAAGATACCTGGGGAGGCCGAGTAGGAGCAGAAGTGGCTGGAACTTTGCCTTTGGATTTCCTAATCAGAGATGGTGGAGATGGTGAGTTCTCGCTGGAATCCTCGGAATGTTCTTCAGATTCCTCCATGATTTGCTTCCCCTTGTTGGCCGGCATCTTGTACCTCTTAGCAGAAGGTGCTGGAGACGGAGATGCTGAAGAGCGATTTGATCCCACCATTTTGATTTCAGAAACAGATAGGGTTTTTGGAACTCGGAGAGAGAGAGAGAGAGAGAGAGAGAGAGAGAGAGAGAGAGAGAGAGAGAGAGAGAGAGAGAGAGAGAGAGAACACTAAGAGAGTGAGGGTGAAGTGGTTTAGACCGAGAGGAGGGAGGGATTAAGAAGCAACAATATGGGAAACTGAATCGTTTCTCAATATTTTCAAATGGGCAAGTACAAATTCATTAATTCTCATGAATAGTAAGTAATGATGATCTGAATTTTCTAAACCCAAAGTGTCACATCCACTTGCAAAAATTAAAGAGATTTGGAATACTTTTAAAATGGAAACCGAAATATGTGAAAACCGATTTTTGAAAGGGATAAATGAAATCAAAAGAAACTCTGTATAAAATTTAAAAGACACTCTTGTTGAATATCCATAAGATATTAACAGAATTTGATCCAATATAATTTTATTCGTATGATCACCTCAGATCCTTATGGAGTCAAGGTCTTGAGATGTCATTTGAATTCTGAACTTTCATATAAGGAGTAATTACTCCCCCTAAGAAAGTGCTTCCCTATTAAGCATACCCAACTCCAGTCTAATAAAATTGAAACAATCTTCAGGCAGTGGTTTAGTAAAAATATCAGCTAACTGAAAATCAGTGGATATGAAGGATATTGATACATCACCTTTCTCCACATGATCTCTTATAAAATGATGTCTCACATCAATGTGCTTGGTTCTCGAGTGCTGCACTGGATTTTTAGTGATGGAAATAGCACTAGTATTATCACACAAAATAGGAATACCTTTAAGATCAATTCCAAGGTCTCTGAGTTGTTGTGTTATCCAAAGAATCTGAGAGCAACATGCACCAGCAGCAATGTACTCGGCTTCTGCAGTTGATAAGGCTACTGAATTTTGTTTCTTAGAGTGCCAACTTATCAAGGAGGATCCTAGGAGTTGGCAACAGCCAGAAGTGCTTTTTCTATCAACTTTGTATCCTGCAAAATCTGCATCTGAGTAGCCTTTTAAATGAAAGTTACTCTGTTTGGGATACCATAGCCCAAGGTCTTGAGATCCATTTAGATATCTGAAGATTCTTTTCACAGCAATAAGGTGAGACTCTTTGGGATCACTTTGGAATCGAGCACACATACAGACACTGAACATTATATCAGGTCTACTAGCAGTAAGGTATAGGAGTGAACCAATCATACCTCTGTACTCTTTTTGGTTCACATTCTTACCATTCTTATCTTGATCAAGGGGGAGAGTGGAGCTCATAGGGGTCTTTGCTACCTTTGATTGTTCCATTTTGTATTTCTTTAGTAGATCCCTAGTATATTTCCCTTGATTCAGAAAGATACCCTTACTTGTTTGAAGAACTTGTAATCCGAGAAAGAAGTTTAATTCTCCCATGAGACTCATTTCGAATTCTCTGCACATAATTTCAGAAAACTCCTTGCAAAGGGAATTGTTAGTAGCACCAAATAATATATCATCTACATATATTTGAACAATCAAAAGATCATTTCCACGAGTCTTGATGAAGAGAGTTTTATCAATCAATCCTCTTTGAAAACCATTTTCAAGAAGGTATTTGGAAAATCTTTCATACCAAGCTCTTGGGGCTTGTTTGAGACCATAGAGAGCTTTGTCCAATTTATACACATGATTAGGAAATTCTTCACTTTCAAAACCTGGTGGTTGAGCAACATAAACCTCTTCTTCTAAGAACCCATTTAGGAATGCACATTTGACATCCATTTGAAAAAGCTTGATACCCATGAAAGATGCAAAAGCAAGTAATATTCGTATAGCTTCTAACCTTGCTACGGGAGCAAATGTCTCCTTGTAGTCTATACCTTCTTCTTGATTGTATCCTTGAGCAACAAGTCTTTCTTTGTTTCGAATGATCTTGCCTACTTCATCCAATTTATTCCGAAACACCCATCTAGTTCCTATGACTGATTGGTGTTGTGGTCTGGGCTGAAGAGTCCATACCTTGTTCCTTTCAAACTCATTTAGCTCATTTTGCATGGCAGTGATCCAGTCCGAGTCCTTGAGTGCTTCAGCTGGGGTTTTTGGTTCTACAAGAGAAACAAAAGCATAGAAGGCACAAAGATTCTTTAATCTAGATCGAGTTTGTACCCCAGATGATGGATCTGATATGATATCTTGAGCTGAGTGTGAAGAGGCATGTTTGAATTTTCATAGCTTTGGATCCTGATCGTTTGAGATAGTAGCAGGTCTCTCTTCAAGGTCTTGAGAGATAATTTGAGTGTTGGATTCTTCAATGACTGAATCCTGATTATGTAGTCCCTTCTCAAGGTCTTGAGATAGCTCGTTGGTATCTTAGATTTGCTCTTGCATGTTTCTTTCTCGGTCCTGCTTATTTTCAGCCTTGTCCTCTTCTTCTCCATCCGAATCATGATGATTTAGATTGAGATCTGCAAAACCTTCACTTAACACACCATTGTTGCTTTCGTCGAATACCACATGGATACTCTCCTCAACAATTTTGGTGTGCTTGTTATAAACTCTATAAGCTTTGCTAATAGTAGAATAACCAAGAAAGATACCTTCATCACTACGTGCGTCAAATTTCCCAAGGTTATCTTTGCCATTGTTATGAACAAAGCAAGTGCATCCAAAAGGTTTGAAGTAGGAAATGCTAGGCTTTCTTCCTTTGAAAAGTTCATAAGGAGTCTTTTTCAAAATAGGGCGAATTAAGCATCGATTCAAAATGTAGTTGGATGTATTAACAGCCTCAGCCTAGTAGATTTTTGGCAAACCATTTTCCAAAAGAATTGTCCTAGACATGTCCTCCAAAGTGCGGTTCTTTCGTTCCACAACTCCGTTTTGTTGAGGAGTTCTAGGTGCTGAAAAGTTGTGTGAAATTCCATATTTAGCACAGAACAAATCAAATTTTAGTTGATCAAATTCTCTACCATGATCACTCCTAATGGAGACAATAGGTATGTTTTTCAAGGTCTGCAACTCTTTGCAAAGTTTAGAAAACTCGAGCAAAGCCTCTGATTTTTCTCTTAAAAAGGAGATCCATGTAAAACGAGAGAAATCATCAATAATAACCAGGATGTATTGTTTACTCTTTGGAGATTTGACACGCATAGGTCCACACAAGTCCATATGTAACAACTCAAGAGGGAGAGAGGAACTTACAACCTTTTTAGGTTTGAAGGAGTTGCGTGTCTGTTTGCCTCTTGTGCATGCATTGCATGGATCTTCTTTCTTGAAGTTCAGATCAGGCAATCCTCTAACAAGATCTCTTGTTTTGAGTTTATTGAGGGTGTGCATGCTTACATGACCTAGTCTTCTATGCCATAGGCTGGGGTCTTCTGTCAAGACCTTGAGACACTTGAGTTTTGTACCTGTAATATGATTAGCATTTACAGCATAAGTGTTGTTGTGCCTGTGAGCAGTGAGGATTAGATCATCAGTCTCTTCATTCCTGACTTCACACTTGTGTTTGTCAAAGCCAACTTTGTTTCCTTTGTCACACAACTGAGAGACACTTAAGAGGTTATACTTTAATCCATCAACAAGATAAACATCCTTAATGCAACTTTCTGAATTACCAATATTACCAATACCAATAATGTTGCACTTCCCTTTATCACCAAGAGTAATTGTTCCAGTGGTTTGTTCCTTAAGATCTTGAAATAGAGATTTCTTTCCACTCGTGTATCGTGAGCATCCACTGTCCATTATCCATTTTGGCTCTTTGCTCTTGATGATATCCTGCAATACCAACATCAACCTTTCCAGCTAGACCAATACATAGTTTTAGATTCATAATGAGGATAGACCATGTTGGGTAGTCTTGTCCCTTTAGGAACCCAAACTTGTTTTATCAGTTCATTAAGTCGAACTGGAAATGTATTTCTAATGATGTAGGGATCTTTTCTGCTATATGGACAAGTTTCTCTAACATGCCCTTTCTTACAACAATGGAAGCAAGTAGGTGAACGGCAATAGCCTTTAGCTTTAACAAAAGTGGTACTAGGTTTCTTTGGAAAATTCTTGTTGTATCCAATACCACTTCTATTAATAGAGAGTTGTTGTTCAGCCAACATCTTATCAAGATTGGCTTTAGATCTGGTGAATTGAATGAGTGAAGTCTGCTGGTCTTGACACTTATCGGTTAGCTTTGCCTTCTCTTTCTCTAAATCCTCATTACGATTCTTTAGAGAGGAGAGGCTTTGCCTGAGATCAGAATTTTCTGAGCTCAAGGTCTTGACTTTCATGTCAAGGGCCGACCGAGATGTTTCAAGATTTTTCATTTCCAACGACATATCACTAATACATTTCTGTTGATCTATCAGCTTTTCCTTCAAGGTGTTGATTTCACTGTTGTAACATCTTCATTAGAAAACATATTTCTTAGGACTTCAGAAAGAACATCGGGAGGACTAGACATTAGGTTTCTTACCACTTGTTCAATGTCTTGAGTCTGTGATCCTTCGTGTTCAACCATAAGACAGAGATTTGCCTGTTCTTTTTCGGTGTCTGAGTCGCATGATGAATCTGAGTCACTCCAGGTTGCAAGCATAGCCTTTTTCTTTTGTTCATATTTCTTGAACTTATTTCTTTTCTTCATAGGGCACTCCTTTACGAGATGATCTATCTCGCCACACTCAAAACATGTTAGCACTTTTGGCTTCTTTGACATGTTGGGAGACTTGCTTTTGAATCTAGATGAATCGGTATTTTCACGGTTGGAATTTTTTTTTTTCATCTTTAGAATTCGAGCTAATCCCCGTGTGATGAGAGCAAAGGGATCATCTTCTTCATCTGATTCATCACTCTCAGATTGTGAGTGATCTTTCTTAGCTTTGAGAGCAAGATTCTTTGCTGTTGAGGGTACTTCTCCATCTTCCTCATTTAATATCATCTCATGAGTAATAAGTTTTCCGAGAAGATCATCTAATGGTAGTGTAGAGAGATCTTGAGCTTCCTCAATTGCAGTAACCTTGGGACCCCACTTGATTTTTGGAAGGCTCCTTAGAACCTTTCGAACCTTTTCTGGGTTGGAGAAGGTTTTTCCAAGTGAGTCGAGGTTGTTTACAATTTGAGTGAATCTCGTAAACATCTCTTTTACTGTCTCATCAAGATTCATCTTGAATAGTTCGTATTGCCTGAGAAAGATATTAATCTTACTCTCTTTGACTTGACTTGTGCCCTCATAAGTAACTATAACCTTGTCCCAAATTTCCTTGGCACTTTTGCAAGCTGAGACACGGTTAAACTCATTAGCGTCGAGAGCGCAATATAGTAGATTCATAGCTTTGTAGTTCTTAGCAATGTTCTCAAGATCAGTCTGATTGTAATCAGACTCAGTTTTATCAACTTGCTTTCCATCGATAGTCTTTTTAGGAACGTGTGGTCCATTCTTGACCAGGCCTCATAGCTCAAGGTCTTGATCAATGATAAACATTTGCAGCAGTGATCTCCAGTGGACAAAGTTATTGCCACATAAAAGTGGAGGTCTATTGGTTGACCTTCCTTGAGCAAAACCCCCATCACCTATGGTAGACATGCTGAAAACTCACAAGATTGTTAAATCAAAACAGTGAGCCAAGCTCTGATACCAATTGAAGAGTCTGTAAGGCGATGAATAATACTCTAGAAGGGGGGGATGAATAGAGTATGGACGATTTTCGCAAAAATAGAAATTTAGTGCAACTTGTAAAGACCTTGATATAGGCTATCAGGACTTGACAAAGTAAAATCGAATATGACAATGTAAATGCGGAATATAAAAGATGAACACACGAATTGTTAACGAGGTTCGGCACCAACTGGCCTACGTCCCCGCCTAGGATTATCCAATCCGTAGGATTCAAACACTTCTTATTTCACTTCTCTTGAGCCTAGAACTTCCTAGAGAAACTTCCCTTTCTCTATACAAAGCCTCACCGCTTCTATTCTCGCTCTCAACCTTACAAGTGAAATAAAAGCTCACACCACACACCAAGTGTGCTTTGATCGAGTATGAAAACTCTAAGTGTAAAATGAATGACTTGTACAATAAGTGCTAGTGTTTCTCTCAACTCTTAAACAATGATCACCAACTAGGATTTAGGAGAATGTAAGAGAAACTTGACGAATGCTTTAGGATGCTATGAGTGCTTGAGTGCTTGCTTGGTTAGTTTCATCCTTCTTAGCCTTCGTCTTTTTATAGTTGGAACACTTGTAGAGCTTCTTGGAGGGAGACCGTTTGAATTTCAAATCCTTTCCAAGGTATTTTAATTCTTTCCGAAAATGATCCTTTGTGTGTCTTCCAAGAATGTTCTTCCAACTTTCTTCATGATCAAATATGATCAACTATAGATCGGTTCTTTCCTTGTATGAAAAGTGAAATCATGAAAGAACATGCATAATGTATCCAGTACATAAAATAGGTTAGATGCGAAACTCATATATAAATCGATAAAGCCCAAATCACATCTCATAGCCCAATACAAAGCCCATTATAATTTAGGCCCAAAAAGGTTGGCCTCATATTCTTTTCTTCAAGAGAACAAGTCAAAATAGAGAAATGCATAAGTGATCAAACATTTTAGTCTGGGTTTCAAGACCTTGAAACCCAACCTTTTGTCTTTCATCATCCTTTAGATCACCTGCACGTTAGGTCTCAAGATCTTACAATCAAGGTGGAGTCTTCATAGAAACTAGGAAGAGAATATGGGATTAGCCCTTAGAGGTGGATGATTCCACCTTCAAGCTTTTGAATTTGATTGATGGTTATGCGAGAAACTGATTTAGTTGTTGAAAGATTTTGACGAAATCTTGATTTGAAAGGATTTGACTTGTTTGGTGTAAAGTTGCTTGATTAAATGTTGGATTTGAAGATTTGAACGGTTTTGAAAAGGATTAGCTTAGATTTGTAAGGAATAAACGTTACCGAGAATTTCAACAATTTTGAGGCTAATCTTTTTCAATTGCGGAATCCCTTTTGAAACTTTTTAACCCGGTCTTATATTATAACGCCTCACGAAGTGGATACAAGCATTTTATAGGGGCGCATATAGAATGCTTGCTAAGACCTAGTAGGGGCGCTATAGGTTCTTTCGAGTTATGATATAAATGAAAGGTCAAGGTAAGGGTGTGGTAGGGTCCCATATTGCATACTTGTTACGGCCAATTGTGAATATTATGATCACGTCGAGGGTACTGTGAGGACCTCATATGGGCCCTTATGAGGTGCTTACGGGGCCAATGGCATGATCCTTGGACTCACCAATTTCAAACTTCATCCCCTTGTTTTAGAATGATTTTAGTCTCAGGGACGAGACTTGTTTATAGAGGTGGATGAATGTAAAGACCGGAAAATTTTATAATGCTAAATAATGCATTATAATCATCTCGATTTCTAAGATTCGGGAGGTTTGAAATTTTCTTCCTCGAGCACTGGATTTCGATTTTAAAATCTTTCCGGCATTATTTAGAATTTGGATTGAAACAGATTTCGCTTCCGCTTTCGTGTGCTAAATTTTGGAAATGTGATTAGAATTGTTATTTTAATTTGGTATTCGAAAATTCGATTTGAATTTTGTTAAAATCGGGATTAACGGGTTTCGAATTTGAATGTCGGGTATATTCTCTTTGCATTTTATGTTGTGGGGACCATCTTCTATTTTATTTTCCTTTTTCTTTTCTTCTTTTCCCTCTCTCTCTCTCTCTCTCTCTCTCTCTCTCTCTCTATCTCTCTCTCGTTCAGAACTTTGGTTGAGATCTGCCTCCTTGCCTCACAACACATCTTGCCTTGCAATATTTGTTGTTTTGTGAGATTTCATGATAAGATCCACTCTTTGCCTTCCTCTTCATTCACTTAGAACCCCCCCCCCCCCCCCCCCCCCGCCCAGCTCTCGTTGTCTCTCTCGCAGAAAACTCTACCAGCAATTCAGAGGATAGCCCTCTCCCCTCTCTCCCATTTAGCTCCCTGCGAAACCCAGGAACCACCAGAGGAAACTCCATCACCAAAATCACCACCACCATAACCTCGCCTTGCTCTTCCCCTTTCCCTCTCGTTCTGATTTAAGCCTCCACCATTGTTATCCCTCCTTGCCGTCCGGCCACCAGCAACCAACAGTGCCCCCGTCGTCGTCGCCAATAGCCGCGTTGAGGTTCCCCGCTTTCAACGAGGAAGCAACTATTTCCCCAGGCACTCCCCGTCCCCCTTCACTTCGAGCAACAACACCTACAGTCCCTCCTACCTCCGACGATCGGAGAAGATGGAGCCGGAAGCCGAGCCCAGGAGACTCTCTCAGCCGCTGCACCTAGTCGTTTCCCCATTCCACTTCAATCAAGGTCGGTTAACGATTCTCCTTCGATTCTGATTCAAACTCGTAGAAATCCTAATTTAACTCTCTCCCTACTTTCCTAGTCGTCGATCGAAGTTTCTCTCGCACCCTCGCAATCGGAAGCCATCGTGGGAGCCAGACGTTTTCTCTCGGAGATGCTCGGTAATCCTCCTCTTTTTTCCTCCTCCCTTTCCGCAGTTTCATTCTGGTTGTATGGGTGTGGTCAGAATTTCCAGTCAGTCGGGATGGGAGCGGTTTTGGCCTGAAAGGGCCGCTGGAACCTGGGTTCTCTTCTTCTTCTCTTCGTTTTCCGACCGCCGATAGCAGAGCTTTGCTCTGGGTTTGGGGAAAGAAGAGAGTCGGGGTTGGGCCTAACTAATTGTCCGGATCCACCTTTCATCCGGGTTGGAGAAATCAGATCTGGCGGGTCTTTCTTTCACTTCTTTTCGTTGTATCCGGGTTCGGTTCTTACGAGTCGTGTTTATTCCTCTGGATTGGGCTCTGAGTTTTGGGTTGGGTCCAGGTATCACACACGGGTTGAGAGTTTTGGGCTTCTGGTTTATAAATTGGGATGTTAGTTGTTATTTATTATTGTTATTTTGGTATATGTTGTGATATGTAGACGACCTGAGCATGGGTCGGGTCGGGCGGGCTTGGGCCGGGCCTTGACCAAATTTTCAGCACATTACACCGGGCCGGGCTTGGGCCAGGCCCGGTTTTTGGGCCTAGTGCCTTGTCCAAGCCCGCCCTCATTGCCGGGCCGGGCCACCCACCGGGCCAAGCGGGCCTAACGTCTCAAATTCAATTTTTTATCTGAAATCGGACTAATTTTTTTTAAAATAAAAGCAAATCATAAATTATACCAATACTTTCAAATGTGAGGAAAATCTGGATAAAATATTAGCTTACTAACAAATACAATACAAAGTTATATACATAATGTAATACAAAGTTATATATATACTATATAGAAATTATATTTACACATACATGTTATACACTTGTATATATACTGTAAATGTATATATATATGTTGAAATGTAAACGTGTGTCCCATATAATGTAAATATATAATTTCAAATGTGTGTGGCCGTGTGAGAGTGTAAATATTTATATACACACTGTAAACACATACATATATATGTATCCTCGTTCCACGTCCCGTTCCGCATAATTTTTGCGAGACGGGTCTAGAATTTGCGGGATTTGTGCCCACTCCTAGAAATTATGTATATATTTTTGTTATGTTATATATACCTTATATAATTATATATATAATATTAATATTAATATATATATATATATATATATAATCGGGCCGGGCCTGTCGGCCCGCTTGGGCTTTACCCTATGTCCAAGCCCGCCCTCTGGGCCTACCGGGCCGGGCTCGTCGGCCCGCTTGGGCCAACTACTCTGTCCAAGCCCGCATATTTTCCCGGGCGGGTTGGGCGGGCCGGGCGGGTTGGCCCATGTTTGCTCAGGTCTATATGTAGTATGTAGTTTTATATAATTATTTTTATTAGATTAGTATTACTATATGATTAATTCTGAAAATTATTATTTTATAAAATTATTTTAAAAGCGATATTATTTGGAAATTTTTATTAATTGATGTTTTAAAATATGATTGGAATGGTGAAATGATTTATTGTTATTAAATTATAAACGTGGCTTGTGTATTTTAGTATGTATCCCTTGATAAATTATTTAAAAGGAGTTTTCAAGTTTTCGGAAATGTCCTTTATGGATTTGTGTTTGGAAAACCAAAATGCCGGAATTAATTCTATAATATGATTTTGAGATATTGGTTTTAATGTTTAAGTGTTTAATGTCGAGATCTTTGTCTTGGCTTGATGATGTTGGTTTTGGAAAGGAAATTGGAAGAATGATTTTGGTTGATGTTGATCATATCGGAAGGGTTTTGGAAAACGGTTTTACTATCGGTTGGTTTTGAGCATGTTGAGAACTTGGGTTTCGTGTGTATGAATGATGGTTCGGTAGCTTTTGGAAATGGCTTGATGATAGGGGTGTATTTCTTTGGACTTGCATTTAGACTCTTGCTTGTGTTATCTTGTTGTTCTGCATCTTCAGCTAAGTATCCTACGGAGCTTACTCAGTAACCTGGAGCTCCTGCCTCATGTGTCATGTGATGTGTAGTTGTTGCATATTAAAGCATGCCATATAGTATCATTGAAATACCCCAAATTATTTTTGGGCTATTTTTTATTTTTATTTTAATTAAATAAATCTATATTATATTAAACTATAGTATATATATCTTGTAAATTTGGTCATTTAATAAATTCACCTAAGATATATGGTATGAATTAGAATAATGAAATTATTCTAAAGAGAAATAATATATGATTGGATTTAATTATATAAATCCTTTAAATACTCTTATTATTTAATTTATAGACTAAAATTAAATAATATTCATTCCGCTAAAGAGAAGAAACATATCTCCTATCTCCATCTTTATCCGCTTATTTTATTTCTTTTCCTTAAAATCGATAGGATCAAAAAATCCATCTTTATCTAACTTTTAACTTAATTCAGCAGTATAGATAGATACACGTCAAATCTAGGGTTACCCACAGCCCAAAATTCATTCCGCATCACCATCTCCTCTCCAAATCCCCTGTGAGCAGAGCCGTGAGCCAACCATCGCCGCCCGACCATCACCTTCGCCGCCGAGCCACTGCGGCCAAAGCCCCTGCCCAGAGCGCCCATCCTTGTCGAGCCCATCACCGCTGGCCATAGCCCTTTCCCGTGACAGCCGGCCACCATTGTTGTCCTCGCCTTCCATTACCGCCGATTGGCCACCGCAGCTGCAGCTCTTGCCCAGAGAACGCCCAGCGCCGAGCCTCGTTGCCGATTGCCGCGCCCGTCACTTCCGAGCCCTCGCTGCAACCGCCGTTGATTGTTGCCGCCGAACCCATCGCAGTGCAGCATTGCCGAAGAACGCCAAGGCCGAGCCCATCCCGCCTTTGTCTCCGATTGCTGCATCCACAAACAGTAGCCCGAGCCTCGTTGCCATCGCCTCCGATTGCTTCCGTCCAGTACTGCCTTTCCGCCGCCAATCACCGTCCGAGCCGCCGCCTCCGATCGTCGTCTCTAATGCGCCGTTAGCCATTGACACCGGAGGGAGAGCCGCCATCACTACTCCTTCCTCTTCTGTAGGTACAGACCAATTGAAGCAAATCGGGAATTTTCAATCCCTTTTGTGAAATTGCAGAACCCACCCCCAGTTCATGTTTATTTAATATTTCGGCCTCAACTAATTTTTAATTAATTGAACCACCCATAGTTTTAATCCGAGTTAACTCTTGCCAGTTTCAGCGGCACCAAACCATCTCGAAGCACCCACGCCGGATCCCGCTCTCCGAGGAATTTATATTGGTCTAAATTCTTAACTTTATAGATTTAATTCAATTTCAAATTGAGTTAAATAAAGTTAATTGTATAAAATATCAATATTAAATATTTCATTTTCCGTTGGATTCAACAAGTGCTAAAATCTCGTCTTGTTGTCGTCAACCGATTATCAAAGGTTAAGGCAAGTGATTTTGTTCAAACACCCTTTGCGTGTTTCGTGATTCCTTTGTTGTGCCTTTTAAATTCTTCCGTGTCGAATGCGGCCCTCTGACCAATTTCCTTGCCAATTTTGATAAATTGCATACATGTCTGCTTGATGTAATTTATCTTTTAAATCATAAATTGGCATGAGTTACATTAATGGGCAATTATTAAATGAATTATCATGATAGGCGTATTAAATATGATTGTTTGCTTATAACTCGAGATAAGTGAAAGTTGCTCATTTTCTTATTCCTAAATTGCATGATATTCTGCTTGTTTCTTTCATGCAAACCAGTGGAATGTGATAGTAAGATAATTTGAATTATCCATTCTTGTCCTGTTTGATTTAATGTCGTTATTATGATCACCTAGTATAAACTAGTTATGTATGATAAGTTAAGATAGGCACCACGTGATGCTTAGACATGATATGTTAAAATGCGCACCATGTGATGCGAATGGCTATATATGCCTTTGGCAAGTTATGCAGTAGACTAACTTGCAGGTTGTGGTTCGTTAAGCCACCGCCTTATAAGGTTTCATGAAACACCATCCCGGAATGCATTCTCTGCGGGGTGGTAAAACAACGATCTGATGTAGGTCGTGGTCATTGTTAAAGGCCCGACCGGTACCACGTAGTATTATTATTGTTATTATTATCATTGTGAGTATGATTATTATCGACTGTTAAATAGGTGATCATTTCAGTTATTATACTCATCTGCCTCGAGTATAATTTCTTTTCTTATCTTATAATCGATCGTTATGATCATCCGACTCATGTGTGAATTTTTACCCTTTTCATTCAGCTTCTACTATAAATATTCGTGTCATTCCCTTAACCTGAGACATACCATTTTATGGTCACTGTAAGGTTAAAGTCTGAACATTTTCCCTATCATTTGCTAATCTTAATTGTACTAACCATCCTATTTATTGGATGGCTGATGTCCTTCGTTCTCACGAAATACCAGACCATATTCCACAGGTTTAGTGCGAGCAGTGGAGCAGGAGAGAGCTGAAGAGCAGGCTATCATTTATGAATCTTTATACTACAAGTCTTTGAACATTTGGGGTTTCCACAATTCTACTTTGATTTAGCTATTTCTTTTGGAGTTTATTTATACCGTATCATTTTGACATTTTAGCTGTTGGATTTGATATTCCATACTTTTATATTGACTTTACTTCCGCATTATTTTATTCAACTGCTTGTGTACCGTCTTGTTTATGGGAGCATGGTTGCATGTCCCTATAAGCCTCAGGTGAATTTAAAGACATTAAAGTCTGCGAATTCACTGGCGCTGTAACGTTCCCTTGGGATTTAAAAGGGGTGTTACAGAAGGTGGTATCAGAGCTGTAGATTTTAAGATGTTTTCATTCGGATTTCAAAATGATTTCTAAAATGAATCTCAAAAAGATTTTTAGCAAAACTATGTTCTACTTTCAAAAGTATGCAGTTTTGGAAATAATTTCAAAATAATTGTCCGATAGTCCTGCTCAAGCTCCTGCACCTGCCATAGACTAATATTAGATTCTTTATTCTTGTTTCCTCTATTAATCTCGCTTATGTGATTATTACTGATTACTCCTCGCCCTTCTCGATAGACGTCTAATGTTCGCAAGACCCCAGAGCTGCAGCCACGGAAAATGGCAAGGAGCTCATCTGAAATTGGTACAAGGAACATAATTTTGGAACTGCTCGATTCTATTGCAAGGAAAAATGCAGTAAGGGAAAAGAAAGTCATTCTAGGTCCTTTGGACGACAATAGGAGAAAGTACCTCTAGGACCTCGTCTGAGTGTACGGTTTGGAACCATCCCAAAACCACAGTGAGGAGAAGCCGAAGAAGAGATCCTTTTTGGAAATCCTAGTTGATGAAAAAGTATACCAAGCTTTGCAGGCAAGAAGAGTGAGGCAGAGGCTCCGCATGAGGGAGGCCGAGGAAACATACAAAAATAAAGAGGGGATTGTGGATGAGCTGGAGAAAACTTTGTGATTGTGCTAAGGATGAGATGAAAGAGATGTGTGAGCATTCTTAGTCGAAGAGAGATACAACATCACAAAAGCGTAGCTCCAAATTGGACAAACTCATCGAGATGTCTGTCTTTGCAGAAGACGACGAGGATTAAGATCTCATCAGCAGCAGCACAGGTCACAGTAGTACCAGCAGAATACCCAGATTCCTGCAGGTTCACAATCGACTGTGAACAAAGGGAAGAATGTCGTCGTGCCATCTCAGCAGGGTCCGCGACTATAGGAAATGCGTATGCTGGATGAGACTACTTCTTCTATGACTCAAGATGATTCTTTATTGTGAAATTCCCACGGGGATAGAGTTCGAGGTAGGAAAATGTTATTCCGCTTCCCCATCGTGACAGATGGCGATGAGTACCTTGCCGATCTTGTTCTGCTTCCGATCCTTCCTCAGAACATCATCCTCGGCATGTATTGGTTTACTCGCCATGGTGCAATCATTGATTGTGGACGGAGAATCGTAACCATTTCTTCGGACGGTAGGGTTGTGTGCAAATTTTGTGGGCGCATCCCCGAGGAGGATGGCCGTGTTATTAATGTGATGCAGGCAGCCAGATTGTTATGTCGAGGGTGTGCCGGATTTTTATGCTATCTGCAGGATCAGCCGTCCGAACCGGTCCCTATCTCCGATATTCCTGTAGTTCGGGATTTCTCTGATGTTTTTCCCGATGAAATTCCTAGTTTACCTTCAAAGCAGTTCATTGAGTTCACCATCAACTTAGAGCCAAGAACCGCTCCTATTTCCAAAGCCCCGTATCGCATGGCTCCAGTGGAGATGCAAGAATTAAAGAGTCAGCTTGAAGAGTTGTTAGAGAAGGGTTATATTAGACCTAGTGGTTCACCTTGGGGTGCTCCCGTGCTGTTTGTGAAGAAGAAGATGACTCTTTTTGTCTATGTGTTGATTATTGGGAGCTGAACAAGGTGACAATCAAGAATAAATATCCACTACCACACATCGATGATTTGTTAGAACAACTTCAGGGAGCAAAGGTGTTCTCCAAGATTGACCTTCGATCGGGTTACCATCAACTCCGAGTTCGGGACGAGGATATTCCAAACACTGTTTTTAGGACACGTTTTGGGCACTGTGAGTTCGTGGTGATGCCTTTTGGCTTAACAAATGCCACAGTAGTCTTCCTGGACTCGATGAACCGTTATTTTCACCAGTATTTGGACAAGTTCGTCGTAGTCTTCATCGATGACATCCTGATCTACTCGCTGAGTGAGGAGGCTCACTTCGAACACTTGAAAATTATTTTGATGACACTGCGAGAGCCTAAGTGTGACTTTTGGATGAAGTGGGTGGCATTCCTAGGCCACATCATCTAAGAGAAAGGGGTAATGGTCGACCCCTAAAAGATAGCAGCTGTAGAGAAGTGGAATTTGCCGAAGAACGTCAAGGAGATCCGGAGTTTTCTGGGACTAGCAGGTTACTACAGGAGGTTCATGGAAGGGTTTTCCAAATTGGTCCAACCACTGACCTTACTTCTGCGTAAATCCCAGAAATTCGTCTGGAATGACAAGTGCAAAGCGAGCTTCTATGAGATCAAGAAGCGGTTGACCACAGAACCTATTTTGACACTTCCTAAGGAGTCAGAGGATTATATGATCTACAGTTATGCTTCCAATCAAGGTTTGAGTTGTGTATTAATGCAGGATGGGAAGGTGATAACCTATGCATCAGGACTGTTGAGGCCGTATGAGGAGGACTACCTAGTGCATGATCTGGAACTAGCTGATGTGGTATTTGCCCTAAAAATCTGGCGCCATTAGCTTTATGGTGTTCGTTGTCAGATATACACCGACCACAAAAACCTTAAGTATGTGTTCATCGAGAAGGAGTTGAACATGAGACGGAGACGCTGGCTAAAGTTGATCAAGGACTATGACATTAAGTTTCTCCATCATCCTGGTAAGGCTAATGTCGCAGTCGATGCTTTGAGCCGCAAATCTCAACACGAGGCTATGATTAGTTGTTGGACAGCAAGTCCTTATCTGCAGAGGGATCTGCTGAAGTTAGAGGTTAAAGTTTGGTTTGAAAGGAATTGAGGATAGATGTGTATGATGTAGGTTTAATCAGATCTGTAGGAGAGATAAAGGTGAAGCAGGCAGAGGATGTTGTGTTACTGCAGACCACCGTTGACTTCTTCGATGGTAAAGCCCTAGGCTTTGTCGTCAGGCATGATGGGTCCTTATGATTTGGGAATCGCATCTGCGTCCCCAATGTCCCTGAGATCCGACGGACCATAATTGAGGAAGCGCATGCATCCGGCTATTCGGTGCATCCTGGAGCTAGTAAGATGTATGAGGATTTGATGAAGAACTACCGGTGGTTTGGTACGAAGTATGCGGTAACCAAGCACGTGGCTAGATGCTTGGTTATGTCAACATGTCAAGATTGAGCACCAGAGACCTGGTGGGAATCTCCAACCACTTCCAGTACCCACGTGGAAGTGGGAACAGATCTCGATGGATTTTGTTATGGGGCTCCCTAAGGTCAGGGGCAGAAGGATGTCATTTGGGTGATTGTTGATCGACTCACCAAATGTGCACACTTCATTGCTATTCGGTCTAATTGGAAGCCGGCAAAGCTAGCTGAATTATACCTTCAGCACGTAGTCTGCCTTCACGGTGTTTCTTCGTCCATTGTCTCTGATCATGATAGACGATTCACCTCAGAGATTCTAGAAGAAGTTGCGATGATGAGGCAACGAATGTTGATCGCTCAAAGTCACCAAAAGTCTTATGCTGACCCTAGGCGTAGAGAGATCAACTTTGAGGTGGGCGACAAGGTGTTCATGAAAGTGTCACCCACGAAGGGAGTTTCCGTTTCGGAAAGCGAGTGAAGCTGAACCCTTGAGATGTCGGGTCATTTGAAATTCTGTAGCGGATAGGCAAGGTTCCCTACCGCCTTGCACTGCCTCCCTCATCTGATCCAATACATGACGTCTTCCATGTATCACTGTTGCGGAAGTACGTGCCCAACCCGACCCATGTCTTGAGTTATGAGAACATTGAGGTCCGCCCTACCGAAACCTACAAGGAAGAACCGGTGCGGATTCTAGAGTGACGAGAGAAGCAACTTCGCACCAAGGTAGTTCCGCTCGTCAAGGTGCTTTGATCAAAGCACGAGACTCAAAAGGTGTACGATCGGAGGATAGATCGTCAACAATATTCTGGCTCGAAGAGGTCGGCTCCTTTTGTATCTGTTGGGGGGACGGCAGCTAGCTGCACCTAGTCAGGTCAGGATACTATCTCTGCTAGAGGTGGTCAACCAGTAGTTTGCTATAACTATGGTAAGTCGGGCCATAAGAAACTTGCATGTGAGTAGGATGCTCGGGTTTGTAGAGGATGTGGAAAGTATGGACATATGGAGAAGTTTTGTAAGAACTCGAGAAATGGTTAAGCTCAGTCATAACAAGCTTTAACAATTGCACCGTGAGCTCCAAACTCAGCAACAAACCCGCCTCAACCATGGGGTACGGTCGTAACATGCAAGCTGCATTGGAACCTATAATGCGGAATAAGAACAAGGCCCCAATGGAAGGAACGTCTAAGCAAAGTCTTAAGCTTACACCTTAACAGGAGTAAGCTACATTGAAAAGGTTGTGCAACATCAAGCTGTTTAGTAATTCCTTTATGCTGGTACGTTCTAGCATTTCGATAAAGTAAGTCAATGGCCAGGTGTTTCCGATAAACTCCATATCTAGCCATCAAAATTCTGGTATTGTTATTCTAAGTAATCAATTTTGGATTTATCTTTACAACCTTACAGGTTCGGGTCAAAGTGGGGAATTGGTGTGCGAATTGGTAATATTCTAACGTTGAATACCATATAAGCTATGAACACTTCCCTACTAGTATTCCTTTCACTTTATACAGTCGGCTCTAGTATGTTGATACTTCTGATTCCATACCAAGTTGGTCAATCCGTGTTTTTATAGATATCGAAAAAGAGTCGGGAAGTGCTCCCTATAGACTCTAAAAGGGCCCCTTTGTTTTGCTTCTGTATAAGCAGGAATCATACCCGCATGTGAAATCAGTGATTAATGATCGATATGGCATACGTAAGGTCCTTCAGAAGGATAATTAGTAACTCTTTATGTAGGTAGATTCACCTTTCCTAAATCTTGATAGTATTGAACGATCATGGGTTATAAATCTCATATTTCCTTTCCATGATCGAGCAACCGAACTCTCATTGGTAAAAAGCTTGAGAATAGTATTGATCGATATGCGCGATTTATGTTTATGAAGAAGACAAGGATGCAAGGACGCAAGGACGCAAGTGCTGAACAAACGGACAACGTTCCCGTCGATAAACTAGAAGACGAAGACCCGCAACTCATCTCGTATGAATAAGGCTGGCTAGTTTTGTCACAATGGTTGCCTTCAAAGCCAAGCGGGCCATTTGGCAACCTGGAAAAGGAAGCCAGATGGGGTTGAGACGAAAGCCAATGACAATCCAGTTAACCCTGTTTCTTATGTGATGCGAGTTCACTTATCTCGAGCAACGAGTGCGAATATTAGAAGATGTATTTCAAAATGTTATTATCCTTATTTTAGATACTTACAACTATAGAGATACGCTATTTTCATATTAAAAATTTCAAGTTTTGCCATCGAGGAGTTCGGAAAGCAATGAGTTACTTTGGATGTAATTCTCATCGTTCACGTATTCGATAAGTTGATTAAGCAAATCATGCTTAAACCCTTCCTATTCGAGAACCATTGTTAGACACACCTAGCTCGGTTTTGAGCAATCTATATCCTCTCATCTATTTCAAGGTTACTATCCTATCTTCAATTCATTTTCCGTTTCTTTTCTAAGTTTCGGGACAAAACTTTTTTTTAGTGGGGAGGTATGAAATACCCTAAATTATTTTTGGACTATTTTTTATTTTTAATTTAATTAAATAAATCTATATTATATTAAACTATAGTATATATATCTTGTGAATTAGGTCAATTAATAAATTCACCTAAGATATATGGTATGAATTAGAATAATTAAATTATTCTAAAGAGAAATAATATATGATTGGATTTAATTATATAAATCCTTTAAATACTCTTATTATTTAATTTATAGACTTAAATTAAATAATATTCATTCCGCTAAAGAGAAGAAACATATCTCCTATCTCCATCTTTATCCGCTTATTTTATTTCTTTTCCTTAAAATCGATAGGATCAAAAAATCCATCTTTATCTAACTTTTAACCTAATTCAGCAGTGTAGATAGATACACGCAGTGGCAGAGCCAGAAAATTTTCGAAGGGGGGGGCACTGTCAGAAATGTACGATATTTTTTTGGATTAAATTTACATGAAGAATTATATATAATACGATAATTAATGATGTTATTTTAAGATAAAATATCACCGGTTTATGATAAAACACTATTATTATTATTTTGCGCCTAAAAAAAAGTCGAGTATGAGCTCATTTTCAAATATAGGTTCTAATCGAGCTTGACTTGTTTCTAAATGAGCTAATTATAATCAAATATTAATACTAGACTTGTTTGGCTCAAATAAAAACCCTAGTTAAGTATAATTTATTGTACTCAAAACATATAATATATGTGTAACCAGATATAAAATTTTTAAATTTGCGTAACTTTTTATCTAATTGTCGGAATAATTAGTACAACCTCTCATTTCGAAGCTCTCGAGATAAAGTATAGTATATAAATGTTAATTTAAGTAAAATATAATAACATTATAGCCTATTGAAATAAAATTAAAGTGATTAATATGTCCTGAATTTTTAAATATTCATAATTTTTTACTCAGATGTCGGATTAAAGCGTATTATATATCAAAACGAAACTACCGACGAGGAGAATACACCTAGGTAGTTCGTCGCGTGAGAGAGGGGGCACGTGCCCCCCTAGTCCCCCCTCAGCTCTGCCCTCATACACGTCAAATCTAGGTTACCCACAGCCCAAAATTCATTCCGCATCACCATCTCCTCTCCAAATCCCCTGTGAGCAGAGCCGTGAGCCAACCATCGCCGCCCGACCATCACCTTCGCCGCCGAGCCACTGCGGTCAAAGCCCCTGCCCAGAGCGCCCATCCTTGTCGAGCCCATCACCGCTGGCCATAGCCCTTTCCGGTAACAGCCGGCCACCATTGTTGTCCTCGCCTTCCATTACCGCCGATTGGCCACCGCAGTTGCAGCTCTTGCCCGGAGAACGCCCAGCGCCGAGCCTCGTCGCCGATTGCCGCGCCCGTCACTTCCGAGCCCTCGCTGCAACCGCCGTTGATTGTTGCCGCCGAACCCATCGCAGTGCAGCATTGCCGAAGAACGCCAAGGCCGAGCCCATCCCGCCTTTGTCTCCGATTGCTGCATCCACAAACAGTAGCCCGAGCCTCGTTGCCATCGCCTCCGATTGCTTCCGTCCAGTACTGCCTTTCCGCCGCCAATCACCGTCCGAGCCGCCGCCTCCAATCGTCGTCTCTAATGCGCCGTTAGCCATTGACGCCGGAGGGAGAGCCGCCATCACTACTCCTTCCTCTTCTGTAGGTACAGACCAATTGAAGCAAATCGGGAATTTTCAATCCCTTTTGTGAAATTGCAGAACCCACCCCCAGTTCATGTTTATTTAATATTTCGGCCTCAACTAATTTTTAATTAATTGAACCACCCATAGTTTTAATCCGAGTTAACTCTTGCCAGTTTCAGCGACACCAAACCATCTCGAAGCACCCACGCCGGATCCCGCTCCCCGAGTAATTTATATTCGTATAAATTCTTAACTTTATAGATTTAATTCAATTTCAAATTGAGTTAAATAAAGTTAATTGTATAAAATATCAATATTAAATATTTCATTTTCCGTTGGATTCAACGGGTGCTAAAATCTCGTCTTGTTGTCGTCAACCGATTATCAAAGGTTAAGGCAAGTGATTTTGTTCAAACGCCCTTTGCATGTTTCGTGATTCTTTTGTTGTGCCTTTTAAATTCTTCCGTGTCGAATGCGGCCCTGTGACCAATTTCCTTGCCAATTTTGATAAATTCCTTGCCAATTTTGAAAAATTGCATACCTGTCTGCTTGATGTAATTTATCTTTTAAATCATAAATTGGCATGAGTTACATTAACGGGCAATTATTAAATGAATTATCGTGATAGGCGTATTAAATATGACTGTTTGCTTATAACTCGAGATAAGTGAAAGTTGCTCATTTTCTTATTCCTAAATTGCATGATATTCTGCTTGTTTCTTTCATACAAACCAGTGGAATGTGATACTAAGATAATTTGAATTATCCATTCTTGTCCCTGTTTGATTTAATGTCGTTATTATGATCACCTAGTATAAACTAGTTATGTATGATAAGTTAAGATAGGCACCACGTGATGCTTAGACATGATATGTTAAAATGCGCACCATGTGATGCGAATGGCTATATATGCCTTTGGCAAGTTATGCAGTAGACTAACTTGCAGGTTGTGGTTCGTTAAGCCACCGCCTTATAAGGTTTCATGAAACACCATCCCGTAATGCCTTCTCTGCGGGGCGGTAAAACAACGATCTGATGTAGGTCGTGGTCATTGTTAAAGGCCCGACCGGTACCACGTAGTATTATTATTGTTATTATTATCATTGTGAGTATGATTATTATCGACTGTTAAATAGGTGATCATTTCAGTTATTATACTCATCTGCCTCGAGTATAATTTCTTTTCTTATCTTATAATCGATCGTTATGATCATCCGACTCATGTGTGAATTTTTACCCTTTTCATTCAGCTTCTACTATAAATATTCGTGTCATTGCCTTAACCTGAGACATACCATTTTATGGTCACTGTAAGGTTAAAGTCTTAACATTTTCCCTATCATTTGCTAATCTTAATTGTACTAACCATCCTATTTATTGGATGGCTGATGTCCTTCGTTCTCACGAAATACCAGACCATATTCCACAGGTTTAGTGCGAGCAGTGGAGCAGGAGAGAGCTGAAGAGCAGGCTATCATTTATGAATCTTTATACTACAAGTCTTTGAACCTTTGGGGTTTCCACAATGCTACTTTGATTTTAGCTATTTCTTTTGGAGTTTATTTATACCGTATCATTTTGACATTTTAGCTGTTGGATTTGATATTCCATACTTTTATATTGACTTTACTTCCGCATTATTTTATTCAACTGCTTGTGTACCGTCTTGTTTATGGGAGCATGGTTGCATGTCCCTATAAGCCTCAGGTGAATTTAAAGACATTAAAGTCTGCGGATTTATTGGCGTTGTAACGTTCCCTTGGGATTTAAAAGGGGTGTTACAATCATGCTAGGATTGCATTAAGCTGAGCATGTGGTTACTATGTGTGTTTGAATTCAGAACGATCGTTACCTGTGATAGTCCTAGAGTCTTTGCTAGGGTCATAGGGTAGCCTAGCCTCATCGGGTGCCTTGAGTCAATCGAGTCAATATGAGCAGGTTACTATAGCCCAGCATCATCGGGCAAGCGGTGTTATGATGATGTGTTTTGTTGTGTTCTTGAGCATGCTATGGTTCCGTGGTCCATGCATCACCACGAGGAAATGGGGTACCGTACTAGTCAGGTCCACTCATGAAAAAGAGGGTGGAGTAGGAGAGGGATATATGTCAATTGGCATTATCTTGGGCCCTTTACAGTACTTATTCATATTATTATAACTATCAAGAATGCTTATGTAATTTAAATCTTGTACTGCATTAGTTATCCTTTATTTAGGTATAGTTATGTTATGTGGCCTCAGTGCGGTCAGAGGACTTGCAGGCGATTACCGGGCCTGACTTCGTGGATAGTGTTAGGTACCGCTCTTGTTTGCTCCATATTTCTATGACGGGAAACCCTTTGGCGAATCGGAGATCCTGACTAATTCTCTAACTTGGTATAAATTGTAATCATTCGCTTATGTTTTGGTTTTGACCTGGCTCTGCCGTGACGCTTTGTATCTTTAACTTTGCTTCCGCTTTACTTTCATTTGAATTGAATTTCGCGACATAGTCTTATGACAGGTTAAGGGTGCCCAACAGCCCTTCGGGGTTTTTAGGGTTTGAAATCCATCTTTCTACTGATCTTAAAATGAGTTTGAAACTTCGACTCGTACCTGGATTGCAAGATCCAAACAAGGGGTTTCATCTCTTGAAACGTAACCCGGAAATCATAATTCTGGGCCGTTACAAAAATCACTCTTAAGTAGACTTGTCAAAACACAACCCAACCCGGTCGACCCAACCCGAACGTCAGAAATTTTCCGACCTGAACCCGGATTTTTTTTGACCCGAACCCAAAAACCCGAAAATTTTTAGGGTAAATTTGGGTTTCAACCCGGTGACCCGATTAACCCGGAAATTTTGACCCGATTTACCCAATTGACCCGGTTGATTTAATATTATATATGATTAAATTTGTTTTATGGAAATTCCAATTTATTACATTTTATAATTACAATCACTTGATCTTTCATTTTCAAATCAACTTTTATATTTATTTGTATTGTGTAATACTTCGTCCGATTGATAGTATATGATTTTTTTATTTTTCAACACATTTTTTTAAGAAGATAAAAATTCTAAAAAATATTAAAATATTAAAACAATTCTATGCTTATTACTAATTGCATGAAATTATTTTTAAAAATTATTTAAAATTTTGATATTTTACATATTATTACATTTTATTAAAAATTATGAGAAATAATAAAAAACAAATATTTTAGATCATATATAGTATATAATTACAAGCACTAGAACTTATGAACAACATCTTTAATTTTAGAATTTTAAAATTATCGCAAAATTATCAAATAATGATTTTTTTAATTTAAAAAAAGAAAAAATTGACAAACCCGAAATCGACCCGAAACCCGGTCAAACCCGGGGTCGAGTCAACCCGGATATACCCGAAACCCGTTTTAACCGGAAACCGAAGTGATCCGATCCGAACTCGACCCAAATGACCTGTTTGACAGGTCTACTCTTAAGGGTATATAAGATGGGCCTTTCCAGTGAGGCCCAAAATGCAAGGTGGGTACAAACTTTCTTCGTCGGTTTAAAGTGCGGACCATTAGGCCCACGCTCGATATCTTTGAACCCCGCTTGTCAATGGCAGCCTCGCTCACTCATGTCGCGACATTGCAGTTTCCCTTTCCCGTTGCCAGGAGGGTTTAAGACACACGAAGCTCTCTCCCTCTCCCTCTCTCCGCCATGACCAACTTTAGGAAGCTTAACCGGCCCACAGGCCACCGTATGTCCATGCTCAGGTAACCTCTTACTGATCTTTATTGCCAGCCTCTCCGATTCCAATTTTTTCTAAGCGATTTGCATAAGAAAATGAAATGGTTAATTTATCGGGAGTTGTTTGTTCATTGTTATCAAAACCTAGGACGATGGTGTCGCAGTTGGTTAAGCACGAGCGTATTGAAACCACTATTACCAAGGTGATTTTTTAATGGTGTTTTTTCCTTCTCATTGTGAAGATTTAGGGTTTAAATCTGCTTGAGGTGTTTTAGAAATTTGCTGCTCTGCGATTTCAGATGGAGGATCTATATGCATATTGATAACGTGGGTGTTTTGTTGTTGTAGGTGTAGGAATTTAGGGCTTTAGGCTTTGATTCACCTTTTTGTTTCATTTCATTGCCAATTTTGTTTCTGAATTGGGGATGTATTCCTCAGTAGTGCATCTGATTAATTGTGTCAGATATTTTACTGGTAGGCGAAAGAGGTTCGAAGGCTAGCAGATAACATGGTTCAACTTGGAAAAGATGTAAGTCGGATGAATCTGTCAAATTTCTAGTTTCTCTTCTCTTGTTTGCTCGTCTTGTTTCATTCTGATGGATTCTTAGCCTTGAAGCTTGGCTGGAAGAAGTTTAAATATCAACTCATTATAAACTTAAAAGTAAAGATAGTTAGAGAATTAGCGGCTAATCTCGTGCATAACTTATAACAGTTCTTTGCAAATCTCAAGGCTTGAAAGAGTTATGCTTCCATTTTTGTTGCATCCTTGTTGAATTTAACTATTGATTGGAGATGGATGGTGGGGTGTCATATTAGGTATGATAAAGACTTTTATATGTACAAATAACTGCTAGACTTGTATATTCAGATAACTTGGTAAATCAATCACAGGAAAGATCCTTGCTATTCATTCGGTAGATGTTTACATATTGATTCTATGGAATATACTCCGTATGTCTGTCTTCGTGATTCTAGTTTCACTTGCTAAGACTATTAACCTTTCTAGGGATCTGATTATATGTCGCAAGCCTATTTACAACAGTGTATCAATGTGTTTATTCCTTTAATCTCACCTATAAGAACTCATCCTGAAACAGGGCTCTCTATGTGCTGCAAGACGTGCTGCAGCCTTTGTAAGAGGAGATGATGTCCTTCACAAGTTGTTTACGGAGCTGGCTTACCGGTTCAAGTTAATATATTTAACATCACTAATGCATTTTACATTTGATAGTTCTAATAAGCCCTCTTTGATCATTAAAAAAAAATTCCTGTTTTGTTGAACTTTGCCCTGACAGAGACAGAGCAGGTGGATATACTAGAGTGCTTCGGACACGTATTAGGGTTGGCGATGCAGCTCCGATGGCATATATTGAGTAAGCTCGTTATGGATTTCCACAAAATGCTAACAATAACATATGCTTGTTTTTTTATTGTTCATGTATAAGAGTTGCAGTAATCATATCTCCTTCAAACTTCAGTTTCTGCACTCAGTGCATAATTTTCAATATTTTAAACTTCTTGGTGATTGTTTTCTCTCTTTGTATGTACAGGTTTATCGACAGAGAAAATGAGCTTAGGCAGTCAAAACCACCAACTCCACAACCACCTCAAAGAGCACCCTTGGATCCTTGGACAAGGTCACAGCTTACAAGAAGTTATGCACCACCTAAAGAGGAGAAAAGCTCCGACTCTGATGTGTAAACATGTTGCCATCATCCATCGTCTGTAAGGATGATATCATCTGTTCTTTCTTTTCGGTCTCTTTGGCAAGATGCCACACTGTTTTTTTGGCTTTCTTCCTTGAATATGAAATATAATTCCAAACTTACAATACATGCTGCAATGCTAGTGTTTTGGTTTTGTTTGGTGACCTTTGTATGTGTACTACCAGAAATAGATTCTTGTTAGAAGTCGGATCTTAGGATTACAATTTACAATTTTAATCTCGCAATCAATGTAATAATGGGACCTTGTGTGCTACAGATTTTGGCAACCAGGGTCGTATTTCGTATTACAAGTCATCCATTTGCCGTATAAGTTTCATTTCTTGACAGACATTTGAACAGCCCCATCCCTAAAAAAAAACATAGGGTGCCAATATTTGTGAACAAGTAGTAGCTGTGATGGGTCTATTTTTTTCTTTTTGCCTTTGTTTTTATGATCTTGGACTGATCTTGCAAGCACCCTTTTCTGCCCTCATTTGAATGCCTTGCGATACTTACAACTTGTTCGCTTGGAAGGGCTTGTGACATGAGAGGGCTAAGTGTGGCTTTACAACTCAATCTTGAGGGTGTTTGTGAGAGAAGTTCCGAGCCAGTCGGGTCTTGATAACCTGACAAGGTGTGTTCATGGAGGAGTAGGGTATGAATTCGGGTCAGGTGATACGTTGGTGGATCGACCTTATTTTCACCCAACTAGCCTACTCAACTCTACGCAATGACACGGTCCAGGACCCACCTCACTAACATCCAATCCACAACTGCATCCCATCGGGTGAGATGGGTGTGGAATCGGGCGAATTTTTTCCATTCTTAAATTTGTAAGATCAAAATGGTAAATTAGCTAAAAGTAGGGGAAAATGGCAGAAAACCATCCCTTAAATATGGCGCTTTGCAGAAAACCACCTCTTGAAATTGAAATTGCAGAAAATCACCCCTTAAACTTATTTTGTCTGTAAATCGCCACGCACAACCTTTTTTTCCGTTAGCTTGCTGTTAAAAACATAGAAAAAATATTTTTACCCCTCACTTTTAATGTTATTTTAATGAGAGAAAAATGTATGAATTGAAATAAATTAATAAAATATATTTATCTATTCCGTTTAATGAGAGAAAAAGGTATGTTATTCTATTAAAATAACATTAAACGGGATGGATAAATAGATTTTATTAATTTATTTCAATTCATACATTTTTCTCTCATTAAAATAACATTAAAAGGGATGGGTAAAAATGATTTTTCACCGTTTTTAATGGCAAACTAACGGAAAAAAAATTGTGGGTAGTGATTTACAGACAAAATGGGTTTAAGGGGTGGTGGTTTCTGCAATTTCAATTTTAAGGGGTGGTTTTCTGTCATTTTCCCTAAAATTAAATTTGGAAATGTAGAGTGTGTGGTGACGAAACACTAAATAAATAAATAATATTTATAAACATATGCACAAATCGGGTTCCCGCTATATAAATAAACCCGTTATTAGGATGATTATAGTGTATCGATCAATATATGGAAAATACCATCTAAATCCACCACACATAATAAAGGTGTCCTTATGAATTACACTTGTCCTAAATAACTCGACACTTGTCGGGTTGTCGAGACATGTGTCGACAATGACTATACACTTGTCCTAATCAACTTGACACTTTTCGTCGAACTCGGGACACATGTCGACAATGGCTCGGATTCTTTCTATAAATATGGGGCTAGACCTTCATATTCGAGGTCGGTTTTTTGATGGCTCGAGGAGCCTTCCCAAGCGGGATTCGTCTCGCCCAGCTGGAGCCGACGTTTGATGGAGCCCTGGGAGGACGGTGGTCCGCGGATGGCTTGAGCTCGGATCGGCACAGGTTTGGGTACGCCGACGGTAATCTCGTCGCGCGTCTCAGGTAAGCCCGATCGTCTGAGCTCGCTCGCGCTCCACTTGATCCCGGAACCCACCGACACGTGATTCAGAAAATCGGGTTTCGTCATTGGCGCCGTCTGTGGGAAACATTCACACTAAGAGGTGATAAATCATGGTAAATTATTCGTTTAATCTTATATTTGAGCAACTAGTTGGATGCGGTTGGTATGGATTTTCTAGTTCGATAGACCAAAGGAAGTGCTACTGGGCTTTCTAAAGATTTTGGGTACATGAAGGACGTGATTGAGAGTGTTTAGGACTTAATTGGTATCGTTGAAATATGGTTAATATCGGTTTAAGTCCGGTTAAGGATAGACCATTTTAAATAATGGATTGTCATAGTGGTAAAGAGATAACCCCGATCTCGATCCACCCAAATTGTGCCATCCGCGGACAATTCTTCCTCTTCACGATCGCATTTTGTGGGGGAGTAAGCGTGAAGCCTTCCAAGGATGAGCAGATGCCCTCTTTCGCGGCCAATCCTTTGATTATATAATGATTTTATCCGGCCTCAGCTTGTAATGCTGTCAAACGGAGGCCATTCTTCCTCTCCCCGTTGCCGCCGCCCGCTGCCGCGTTTCTTCAAGCATTCTCTTTCTTTGGCTTCTTGATGCTAAGCGTTAACCTTCAGATTCTCCATCCGCGAACCGAGCTTTAAACCGATTTAAACAATTTCTTAAAAATCGAGCATCAGCTCTTGGATTTAGTGCTTGGCGGGGTTTCACCTGACATCGATTTTTCCCAATAAATGAGTTCCTTTGTTTCCAAGATGGAATGAGCGACATCCGCGAGCGCGAACTACCCTCGGCGTTGTCCGCGGAGGACTCCTGATCACTTTTGGTGATTATCTGCACTCCCTTAGCCTGCCGCTCGAAAAGTCTCTTTCAAGCTCGCTGCCGGGCCACGGCAAATCATCGGTGCGTTGGTCAACAGGTAGAAGTAACTGAACGCTGCTAATTCGATCCGCGGATGGGCTGTGCTGCTGGCCTAATGGTTCTTCTAATTCGCGGCTCAGCGTACTTGTTTATTCAAATTTGGACCGATCGAGGTGAATGCGTTTGCTTCTTCTAGCCACTGCATATAGAGAGAATTAAATCTGTTTCTATATTATTATAAGGTGTCATACTTTGGGAACCCGGAAGACGAATTCGGCACCCGCGACCCTAGACAACACATCTAAGAGATCGGGACCATCACTTAGGATTCCGTCAAAGTTCTTTATCAACTCATAATCCACCGTGACCATCTCCGACGCAGGCACGAAGCAAGCCCGCCAATCCTAAGAGGTGATCTAATTCAGGTAATTCATCCGTTTGGTCTATCTTAATTATAAGGTCCCAAAATTTATAAATTCAGAGAGCAATAAGCAAGCCACTGTCATGAATATGAATACGGAAGCACCTACTCATTTCTTGGGATTTTAGCCTGTTGATCCAGGTTTGAATTCAATCTAAATCGGCAAGTATATATACATATATGAATAAGACATATAAAGGATAGCTATGCAATAAACTCTCCTACAAAAAACGATGAATAAGAGATACCTGTTGCACCCGTTTGTGTACATACATATTCAATCTCCACCATTATTCATCATGTGTTTCCGTGTTGACATATAAAGTCAATTTATTTCTCTAATGTGATGATCGATTAAACTATGGGATGAACGAACAACCACTATTGGTATTTGTTTCGGGTTCGATCTTTTATTCAGGAGAGTCTACTGCAGGTATAAGTTCTGATTGTTTGAGGCAAAGATTGTGTGCGTGTGTGTTACATACATACATACATATGTGGTAGGGTTCAAGTGAGAATAGTTTCTTCCGGTGAGAAGGAAATAAGCATTTTTATTGGTCAAATTTTATTAAGAAGAATAAAATTAAAAATCTCTCTCACGCGCTTTTCTACTCTGACCGCTTTCTCTTTTACTCGGAGCGTTCTCCTTCATCGCCCTCAGGTTGCCGGCAAAGTCTCCTCTGCCAGACGCCTGCAATGTCTCCCATGGCGTCGATCGCCGCGAGGCTTAGGGTTTCGTTGCTCTCGCTTCACCGGAGGATTTGGTCTAATTGCCGGAATCGGGGGGCTTCTGATGAGAGAATGAGCGAAAACGAAGCCCTAACCCTTATCACCACAACCACCACCATCCTGGGCCGCACCATCCCTCCGGCCAATAAATCTGATGGTGAATGCAGCCGCTTCTCGGTTCGTCGGCTTCTCTCTCCAGTTCCTCCATCCGCCCTCGGTGGGGAACGCTGTCGAATTGAATCGCACATGGAGTGATGGTGAAGAGATCAGTTGAGAGACTCCAAAGAGATTCTCCACAGATTATTTCTTTTTCAATTTTCCGCTTTGTGACATGGAGAAGCAGGTAGACGAATTGAATCCGCTTTCAATTTCATATTCCTAGTCGAGGTTTGACCGCTTTCTCATTTGATCTGTTTTTTTTAGGCGATGGATTTTTAGGGGTTTCTGTTTCCTTCAATTAATTTCGTTAGGATTTTGACGATGGCCGGCGAAGGTGGCCTTGGTGAAGAACAAGAAGTCGATATTGGCGTTGGTGATGTTGAAAGAGAAGCTGAGTGGAATGAAGGCGAGGCTTCTCGGTGTTGAAGACAACGGTCCTGAGTCTGGTACAAAATGGAGATGAAGGCGGGTGAATGGAAAGATGGAAGAAGACCACCTATTACTGTTGAATAGAAATTTTGTAGAATATGTTGAATATGTTGATTGGGTATGCATATGAGGTTTTGATGATTTGAAATACAATTTTTCATCATTAAGAACTTCAAATGGTATTTGACCTTTTGTTCAATCTAATTTACAAAGCCAGGGCACAAATTAATGTAAAAAAAAAAATAGGTTGTTTAAGTTTCAATGTTTCATATGTGGTTCAGGGGTTTAATGTCGAGTGGTTCAGGGGTTTTAATACCAAGTGGTTCGTCAATTTTATTTTTATTTTTTTTGGTGAAATGGTCGTCAATTTTATACTAATTGGTTCAACACATATAAATAGAGAGTTGTTCAGTGACTAAATATATAAATTTTTTTTTTGGTGAACATGACTAAATATATCATGTTTCATGAATTAAATTTTTTTGGTGAACATGACTAAATATATCATGTTTCATGAATTAAATAGAAGTGGTTCAGTGACTAAATAGAGGTTGGTTCAGTGACTAAATAGAGGTGGTTCAGTGGCTAAATAGTGGTTGGTTCAGTGTCTAAATATGTTGGTCCAGTGGCTAAATAGAGGTTAGTTCAGTTGCTAAATAGAGGTTGGTTCAGTGACTAAATAAGTTAGTTCAGTGGCTAAATAGAGATTGGTTTAGTGACTAAATAGAGGTTGGTTTTGTGACTAAATAGAGGTTGGTTAAGTGTCTAAATAGAGATGGTTGAGTGACTAAATATGTTTGTTCAGTGACTAAATAGAGTTTGGTTCAGTGACTAAATAGTGGTTGGTTCAGTGACTAAATAGAGGTTGGTTCAGTGAATAAATAAGTTGGTTCAGTGAATAAATAGATGTTGGTTCAGTGACTAAATAGAGATCGATTCAGTAACTAAATAGAGGTTGATTCAGGGACTAAATAGATGTTGGTTCAGTGACTAAATAAGTTGGTTCAGTGATTAAATAGAGTTTGGTTCAGTGAATAAATAGAGGTTTTTCAGTGATTAAATAGAGGTTGGTTCAATAATTAAATAGAGAGTGATTCAGTGACCGAATAGACAATGGTTCAGTGACCGGATAAAGTGGTTCAGTAATCGAATAGAGATTTTGGTTCAATGACCGAATAGAGTGGTTCAGTGAACGAATAGAGAGTGGTTTAGTGACCGAATAGAGAGTGACTAAATAGGTTGGTTCGGTGTCTAAATAGATGTTGGTTCAGTGAATAAATAGAGGTTGGTTCAGTGACTAAATAGGTTGGTTTAGTGGCGAAATAGAGGCTGGTTCAGTGACTAAATAGGTTGGTTCAATGGCTAAATAGAGGTTGGTTCAGTGACTAAATAGATTGGTTCAGTGGCTAAATAGAGACTGGTTCACTGTGAATAAAATTGCCGAACCACTGTGAATAAAATTGCTGAACCACTGTGAATAAAATTGATGAACCACTGCGAATAAAATTGCCGAACCACTGTGAATAAAATTGCTGAACCACTTCTTGTGAATTTTTTTTTCAACAAAACATATACAAAGTGGGTGTCTATGTGTAGATAAAATTAAATTACACCCAAATATATATTTTTTATATTTTTTTAACAAGTGAAAATGTCAAAAAATGATTTTTAAAAGTTGAAGTGAACACTTTTACATGTACGTACAATTTCTAATTGATTAGTAAGTTGGCGCGTGCAATTAATTAGTGAGTGCGTGAGAGTGAGGGTGTTACTAATTAATTTGGGTGGATGTCACTAATTAATTGGGGAATTGTTTGGGGAAGCCGCGTGTCTCTTAATTTTAATTCAATTTTGCACACGTGGACCAATAATATTGCTTCTTTTCTTCTCACTTTTGATGACCTTTGCACCCGAACCCACCAATAATATTGCTTCTTTTCTTCTCACTTTTGGTGACCTTTGCACCCGAACCCAACCCTATATATATATAATGCTATGAGTGAAGGTTAAGTCCTAGGACGCTGGAGCTTGGCTCCGCGTCGAGCCTCCGATCGAATCTGCATTCTTGGAGATGATATTTTATTAAGTCTCGTTACGCGTGATCTTGCTCCGCGTTGGGCATCCGGTCCTAGAGCTTGCCTCCCGGATCGGATATTTTATATTATGTCCTAGGACGCTGGAGCTTGGCTCCGCGTCAGGCCTCCGATCGCATCTGCATTCTCGGAGATGATATTTTATTTTAAGTCCTAGGACGCTGGAGCTTGGCTCCGCGTCAGGCCTCCGATCGAATCTGCATTCTCGGAGATGATATTTTATTTTAAGTCCTAGGACGCTGGAGCTTGGCTCCGCGTCAGGCCTCTGATCGAATCTGCATTCTCGGAGATGATATTTTATATTAAGTCCTAGGACGCTGGAGCTTGGCTCCGCGTCAGGCCTCCGATCGAATCTGCATTCTTAGAAATGATATTTTATATTAAGTCCTAGGACGCTGGAGCTTGGCTCCGCGTCAGGCCTCCGATCGAATCTGCATTCTCGAAGATGATATTTTATATTAAGTCCTAGGACGCTGGAGCTTGGCTCCGCGGCAGGCCTCCGATCGAATCTGCATTCTCGGAGATGATATTTTATTTTAAGTCCTAGGACGCTGGAGCTTGGCTCCGCGTCAGGCCTCCGATCGAATCTGCATTCTTGGAGATGATATTTTATATTAAGTCCTAGGAAGCTAGAGCTTGGCTCCGCGTCAGGCCTCCGATCGAATCTGCATTCTCGGAGATGATATTTTATTTTAAGTCCTAGGACGCTGGAGCTTGGCTCCGCGTCAGGCCTCCGATCGAATCTGCATTCTCGGAGATGCTATTTTATATTAAGTCCTAGGACGCTGGATCTTGGCTCCGCGTCGGGCCTCCGATCGAATCTGCATTCTCGGAGATGATATTTTATTAAGTCCCATTACGCGTGATCTTGCTCTGCGTCGGGCATCCGGTCGTAGAGTTTACCTCCCGGATCGGAGTTGTTATTAAGTCCCAGGACGCTAGAGCTTGGCTCCGCGTCGAGCCTCCGATCGAAGCTATATTCTAGGAGATGATATTTTATTAAGTCCCTCGACGCCGGATCTAAGCTCGCAGAGGGCCTCCTGCTCGTAGTTATTAAGATCGCGGAGATAAACTCCTAATGAGTATAAAGATACACGTAAAAGTATCCGCTTGTTTTTACTTTTGACCCGTTTAAATATTCTTCAAACTATGTTGATTTAAAAAAGCATTTTGCTTAAGCTTTCGAACGATAGTGGGTATGAACGATTCATTTATTAATGCATGGGTTTCATGGCATTTGATGAGTGTTCATGACCTTTAAAAGGCGGCCATTGCATTTGTAAATGGTACTAGCTAGTAGATGATGGTCCGTGTAGCTCGGGTAAGGACACTAAGCAACCGACATAAATGAATGAATATGTCAAACGGATATTGGAAACTCGTTCATACTTTGGACCATGATTCAAACACGATTATATAAATTGAGACGCGGTTAATTTAGTATTATTAACATCCTTTCTTGGCATGGCACGGTCCTTTCCTACGAAATCAGGATGAAATTTTGTAGTATTAACATCCTTTCTTGGCGTGGCATGATCCTTTCCATTCACGAGTGCGACTACCCGCGGATGACGGATTCCTCTGTCCGCGGTCGGATTGTGGTGCACGGTTGAGCATTGAACAACAAATCGAGATCTTAAGTTAACTCGACCTCGCTATCGCAATCAACGTTTGGAAAACGGCCATGGCATGATTTCCTCTGTCCGCGTCTGACCCCCTGGTGAACCAGGGCTGCTCCTCAAACCATTGTATTGCACTAGCTTCCATTGCCTGATGAATCAACCCGCGAATTCCGCACGCGGAGAGGCTAATAGGTCAAACAGGGAAAGTCGGTCTGCAGGTCGTCGTCGAAGAGCTGCGAACAATTGTGTCACTAAGGCTATCACTTGAGGGGAGTTATATTTATGGCCCCCCCTCTTTGGATCTCAACAAGTTCGCATCACGTCCATCTTCGTGTTCGCAATCAGCAGATTCCGTTTCTCGTCATTTTTATGTACATCTATCAGCAGCCACATCTCTGATATATCGACCAAGGCTCGTGGCTCGTATTAAGCGGGAAACAAAGGTCCTGGCGCAGCTCGACCTTCCCATCACTGAGGTCGTGCGCATGACAGTCGTAGCACAACTCTCCGACCCGCATCTGACCCCCTAGTAGTCTTAAAATTCGGCTCGCGTTCGAAGGGGAGACGGATATACAAGAACAAGGAAGTTGATTGCGGCTCATGTCCTAGCCATGAGCGAATCTCGACAAGACTTACCGATCACGTTGATCCATACCTGCTCGCACAAGTGAATGAGCAACAACTGAGCAACTTTATATTATGCTTTTGTACCACACGTACGCAATTATGTACGTACATTAATAAAATTGTAAAGCATAATACATAAGGATTAGTTACATAAACCCCTCGGCGCTAGAGCTATGCTCACGGAGGGCCTCCGATCGTAGTCTGAGCCTCTCGGAGCACACCCGATAAGTCTCTCGACGCTGGAGCTATGCTCGCAGAGTGCCTCCTGCTCGTAGCTAGTAAGCTCGCGGAGATAAACTCTTAACGAATACAAACTAAGTCCCTTGACGCTGGAGCTATGCTAGCAGAGGGCCTCCTGCTCGTAACTGGTAAGCTCGCAGAGTTAAACTCTTAATGAGTATAAATTAAAACCCTTCAACGCCGAAACTCTCATCCGCGGAGGGCTTTCTGATTGAATTACGATAGGCTTGATTCTCTTCCCAAGAGATACGTAGGCAACCCACTAATAAGTTGGGTACAACCCAGACCAAACAAACTTAGTTAAAACATTACACCAAAAGTCTGATATATCAAGTACTCTTCAAAAGGAAGACAAAACCCAAATGCATATGTTGTCTCGTTTGAATCGAGCCCTAGCTAAGACTCATCTTGGCTAAGGTCCGAGGAGCTGTGACGAAACACTAAATAAATAAATAATATTTATAAACATATGCAAAAATCGGGTTCCCGCTATATAAATAAACCCGTTATTAGGATGATTATAGTGTATCGATCAATGTATGGAAAATACCATCTAAATCCACCACACATAATAAAGGTGTCCTTATGAATTACACTTGTCCTAAATAACTCGACACTTGTCGGGTTGTCGAGACATGTGTCGACAATGATTATACACTTGTCCTAATCAACTTGACACTTTTCGTCGAACTCGGGACACATGTCGTCAATGGCTCGGATTCTTTCTATAAATATGGGGCTAGACCTTCATATTCGGGGTCGGTTTTTTGATGGATCGAGGAGCCTTCCCAAGCGGGATTCGTCTCGCCCAGCTGGAGCCGACGTTTGATGGAGCCCTGGGAGGACGGTGGTCCGCGGATGGCTTGAGCTCGGATCGGCACATGTTTGGGTACGCCGACGGTAATCTCGTCGCGCGTCTCAGTTAAGCCCGATCGTCTGAGCTCGCTCGCGCTCCACTTGATCCCGGAACCCACCGACACGGGATTCAGAAAATCGGGTTTTGTCATGTGGGAGATTGAATTACGGGAACCAACGGTAAGGGTTAGGAACTTTTGATTTTTTTTTTATTAGGAAAGATTTTGGGTGAGAAGACTCTACCCGAGAACATCCTTACGGATGACGTTCTGCAGACCTAAATTATTTGAGATGTCGATACCCCGGGCAGAGTGGTCAATATGTGCAACCTTGTCAGCCACTCTATTGCCCATGCGGGGAATGTGAAAGAAAGAAACCTCTTTCACAACCGGCAAAAGAGTTTTGAGATCAGCCATGATCAATTCTATTTCCCAAGGGCATTTATGTTAGTTTTTCAAATGATTTATTATTATTAGAGAATCTCCTTCAATTTGTACTTTGTCTATATGTAACTCAACAACTGTCTAATGCATTTTTGTGAACAAGTAGTAGTTGTGATGGGTCAATTTTTTTTCTTTTTGCCTTTGTATTTACGATCTTGGACTGGTCTCGCAAGCACCCTGTGCATTTTCTGCCCTCATTTGAATGCGTTGCGATACATACAACTTGTTCGTTTGGAAGGGCTTGTGACATGAGAGGGCTAAGTGTGGCTTTACAGCTCAATCTTGAGGGTGTTTGTGAGAGAAGTTCCAAGCCAGTCGGGTCTTGATAACCTGACAAGGTGTGTTCATGGAAGAGTAGGGTATGCATTCGGGTCAGGTGATACGTTTTTTGGATCGACCATATTTTCACCCAACTAGCCTACTCAACCCTACGCAATGACACGACCTAGGGACCACCTCACTCACATCCAATCCACAACTGCATCCCATCAGGTGAGATGGGTGTGGAATAGGGCGAATTTTTTCCATTCTTAAATTGGAAAGATCAAAACGGTAAATTAGATAAAAGTAAGGGAAAATGGCAGAAAACCACCCCTTAAATATGGCTCTTTGTAGAAAACCACCTCTTAAAATTGAAATTGTAGAAAACCACCCCTTAAACCCATTTTGTCTGTAAATCGCCACCCACAACCTTTTTTTCCGTTCGCTTCCTGTTAAAAACAGTGAAAAGTCATTTTTACCCGTCCCTTTTAATGTTATTTTAATGAGAGAAAAATGTATGAATTGAAATAAATTAATAAAATATATTTATCTATTCCGTTTAATGAGAGAAAAAGATATGTTATTCTATTAAAATAACATTAAACGGGATGGATAAATAGATTTTATTAATTTATTTCAATTCATACATTTTTCTCTCATTAAAATAACATTAAAAGGGAGGGGTAAAAATGACTTTTCACCGTTTTAATGGCAAACTAACAGAAAAAAAAATTGTGGGTGGTGATTTACAGACAAAATGGGTTTAATGGGTGGTTTTCTACAATTTCAATTTTAAGGGGTGGTTTTCTGCAAAGACCCATATTTATGGGGTGGTTTTCCAGTCATTTTCCCTAAAAGTAAATTTGGAAATGTAGAGTGTGTGGGAGATTGAATTATGGGAACCAACGGTAAGGGTTAGGAACTTTGGATTTTTTTTTATTAGGAAAGATTTCGGGTGAGAAGACTCTACCCGAGAGCAACCTTACGGATGAGGTCCTGCAGACCTGAATTATTTGAGATGTCGGTACCCCGGGACGATTGGTCAAGGTTTGCAACCTTGTCAGCCACTCTATTGCACATGCGGGGAATGTGAAAGAAAGAGACCTCTTTCACAACCGGCAGAAGAGTTTTGAGATCAGCCATGATCAATTCTATTTCCCAAGGGCATTTATGTTGGGTTTTCAAATCATTTATTATTATTAGAGAATCTTCTTCAATTTGTACTTTGTCTATATGCAACTTAACAACTGTCTAATGCATTTTTGTGAACAAGTAGTAGTTGTGATGGGTCAATTTTTTCTTTTTGCCTTTGTTTTTATGATCTTGGACTGATCTCGCAAGCACCCTGTGCATTTTCTGCCCTCATTTGAATGCCTTGCGATACTCACAACTTGTTCGTTTGGAAGGGCTTGTGACATGAGAGGGCTAAGTGTGGCTTTACAGCTCAATCTTGAGGGTGTTTGTGAGAGAAGTTCTGAGCTAGTCGGGTCCTGATAACCTGACAAGGTGTGTTCATGGAAGAGTAGGGTATGAATTCGGGTCAGGTGATACGTTGGTGGATCGACCATATTTTCACCCAACCAGCCTACTCAACCCTACGCAATGACACGACCTAGGGACCACCTCACTCACATCCAATCCACAACTGCATCCTATCGGGTGACATGGGTGTGAAATCGGGCGAATTTTTTCCATTCTTAAATTTGAAAGATTAAAACGGTAAATTAGGTAAAAGTACGGGAAAATGGCAGAAAACCACCCCTAAAATATGGCTCTTTGTAGAAAACCACCTCTTAAAATTGAAATTGCAGAAAACCACCCCTTAAACCCATTTTGTCTGTAAATCGCCACCCACAACTTTTTATTCCGTTAGCTTGCTGTTAAAAACAGTGAAAAATCATTTTTACCCCTCCCTTTTAATGTTATTTTAATGAGAGAAAAATGTATGAATTGAAATAAATTAATAAAATATATTTATCTATTCCGTTTAATGAGAGAAGAAGATATGTTATTCTATTAAAATATCATTAAACAGGATGGATAAATAGATTTTATTAATTTATTTCAATTCATACATTTTTCTCTCATTAAAATAACATTAAAAGGGAGGGGTCAAATGACTTTTCACCGTTTTTAATGGCAAACTAACGGAAAAAAAATTATGGGTGGTGATTTACAGACAAAATGGGTTTAAGGGGTGGTTTTATGCAATTTCAATTTTCAGGGGTGGTTTTCTGCAAAGAGTCATATTTAAGGGGTGGTTTTTTGTCATTTTCCCTAAAAGTAAATTTGGAAATGTAGAGTGTGTGGGAGACTGAATTACGGGAACCAGCGGTAAGGGTTAGGAACTATGGATTTTTTTTTATTAGGAAAGATTTCGGGTGAGAAGACTCTACCCGAGAGCATCCTTACGGATGAGGTCCTGCAGAGCTGAATTATTTGAGATGTCGGTACCCCGGGCAGAATGGTCAAGGTGTGCAACCTTATGAGCCACTCTATTGCACATGTGGGGAATGTGAAAGAAAGAGACCTCTTTCATAACCGGCAGAAGAGTTTTGATATCAGTCATGATCAATTTTATTTCCCAAGGGCATTTATGTTCGTTTTTCAAATGATTTATTATTATTAGAGAATCTCCTTCAATTTGTACTTTGTCTATATGCAACTCAGCAACTGTCTAATATTTTGTGCACCTAATTTAAGGGCAAGAGCTTCCGATTTAAGTGAAGTTTGGGAACCATGTTGCTGAAACCCGATGTGGAGTGGATTCCCCAACCAGTTTCGAATAATTATGCTCGCAGAGCTATTCGAGTTAGACAACGATGAACCATCAAAATTAAGCTTATAAAAACCTAAAGGGGGCTTTCGCCAAGAGGTGTTTTTCTTTTGTTTTTGTTTGACCTGTAGAGAGTTAGCTTGCTTAGTAGGAAAATCCACCGGATTCAGGTCGTCGTCGAACATTGATGCTTTCTTCCAATTATCAATATGAGTTTGTATGAGAAGACTTGTTATAGATGTGCATGGGATGACAACTTTTCTAAACAAGAATTGGTTTCTAATGTACCACGTAGTCCACCAAGTAGAAGCAAGTTTCTCCTTGTCCTTCATTGCAAAGGTGTTTCCGATAAAGTTGAGGATGGGCTTGAAGTCGCATGATTGACCAATCAAATTGGAAATTGTTGTTCTAATAGTCTTTGGGAAAGAGTGTAATAAGTTCATATAAGGGCATTCAATAAGCAAATGAGTGTCGTCTTCAATAGCAGAGTTACAGAGACAACAAGTAGAAGGAACAGATACACATCGTTGGTTAAGACGGTCAGCAGTTGAGAGGCCTTTTTGGGAGATTTTTCACAAAAAAAATTTAATTTTGGGCGGGGTATTAAGAGTCCAAATCCAGGCATTGCTATATGTCTCTAGGGAATTTTTTGAAGAAACAAGCTTGTAAGCAGACGAGGTGGTAAACCACCCCTCCCAATCAGGCCACCAATAGAGACGATCCTCAAATTGATTTGTAGGTAAAAGTGTATCTAAAATTTCGTTGATAATCGAAGATGGAAGAGGGGCATGAAGCTTCTCAATCCACCACTGACCACCTAAGATATAGTCACTAACACATTCCTCGAGATTTAGAATGTTAGGACAGTCATGCCTAGAGTGAATTGAAGACATAGATCAGTTATCGGTCCAAAATCTAACTGATTTTCCATTTCCAATTGGCCAAATTAACCCCGTTTTGAATTTATCAATGAGTGGGGTAAGCTTAGACCATTGTTAAGAGGAATCGCCACGCTTTCAATAGTTGAGAATGTTTGTGTGACCGAGATATTTATGAGTGACAAGTCTAACCCAAGCATTGTCGGGTTCAGCTAAGAGTTTCCAGAGTAATTTCATTTGGAGAGCTTCATTCATATCTTTTGATTTTCTCAAGCCCATTCCCCCAAAACGCTTTGGCCTACAGATTCTATCCCAACTGATAAGAGGGTGTTGCTAATTATCCTTATTCCAGAAAAATCTTCTATTAATTTGATCCAATTCATTGTGAACAGATGACGGTAGCATAAAGCTTTGCATTGTATAAAGAGGTTTCGATGCCAGATTAGACCTAATGAGAATTGCTCGACCATGTTGAGAGAGTGCACTCGCCCTCCACTTACTCAATTGTTCCTTTGATTTACAGATGGTTTCTTCAAAGGTTTCCTTATTTACTCTCTAGGAACTTATATAGGATATGATTTGAAATAGACTTTGCTCTCCAACCGCTCTAAAAACAAAAAATTTAAAATAGAGAAACAAATATGCATTTAGGGTGTGTTTGGATTCCATTGCATTTTCATTATAATGCAATTACTTTTCCTCGTTTAATATGAGCGTTTGGTTGTGAAAATAAAAATCTCGTAAAAACCGAGATAAAACCGTAATTTAACCAACTAATCACATAAATCGAGATAAAATAATTGCATTATAATTAATACATCGTGGAATCCAAAAATACCATAATTTAAATACCTTAAAAATTGTGTTAACCAAACACCGCCTTATTATTTTGCATTATAAACATAATGCATTTGGAATCCAAACACACACTTAGTGTATACAATATATACTCTCTATTTAAAACAATTTTAATTTTAGCTATCTTTAAAGTTTATGCAAATTGTGAAATAATTTCATACTGCTAGACGAACATGATTTTTTAGTTAAAATTTGCAAAAATGTAAACAAGGTTAATTGAAACATGAAGGTTAACATTTAAGCTTAACATAACTTAAAATGTAAATTAGTGTAAGTTTGACATTTGCGTATAACATGAGTTTTAACATAACTTAAAACTAACGCGTTTGAATTAAATATCGAGTTAATTCTAGCAAAACATCCAATTTAATCTAATTATAACAAAAACTCCTAACATAATTTTTGTATAAATATAACAAACTTGTCCAATTATTATTGAATTCCAATGAATTTGCATTGGTATAAGGAAAATTAAAGTTTAGAGTTTTGACAATCTTTTTCTAAATTTAGAGAATTTTTTTTCTCTTTTCTATGATTTCTCTATTTCAGAGATGGGTACGGAGGAGCTGTTGGACACAAAAAAAAACCCATTTTATCTAAAATTTTCAACTTTCTCTATTTTAGAAAAGCAAGCTTTATATTTTTTTTTCAAATCAAGGTGACAATAATGTCGAGATGCCACCTTATTTGAAAAAATGACAAATTATTAAAATAAACTCATTTTGAGATGCCAAGTAATCAACTTAACGGCTTGTTTGATGGACATTGACAAAAGGGGTGCAATTTGGAACACATTCAAATAAGCCGGAGACTAATTTGGAACATTTGATAAGTTAGGGACCAACATAGAAAGGAATGAAAATATTGGGGATTAAATGTATAACTTTAAGTAGAAATTTTATTTAATTTTCAGTGTTAAATAAGTCTTATTCCATCTGTTTCAAAAAAAAATTGTTGTTTTAACTTTTTGACATGTTTTATAATGAGAAAATTGTAGTGGATATACCAATTGAGCCAACCCTTTGCAAAAATAATTCTCCCCCGGCCCAATTTGCATAAATGAAAAAAAGGCCCATAAATTTGCAAAAGTAACCGGTTGAGGGAACCTGGTACCGCGGGTAATTGAAAAGAGAAAACTGAGACGGGTAAGAAGAAGAAGTCACACCACGGTCATCTCTCACAATTTGTGAAAGTAGAAATTCAAAAGTCTTGAAGGGGAAAACCGCCATTGACATAGCTTGGAGAGATCAACTGATGCGACACCGAAAACGAGAGAGAGAGAGAGAGAGAGAGAGAGAGAGAGAGAGAGAGGCTAGATACTTCGACACCGACATTGAGAGAGAGGGGGAAAACACCATTGAAGGGAGGGACGACCTGAAATTGGAGAGAGACAACACCCCTGGTGCGCAGTCCGCCATTGAAGAGAGGTAATCCCCCATTCTCTATCTCAAAGCTTTCTCCTTTAATGGAAGTTAGAGGGTTTCAATGGATGTTAATTTGATCTGGGGCCGGTTGGAAGAATTGGGTGAATGAGGTTGGAAATTTGGGAAGGGGAAACCCTAAATGTATGTGTGGTGGGCGGATTGGGGATAGGGGTGGAGATTTGCCATTGATGATAAGTTGGGGATGAAATTGAAGGTCCAAATAGGGTAGAAACGGTTAGACAAACCCCATGAAAGAATGAAATTGGGAATGTGATAACTCGTCAATGGCGAGCGGGGTCGTTCTTGTGGATATGGGAAATGATTGAATGGCTAGGTATATGAAAATCTTGGTTGACTTCGATTTGGGAAATTAGGGGAAACTAATAGGTTTGGTAAATGGGTGAAGAATCAATAAGTGGGATGAAAAAGGCATGATAGAGACAGTAGAATAACCAACAGAATAGAGCTTGCCTTCGACGGCTTGGTTTATTGATTAATAATCCATAAAAGTTCTTGATGCTTTGTTTGGAGAAGCTTGCATTAGAATAATGGTGTGCCTGTAGGCCCGCGGAAGAGGGAATGGGGGATTCAGTCAACAACTTCATAACGAAACAAACGCAACATTCAACCCATAACAAAATTCATATATATAACAATCAATAAGTCCGGACATCAACTTAGACAACCTTGAAAACATTTATATTAGAAACAATCAACATTTAGCATTTTTTAGCATAAAATGAGATCAATGGTGAGGTATGTAACAATTGAACCTCAAAAACAGCTTATGATTCTTATGATATGAAGTTCTTTGAGTTTCGTTACTCTTGTATATTGAATAACAAAAACGAAGATCATAAAACCAATTGTGTGGTGTTGTAATATGTTGATGGTTTTTTCGCTATTCTTGTATATTAAATAACAAAAACAACATATGATTCTTAAAGCAATCATATTCAGTTGTTGATGGTTTTTCCAAGCATTTGTGTGTTGTTGTCATTTGGATAATGTTAAAATTTCTGGCAGAATCATTATTTTGACTGGCTATGCATTCGTATGTACTGGCAATGATTATTGCTGAAATGACTGTTATTTGAATGACAGATTAAGGACACAATGACAAAAGGGAAAGGAAAAAAGGTCGCGATGCCGTCGAGCAAGAAGGTATCAGCTGTTATCACCTCTGAGACAAATTAGGGGCGTTATTTTTTTGGGTTCGTGATGTCAACTTCGTTACTCTCTTGTGATATTTGTGCAGGCGACTCTAGCCCTTCCTCCGGCAAAATATTTTACAGGGAGGTCAAACCAGTTCTCCAAGATGGGCGTGCTGAAAGGAATGGATGATGGCATATCTGCGACTGATTGGAAAATGCTCAAGTACAGCAGGCTAGGGGGCATTGTAAAGATCGAATCCAATGTGCCGTATTGCTCAGCCCTAATCCATTACTTCATCGGGAGACAACTCAAGACGTTAAAGAAGTGTGAGACATGGTATGAGATCCAGGGATGACTCATCTGGTTCTCCATCAAGGAATTTTGCCTCGTCACCGACCTCAAATGTGCTGGAAGGAATCGGGCATTTGAGACGGAGGATCACAAAGACGCTATTCGGAGCTTCTTTGGAAGGGACAAGGTGAAGGTGTCCGACCTTCCCGTTTTGTGGGAGGTCGCAAAGGCCAAAGAGAGGAGTGAGAGGAAGAGGTTGAAGCTTGCCCTACTCATCATTGTAGAGTGCATCATGCTGCTAGGGGATATGGGAAAGGTAGTGAAAGGGTGGGTGGTCGCCCTCGTGCAAGACCTCAACCTATTCTTCAACTACTCGTAGGGTAAGGTATGTTACGAGGCCATCCACGAGAGTCTGGAAGGGGCACTGGTGAGGAAGGTGGCGCAGGGGGTCAAAGGTGGGAATGAGAGGTCTAGCTACTCGCTCAATGGATTCCCATTAGCGTTCCAGGTATGAGTTCAAACTTAATGCGATTTAACACTTGGCAAGATTTTTTTTTATGTCTGTGCCATAAACGAGTATGGCTATGGTTTTGTCAAAACTGGCTAGTAAAAACATGTTTTTCTGCATGTGTAGATTTGGATCTACGAAGCGGTCCCGGATGTGAACAACTACTTTGCTAACAGGATTGTTGAGGTTCACTTCCCTCGATGCGCGAGGTGGAAGTTGACGGACCCGTACATCCCCTATGAGAGGGTGACGAGGATACTGGATATAGAGAATGAGGATGGGATCAAGTGCAACGATGCCCACACGCCCCTTGTGCCGGAAGCGGCTGACCGGGAGACTTTCCTCGGTGTTGGATACCTCCGCGAAGACCCACATGACTTTTTTGATAATGCCGCCAAGGCGTACGAGGATTCACTCCCACCTGTCGACATTCCTACAAGAGATCCTAACGCGGTTGTCGGCCTTTGGGAAAGCAGTGGAAGAAATGAAGACCCACCTAACCAACATCAAAGAGCCCGGAGCTGAGTTGGAGAAAGAGAAAGAGGTAAGTGATATCGTCATGCCTTATTTACACCTTAGTCACACATGTGAAACTGGCTATGATGAGATATTGAATGGCTAGTTCACCCGCGACAATGATAGGTCAATGACTTCACAAGGGTTGACAACGAGGAGCAAGAGGAGATTGGCACCGAGAACGCCAACCCAGCAGCCACAACACAGGACGTTGTCACCCAACAGGAGAGTGTCACACATAAGCCCCCTCATCGACCTGCACCGGCTGAGGCGAAGGAGAAATGGAAGGGAGGCCGAAACGCACCAAGAAGCAATTGGATACTGGCACCAAAAAGTCCCAACCAGCTGATACAAATGAAGAGGTTGACACCCAACAGGAGAATGTGACGCAGGAGGCCCGTCCTCCACCTGCACCTACTGAGCCAAAGGGGAAAGGGAGGCCGAAACGCACCCAGGAGGAAGCCCCAGCTGTCGATGACCAGGTCGTGTCGCCCGTCATGAAGAGGGCCCGTGTTGTCAAGTTCAAGCTGACTACCGTGCATCCTTCAGACGCTGTTGTCGCTGAAGATCTCATCACGAAGGAGGACGTCGAGGCCGTCGATGGGTGGATGTCCAGGTGCGTTGTCATATTGGCCTCATCCTTATTTGTTTTAATTTTTGGCCAATCCGTGTATACGTTTGTTCAGTAAGAAATATGTACACAGGGGAGGACCCACACTAACCGCGACACAGGGGATGGCAATCACCCAGGGATTCTTTGAGGTCGTGAGGACTCCGACGTTCTTACTGTCTACCGAGGTATGCATTCTTCGGTACTAATGCATCGTGTCAAACTTTATACATCCCTTATACTTGCATTGTCACACCTTTCTCCGTTGCATTGTCTATCAGCACATGGACCAGGCACTGTGTATCCAATGTGATAAAGTTAAGGGAGATGAAGCGCGTTTCAAAGAGGTCGTCATGATGGATATATAGCTTTTGGCCTATCTTATTGGAGATAGAGTGGGCGACGCACAAGACAACTACAACCAGCTACACTATAGGGAAGAAGATGTTAGCCTACATCGACCGGGCGGCCTCCGGGTTTATGGGGAAGAGTTGGGCTGAGGAGAAGTACATTCTCGCCCCCGTAAACCTCCGGAAGAAGCACTGGGTGGCCATGGTGGTATGTATCGATGAGTGGACGGTGAAGTTGTACGATAGCGATGTCCATTTCGTCCACGACCGCCAACATGGGCACGAGATGCGGTTCGTCGTTGACTTCCTATGACACATTATCGCCGCTCACCCAACGCTCGCCCTCCGCTTTGTCGACAAGGCCACCACCCCCATGAAGCTGACCCGAGTGGAGGATGTCCCCCAACAGGGGCAACCGTAAGCCCTTGCTTCTTCTTTGCTATTCATCTTCCTTTCGGCGATTTCATACTTATGTTACTCACTCTAGGGTCTGTGCACAAGGGAGACTATGGGCCCTACGTGCTGAGGTTCATCAAATTGCGTGCGGAGGGTGTAACAGACTTCTCCCACGTTGACAACGGCTTCATCAGCGCATACAGGTACGCCCTAGCAACTCAAATCGTCATTAGGTGCCTCTTTCCTCCTCCCACCCCAACTCGTACTCCCTTAGAGGAGGTCAACACTTGATGGATGGTGTCATGTCATCAGCTGATGTTATTTTGTAGTGACCGATATGTGGACTGATGTTGGTTAGGAAATGTTGTTGTTCGTTGTGTTTGGTTTACTTGAAAAAACTTGTAAGCATTTCCACTTTTCGAACCTTGTGCTTTTTGACTACATATGTTTTGGCTATGTACTTGGTTATATTTATTGTAAATGGTTGTGGCTAATGTTTCCTTATTACGCATTATGTTTGGGTGTAATTGTCGGTTTTCTTATGATTGACAGTTTCTGAGATATGTAAAATGTGGTAAGGGATTCCTAGTTATAGGCTTAGTAATTCATGAGATTGGCTATGGAAAATATTACACTGGCTAGTTAGTGCATAACCCCGTACATATGTGACACCAAACGCAAAGTTATGCACAAAAGAAACGACCAAAGTCTCAAAGTTTCCCTGATTGACACGCATACTACCAAAATAATACCTTCGTCAACATACCCAACAGATGCGGCATCCCACTACACAATCATATACTCGCCTATCCACGCCAAGCTACCTTATGTCCTCCGACCCTTCCGGCGAATGAACTCCCCACGTGATGGGTACCTACTGGTCTTCGGTCTCCCATGACTTCTCTTCACAGCTGAAGGTAGTAACCGAATTTGTGCTATCCGTTCGGGAGGATCCCAGGTGTCCATGGGGGGGACGGAGTACCCCACTCTGTCGTAGCTTGTGTGCCACGCAACTAACATGTAGTAGTCATTCACTGGTGAGTACACATCGAGGCCTCCAGCCTTTGCCGCAGCAACGACATGACATCAGGGGTACTGATCTATGTTGAAGTGTCGGCATATGCATGAACGTGTGCTGAGGTTGACAAGCCACTTCGCAGTTCCCTTTATGACCTCGAACTCATGATCGCTCAGGGGCCTCACGACGATGCATATGAATGTATGGTAGCTAGACCTGATGGATTTGGCAACCCAATCACTTCACCTTCCCGGGCGTGCCAGTTTCCTTCCTCCGTGTCATAAACCATTTTTGCACCGTCTCGATGATGCAATCAAAAAGCGCTACAATCGGCATATCACGAGGGTCTTTGAAGACGTTGTTGAGGCATTCGGCGTTGTTCGTTGTGGTTATGTTGTAGTGGTTTGCCAAATAGTGAGCCCTTACCTAATTGCTGAATCCGACTTCACGTAGATACTGCCCAGCTACGGGGCATTGGGATGAGAAGTCAGTGAAGAGTTGGTTGAACTCGGTGTGGGTGTAAGCCTTGGTCATATCGAAGTACAACTCCTGGAGGGGACCGCACTTGTGGTGGTGCTTCGCATTTTGGAAAGGTGCCATGTGCAAAAGCCCTGCTTGGCAAAGGTGTAGCTGTCACGTATTCCCTTGACGATGCTCACATGCCTGTCGGAGACCCACATCAAGTATGGGGTGTCCAGGACGACTCGAAGCATTTATCGAAAGAAGAATGCCCAAGAAGCATCATTCTCGCCATCCACTACCGCAAAGGCGATTGGGTATATTTTGTGATCGACATCCTATGTAGGAGCAAAGAGTAAGGTCCCCTTAAACTTGCCTTTTAGAAAGGAACCGTCCACTGAGATAACCTACGGGCTTTTGACATATAGACATCAGTATTATACGTGCTCCGTTGATGGCTGGGTAAATGGGTTAACTGGCTAGGGTTAATACTAAAATGGCTAGTGAACATACCTTCCGTAAGTGGGGGATGGCTTGAATCCATACCCCGAAGCTGACGAATGTGTACTTGAACCTATGGTTAACATCCCACTCGAGCCAAGTGTGGGATCCTGGGTTCGCCTTCTCCAGCATGTACAAGTACGACGCCATTATCCAGTATGAATCCTCGTCTGTTCCGTATAGGGTGTCCCTCGCTGTCGTCTTCACACGTCGAGCCTTCCAATAGCTGCAAGTAACTCCAAGCTCGGACTTCGATAAGGCCTGGATATAGGCTGGAGTTACCGGCTTACGGGTACCAGTGAAACTACATTGCATATCATCTACGTCAGGTAAGAAACTGGCTAGAGGTTTATAATCACTGACTAGGATATGTAATAAAGTGGCTAGTGTTTCACGGTTAGTGGTCACTAATAATTTTTTTTTCACCTTGATACAAGGCTCTTCCCAATAAGCTCGGACGTTGCCTGTCGATCGTGGTTGTGTCTAACATTAATGCCGTAGGTGTACTCCTGCACAAACTTCCTCACTTTCCACAAACTTATTTTCAGGTATGTTGATGCACGACACAACCACTTGGACTCAGTATCGATGCACACCACGGAGTAGACTGGCGGCGATGACCTCTTCACATGTGTGTGAAAACAACCCTCCAATGCAGACCACCTTACCCGGTTTTGCACCTCCTTCTTGGACTTCAACAACAATCCCTCGTGAAGGTCGTTGCTCTTACGGTAGGGGTTCCCTACCTGCGGAAAAGTTTTGTCCAACATCTTCTCCACATCCTCGGTCGACATCCCTGCAGCTTTCATCCTCGAAACCCACCGTTCAGCCTCGTACATCTCATCATCAGATGATATACAACTCATTGATAAAGTTTCCTCAAGTGACTCCAATTTTATTACTCCGAGATTTTCATTCTCCTCCTCCGACGAGGTCCCCAAGTCGACCGAAACACCACTCCCCTTATGCTCACCCACATATATAGTATCCTCCTCATCACTACTCACACATACGATCTGTTTCCCCCGGTCCACGTCCAGTACTTTACCTCTGGTCTCCGGAGTGACGGTTGTCGGTTCTGCCCTAGCTTTCTGGATTACCTTGCCAGTCGTGTGAGTTTCCTTGCCAGATGAAGTGTTTTCCTTGCCATCAATAGTGTTATCCGGACCATACTCCGAATTCAGATCAAGATGTGATGTCGACCCATCGACGGCCATATCAACCCAACCACCCTCTTCCACCACGACTATTGTGATGTCTCCGTCTGGTGATTTGGTGCGTTGTTCCATGTTCACAACCATCGAGCGACTTCCATGTTGGCTTCCACTTTCGTTCACCGAAGCAAACAAAGGAAGGAGCCATGCCCCATCGCCACCCCTTGAGTTGCATTACTTGAAAGCATCCCAATCACTTTCATCATCCACTTGAATCGAATAGCATCCCTCTGTCTTCATATCGAGTAGATATTTCAACTCCAACTCGTAGCACCTCGGGTCAACCGCGAGCTTCTCCATTATCTTTCTCCTGACGGACCCAAACGACATGGTCTCCTCTATGAGCATTATTTTGTGGGAATTTTGACCTTCATACACCCATCCCCCTCTGAGATGCTCCCATCAACCATTGCATACGAGAGTAAGTAAGACCACCCATTTCCGCCCTGCGACATAAAAAGGTTAAGATGGTCCTCTCAGTATCGGTTGGAGCTAAAGGAAGGATGGGGAGAATCCATTACTGTAAATACAAAACAAAAACAATACTTACCCATTTTCGTTGATTTATATTGTACGCAATTTCCACGTGTATCCCTGTGTATGTCTACATATATTCCGTTGATGACTAGGATTTCCCTTTGCCCGACTAGTAACTGAATTTCCGAGTTTTATTCTTCTAACTTGACGTTAATGGCAGCCATGGGGAAGAATCGGTTGTTTTGCACTTTTTGGTCCACCTGGCGAGCTCCCCCATCTCCTTTTATACTCCATTTGAAAACCGTTGAACTCCCCATGTGGTTTCCCCCCAATTTGCCTTGACGGGAACTTTTTTTTTTTGTGGAAAGTGGACCCTCTCTCTCCTAGTTCATTAAATGCAAGTCATTTCAATCCCTCACACCCTCTCTCCCAGCCTCCACTGTCACTCTGCACTCCTTGATATTTTAATTGTTTTTTTGCCCAAATTATAACACTCCCTCCTCTACAAGTTCGACAAGTGTTCCACCCACTCCCACCTTTTCCCGGTTTGTGCAAAGGGGTAACCTGCAACCGGTTGAGAACAATTTGCAAGAATGACCTTTTGTCATCCCATTGCAAATTTTCAGCCCCATGGTTATTTTTGCAAAGTTGGGTATGAATTGGTGTAATTTTTTTTTCTCTTTAGTAAAGTTAGCTTTTTAGGGGTATTAATGCACATTTAAAAGATAAAAAGTCTAATTAATGAAAGCAACAAAATATTAATATTATTTCTAAAAAAATATTTTAGTATACAAGTTTTATTATACATAAAGTTTCAATTGATCACAGTTAATAAATTAATGACAATAAAAAGATTAATATTTACAAAGATATTTTTTAGTTATTCACAAAGATTAATTTATAATACAAAATTATTAACGAAATTCAACTAATAAATGTAAGTTAAATGGATTTAATCTTCTTTCTCTTTAGTAAAGTTAGCTTTTTAGGGGTGTTAATGCACATTTAGAAGATAAAAAGTCTAATTAATGAAAGCAAAAAAAGATTAATGCTATTTCTAAAAAAATGTTTTAGTATACAATTTTTATTATACATAAAGTTTCAATGATCACAAATTATAAAATCATATAAAAAAAATTAAATTAATGACAATAAAAAGATTAATATTTACAAAGATATTTTTTTAATTATTCACAAAGATTAATTTACAATACAAAATTATAAAAAAATATTACCAAGAAACATGGTTGTAAAGTAATATTTTTTATTTTTATATTTATTTTAATATTAGTTTACTACATTAGTAGAAATTCAAGTAACATTATAGAAGCTACATTCTATATATTAAAGTAGAATTTTGAGATCATTTATTTTAAAAAAATGTTAGTAGGATTGTGGTAGTAAAAGTAAAGTTTTTACCTTTACATTTTACTTTAATATCAATATACTACATATATTAGTAGTAAACATAAAGTAAGTTTATTACAATTATATACAAAACTAAGTCTAAAAAACTAGGTTAAATATATGATATTTAACTTAGTTTTTTAGACTTAGTTTTGTATATAATTGTAATAATCCTCTGCCCCTCTATTTTGAAATCTCTATGTTGGTTTTATGTCCTTCTAAGGACTTGGGTTGTACTTTGAACAATTTAGGTGTGTCTTGGTTAGGAGGTTCTCCCAATTTTTCATCTGGAGACCTCTTAACCCAAGACCACCCTTCGGCTATGGCCTTTTCTAATTTTAATAGCAGCTACCACTATTATAACTATCTCTGCTATATCTACAACTGTATCAGCACTCTTGACAGGTTGCTCTCAAGAAATAGTAAGGTTGCTAGATCACTAACAACTTGCAGGGACTGCAATGATAAGAAACTAAATGGAAAAAAGTTAAGGATGGCAGGCATATACACTTCTACCTCTGCTTATGGAAACCTTCAGCTTTACCCCACTGAAGTCTCTGACTTCATGTGGGCATCAAGCTACCCCAACATTACCAATAAACCTTATTATGCCAAAAGCACCATTTTCTACAAAAATATTCAAAGCAGATCTCACACAAGCAAAGGGAAGCATTGTGCTCTCCAAGATCTATTAAGCAAGATTCTTCGAAATGAAGCCACACAGGACAAGAACTGCAGAGGAGAACACAAGCCAATGACAAGGACAAGAAGTACCAAGCTAAACATCAAGGTGTCTAAACTTTCCTATAATAACACTTCCATGATCTGTAATCTAGCATATCAGAAATTTTCCCACTGTACGCTTTGATGCTCAGCTTGTCAAATTCTTGGCTACTTAAATAAAAATTCCAATGATTAATATAGCATACTGGAATGTCAGAGGCACGAAAAGGCCACTTTTGTGGCAGGAAATCAATCACCTTAGATTTACTAACAACCTTGATGTTCTTGTTCTTACTGAAACTAAATCAGAACTAGCCCCCTCGGATATTCAACTAAAGAGTACTGGCTTCCATAAAGTTGTTTGTGTTCCTTCTATAGGGCGCAAGGGTGGAATCTGGCTACTCTTCAAATCTAAATTTGAAGAAATCAGTAACATACTAGAAGTAAAACAAAGAGCTGTTATAATTAAAACAACTATTGAAAATCATGAATTTATCTTAATGTTTATGTATGCCCCCTCTGTGGAAAATGAAAAGGATGAGTTTTGGAATGATATTTATGTAACTGCCAACAACCATAGGCTCCCTATCTTCATAATAGGAGACCTCAATGACATCGAGCTAGATAAGGAAAAAGTAGGAGGTTCTCTTCCCAGCCTTAGTAGATTTAGGAGACTCAAATCTGTCAAAGATGAATTAGATTTTCATACCTTGTCTTTCATGGGCTCACCCTTCACTTGGAGGAAGAATAGATCCTCAAAAAACAATACATATGAAAGGCTGGATAGAATTCTTGCTAGCCAACTTATCCTTCACTGGTTCCCCAACCTCTGTATTAAACATCACCCCTTTCTGCTTCGGATCATACCCCTATTTCTCTACAAATTGGTTCTCAAAATAAAAGAACTGGAACTCCCTTCAGATTTGAGATGGCATGGGCTACTAATGATGCTCTTTAAATGATGATAAAAAGAGTTTGGAGTTACAAGATTAATGGTTCCCAAGGCTTTAAGCTCATCCAGAAACAAAAGATTCTCAAAAGGAACATCAAAAAATGGTGTAAGTCAAATCCTCACAACATAACTAAACAACTTGTGGAGGTAGATCTGAGTATAAAGAATCTGCAAGACAGAATGCCTTGGGGAAACATCTCTGTAGCTGATGAGGCAAAACTTTCTAGATTAGAGCATAAAAAGATTCGTCTTCTTGAGTTTAATCATAGATTTTGGAAACAGAGAGCTAAGTCTAAGCACCTCTATCCGGGAGACAGAAACACTAAATACTATCAGATCTCAACTAGAATTAGAACCACTATGAGGTCGACTAGGTCGTTCACCACAAATCAAAATGTTTTGCTCACAGATCAAGATCTCATATCTAAACACATTTGCAAGGAAATGTCGGATATATTCATAGATCACAATCAACCCTTAGTCTCACCAGATGATGTCTGGAATATCCAACCTCAAATAACTCCGGAAGAAAATGAGAATCTGATCCAAATGCCCTCAAATTTGGAAATCAAGAACACAATCTTCAGCATGGCAGAAGATAAATCCTCGGGCCCATACGGTTATCCTCCAGAGTTCTATAAACGCTACTAGCATATAATAGGCCAATCTTGTTGTAAAACAATCAAGGCTTTTTTCCACTCTGGCCAAATGCTCTCTGAAATAAATCAAACCTTCATAGCCCTCATCCCTAAAACTGAAAATCCAACCTCCATCAACCACTACCGACCTATAAGTCTCTGCAACACTATCTACAAGATCATCTCTAAAATCATCGCTAACCGCCTCAAATCCATCCTCCCTAAATTGATTAATCCTTTTCAAGGGGCATTCGTGGAAGGTAGATCAATACAAGACAATACTCTTATTGCACATGAAATTTTTCATACCTTCCATAAACAAAAAGGAAGTAAAGGCTGGATGGCCTTGAAACTTGATATGGAAAAGGTCTACGACAAGATAAACTAGAACTATATACGAGCAGTCCTTGAAAAATTTGGTTTCAATCAAACTTGGATTAGCTGGGTTATGAAATGCATCTCTTCTACTACGATGTCAGTGCTAGTTAACAACATCCCTGGACCTCAATTCAAACCCAATAGAGGCATTAGACAAGGCGACCCCTTAGCACCTTATCTTTTTGTCCTAGTGATGGAAGGACTCTCAATAGAATTACATAGAGAAGCTCTTCTTGATGACGCTTTAATTGGTACAAAACTAGCTAATAACGGTACCCCTATCCCATTCTTAACCTTTGCAGATGACACTATAATATTTGCCAGAGCAGCACATACAAGTCTAAACACGATTCAGAATATGATTAATAAATTCTCCAACAGCTCGGGTCTTACTATCAACTATAATAAAAGCTCTCTCCAATGCTCTAGAAATGTGAATCCTAATCTCACCAAGGATTTGGCTTCCCACATGGGTATCCCTGTATCCAAGACTCTTGAAAAATATCTAGGAATCCCACTGGTTAATTGCCGAGTTAAAAACTGTGTCTTTGATGATGCGATAGACAATATGAAAAAGCAACTTTCTAAATGGAAAGCATCAAATCTATCGCAAGCTGGCAGAACGGTTATAATCCAATCCAATCTTAGCTCTAAGACTAACTACCTAATGCAAAATTTTCTCCTCCCAAAAGGCATTCTCAACCAAATGGACCAAATCAATAGGAACTTCTTTTGGAACAAATCAGCGACAGACTCTTACACTCCTCTCATTAGTTGGGACTCAATTTGCAAAAGCAAGACCTTAGGTGGCCTGGGTTTTCATAAGGCTGAGACTCTCAACATCTCGCTTCAGATGAAACTCTTATGGAAAATCTATAATAATGAAGATAGCATATGGGTAAGAATTATAAAAGAGAAATATCTCAAACAGGATGACATCAAAAACTACTGCAAGAAAGAAACATCCTGGCAATTTGGAAGATTACTCTCACTGAGGGAAAAATTTGAGGAAGGTCTTTTATGGATTGTTGGTAACGGCAGGAAAATAAATGTTTGGGAGGATCAATGGATTCCTGCTATTTCAATCAATCAATACTTAGGATCATGGGATCCTAACATGAAGGTAAGCTCTCTTCTAAATAGCAAGAACCAATGGGAAGAGGGTGTGATCAAGCAACTCTTTCCGCAACATATAGTGGACTTGATTCTTCAGATTCGGGTTCCCCAATGGAAGACGGAAGACAAACTCATCTGGAAACCCAACCCGGAAGGAAACTTCACTACAAGGTCAGTTAAGAAAATCCTAAACCCTACCACTTCTAATAACCACTCTCTAAATTGGATTTGGAAACTTAAACTTCCTCCTAAACTTAAGAATTTCCTTTGGAAAATTAAGATTGATGCGTTACCCACTTTGGATAGACTTAACAGATATATTAATAGAGTACCAAGCCAGTGCTCCCTCTGTAATCAGGACAATGAAAATACTAATCACTTATTTACTAGCTGCACATTTGCCAAAGAGCTTATTGCTAGGTTTGAACAAGAATCAGCTATGTTTTTTCATAGTCTCAATTCGGTGGATCCGCTGAATACAAAGCTAGAAAAGATAATGGATAACAACAGCAAGTTTGAGGATCTAATCTTTATTTGGCTAACTATCCGGGAGACTAGAAACAACCAAATTTTCAGGTCTAAGAAACCGCCAGGCATAGACACTCCGGTCCAGCAAGTCAAGCAAAACATCAAAGAATGGCGCATGGAGGAAGACCAAGGAAGGGTGAACAGGAAAACAGGCAGTAAGAGGGCAAAAGCTAAATGGACAAGACCCCCCGGGACTATCTACAAAATTAATGTAGATGGTTCCTTTACTCTATCTGGCAAGAGTCGGGTAGGTGGAATCATTCGCGATTCCGAAGGACGGATCATTGATATTTTCTTCCAAGAAGTTAATGATGGATCGGTCATCCAAACAGAAGCTTTGGCTATGGTTCTAGGACTTCAGTGTGCGAAGTCGAAAGGTATGAGGAAGATCATGGTGGAAAGTGATAACCAGATTTTGGTTAATGCAGCTAATGGACAACAAGCGGTCAGGTGGGAAATCCTGAGGCAAGTAGAAGAAATCAATCTTCTTAAACGAGAATTCACTTCAGCAGAGATCAGACATATCCACAGGGAAGCAAACTGCACTGCTGATTATATAGCTAGAATAGGAGTAATCTGTAATCTACACTCTATTCCCTACCACATGGACCTTTGTAATATCATCCTTAAGGATGATCCGGGAGTTAGGTTGCTGTGTTAGCAACAGCTCCCACGATCTGCCTACTGTAAAAAAAAAATATATATATATATATATATATGATATTCACTTTTGATTTTATTAATTTTATTTTTGATTGACTTTCTTCTTCAAACTTACTTATAAAGTATATAAAACTCTTCGATAGTAGAAAATTGATAGTCCCATGCGTAGCACGGGATAATCCACTAGTAATAAGCATGAAATTGTAAAAAAAAAAAAAAAGTATCATAGACTTAAATTTAAGTCGATAAAATTTATCACTCAAGTAATATGATTTAAACACCAACTTAGATATTGTAGGCTTTTCGTACGTAATTATAAAATCTGTCTAAACTAGAGCTCTTAATCCGATTTAAAAAATTAACTCGATTTCTACATTTTTCTAAGATTGTCTTGTAACACATCTTCTTCGAATTTACTTCACTCGAATAATCATCTGAACTACCCGATTAATATGATGGAGCGGGTAATGAGTGAAACATTAAATGAATGAATGAAGTGGGTAATGAGTGAAACATTAGATCAGGAGTCAATTGGAGATTGAGGAGCAATTGAGCAAAGCAACAGCTTATACAACAACTATTGTCGGTTAATTTTATACATATTATTGTACTGTTGTAATCCAGGCCGAAAGTCAATATAGACCTCAAAATCATAAAACAATTTATCATCTACATTTAGAGATCGAGCTGTTCATACACTAATTACTAATTTGTGTATAAAATTGTAGTGGGTTTTAGCTTTTGCGTTGTTCAAACACATATATTCAACATAAAAACTAATAATCTACAACCTATAATCCCACTAGAATGATTAATTTAAACATGAGTGGGTCATATAATTGAGCAATATATATTATTCCACAACATAAGATATGTACGGCCGCAAAATATATATTTCTATAGCCTACAAAACAAGTATACATTTTTGAGTAAGAAACTCGTCGCTTTTCATCAAATGAAAAACAAGACGCCCCCTGATTTCGATTTCGAGTCCCATTTTCCATCATCGTCCCATCAGTCTATTCAACGAGGGAAAGGAAACGAGATGGAAATGATCTGATCTTATACGGTGTGGAATGATTCACACGACGGAACACATCATAAGTTAATTAAGTCGAGCACATAATATCAATTGAATTTTATCCTAAAATTAATTAACAATAGGTAGAATAGTCAACCAACTTATTTACAATACTTATTATACTCATACTTTTGATTTGAATATTTGTCCTTTCACATCTTAAAAAAACTTAAAATTTTTTTGAATGTTTATACAATTGCACTCATCTGGTTTAAAAAAAAACAACTTTACTTCAATCGGATTTTATTTTAACCTAATATAATTTCGCGTTCCCTATATACACCGCAAATGACACGTCGAATTGGACGTTACATCAACATTGGATTAGACGTTGCCAAAACGTCCAATTTGACGTTTCATTTGTTGGGAAAATTGCCCAAGTGAAGGGGATCCGACGTTGTAACAACGTTGGGTCGGACGTTGTTGCAACGTCAGATCGGACGTTGCATCCTGAATCCCAACGGGCTCCGTCGGGCTTAGCAACGTTTATTTGGACGTTGCTACAACGTTAAATTTAACGTTGCTGCTACCTCCTAATCCCCAGAGGCAAACTAGGGGCGGGCTTAGAAACGTCGGATTCGGCGTTGTCACAACGTCAGATTTGACGTTGTGACTACTCCCAGGTAACCAACCACTCCTATAAAAGGGAATGAGGACCTTGAATAACTCAACACAACAATTCCACATTCTCATTCCTTCCACATTTTCAATTCTTCCATGGAGCCAGTTACATCTGGAGTAGTAGGCTCCACGGGCAGAATTGATTATGCAATCGAAAGGGTTCGGTACCCAATGCCCCCGGAGGAGTCAAAATGTGCTTGCAGCAGTCCAGAATACAGAGGCATGCATCCATGCGCGCTGTTTTAGGTCGTTTGTGAAAAAGAGAATCACATTTCTGCACCCTTGCGGGTCGGGTGTCTGGAGTGCAATGATTTTCATCCCGGCATTCGTGGAGCCTACGAGTGGAAGGTTGGTGATCTTCTACTTCAACTTATCCGGTCATTCTTCGCCGATGTAAACAGATGTGACCACGTTGACGCGGCTTAAACGGCAGGGATAATTGTGAGGGGAGCAAATAAAGAGGTCGCCACCTTTTCATTCAACGAGTTTACGATTAAAATAATTCCGAAGACGAACTAAGAATAGCATGGTCGATATGAAGAAAAAATTATGTTGTTATCGATGTTGTATTTGTTAGTTGTGGTAATGCCTCGAAGTATGTAATTTGTTACTTTTAGTAATGCCTCGATGTATGTAATTTGTTAGTTTTAGTAATGCCTCGATGTGAAATCTGATCGTTATCTATGAAGTGAAGCGTTTGCATGTGATTGTTTGTTGTTGTGATCGGGTAGAAACCATCGAAAATAATAACGCAAACAATACGAAATACACAAATATAGCATACCGACAAAATACGAAATGTATGTCATAAACAAAGGGACGATAATGTATCTACTACAGAGATCGAATGTAGCCCATGAAATGCTCATACATCTGGTCTAGCTGGGGATGCCCGACCAATGCCTGAATGGCATGGGTCATCTCGTCGACCCAGGCCTGGGGAGCAGCAGTCTCAGCATCAACCTCATCCCCATCCCTATCTGGTCCGATGTCGTCGTCTGGGTGGGTAGGCGCAGCCGGAGGAGCACCAGGTAGTACCACTGTCGTGGGCAACACATGACCTCGACTCTGCGACTGGAACCAAGAGAGGTAGTCAGTTGTGACGCCTCCCTGGAAGCTCTCGATCGTCCTCTTGTGACCGATGACAGGGTAGAATCTCTCATCGTCCTCTTGTGACCGATGACAGGGTAGAATCTCTCATCGTCCTGATCTGCCCAACGGTGGTGCTGCATGTCGAACATCAAGATGTAACGCCTCTGCAGGCGAAACGGGCGTTGCATGAAGGACGGAGGGATGACGACCAATGGCTGCTCCTGCACGCGGCCGAACTGTCGGAGCACCCTGTCTGGCATGTACGGCTCAAAGATGCCACATAATCTGAGGGTGCCTCGATAGGTGGAGGAGCGAAACTGACCAGCGAAATCCAAGTCTCTGCCGAAAGGCATCCACTCGACCTATGTTCAGAAAATGATATAAGGGAAAGAATCTTACTCGACATATGTAGTTAAAATCAAAGAAAGTGATAAATAGGTTACCTGATCGATGGTCATGCGCTCAAGCTGTGCTCGAAGCTTCTTCTCCTTCTTGTGCCTCGTCCTGTCGTTCCCCCTCTTCTCGGCCGTCGACGGGTCGAACCGTGCCATGTATCGGGGATCATCAGCAAATGCATCCATGTCCGAGCGAAGAGGACCCGCAAAACAAGGGAAGTACGACCAGATCCATGCCTGAAAATTATAAACCATTAGAGCACTTATTAAATGTAAATCGCAAGCAGAGGAACGTATTTACCGTATTAAAGAAATGTGTTACCTGCAACAGTGCAGCACACCCACGTAGGCCTCTGGCATCGCCTCTCGTGGCCTCCCCTAATCCCCGGTAAAGGAAGGCAAGCACTCCTGCTCCCCAAGCTAGTCTCCCGGTGTGCGGCAAATCCCAAACTAGCCCGAACAACGACAAGTGTACGCGGCTCTGGGACTTGTCGATGAAGAGCATCGCACCCAGCAGCGTAGCCAAGAAAGAAACGGCGAGGTCGTGCTGCCACTCTACGCTCTCTGGCACTGCGCCATCTAGGGTACGGTCGGGCCACTGATCCCGACAGTAGCCGTGCCTCACCTCCCACCAATCCATCAACAACGGGATGGCAAAACCGCAAGCCGTCCTATGCTTCTTCAGCAGGACCGGGGTCCAACCAAATAAATCCTGCAGTAGAGGCTCCAGTTGTAGTGGAAGATAGTCAGGGAGAGGCTCGCAAGGCAGTCCCTCGATCGGTAGCCCCATCAGACAGGCGACGTCGTGGAGGGTGATGGTCATCTCGCCCCATGGAAACTGGAAAGAGTTCGTCTTCGGCTGCCAATGCTCTATGAACAAAGTCAACAACTGGCCATTCACTCTGTCCCAGTTCAAATCAAGCAGCCCCAGTAGACCAGACTGAGCTGCCTCCTGCACCCATGTCCCAGGACCCTCGTACATGTAGTACCTGAACGGACGGAGGTGTGAAGCCCGATGATGAATCTTCAGCAATTTATGCCGATAGGTCGGGTCCGTCCATAGCCGCTGAGCCCTATGGTTCCTAAACGAGACCAAAAGATCTCCTGGAGGCAAGTCGCCATCAGGGTGCTCATCGTCCCCCTTCTTCTGCTCGCCCCCCTCCTCCTGCTCCTGAGCCTCCACCCCATCCCCGGGCGCCTCATGCTCCTCATCACTCTCGTCATCGAGGTCCTCCTGCTCGAACTGAAGATCCTCCGCTATATCCGCCTGCTCCTCCTGTGTGTCATCCGCCCCCACAGCAGGTGTGAGGCAGTCAGCTGCTGCTGCGATGACCGTAGCCCAAGCAGCGTCTCCATGAGCGTGTCCGGAGGTACTGGAAACAGCCCTAGGATCTGACGCCGTCTGCGTTGCCGGTTCTACGTCCAACACACCATGTGTTGTGGGCTCCACAGAGTTACTCAAGTGGAAGAACGTACGGTAAGTGTTAGTATTGTCCTCCGGCCTCAACGGTGTCGGGGCTGTATCAGGCTGAACCGCCGTATCTCTCACGGTCAAAGTCTCCTGCTCCGCAAGAGCCATGAGATCTGACACCATCTGCGAAGACGAGTCAGTGATGATGACCTCCTCCGAATTGGCGCCCTCTACTGCATCTGAAGGCGCATTGCGGTCTCGCCCGAGAACGATGCGAATGGTCCCGTCATTCCGTCTCATCCGAGAATCCTATTAAAATTTTGAACTACTATGTAAATATATTTTTTCATTTCCGTTGAATTTCATATTCACCCCTTTATTAAAATGTTTTATTCCATTCAAGAATTTAATTTTCAATCCGCTTACAGTAGTTCACTGTAAACAACTTCATTTGTAATAATTTGTTTCTATAATTTCTTTTTGTATGTTTCGCCAATTCGATTCTATATGATTTATTTTTGAACATGTTATTTTGTAACAATTTCTTCTAATACATGTTATTTTGTAACAATTTTTTCTAACAAATATTATTTTTTAACAATTTTTTTTCTATAATTTCGCGTTAGACATTAAAGTAGTTATTTTGTAACAATTTGTCTTAAATATATTGTGCATTCAAATTAAATAAGGTTAACTTATCCGATTCATATGATAAACTTATTCTTTATAAAATTCAACAATTAAACAATAAAATAAAATGAAAAATAAATTAAATAAAGTCAAACTAACCAACAAAAACAAAAGATGCAGAGATTGCACTAAGTTTTCGCCAACATCCTACCCAACAAAAACAAAGATAATAGAACTTCAAAGTTGATCCAAGTGCTGCTGGTACAAACGTCAGACTTAACGTTGTCTTCATATTGCAGCGTTTTATTGAACGTTGCTGTCTGGCCCGACGAGGCCCACTTTAGCAACGTCGGATTAGACGTTGCTAAAGTGTCCGACCCGCCCAGATTCCTTCAATTCACAACGTTGTGTAGGACAAATGACAACGTCGAAACCAACGTTGCTGCAACGTGAAATCCAACGTTTCTACAACGTCACATTCGACGTTTCATTAACAGCGCTAATCGTGGATTTGCGGTATATATAGGGTGACCCTATAACTTCAAGTCTTTACCTCGTATTATGACCAAATTCAAAATTTACCCAACTCGATTCAAACAAACTTGGTTAAAACCAAATAATGGCATGATATATAAATCTCTGTTGAGAGAATGTGAAGAGACTAAAAAGTCTGACATTGATAATATAAACAAACAAGCCGCAACATATAAGCTAATGAGTTATTTTTCCTATTGTCAATTGATTTTAGGACGAAACCTCATTTAACTTATATGAGTTGTCAATGGAAATGCTAAGAATTAACAAAGTCGACCAGATTTGTGGAAGATGTGAAATGATACACATATGCCCACTCGATCGACTTATGTGAGTTCTGAAAGATTTGAAATCATACACATCTCACGAGTGGGCCGGACACTTTATAGAGTCAAGTTATAAATATATATACATACAAACACGGAACTAGAAATTAAAATTCAGATTGGCTAGATAGTATAAAATTTTCTTATACGCGTAAATTTTGTTAACAAAACCCTTAATTTAATTAAAAAAATATTTTTTTATAAATCTTCTTTAATATTTTTTACTTATTATTTTAGTTTTGTAAAAATGGAGCGGGTTGGAGCGCACCTTTAATTTATATATATTAGTTAATTTGGTTGGATTGTGGATAAGAATGAAGTATAGTCCCATGTGGGTCTCTCCCGGGGAAAAAGGGTTTGTGGCTTAACGTTCTTTGACCAACTCTGATTGGGAGGCTTTTGGATAATGTGGTAGATGCATTAGATCGAGTTGAAAATGTGTGTTATGATCCGAGGATCGGGGAGGGTGAATCGAGCAAGATGAGAGCTCGAGAGAGGGAGAATAGAGTTCATGAGGAAGAAGAAGAGCGAGATAAGAGAAAGAGGGAGATAGAGATTAAGAGAGACTAGGCAAATGAATTGATTATTTATTGGATAAAACCCCAATTACAATACCTAAGGTTATTTATACCCTAAACCTCTATTACTAGGGACATAACACATTGTTATGTGATTGTGTGTGAATGACATTTGGTCTACTCATGGGATGTTGCTTGCCTGATTTTCTATGTTGCATTCCTAAATCAACGAAATTATAGTTGTCTAACTCAATTAAACCTTCGTTTAAAGATCTTTTAGGATTTTTTTTTTTCGAAATAGCCAAATTTCGAAAAGAAATTATGGAAATAGCCAAATTTCGAAACTTATTAAGGAATTAGCCAAAACAGGGCAAAGTCGTTTCAAACAACGACTTTGCCCAAGGATTTAAAAAATAATAATAAAATAGGTAAGTCGTTACAAACAGCGACTTACCTATATTCTATTTTTTTTATATTTCTTCGATCTAATATTAGTGGAAACTTAAAAAATATTCCTTTTTTTTTAAGAGAAAATTTGCCCAACGGGCCTTTTTTTTGGGCCTTATTAAGGGAGTGTCTCCCAAGTCTGGCAAATTAGGTTTTTGTCCACCTTTAATTTTTTGGACAAAATTACCCCTCTAATCTTATATCTCTATCATCGTTTCAACACCCAAAGAAAAAACCCCAATCGTGCTCAATCTTTATCGATCTATCGCCATCTAATCTCTCAAAATCCCCCTGCCGGCTCTCGATCTCCCTCAATCTCTTCCTTGATCTCTCGATGTCCCGACCGGAGACGCCTCCACGACGGCGAAGGGTGCAACTGGCGGCGATCGAGGACGGAGGGTGCAACTGCCATGGCCGAGCAGATCGAGGACAGAGATCTGAGAACTCAACCTCCTCCTCCGATTCGCCTCCTCCGATTCGCCATGTCGCCTCCTTCTCTGATTCGCGCTCTGAGCCATCGATTGCCACTCCATAGTCGTTGAGGCGGATCCCGGCCTCGTGACCGTCGATTGCCCAGATCCGGGCGTTCTTGAGGCGGATCCCGGCCTCGTGGCCGTCGATTGCCCAGATCCGGGCGTTCTTGAGGCGGATCCCGGCCTCGTGGCCGTCGATTGCCCAGATCTGGGCGTTCTTGAGGTGGATCTCGGCCTCGTGGCCGTCGATTGCCGCTCCAAAGTCGGATCCCGGCAGATCCCGGTTGCGGCCAGCGGCGACTTCCTTCCTCCCGCCGAGGCTCTCATTGGCCGATCTAGCCCGCGTTCTTCACTCGCTCTCCGCTGAAATCTCCTCTCTCCCGCCGTCTCCCTTCCTCTTCAGGCGAAGCAGTTCGTCTGCAACTAATCAAAGTTTCAGCAAGTAATCAAAGTTTTGTGCAAGTAATCAAAGTTTCAGCAAGTAAGTGACTTCCTGTTAGCAAGTTTCAGCAAGTAAGTGACTTCCTGTTGCCAATCTATATCCATTTGGGGAAGAAAGTGTGGATGAAGCTGTAATCTATAGAACTTGCTATTAATATTGGCAGTCAGTGGGGCTCGATATGATCTTATTTATAGTGCTCTGTTGAAACAATGGATGTGTTGGAGGATTTCGAAAATTGAAGTCTAATGTTTCAATTTTTTTAATTTGATCACATTTGTAGGTGTATATGAAAGCAAAGGAATGCAAGCAGCAACTCTTTTGCAATTGTACGTACATGCAAAGCACTTCACATCATACTATAAGAAGGTATAGACATGATCCGTTTGTCTCATTAATTATCTTTCGTTACATTTAGATTCCAAGTATGAGTTATCTTGCTAAATGCGTGCTTTATTTTTGCTGAAATGCGTGCTTTATTTTGCTGAAATATGAATGCGTCCTTTATTTTGTTGAATTCATGTGGAAAATCGAAATCAAGGATCCAAATATGAGTGCGTGCTTTATTTTGCTGAAATGCATTGCAAATTTGTGCAAATTGATTCATAATTGTTTATTCATTCCATGCTAATTGCTTATTTCAGCATCTTATAATTTCAGCATCTTATAATATTTTATTTTTGAATTGTTATCAAATTGCATAAAAATAATGGATTGTCTTGATTTTTACATGGTTTGGATTTGGATATTGGCAATTTCAGCAGTTGTTGAAATGCGGATTGTAGTTTCAGCAATCGCTGAAAATGTGGACTGCAATGAATTTTGATGTTCATTGCTTTAAATCTCCTTTAAAAGCCTCTTAGCTCAATGGTAGAGCAATGTGCTTATGCACAAATACGTGGGTTCGAATCCCGCATAGGCTAAATTTTATATCTCGTAATACGGTTTCAGCAACAATTTCAGCATCAGCAACGTTGCTGAAATCGGGGTTTCAGCATCAACTACAGCGTTGAAATTGGGGTTTCAGCAATTCTGGAAACACAAAAAAAAAAGCGAAAAAAAAAAGACTGCTGAAACAGATGGTGACACAAAGGTTTAAGCAATTCCGTTTCAGCAACTCTGGAAACGCGGAAAAAAAAAAATCGCGGAAATTTTTTTTTTTGGGTGAAAACAAAAATTTCAGCATGATGAAAAATTCGGTGGACAAATCCCAAATATGGAGAGGGTGGGAGACGGATTCCTAATATAGCCTAATTCCGTGGCCTATATGGAAATTGCCCCTTTTTTTAAATGTGAAATCATTGCTCTGCAACCCAGGCTGTGGCAACAAATTGATCGGCTCCCGGTCTCGTTGAAGCTACCTCCCGGTCGGCCTCGTTGAAGCTACCTCCCGGTTCCTCGACAAATTGATCGTCGTCACCGTCCGAGGCAAATTGGTCGCAATCGGTGATGGGGATGGCCGACCTTTGTGGTCAAGCGAGTTGGGGTGGATAGCCGCCAGGGAGGGTGGTGGTGGAGGCGGGAGAGGCGGCAAGGGTGTTGGATTGGTGGAGGCGGGAGAGGCGGCCGACCTTTGTGGTCACTGCTCTGCAACCCCACACCATGGCAACAAATTGATCGGCTCATGGGCTCGTTGAAGCTACCTCCCGGCCGACCTCGTTGAAGCTACCCCCGGCCTCGTTGAAGTCCAATCCCAAAAAATTGATCGCCGTCTTCGTCCGAGGAAAATTGGTCGGCTCCTCAGCAAATTGATCGTCGTCTTCGTCCGAGGAAAATTGATCGCAGTCAGTGATGGGACGGCCGACCTTTGTCGTCAGGCGAGTGGGGGTGGATAGCCGCCGGGGAGGGTGATGGTGGAGGCGGGAGAGGCGACGAGGGTGCTGGATTTGTGGTCAGGGAAGGCGGCGAGGGTGCTGGGTTTTAGGGTGGAAGGGGCGGTGGTGGAGGTGGAAAAGGTGGCGGAGGAAGTGAGAGTGAAGGAAGAAGGAGATTTCCCTGATGGCGAGGTGATCTTGGACCATCGCCATGGGAGAACGAAGAAGGAGCTTGTAGCCCTGTAATTTTGCGGCGGAGACGGTGCCTTCGTCAAAGCGACCGGGCAACCCTAATTTAAAAAAAAAATCAAAATTAGGAGAGTCGTTGTTCTGTTTCAAACATCGACTCTCCCCTGTAATTTATTTCTTGGGCAAAGTCGTTGTTTGAAACAGCGACGATTTTCAATGATAGATCGAGAATCTGTGTCTTGAAGTGATCTCACATCTTTGTAGCCAAGTTAACCAAAATCTTAACCCAAGTTAAAGCTTATTTCAAGTTTTGGGTCCTCTTAGCGATTTTTTTGAACCTTGGATTTTTTTCAACATTTGTCGTTCAACTTTGAGTGAGAATGGATATATTTCAAGTTAGGCTACAACCTTACTAGGCCAATGACTTTTATTGTTCCACTTATCTTTGGATAACGTACATATAGTAGCAATTTTTTTGGGGATTCAATTTTAGACGTACGGGTTGAGTCAGATTTGTGGATCAGACTAATTGACATCTCTAGTTATGATGATGAGCTAATGCCATACCCACGATAACCCGTGACCCCAACTCGATCTCCTTCATCTTGTCCTCCATTTTGTACATGGTCTCGAATCTCGATCGATCGGGGATGAGCGCAGTTGTCTCTTGACCCACCGATGAGCTGGCCGGAGCTAACATTCACACAGTTACACATAACTCTCCAATTGGCGTTATAACCACACTAAAATGTCTCCCGCCCGATTCATTATATTGATATTAAAGGCAACTATTGTGATTTGTGGATAAAGATTCAGATGGGCGCTGTTTAATAATAATTCATTTCAATTTCAACCATCACCAATTTGTTCTTTTCCCCTTATTTAAGGGTTTCATTTTAAGTAACAATCCCAATCCCAATGAGCTGATAGATTGTGTTCCTTTAGATTACCACCACATATATCTTTCAAGATATCCATAATCAACTGATCAACTTGCAACGAATGGAATGGAACCCACAATTATCTTAATTAGTGTTTAAATTTGCTTAACACCCATTAGTGGAAGCTAGAGATGGAGTCCAAATCAACTCTGTAAAAAAAAGTAATAAACTAATTTATTTATTTTTATTAGGAAATAATTCGAGATCAGATATACCTTAATCTCGATGGCCGATAAGTCGGCAGACGGAAATGATCCGTCAATATAATACATACAAACGAAAACGAAGATAAAAAGCGGAGCAATACAACAAGTGGAAACACACCCTACAAGAAAACAAGTCAAGGAAAACTAGATCTAACACGAAGGGACGTAGACTACGAATGAAAGCCAAGCACTATCCTAGAACAGCACCGCACCGCTGGCCAACGATACATTAGGAATCCATGTGGGTAGTGAAGGTGAATCTCCAGAAAGCTCATTCCCGTACACAGAGTCGCTCCGAATAATAAACTAATTACTGGTTGAACGGTGAAGAAAAATTCATACAAAAATGACTTCAAATCACAAATCACAATTAACGTGTGGTTATTAGTTAACCTTGACAAGTGGTAATTTCCATTAAAAAAAATACTGGAGCTTCTGAAATAATCGAACCGTAATGAACATGATAATAATATTCAAATTAAGAGCATTTTGAAACATTAATTTGAGTTGATATTTAGGGTTTGGTGCAGTAGCATTTTGTATTTCAACGAATAGTTGAAAGGACGGTAGTACGTTCACAACTAACCGAGTAAGCTATTGAAAATGCTTTCGTTCCTCTAACCACTTGACATAGCAAACACACCCAAAGCTAGTAGATACGAACCTTGTCCATTTACTATATGAGCTGCTCAAACTCGTTTGTTTATTAAACAAGTTTAGTATGAAAGAGAGACGACTTTCTAAAGAGAAGGGATCTCCCTTCTCCCTAGAAATTTGTGTACTCTGTTTCAATCCTCTCATGTCTATCACACTAGGGTGCTCTCAATGGCCTCGAATCCATTTATTAGTCTATCCTTCCTCAACCCCTAACTCAAATCTCCGGTGTAGATGTTTCCCTTGTGCATCTTCTTCCTGATTTATCAGGTTTGGTGAGTTTGGCCTTGATCTTGCTTTGATTTGGGGTTTTTGTGTCCAATTCATAATCTCCCCAATTTCGGATTTCCGATTCTCGATTCGTTTCGTTTAGAGTCTCCATTGTCTTCTTCTGGTATCTCTGTTGTTTCGATTCGGCTCGTTTCGCCGGTTTGACTAACCCTGGTCATCTTCTGATTTTAAACAGGGGCGGAACCAAGGGTGGACGACGGCCGAAAAAAGTACAAGAATATATGGGTTATATAAAAAAAATTGCAAGGTAAAATACAAGTATCTTAAGTAGCTTAGTGGTTGAGCCCATCCTATTTTAAATAGTAGTCAATCAACCCTTGTTCAAGTCCCACTAGACACATATTTTCATTTATTTTTTCTCAATCCATTTTCCATTATTTTAAAATTCTTATAATTTATTTTGTATCTTACAATTAAATAATTATAATTTTTCTTACAAATTTAAGATATTACTTTCATATATTTTTTAATAAATATTTTAAATAAAAATAATATAAAAATTATCCAAAAAAAAGTGAGCCCACCCCGGAAAAATTTCTGGATCCACCCCTGACCCTGGGTTTGTTGCGGTTAGTCCCTTCCTAGGGGTTTTGGCTTGGTTTGCTGGTGTCGGGCTTCACGTCGGCTCCGTCCGCTGCCCCTCCTCTTCCTTCTCGCAATCTTCGCCTCCTCCTGGTCTCTCTGCCAGTTTGTGGTTGCCTCCGTCCCTCGCCGGCGTGCCTCCATCCCGAATCAGGGTTTGTTCTCATCCCTGATTTATCGTCTCCCTCCTCCAGTGAAATTAGTTTAGGGTTTTTGTTGATCGGTGGTTTTCAATCACCTCCGTCCTGCCTGTTTCCTTGGTCGGTGATTGGTCGGAGCTCTGATGGTCTTCATGCCTCTGTCCTGTACTCATGGAGATCTCCTGCTGCCTTGGGCCCTAAGGACTTTCCTTGGGCCCGAGGTGGTCTGATGGTATCCTCGTGGCCCGAAATTTTGTGTTTCGGGCCTGAGGGAGCCCGACAAGAAGGGGAAAAAAATCTTCCCATTCTTGGGTTGCCTAGATTTGCCGAGTTGCTAAACCCACCTAAAAGGGCCTTGACAAATCCCCGAAAAGGCTTGCAGGTGCGCTTTCTAAGAGGGTGGTTCATGGCAGTTTTTCTGGTTATTTTTGGCGGTTTTGATCTGAGTTGGGGCTCGTGCGTCCGGTGTCAGGTCTGGCTAGGATCGTGGCGGTGTGCATCATGGCGACTCCATATTCCAGAAATTTCCTTAGAGGTTCGTCTTCATCGCCCACAGGGGGACTCCTGATGTACCGTTGGCCAACGGTGTTATCTCTTGATGGCGCTTGGCTCCATTCTGTCTTCGTTGTCCTTATTTCTTATGGATTAGGCTCATCTTTTCTTTTAGGGACTGTTTTTTTGCCGTCTTTGTGTTGCACCATTTTATTATTATGATTGTATGTTTGATGGTTCGCCGTCTGCCGACTCTGTCGGCCTCTCAATGAGCCAGATCTGTCTGGCCATCGAATTATTACCTGATAAAAAAAACAAGTTTAGTATTAGCACATTTGAAGGTTTGGTTCAAATTGAGGTTCGACTCGACTCAATATCAATTTTTGTGAAATTTACAACAGTCAGCTCGAGAATGTTCCTTTACCAAACGAGCCAAATATGAGTATATTTTAAAGCTCGAGTCCAAATTTAGATTCAGGTCAATGTTAAATTGTGAAGAGACGTAAAGAGTTTCACATCAAAAGTATGAACTCAACAAGCTTAATATATGATCGGTGTGTTAATTCTTTTATTTTCAATTGGTTTTAGAATGAAACATCACTTTGTTTATATCCTGAATTACTAGTGCATGTACACCCATGTACACAACCCTAGTCACTTGTAGAGGCATGACACCTAGTCAATTGTAGAGGCATATTGAATTGTAAAGAAACAAAAGCGTGTGAACTAAACAAGTACAATGAAACATCACTCGACTAAGGTAGCAAAAGGGAATATATACCCCAATAGTCTTCACAATACTATTTTCTGACTTGAATATCAACCCTATTCGTCCATGGTAATGTAGCACACAAATAGACCTCGGCAAACGCGGCTAGGTCCGCTCGGTCTGCCCCGGTCGCCCGCATTAACGGAAGGAATTAGACATAGGAAAAAGCTCATGCGGGTTGCAAGGTCCGGCCCGCGCCCGCAACAACGGGAAAAAATCTCGGGTAAAGCCCGAACCGCTCCCACGTTTGCCCGGGTCTACTCACAAACGTATCAATTTTTCCTAAAGGTAATGTGGCACACACGTATTAATGTTTCCCATTCCAATCGGAGATTGATCATCAACATGCTAACTGCACAGATGTGGCCATTGTCCAACCGTATTTTTTGGTAAACAAAACTGGGGAGGAACTTAAGTAAAAGGAAAGGACACCGTGTGCTACACAGGACCAAAACGGGAGTAGTCTTCTTTAGCATCCTCGTCAATAAAAACAGAAATACCCTTAGCAAGGGAGAAAGCAAGAAAAAGCGAGCAAGGTAAGGAAGCCAGTGACAAATTTCGCTTCCTTAAAGATATGTCAAAATTGAATTTTTCAGGCTTCATCCAAAAGCTTTGGCACCAACGAACCAAGCTTAAAAGAGGGGAATGGGGATGATGCTAAGCAATCATCCTCTTGATCAAGATAAGAATCAACCAAGAGTCGGTCTCCACTTGGGCCTTCTAAAGACCCTTCTCCCAAGCCCGTTGGAACCCATTGATAATGCCCCAAAGCTCGGCCATCCATCCCTCCTTGGTCCATTTCCACTCAAAATCAAGCTTATCCGGAACACCGTCCAGTCGTTCACTTCCCATAAAACAATAAGAGTATGGAGTTCGATAGTCCACGGGCACGTACCAATCCCAAGGAGGGCATTAACGACGGTCAGGCAATCTCCTTCCACCACGAGGCGAGAAAAACCTTTCTTCACTGCTTCTAGAAGACCAAAATGAAGACCGTGACACTTAGCTTGGAGAGGAGAGACATTCCCAAGGACATGCGCACCGCAGGAAACCACACTACCGTGGCAATCGCGGATGACAAACCCAGCGCCAGCTTGCCCAGAAGCCACCTTTGCGCCATCAAAATTAAGTTTCATGAATCCTTCGACAGGTTTGTTCCATTTAACTTTTTTTTTTTATGTCGGAGCCTGTTTCGAGAATTGTGTTGTGTCATAAGGATGTTCTCATCCTCTGGATCATCTTTTTGAGCCTTTTTCCAAGATATCCTATATTGGATTATATATTTTATCCACTGTTCCATATTTCTAACATCTTGGTTTTCAAAAAGGATTTTGTTCCTCATAGACCAGATTCCCCATAAGGAAAAAGCTAGCACCGATTTCTGGTTTGGTGATAGTTGGGAAAAGATTTCAATGATTATCGTCTTATAGGTCTTATTGGTTTTGTCAATGTTTCTAATTATTCTTTCAATCTGCGTGTCCATTCTCCCGATAAGAGACAATGAAGTCTGACATGCCGTGAATAAATGTGTAGCATCTTCTTCACTATGGTTACAAAGAGGGCATCCCAAGGGTACATCTATTCCTTTGTTTCTCAGTCTGATTTTGGTAGGGGTTCCGTTTAGGGTATTCTTCCAAATGAAGGTCTTAATTTTCGGCGGGCAATCAATCTTCCAAATCCACTCCAATGGGTCACAGTTAGTTGTGGTTGCTCGTGTGATGTGGTCCAAAGCACTTGTCGTAGAAAACCACCCATTTCTACTAGTTTTCCAATATAATCTATCTTCAATCTCTGTTGTAGGGATGTGGGTTGTAAGGATCTCGTCCACAATATTTGTCGGGAGGTTTTGTTTCAATCTTTCTACATTCCAGGTTTTATTTGGTTTTATATAGTGGTCAATTGTTTCATTCTCATCGATTTGATCTTGTAGTCGAAAAGCTTGAAGACTGACTTCATTGTTTAGCCATTTCTCATTCCGAAATCTAATAGTTTTCCCGTTTCCAATTTGCCATATCAGCCCTTGGCAGAATTTGTCTTTTAATTGCATCAGTTTTCCCATTGCCAAGATGTGTTTTTCTTCCTTTTGTAGTCCCAAATGTTGTCATCTTTTAGGTATTTTTCTTTTATTAATTTCACCCATCCATTATGCGGCTCAGCAAGAATTTTCCATAATAATTTCATCTGAAGGGCTTTGTTCATGTCTTTTGTTTTGTTAATACCAATGCCGCCTGCGTTCTTTGGTCTACACACTTTGTCCCAGCCGATTAGAGGCTTATACATCGGGTCCTTATTCCAGAAGAAACATCTGTTAATTCGGTCTAGCTCCGAGTGAATGCTAGCTGGGAGCATAAAGTTTTGCATCATGTAGTTAGGTTTGGCCGCTAAATTAGCTTTAACAAGAACAACTCTTCCTTGTTGGGTTAGTTCATTTGCTCGCCATTTCGTTAATTGTTTTTTTGTTTTCCCCAGAATCTCTTCGAAAGTATCCTTTGTCACTCTACCGTTGATGATAGGGCAACCGAGATATTTATTTAGAGATGTTTGGTTTGAAATTTGTAGGCAATGTTGGAGTTGTTGTTTTTGTTCGTTTGAGATCCCTCTTGTGACCTGGAAAGCGGATTTTTGGAAATTTATTTTTGTCATCGTCCTTCTATTCTGCTCGTTGCCCTGCCGAGCTCGAGGATACCGTCCGCAAGGACGCTATTGGGCAGTGGTTCAACCGAGGTTGACCACCCCCAAATTCTCGCCTTTTATCAAAAAAAAAAAAAGGTATGGAGTTTCCTTTTGTGAACTCTCTCCGTGGAAAAAGGTATGACCTTTACTTGCCCAAAAAAAAAAAAAAAAAAGTGGGACCACACTTCCAAGGTGGCATATCGTGTAGGAAAGAGCTCTCCACGTGGCATCATATTTGCATTTGCCGGCAAGATAGTGGGCCGGGCCCTTCTATATTGGATAGCCCAATAAGACCGAAGCCGGTGGTGGAGTGTAGGGACAATCATAATCCTTCCTTAACTAATTGCACTAATTATTTGTTAATTGCACTAATTATTTGTTAATTTAATTAGCCTACTACCTCCCCCAGTCCCAACCACTCCTAAACAAGTGAGTGAGACCCACTAGATGAAGAATCAAAATACACTTTGGGTGACCCTTTTTCTTCTCCCTATAAATCCTAGCAACTCCAACCACCACAACCCCTCCCCCAATAGAAGAACTCTCTCAAAGGCAATAAAGAACACAACAATGTTTCCTTCTTCCTTCTCCTCACAAGAGCTTCTTTGGAGCCTCCGCAATAGGAGGCTACTACTGCACTCACCTGCGCCAACAACCTCGGCTGCGAGTCACCTTGACGCACCGGAAAGTTACACAAGGCCCAGCAATGGGTTCGACGCCAATGTGGTCATGGTGCTCTCGGTCCTCCTGTGTGCACTCATCTGCTCTCTAGGCTTGAACTCTATTGTCCGGTGTGCTCTAAGGTGCTCGAGCATCATGGTAAGACGGTCTAACTACGTTGAAAATGACGACGACAATCAGCGTGTGAATTCCGCTAGATTAGCCCATACAGGAATCAAGAAGGCGGCCTTGAAGACCTTTCCAACGGTAAGCTACTCAGCTGACCTGAAGATGCCTGGTTTAGACACCGAATGCGTCATCTGTCTGTCAGAGTTTGTCCTAGGTGAACGGGTGAGGCTACTTCCCAAGTGCAACCACGGCTTCCATGTCCGGTGCATCGACACGTGGCTCAACTCTCACTCCTCGTGCCCGACCTGCAGGAGCTGCTTGATAGATACATGCCAAAAGATTGTTGGCTGCAACCAGGCAAGCTCATCACAACCACCACGCAGACCAACTTCACCGCCGCCGCCACCACCACCACCACCACCAACACTGGATCAAAGACAAGAAACCATCATAAATATGGCGCCACTAGAGCGTGAAGATATGATTCATATATAATTAAAGAGATAATGATAGCTAGGGATAAGCCTCAATGTGAAACAGTTTAACTATTACTCTTTTCTCAGCCTAGTATATGGATCAATCCAAATTCAAGAAACAATTGTATAGTCTTGAGTTTGTCATTTCTTCACAGCTTGAGTTAGATTGAAAAAGGTGCATGTGGTTGTACAGAATTCAAAAGTAAGATCCATCCATCCAATTAAAAGTTCCACTTATCAGTAAATACACACAATGCTATTCTGCACCCATAGCAGCCAGAACTATACAACATGTTAAATTCCAAAAAGTAGGGCCTATAGAGAGCAACCATTTAAATAAAGCTCACAAAATGGAGGGGTTCCACAGCAACATAAGTGGGAGCATGCCGTATAATTAAGCATTGTATAATTGTATATTAAAAGGGGCTGATCTTAGATACTCAAGCAAAGTGATTGGAGGCAATCAAATCCTGATAGCATGGACTCTATACATGTTAAATTATTTCAAGCTAGGGCCGGGTTGGCGTGATCTTCTGATTGTTTACAATGGGATGAAAGGAGCTTATAATGTATGAAATGAGTTAATATGAACGAGTAGGAGCTTATAATGGGATGAAATGAGTTAACATGAATGAGCAGATGCTGTGACAGACGGACCCAAGGCCAAGAGACTTGTCTAATGGAGTAATGGGCCATTAGTAATCGCCGAGGTTTCATCTCTTGGCAGGTGCACTCATGCCATAGGGACCCACCAAGGCAAAGGTAATCTTGATCAAGAAATTAGTTGCCATGTTTTTCTGAAGGAAATGATCCAAATTCAAGCTAGGAGGAAGTCACAAGGAAACTTGAGTAAAAATAATGTCAATTAAAGGTAGGCGATGCTATATAGAATCCCACTGGACAAGTCAATTCAGCAAGTTCATATGCCAAAACAATATAAATAAATTGCTTCTAGATCTCATCTTTTTGTATTTAGAAAGGAAATGCACTATAAGACAGCAATTAAAGTATTGATTAGAGATATTCTTTAGAGCATTATCATATAGTTGATTAATATAAGAATGAACCACAAGCATCTCCTTATTTGCACATGGGAATTTTGTACACTAGTATGGTTTAAAATGGTACAAAATTGGATTGTGCCAAAATTAAAAAAAAATAAAAATAAAAATTGGCATTGGCATTTGCTTTTAAAGACAAAATTGCCCCTGAAATAATGAGCAAATGAACAGATGTTTCAGTACCAATGGTTAAGGAACACAAATTCTTACCTATATCTAGTATAAATAATTCTGACTTTATGTTTTGTAACCCATAAATAAGCAATTGCACTAAGCTTTACGATGCAAGTGCAAGAAGATAGAAACTAATTTGCCATACTGTTTGAGTCCTTCAAAACATAAACATGGAGGATGAGAGTGAAGCCACTAGGACTCAACGTGTATAGTGCATTCTCAAATCAATACCTTTCAGTGCCAAAAGGATTAATGGTATCATGGTACTAACCTGAAGTGACTATTTGAATAATTGCATTGTGATGGATTGACTTACAAATTCTCATCCAGATCTTCCAATAACTCGAATGATTGAAATACTGGGCCAATGTAGAAATTGATAATGGTTGAGTGAAGGAAGGTGTTTTGCTATTGCATTCACAGGAAGCAAATTTCACAATCACAAGTAAAGGCACAATGGATCTTACTTACGGAAAGATTTACAAAATCTTTGACACCAGTAACATCAAATATGACAGTGAAATGTGCCTTCAAAGAATGTCTTTTCATGATAAGTGACAAACATTAAATATGCCATAGGCCTCCAGACAGCTAAGATATTGCAAATTATGCATATCTTTCAGCATTAATTTATAAGTTGTGGATGTGTAGTTGAAGCACACACGATAACCTCCGCCAATGGCACATATTGCACCTTTTTTTCTCTAGATTGTGTATTTCTTTTTATGGTTGGTGGATTGAAGAATTCAAAATCATATACTATATAAAATATACCTTCTAGTTTAGACTCCAATATTCTACCTACAATTATTCACTGAAGCCTAGCAGTGAAGGAATGTCAAAGACAAAGGACACAAAAAATTGTTGTCATGGATTAAAAGAAACATGTCCCTAAGAGAGCTACCATGCACTATTAGACTAGATCTCGCATTAAGGTTTATTGCAAAATGTTGCTCCTTGAATAGGTAAATAAAGAGCGGTCATTCCGGGGTTCGAACCGGGGACCTATTGGTACTACCCACAAGTCCTTTCCGGTGAGCAAAAAGTTGCTCCAAATCGAGATAAAAGCCAGGAACTCACTAATCAGATTTTTCTCAAAAGACAACCTTTTTACAGTGAAGAACAAGACACCATTTCTTCTTGAAACACTCACAAGTGATTCATACCTACATTGCATACAAACCCAAGTTATTAATTTTATTAGTTTTAATTGTTATCTATCACATTTATGCATTTTCTAGTCAGTATCCTTAATTTTCTCATCCCCACATCCCAGTTTTTGCAAAATTCAACTAAAATATCTCTTTTTAAATTTTGAAGTAATCTCTATAGTATTCCATTATAACATCCTTTTTGTACACAATTTCCCTAAAGCCTATGTTTTGTGGATTTGTTGTGTAGTATATAAAATATTCCCCTAAAGTATGTCTTTTGTAGATTTGCTAGTAGTTTCTAAAATTTGTCAGTGACTCAGCAATGTCATCCATAAATAGCTAATGGATCCATTTTGTAAGACGTCTTTCGGAATGAATAAAACATCCTACAGTTCAAGTGTTCTTCAATTAGGTTGGTGGCGTGATTCTTGCAGTTGAATTCCAGTTTATCTCTAACCCTTTCAAATTCCTTCTTCAGGAACTCCAGTTAAGTGACATTATTTCTGCTTGTTCGGTTCTCAAGCTCTCCTATTGTAACCACACAACCAACATTACTAGCATCTTAGAAGCAACACTGGCATCTAGAAGAGAGCAAGACTTAGACCATTTCCAATTCCACCAAATTATGTTCAACAAACATGAACAGAAGAAGCTCAGAGTCTCATGACAAGCTGAAAGTAAAGGTGAAGAAAGAGAACAAAATTAGATGTAAATTTTATTATAATTCGTTTAGCAGTTTAAAAATCTCATAAAATTGAAACAACAGCAGCAACAACAAAAATCGCAACAACAAAAATCGCAACAACAAAAGATGTTCATGAGTAATAATGAGTTGTAATTTTCCCTATCCCACCATTCAAGAGGATTCAAAAACTCAAGTAACAATCATGAACAAATTGACTTCAGATGAAATACACCTCAAACTTTGGTCTAAACAATAGAATGAAAGAAGGATTAGCACAAATGTCAAACATGTTTGAAGGTCAACACATACCATTCTTATCTCTATTGCTAATAATTAAACAATGGGTAGTTTGGACCGTGTAGAGTGGGCATTCATGGGCCCTGGCCATTTGCTGTAAAGGTCAGGTCATTTTGAAGTGTTTTATGCACTTATGGAAGATGATAAGGATATCAATGAATAGCCCCAGAATCAAAAATGATGAAAGATCAAAATTAACAAAAGAATCTTAGATAATTTTTATTTTTTTTTGGTTCTAAGAATCTTAGATAATTGATGTTATATTACACTCCATTCACTTATTTCATATGTGCTCCACAAGTTTTATCTTCTTTCTAATTTACCATGCTAGTGGATCGACCTGCAATTTAGCTACTATAAAAGTATAAAGTCTCAATTCCAACTCATACTTGTTTTATTGTATACTAAGGAGTTAAAATTGGAAAGCAGATTTTGTAAGTTGATCCAGTATCAAAATTTACGTGAACTGGTGCATTTTTAGAAAATTTAAGGTACCACCACTTTATGTTTCTAGTTTTATGACTCAAGTTTGTCCATAACATAAGACTATATTCATCTATATTAAGAAGACACATAAAGTGTCCAAAAAGCAACAACTGAACAACTGGTATTCTCATTATTTCTCAAGTATTTCATATCCCAGCTTTAGGGAGATAGAATTATGTTCCACAACAGCCTAGAGTGGGTGACCTCCACGCTCAAATTCACACAATTACTGCCTGCTGGCCTAAAGTCGGGGTACTTGGCCAATTTGTGGCCAAAGCCAACCTAGAGAGACAAGAAGACGAGTTCCAAAGGTGCAAAAGTTATGTAGTGCTAAGATAGGCAGCACAACTACAATGCAAGAAGCTTAAAAGTGTAACCAAATATTAAGCTTTAGTATTACAGCCTAAGAAAAGAGAAAAGTTGCCATGTTTTTCAGTATTTTAAATGAAGCTTAAAACTAACCATTGGGTGTCTCTTGGAATATAATACCACAGTAAAAACTAATAAGCTCAACTTAGGTTTCACATGGTCAATAGATACACATAGCACCTAAAATAAACACTCCCAACCTTGTTCTCATATGGCCTTTCAACAGAACTTTACAGAGGTATTAAAATATTGGCAGCTTACACAACTATAAATACACAAGAACGGCAAATAAGGAAGAAGGAAAAAAAAAGTAGCAATTTCATTTATCTACATATAGAGGGGGAAACAATAAATTGGTGCTGAAAGGAATTGATGATAAACAGAAAGGAGACAATTTCTTTTTTTTAAAGTATAAGATTAGAATGAGGGCCAGGTCCCTAACAAACTTTAATAATCTGATTTCAAAGAGTTAGGTTCCATATGGGATACATTTGTTAAATGAAGAAAACTACAGATGTTCTTCGGAGGCTCACTAAATTCAGCTAACTCAACACCAGTAAAGTCACATTCAGCTCCGCATATGCTTAATCATACTTGCATTCATCACGAAGAATTCATTTGGTGAGCCATCATTTATATGTAATAAGCTTCTTCCCAGTCCCTTATCCACACAAACAATTATAATCAGCACAACTACGGCCATATCAGCTCAATACAAGCTCTTTATATGCAATGAACCCATCACACCAAAAGAACCTACAGTTAGTCCGCTAACTAATTTGTTATGTATAGCTAAGGAAAGCATATGTTGGAAGAAAGAAAACTAATCTACAAATTGTAACAGAAACTGCAATTGTAGGGATAAGTAGATACTTCAAGTTCGAGTCTAGCACTTCAATGAGATTTATACATTCAAATGAAGAATTAATTCGTCACGAATGTACGGAAAATGAAGAATTAAAGGTAAGGCCTAGGGCGAAGCAATAAGAGAGCACTGATTACGGCTAAAATGTGTAAGCAAGGGAGAGATTGCGATCAAAATAGCAACCAAACCAAGCGCATGCAATGTCATTCACATAAACACAATCTCAATCGAAAACAAGATCAAACTTCAACAATATAAGTCTTTCATTTGTAACTTACACCGCAATTTTCAACAGGTTTCACCGATTACGGCGAAGAGAAGAGAAGCACAGATTTCGTCAACGGTAAAGATGGAAGATTTGCTTGTGGAAAAGAGTGCAGATTTGGTAGTTGTACCAATCTCTCTTTCTCAAAATCGCGAATCTCAGTTCATTGTTTGTGGGAATTGCGGGATGATCGGCAAGCTGGTGCTCGCAACTCGCAAGGGTAATAGAATTACAGAGTGGCCATTTCACGTTGTTCAAAATTCGGTTCAAATTTGGATTTGAGCCAAACTGATCCTACCAAATCGGACCTAAGAGATTATATTCGATTTTGGATTCACACTTTTTAAAAGTTCGATTTTAGGTTCGCTTCGAACCTAATTTTTATTAGTGTAAATGAAAACATTAGAGTAGTGAATCCGAGTGAATAGAGTAGTAGTTTAGATTAAATCAATTCTCATTAAAAAAAATTATAAATATAATCTATTATAGGGTATATTTTTAAGAAATTTTCTATAATATTTTTTTAAATTAAACATTTTAATTTTTTTTTTTAATAATTATTTGTCTAATTAGGTTCGAAACTTGAATCGAACTTAAATAAACCTAACCGATTATAAGGTGTTAGGCTCGGTTTTAATTTGCAATTTCTAAACATTCGATTTTATGTTCGATTCGGTTTGGTCAGGTTTTGAAACAATAGCAGCCCTAATTTCACACACACGATCTAATTTTTATTACCCCCGAAATGTAATGATGAAAGGGAGAAATTGTGTACTGTTTCATTGAACTGAATTCCAGTTACAAGCTAATGAACTCTATTTATACAAGATGGTTTCCATCTTATTGCACACGCTAGGTGGTTATAACAACCAAGTAACTAATGCTGCTAAACACAATCAATTAACCCCAATAGCCCCCCTCAAGCTGGCGGATGGTAAATCCCCATCTTGGATAGAATGTAATGCTGCTATGGGGAAGGCAACATCTTCGTTAAAACGTCGGCCAACTGCTCTGAAGAAGTCACAAAGGACAAGCTAAGCAAACCCTCCATGACCTTATCTCGGGTGAAATGGCAATCCACCTCTATGTGCTTCGTACGCTCATGAAACACGGGATTGGTAGCAATCTGTAGAGCAGACCGATTGTCACAAAACAAAGTAAAAGGTTGAATTGGAGCAACACCAAAATCTTGAATAAGACAAACTAGGCAAGTGATTTCAGTAGCAGCATTTGCCATGGCTCTATACTCAGCTTCGGATGAGCTACGAGACACCACAGATTGTTTCTTAGACTTCCAGCTGATAGGGGAAGCTCCAAGAAAAACAATGTAACCAGTGACAGACCTCCGAGTGACAGGACAAACAACCGAATTTGAGTCTGAGAATGCCTTGAGAACAGGTTAAGAACAACCATTGAGTAAGATACCCTGACCAGCAGTGCCTTGGACATAACTCAAGGTATGCAACAATGCATCATAATGAGGAGAACGTGGATTTTGCATGAACTGACTAAGAGTCTGAACTGCATAACAAAGATCAGGGCGTGTGTTGGTCAAGAAATTGAGCTTGCCAACCAGGACACGATAACTAGTAGGATCCTCCGGAAGAAGGCCATCAACATCATTGAGTTTAAGGTGTAGAGGCAAGGGTGTAATTGATGGCTTAGGATGAGAAGCAATGCCAGAATCCAGAAGAAGTTCCTTAGTGAACTTGGACTGAGTAACTGCATATCCATCAGGCAAAGAAGTGACTTCCATCCCCAAAAAATAGTGAAGAAGACCAAGGTCTTTGATACTGAAGGTGGTATGCAGAAAACTCTTAAGGAAGGCAATCTCAGTGTCACTATTACCGGTGTTTAATATGTCATCAACATAGATAGCAAGAATGGTAATGTGGAATGCACAATGCTTGATGAAAACAGAATAATCATTCTTGTACTGGACAAATTGGAGAGATTGAAGAGTAGTGGTCAATTTATGAAACCACTGTCTAGAGGCCTGTTTAAGACCGTATAAACTCTTCCTGAGCCTACAGACATGGTGATTGGGATTGGGAACCCCCTCAGGCATCAATATATAAACTTCTTCATGAAGATCACCATGAAGAAAAGCATTGTTGACTTCCAATTGATGAATAGGCCATTTCTTAGACGCAGCAACAGTAATAAGAGCTCTAATGGTGGTCATTTTGACCACAGGAGAAAAAGTTTCATGAAAATCAATGCCTTCTTTTTGTGTGAAACCCTTGGCCACCAATCGAGCCTTATACCTCTCTAAGCTACCATCAGACTTGAGCTTAACCTTAAACACCCATCGACACCCAATGGGGGTTTTACCGGGTGGCAAAGGAACAATGTCCCAAGTAGCATTGGCAGTCAAAGCATCAATTTCCTTATTCATAGCAGAAATTCAATTTGGATCATTGGAGGCTTGTTTGTAAGAGGATGGCTCAGTATAAGAAGAAATATGACTTAACAAGGCAATATGAGAGTCAGAAAAAGAAACCACATTGATCAAGGCAATAGAGGTAGGTCCTAAGTTGCAAACAAAATCCTTAAGGTAAGCCGGAGGATTATGAGTCCTTGAAGATCTTCTTGAAGGAATTATGACCGATGAAGAAGGATCCTCTGTAGGGGGTGAAGGATCAGCAGGAGTTGGGGGAGAATGGATAGGGGTAAAAATAAGATCAAAATCAACATCAGAGACTGTGGGCAGCAGAACATCATAAGGTGGAGGTGTATGGTGTAAAGGAAAATGAGATTCATGGAAAACAATGTCTCTGGTGCGATAAATTTGCTTGGTTTGCAGATCAAGTGATTTATAACCTTTTTTTCTAAAAGAATATCCAATGAAAACACAAAGTTTAGAACGAGGAGAGAATTTATCAGTAGTATGGGGATATGTAGAAACAAAACAAAGGCAACCAAAGGTCTTAAGAAGGTGATAATCAGGGTCTTTGTGGAAGAGAAGAAAGTAGGGAGAATGAAAGTTCAATGAGGGTAATGGTGTTATGTTGATAAGATAAGTTGTTGTAAGAATACAATCTCCCCAATAAGACAATGGTAAATTGGATTGGAAACGAAGAGCACGGGCAACCTCCAAGAGGTGTCTGTGCTTCCTTTCCACAACTCCATTTTGCTGTGGAGTATAAGGACAGCTAGTCTGATGGATTTTTACTTTGGAAGAAAAAAATTGTGAAGCACTTAATCCAAAAAACTCAACAACATTATCAGAACGAATGGTTTTAATTTTGGTGTGAAACTGGGTAACAACCAACTCTTGAAAAGTAGAGAGAATGGATAAGGCACTGCTTTTGGTGGATCGGGTATGATCATCAACCAGGGTAAGAAAGTACTTGTGACCATCATGTGTTGGGGTATGAAATGGCCCCCAAGTATCAAGATGGATGAGGTCAAAAGGGGCAGAAGCTCGTGTAGTGGACACGGGAAAGGAATTCCTGTGTTGTTTAGCATGTGGACAAATCTTGCATAAATGTGCAGGTTTAAAATTGCAATCAACAAGACTGATATGTTTTAATTGAGAGAAAGAAACGTGTCCCAAACGACAATGCCACAATTCAAGTAAGTGTGAAGAAAGTGTAGGAGAACAAGCAAACTTATTAAAAGAAACAGAAGATACATCAGTCATAATAGAAGGACTAGATCCAGGCTTACTAATAGAGGACATATTTGCAACATAAAGATCTTTAACCTCACTGCCAATTACAAGGGGAATCTTCATCGAAGGGGCCTGAAGGAAACAAAAATGATAAGTGAAAAGGACAATAGCATGAGTGTCTTTGATGAGTTTTTTTATAGACAAAAGGTTGAAACAAAAATCTGGAACATGAAGAACATTGGATATGGTAAGGGTTGGTGAAAGACAGATAATGCCAGAATGAGAGACAACAACAGTTTTACCATTAGGCATAGTAATGGATATAGGTTTGGACAAAGCAATCAAGGTTGAGAAAAGGTTTTGGTTGGGAGTGATGTGGTCCGTGGCACCACTATCAATGATCCAAGTTTGAAATGAACTAGAAGTAAGGAAACTGAAGTTTGTACCTGCCAGGAATGTCGTTGTGTGAGAAGATGGAACATTAGGCTTTCTCAACAAAGCAAGCAACTGGTTGTACTGCTCAGACGTCAAAGAACGAGAGGAATCAACAGTTGTAGAAGCAGTAGGACCTTTGCCAGGAGGATAACCATGCTTCTTCCAGCATTTTTCCACTGTGTGTTCTCCAAGTTTACAGAAATCACAGAAAATAGTATGTCCATAGAGCTTCCAACAAGACTCCATGACATGGCCACTGATCTTACAGTGATCACAAAAAAGAGTACCACGACCTCCAGCAGACGAAGAACCTCGACCACGAGATGAGGAAGATTGCTGAGACTGGCCTCTGCCAGAAGCCGGTTTAGTGGAATTAGGAGATCGCTTAGAAGCAAGAGCTGTAGTAACCTCAGAGTTAGAAGTAGGCTTAAATCCAAGCTCGCGTTGTTCCTCATCCTGTAAAACGAGCTGATACACTTCATTTAAAGAAGGAGGAGGCTGCATCAGAAGAATCTGAGCACGAGCTGGACTGTATGACTCGTTAAGGCCAACGAGAAATTGAATAACCTGTTGATCATCAAGTAATTTCTGAATAATAGTGACAGATCCGGGATCCGACAATCGATCCTCAATCGACAAAGTGTATTCGTCCCATAGCTTCTTCAATTTGGTAAAATAAGTCGAGATCGACATAGATCCTTGAGAGATTGAGAAGATTTCGCGCTGGATCTGAAAAACTCGAGTACGATTGGATCGGAAGAAACGAGTTGCAAGATTATTTCAAATCAGTGCAGCGGTGCGGAAGTGTAAAACTGATTCAGCGATGTCTTTCTCAACCGAATGCAGAAGCCGGGAGATGACCATATTGTTGCATCTCTCCCATTGAATAAGGAGAGGAGAAGAAGCTGGACGACAAGAAGAGGTACCTGTAACAAAACTGATTTTGTTTTTGGCAAACAAAGAAACCTCAACAGATCGACGCCATGAAACATAATTCCGATCATTGAGAAGGCCAGTGGACAAAACGTAGTCCGGATGATGATCAGAGTGATGAAGGTATAGTTCATCATTCGGATCAAGCAAAGCAGCAGCTGAACGAATGGTTTGATCGTCCGCCATGGGAGAACCTAGATTGATACCATGTAATGATGAAAGGGAGAAATTGTGTACTGTTGCTCACCCACCATAACATAAAAGGTGGCCGAGCAAGGTGGCGGGTCGGGACATCTTCATCGGTATACGAGTCAATCCATAATCCATTCACTCATCACTCCCTATGATCTTCACTTACATACGACCCGATCCATCTATTCATTAACTCATCAATCATCTATCATCGATCTATTAGCAGGTTTTCATCTGTTTTTTTTTTTTTTTTTTTTTTTTGAGTTAGATGGAATTGGCGAGTAGGATGTCTACAATCCGTTTCTATCCCTGTCTATATAGTACTGATCAAAATATAAAACATATGATATTTGCTGCAACTATTATATAGATATTAGCTGATATTTGAGACACCTTTGAAACTGAATGACAGCATACATAACCGCCAGTAAAATTGGATATGTGTACCGCAATGTGATTATGTCAAAATCGAAAAAAAAAGCAAACAAACATCAATTGAAGACAAGTATAAGACAGGCTTGAACCCAAGTGTCAATGTGCCATGATCCACATTAAGGTAGAAAACCAGTCAGAGATCATCAAGAACCCCACAATAATGATATTAGTAATCAAAGATTATAACAATTCTGGATCACTTATTGAACCTATTTTGGTGCATAGCAAACTTGTGAATGTCCACAAGGCGAGGGTTCCATCCCCTTTTAGGAGGCAGACTCTGATTTAGCGGCTTCTTGTTGTTGTTTCCACTGCTCTGGCGTCAGCACTTTTGTTATGGAGAGGGCATGGATATCCTTCATTTCCTTCTCCAATGCCGCATTGACCATTCGGTGCCTCTCCAGTAGCCTCTTCCCCTCGAACTGTTCAGACACGATTTCAACCATAAAACTCGCTCCACATCTGCCATGTTTTGGACAAGGGTTACAAGGGTGTTAGTTTGGGATTTGACTTAAATGAATCAGAACAGCGAGCTAGAGATGTTAGAAAGATAGTTACCCGCCAGATGTGTCTGTCACTTCCTGAGTCATTAGCACATAACAAAAGTAAAAGAAAATGGCCGGTTAGTTATCACATAATAGACTGGAAAGCTATTTAGGAGTCCATCTAATTGGGAATCACAGATATCATCATGAAAAGTTTAAAAAACCAACAAACAAGTATATTGGCACAATCTGACAAACAAAAGGGTCTACTGGCATAAACTAAAACACAAATAGAAATTTGCCTCAATGATTTCTCGATAAACCATACTCCCTCCGTTTCATAATACATGTCTTTTTACTTTTCGACACGCTTTTTAAGGAGCAAAAAACTCTATAAAATATTATTTTTTTAATTAATTTTTTTATACAATTTGATACTTGTTACTAATAAGTATCAAATTGTATAAAAAATAATTAGAAAAATAATATTTTATAGAGTTTTCCGCTCATTAAAAACCATGCCAAAAATTAAAGGGACATCTATTATGGAACGGAGGGAGTACCTTAGAAGAATTATGAAAAAAAGAAAGAATACAATTGTTCTCGGAGTAAAGGTTTCAGCCGAAGGCACCCCTCATCAAGGTTGACCGACGGTGTTCCGATATAGAAAGGGCAATACTAGTATATGGAAGTAATGAAAGTTGGGGCCGGTTGAAGAATAGAGCTATATAAGTACTACTTGGGTTAGTATTTGCAAATAACCTGTCTCAGATGACAAACCAGTGAGAGTGACTACAAGCTAAAATGATAGTTGAAGGCAAACAACACGCATAAGATCCTTTACAAAAAGGGAGACATTTGGTCGACATGAAGGCTCTTCCATACTTGCTGTTCGTGATTAGTTTTAAAGAAAAAGAATGTAGATAGATGTGCTAAATACAAGTTTGGTTCACAAAATTGTTTTGATTGGAAAAGAATAGATGCAAAACAGGGTGTTTGTCAGAATTTTGGTATTGGGGAAGAATATCAAAGTATGGTATTGGGGATGAATATCAGACGCCCCAAATGCCCTTTTACACATACAAACGTTAAACCAAAACAGTAATACACATTGATTTGGAAGCAGATAGCAGAAGCATTATTGAGCTCAGAGCAGTTTATGGCTATGTCCAGAAGTCCTTAACTCCTAATAATCCACATATCTTATCCAAAGAGCATCACGATCCCTAGTTACCCTGTATCCGCCGCTCAGTCAACCAATTCTAATGTGATTTTTCATAAATATTTATCAAAAGTTCTGCTTGTGCATTTTTGTATTCGGACCTTAAACAACAAACCATCTCTATCTAGCAATAAATAAACCTAGGAAAAAAAAAAACTCAATATCAGGTAACTATCTGCAACCTACACTACATAAAAGAGCAGCAAGCAATCCAAAACCCTAACCCTAATCAGGGTTTCAGAATTCAAAGGAGAGAGGATACCAGATGAGAAGGGGAGAGCTTGGAAGTGAGAGAAGAGACGAGCTCGTCCTTGCTGACACCCATGATTTGGGACTGAGAGGGGGCGTTGTGGTTCTCTCTCTGACAAAAGGTTAGGGTTGAAGGAGGTCGATTGAATTGCAGGAGATTCGAATTTAGGGACAACGGATTGGGAAAGGGTCGGCGGAGAATGGGATTCTTCTGAATAGGAAGTAGTAGTCTTTGGAGCACCAAATTTCTCATTCTCTCTCCCTCTCTCTCTCGCTCAGTTTCCTTTCGGGCTTTGCTATCGCAAAAGGGAACGGGATTTGGGTCGTTGTTACAAACTTGCAAGTTGCCCCGGATTTGACCACATCAACTCAGGGTTCGACCCATTGTGTGGTGGATCGGTCAGTGACCCGTGCGCAGACGCACGAGATTTTGAAAAACCATATCACAAATAATATTTATTGGGTGTTATAGTATTATGTATGACACGTGAAATTTATACATTATTATTAAACTACATAAATCCATCTTTCCATAGAAAAACCCTAATTAGTAACCTCATCTTATTTTTCAGATGTTATTATATTAATCAATGCGTTTTAAACGATGTATAAAACATAGTACTCGTCATAATATCTCTCGGAAAATTATTAAAATCTGATATACTTTTAGACAACAACGATAACAAAATCAAAGAAAAAGATGATCATACTATACATTTAAGAAAAATTCAAAAAATTTAAAACAACAATAGGCTTAAATTCTGACACAATCCCGTGCGCTACTCACGAGATTTTTAAAATTAATCTAGGTAAACTCATTATTTTTCAGATTTATTATATTAATCAACAATACCCGTTTAGACCATTAGACATATATATAATGAAAGAAAAGATGCAATAAAAAAATGATAATTGATAGTTGTAGATATTTTCATCATGGTGAAACAGGATGAAAGAAATAGATAAAAAATTTGTGGAAATGAGAAATGCATAAATATTTTGGAGTATAAAACACACAATTAAATGTATATCTTAAATAATCATAAGATCAAAAACGATACTCAGAAACACACAACATCAGAAACACACAACATCAGAAACCACTACATTAAAAGTAAATTTCAATCTAATTAATTAAATACAAAATGTGATACAAATAGTGCACTTCTGATTATTTTTTTTTTAATATCAAAGAATAGATAGCTCAAGACTTGATGCTATTAGACAAAAATCAGATCGTTGTGCTCAAATACAAAAAACCTCAAACAAAAGAACAACGTATAAGTTTAGCAAACAGATCTTTGGGAACCCATCTGTATGAGCAACTTGATATTTGCAAAAACAAAAATACACACACACCTCCAATGGGGTGGCAAACAACAACTTTTGGACAGGGAAACAACCTCAGCCACACAAATGAACGTCTAAATTAAACCAGCACACGTGCAACCCCAAATCAACCCCCTAAATCTCAAAAGCATTAAACTACAACACAATCACATAATCCCATAGTTGAATTTTTATGACGACAAAATTTAACATCTTCATTTGCCAAAAACAGATGATCAAGCAAAAAAGGCTGCGAAAAAGCCTGTACAAATTTTGATCACCACTGAAAAAGGCTGCGAAAAAAAGATGATCAAGCATAAAAGAGTTATGAACCAGAACACTAAAACTCTTTGAAAGCAAAATAAAAGTATGAGATCCCGACATTGGGGGCTAAGAATCTGTTAGAAATCTCGTGCACAAACGCACAAGATTTTTAAAAATCATATGAAAAACACCAATAATATTTATCGGATGTTATCGGATTATGTATGGCGCATGAAACTTTTACATTATTGTAAAACTATATAAATGAGTTTATATGTTGATATTATGAAAATGTAAATACAATTTCCCCCCATTTTATCATTAGCGAGAATCATTATCCAAGTAACTAATATTTGTATCATAGCTTTCCTACACACTTAATATTTGTATTATAGCTTACATAAAAATTAGATTTTAAAGCATCCTAATTAAAATTATATTAAATATAAATTGAGGTCCAAGTACTATAAAGCCCAAGTATTATAAAGTCCAAGTGCTATGTGCTAGGTAAAATAAGAATGTCTTTTGTTACCTACATCATAGTGTTTTTTGCTTGAAAAATGACGGAATTATCTTAATTTGTATTGTTGATTGTGTACTCATACGAATTTGTATAAGATGATTATGTATTTTGAGTAAGTTCTTACTTCTATCTGGCTTATTTTTAAGTAAGTTCTGGTTATGTATGTGTATAAAATAGGAATGTCAGGCTGACTTTTGTATTGATGATTCGTATCTTCGTAGTTGCTATCTGGGTAGGCCTGTTCTTTTGCATCAATATTCAAGATGTGGAATTCAGAGCTAAGATGATAAAATTCAGAAAAATTAATCCTTCTTCATTTGTATGACAGCATCAGTAAGAGAAATATGACATTGAATTCGGGCATGAGGGTCTGTCATTTGACTGTCATTGGACTCCATTAGCTGTTTTTTTTTCTAAGAAAAAAAATTGACTGATTGCATCGATTATGAAATGCTTCAACCTAAATAAATACTAAGAAATGACGTGTCAATACTGTAAGTAGATGTTGATAAAATGTAACACAACGATCCTAAAAAAAAAGTAAATGATGATTGCATCGACTATGTAATCGACCTAAGTTTAGAGTGCTAATCGACAAAGGGGACAAATGCCTTCATACGTAAACCAAGTTCAGAGACAATACGGGTGGAAGAAATGCGAGCATGTCATGCCAAGGACGGGCATCGAGGCCAACATCGGGTCAAGGCATATTGAACATTCCTTTCCGCCGAGATCAAGATGATATACCTCTTGTAGGGCTTCAATAGCTTCTATAGTGGCTGGATGATGTGGGTGGTCGAACTCTATGTCGGAGTCAGAGTTTAAATTGGACCAAGTGTCAGGAATGAAGTAAACATCCAATCTGATGTTCGGGCAGAGACCATTGAGCAGTTTCATGTTGGACAATACATCAAATTATACCTACTTTCAATGGGGGAGAAGGATAAAAAAAAATGGATACCTCAAGTAGTAACAACTAACAGTGGAATTATAGTTACTTGTCAATAACTTGAGGTTTCTTTCTCAAATCAGTTGTCAATAGAACACGAGTCGCATGTGATGAAGGGTTTATTTTCAAACAAATAAATTTATATGATCGAAACCCCGCTATAGTATAGTAGGGTCAAGTTCGTCCGCAGGGAGAAAGTCAGTGACTCAATTCTAGTTACCAAAGAGCAAGAAATAGCAAGAAGAGATGGAAAATTATAGAATTTTGGGGGTTTTTTGGGCTGCTGGAATTTTTAGGAAAAATCAATAATAATAAAAGTCTAGGGCATAGGGATCACCACAACGATAATCACACAAGCATTGCAATGAATCAAGTAAAAATCATGTTTTTATCTATTAAATAGGTCAACTTGCATCAACCCTAGCAAAGCAATCAATTTATTTTCACAAATTAATTAACTTTACTAACAATCTTAATTAGGTTATCAAACTTTCGTTTCAAAATCCTAATTACTATCCAATTCACAAATCAATCTTTCAATTTAATTGCAAAAAGGAATTTCCCCAATTTTCATTGAGTACTTAAGCACATAAAATAGCTAAAACCAATCAATTCATCCATTCATAGCAAAATTGCAAGCATAACTATCGTTGGGATCACCCCAACCCTAGAAAAGGCGACTACTCACGCATAAACATGGTAGACATTGCGAAATTAATGAAATAAACAAAAATCAGAAATTTAAATTGCATAAAAACCTGATAATAACGTCAACAAAGCGTCCCAAAAGCTTCACAAAACGTTCCCCAACTTTCGCCGAAGAAATCGCTTCCAAAAGCTCTCAATTCCGCTCACAAACGCTCTCTAAACGTGTGTTCTAAATTCTAACGTGTGCTGAAAAAGTGGTCTCAGGAAGAAGAAGATCATCCAAACCCTAAAAATCCTATTTATACTTAATATCCTTTAAACTAAATTAGGAAATAAAAAAAAATATGAATTTTATCTAAAGTCTATCTAAGGAAAAGGGGTAAAAATAATTAAATCCGGATAAATATGGTCCGCTGGAGCCCATACCGAGGCTGTGAGGGTCGGTACCGACCCTAAGGAGGGTCGGTATGACCACTGTTGGCTTTTCTTGTCTCGTGCTTCCAGATTGAGCCTCGGTACCGACCCCCCCTAGGGTCGTTATGGGGTCGGTATGACGGTAGTCCATCTCGGACTTAGAGAAACGTCCGTATCTCCTTCGTTATAACTCCGATTGCTTCCGTTCTTTTTCCTATGCGCTCTAAATTCTCTTCCGCATCTTTTCTCTCTTGAAAATTTCTTCAAAAACAGCTTCCAAAAATCTGTAAAACACACAAAAGCTAGTGAAGACATCTATTTCTCATGAAATATGAAAACTTTATACAAAAGACACTAAACCCAATGGAAAACCTATGAAAATGACTCAAATTGACATTAAAACATATGGGAAAATATAACTAAAAACATGCACATCAGCATGTTTGAGAAATAAATCTTGTTGTTCCTGCATATCTTATAGCTGTTATTCAGCCACCTAACACTTATTTAGAACTGTATAAACAAAAAAATCGCTCATACTTATGTCTTTCCGTCTAATAGGGGATATCAGTGTCAATTCCATGAGTGAGTAGCGGGTGGATTATTCTTATGCCTAACCTTTTGCTTATCAGAAATATCAGTATGATCAGATTTGGCATCAGATGACATACATGGTTGCACCTCTGTAGCTATTAATGCAGTGACCGAATTGATTAATATATCTCCATGCTCTTGTACTCGTTGTACTGCACTCATAGGGTCACCTTACTGGAAATTAAATATTTAAGTTACCAAAATACGGAATTATATACTATCAAAAGAAAACTAAAAATATACTATTATCCTGCTCAAAAGAGAGTTATATTGAGATACATATTTTTTGAATGAGAATTTGGTATGAAACAACATAGGTTATAGACTCGCCTTATAGGGTACAAAATCTGCTATTTGAACTTTATAGTTAGTATCTTTCTTGAAGAGGTAAATGTGTGATAAGTGTAACGTAGTTACAAAAGTTGGCTTAATCGGCAAAGGGTCTAACTATTGTATGAGACATAAGACCAAGCAGGGCCCACTTACATACCCCTAACTTCTTTAAAAATCCACTTACGCAAGATCATCCTGCACTCTCCCAACACTGCAATCACCAGCCAACATGGTAACAACAAAAAAAAAGCCAAAAATCTCCCAATGCTTTATGCCCCAATCAAATGCAAATAAAGTTTAAATACAAATGATATTATTCATAACACTTCCACTTCATTTTGGACTTATAATTCTAGTGGAGCATTTCCTCAAAGCCTCATTAACCAAGTTTTCTAGGGGATAAACCGTACAGTCCCTACTCTTCGCACTCGTTTCAGCCCCTTCACTTATAGGCAGGCCACACGGGAACTCCTCCTCTTGCTCGCTATTCAAGGCAAGGATTGAACAATAGGTTGGTAACAGGTAAGGCAACCTTTCTACTCGGCTTTCCATTCTTATCACAATCACCATGAGCCCGTCCCCCACCATCATTTGCCAAGGATAGTGGAATCGATAGAGAGGCAGGAGACACACTAACATCAACGGTATCAACCCCATTCACTTGCATTGGCTCTCATAGCCAACATTCCTCCCCATTCTCCTCCTCATCTATAGCAGATCCCAGCAGTAAACACTCCATGATCTTTTCTTTCACTCCTCGCCTGTGCACAGGATCCAATCAGCTCGAATTATTCTTTCAACAGCTACCATCCATCGCCACTTTTCCTACCTTGTCTCTTCATGCAGAGGACTTTGTAACAGCAACCGAACCCAACATCAAATCAGCAGCTTGGTCAGCTCCACTGCTTCTGTCAGCGCACATGCGAACGGGGTCTACTACAAGTCCTTGGAGCACATTGAATTTGCTCGAGAGTATGCAGTTAGCATCTGAACTGCTGAAAATTATAGGCATTTGTATTCAGATGAACTTTTGATAATGAAGCAACAACACTCTTATATGTGAATTGAACTTTTTACAAAGGATGAATATCAAGATAATATGTATTTTTACAGTTCTGAATTTTACAGATTTGAACTTTTTACAGATTTAGAGTTTTACAAATTTGGATGCTGAATTTTTACAGATCTGAATTGTCATGCTACAGAAAAGATGAATTTCATGATAAAATGTATTATAACAGATCTGAAATTTACACATTTGAACGTTTTACATATTTGGAGTTTTTACAGATTATGTGCTGAATTTTTACATATCTGAATGTTTACAAATTTACACTTTTATAGATTTGAACTTCATGCTACAGTGAAGTGTAGCACTCTTATATTTGAATTGAACTTTTTACATTGTACAGATTTTAAGATAATATGTATTTTTACAAATCTGAATTTTACAGATTTGAACTTTTTACAGATTTGGAGTTTGATAGTTCAAAGGTTTATTTCATGACAATATGTATTTTTACGGATCTGAAATTTACAAATTTACACTTTCATAGATTTGAACTTCATGCTACAAAGGGGCGAATTTCATGATAATATGTATTTTTACGGATTTGAACCTTTTACAGATTTGGAGTTTTACAAATTTATGTGCTGAGTTTTTACAGATCTGAATGTTTACAAATTTAAACTTTCACATATTTGAACTTTCATGCTACAAATGGGAAATTTTCATGAGAATACTATTTTTACAGACCTGAAATCCTAATTTTGTGGTTAATTTTACTCCAGCACTTGTCAAAGGTGTTGTTCTTTATTATGAGAGTGTTCAGAAAAAAAAAAGACAGCTAATAATCAATAACACACCACCCTATAATTTCATTTCATTGAGAAACCAACAAACCATCTCGAATGAAGCACAAGATCTATCATTAAACAAACAAACAAACAAAATGTTAAGATCTTTCCACGGTAATTATGCGCATTCTGAAGAATCACACGCATGCTCCAAGAGTACGCTAAATCTAGAAAGTGCAGAGAAATGACTAGGCATTACCCACCTGAGTAGCAATAAGTGCTACAGCTTCAGTGTAGTTGAACCTCAATCCACGAGCAAGACGCTTTTGTGCAAGAAAACCAGCATTATGAAATCCTAGCTTCTCAATTTCTCTGGGAGTCAATTTCATATCTTCTATTTATATTCTGACTATAGAAAAATCTATGGACCACCAAAGTTATTTCTGAAGTCAAAGCCAATCTAGTGGAAACATGTAAAACAAAGTACATGCAAAATATTTCCACCAAAGTTCAGCAGAATCCGAGTTACACTAAGCAAAAATAAACATTCATGTCATCCAATTTATGCATAGGAATCATAATCTGAATTCAAAACAGCAAAGTGGAAAGTATAGAGACAAATCAAATGGGATATTGAGATAGAGATGATTCCCAACTTCCCTCACTCGTACCCTATCTGAATACGTTTAAAACTATCAGAGGACGTGGGGGGTGAGTAGGGAAGGAGAGAAAGGAAGGAAAAAAAATTGAAGGTGTGATTCCCAACTTCCCTCGCTCGTACCCTATCCGAATACGTTTAAAACCATCAAAGGACGTTGGGGGTGAGTAGGGAAGGAAAGAAATGAAGGAAAATAAATTGAAGATATAATATAAGGAAAAGGAAAATGATGTGATTCACTCTTTCATATTCCATAATTTTATCTAATGAAGTAGATTGTTCGATTGCAGAATGAGCAAGTGTCTAATGAAGGAGTTTGTCTGCAAAACCCCTAAGATATATCCCGTACGTGCTCTCCTCAACGAACCTCTCGTTGTCAATCCCTACAACCCATCTAGAACTAAAAAAGAAAAGAAAAAAGACATGATCGAACCTAGCAGGGATACAAACCTACAACCCACGTGGTAAGTTACGTGAACAAATTCAAAAGAAATTCAGCATACACATTAGGATTGATAAATTCGTTTATGACAGTAGAATAGTAACACCACAACTCCAATTAAACCACTAACACAAAATTTCTCAATCTAGTTAATATAGACAAAATTTCTTAGTCTAATAAATATATGGTGATGCCTTGCGAGGATTTGTGTTAGCTACTGGATTTTAGAGATCTTGACAATTTTTATCTCTAAAGCATATGAACAGTTTTAGAAATCTTGAAGATTTTCATTTCTTTTTTTCTTGCATGAACCTTTAAGATTTGTGCTAGTTGTTGGAATAGGAACTCTTTTCCTTGTGTACTCATTATCTTGAGGATCTATTTGGTCCTATCTCTTCCTAAAAATGTTTCAAAACTAACTGTTGGAGATATGACAACCACTATTTTCTTAACTTATGACAGCTACAACCAGCGACATATTAGAAACCTCCAACGAAAGAGATAAACACGTTGTAATTTCACAATATGGTCTGAGCACACCCCTGTTGTAGCAAGTGATAAATATACACCAAAGGATCTGTTTGACATACTTGTTTATCTAATATATGTATATAAAAAGCAAGGGCACTAGTATATCTCATCTGCTAAGGTATGGATGAGAGTTCAAGTGAAAATATATCTATTTGCAGCACCCAAAAACACTTTTGTGGCTGGAGGCAAAAATCGGCTGAATAAAAAATCGCTCAAGACAACCTTCGACACCTAGCCCCCTCATAAATCCATCCTTTCCACATCCATTACAGATTCCCAAAAAAAAAAGCAACATAGACTGGAAATCGTAACATAGATAGGTTCAGACTCTTAATTGGGACGGATGAATGTATACCACCCCACAAGCATAACTTTAGTGTTCAAATACATCAACTATATATTCAGACATCATTAGCTAGTGCAAAATTATTATGTGAAAGACAATATTAAAGGGCATGGGTGTTTTGTTGAAATACAGGGACATTTAAACATCAAACAACAACTAAAAATCAATACACACACTAGCCTATCATTTCATTTCATTGAGAAACCAACCAAATGTATTCAATTCCAAATTTAAAAAATTAGATCTATTGGCTTACTTGATTGATAACTCCAAACATGGTCTTGACTCATTCAGCCCGACCTTGTTCTTTATCCATCAACATAAAAAAAATTCAACATAGGAAATTACACAAGAAACTACACAGAGGCCAAAAAGGACTAATAAACATGGAAATTACACAAACTTCAATTGAAAATCCCTTACATCTTGTTCAGGAAAGAGGATAATTTGAGCATAGACCTCATTTGTTTCTTGTTCAGCCTACAACCCAAAAAGCAATTGGAACATAACATTAAATTATTATTAACCCACCAAAAGAATAACTGAAACCCAGAAACGGAAAAAACGACCCAGGGGGTAAAATTAATTGAAGTGTAAAGTTAGCCACTCGACAGAGGATCTTAGAAGAGAGAATGAACAATGGAATGCTCTGATTCAACTCCTGATTTGTTGATGCCTCCAACTGACATGAAGAAGATCCCCAATTTTAAAAAACCCCCAAAATTGGTACCAAATTAAAATTGAAAACTGTTGTTGCAGGAGGATGGTCAAGTATGAAATAAATATGAAATATAGTTCAGATTGACTTCCCTGTCTCAGCAAATAATACAAGACTTCCTCCCGTTGTAGTAAGAGAAAAGTCAGGATCGAATCCACGAGGAAGCACGTCAGCAGTTCTTAGGTAGCTGTAAATTCTCACAGAAGCAGCAGAAAAGCAGAAACACACAGAATCGCAGAAACAGAAAGAAAGAAACAAATAACCCGGCAAGGGCAACTAAAACAAAAGCAAAGAAACTAAAGACGGAAAGTAAAGTAAAACAGAAAATAAAGAACAAAGCGAAGCAATAAAACAAAGCAGCAGGACGTACTCGATCTCGACTTAGCCTACTCGAGATCGACTAACAGCAAAAGACAGAAACTTCACAGTCGACAACAGAAGCAAAACACCAACTCGACTAAGACAAACCCAACTCGAGATCGACAAGATGGTACTCGATCTCGACCAAGGCTCCTCTATGTCGACAAGAAACAGAAAACACAAACTTGCAGATTTTCGACAGAATTCAGAAATTTGACAGAAATAAACTTCAATATATTAAAAGACCTCCAAGGCCAGGGTTTCAATACCACAACGATAACCATGCAAAGTAACACATAAAGGCATAAAAGATCATGCTTTCCATCAAATAACTTTCGTCATTAACAAATAGGCATATAGAGGCTTTCGAATAAACCCGAATTGTTACTAACCCTTTTTCACATAATTAATCCAAGTTGCATTAAGATCACTTTCGCTTCAATAACACAAACAAGGATCACCTTCAACTCTCGCAAAAGAATCATGCTCATAGGGATAGAAGATGAATCGCACAAAAAGATCTGACATTTATCGCACCGCCTCACATGGCCACCATCGGGCTCACCCCAGCCCCAGAAGTGGGTGGACTACTCACGCCTCATCGCAATAAAAGACATTGATGTATAAAAAGAAACTTGCATTAAAACTAAATTCAAAGCCTTTACAATCCTGGCAATCAACTTTCGCAGAAAGCCAAAACCCTAAAAACCTTAGAACTCCTAAACTACTCTGTGTAATTAACTAATTGTGTCTTGAATTTAATTAATAAAACTGAGCCCCTAGGGCGTTATTTATAGCCTTCATTCCCTAGATATTCTAGGAAAGAAGATATCTATCTTTATCTAAAACTATATGTAAAAGCATGAAAGATAAATAAATTGTTTTAAGGAATTAAATCTTAAAGGAAAAGATAAAACTAAATAGGTTAAGTCTTCATGATGTTGATAGATCTTGTCTCCTTGGATAGAACTTGATGTATTCGGATAGAATCTCCCGCCTTCGCGCCCAAGGAATCCCGATCCGAGTAGAGTTGATCAATCCGCGTCGAGCAGCTTCTGGAAGTCTGGTCGACCTCGACAAGGGTCTTGTCGATCTCGACAAGGGACCTTGGTCGACTTGGCTTGATTCGTCGTCTCGGCTAACCGGTGCTCGACGGACTCGGACATGGCTCCTGGCGCTCGTCGATGTCGAGTAGACCTAGTCGACTTCGAGTAGACTGGCTCGCCGACTTAGGGTTTCTCAAGCGGCTCTCCTCGATGGGCTCCGGATCTTGACCCTAGGCTCGTCGATCTCGACCAAGGTTTGTCGAGATCGAGTAGGGTTCGTCGAAGATGGCTCTGGTGGTCTCGTCGAGGACTCCTCCTCGGACATGCTCTGGGTCGCTTGTCGATCTCGACAAAGCTTAGTCGAGATCGAGTAAGATGGTGCTCGGCTTCTCGTCCTCGGCTTCTCGGGCAGCTTCTCCTCGTCGACTCCTGGTGCTGGCGCTGGGCTTCGTCGATCTCGACCAGGGCTTGTCGAGATCGAGTAGGCTTCCGGAGCCGGGTTGTCTGGCTTGCTCGATCAGGCTTTGTCGACCCAAGTTGCTCGGATAGGCTTGTCTATGTCGAGTAAGGCCTACTCGAGATCGAGTAGCCTTGACTTTCAGACTTGTTCCGCTGCTTTGACCTTGGAATTCTGTAGTGTTTTTCCGAGCTTTTCCGACCTTCTGTAGAATTGCTGTAAAACGCCTCGATTTCTACGAATTAAACAGAAACTGGTGTAGATTCCATAATTTTGCAAATAAACATAAACTACATAGATTCTGTACTAACTTAGCCCAAATGAATGCAATGTATACAGAAATCGATATAAAAGTTACTGTAAAACATGGCAGATTCAGCTCACAACAAACACCCCATACTTAAGCTTGCTTGTCCTCAAGCAATACTTTTATTTGTCATTCAGGGGAAGAATTCAAAACTCTCAACATCTTAGATTCATTCTCATATAACCCTGCAATCAATTACCATCCTCGAAAAGGTACTAGTGTCACAGATTGATGCATGTGCAAATATGTAAAAGCAACATCTACTCACAAAAGGAGGGTTATGCAAAAACAATTTAAGTGACAAAGCATTGATAATCAAGAAAACTTTAATTTAAGCTCATGAAGGAGTAGATTGGTAAAAGGCTAAAAGGTGGGCAATTTTTGCAATGTGGTGTTTATGATCCGGGGAAATGGATTATTTCCAAGCTTGAGTTTCATTCCACATTCTTTCTCCATATAATTCATCACCTTTCATATTGCTTTTCTCAATAATAATGCTTTTACCTCTCTAACCTCAGCACTGCCTTCTCGCGAGTCGCAAACATGGGTGTCATGAATGGCCCCGGATACTTAGTGCGTCGGACTCCTCACAATGTGTCCCATCTCTCCAAACTATTATCTCAGAGAGCAGAGTCAATCTACCTTTATCTCCTGAGGTGATTGGATTTTCTTTCACTCATTAAATTTTCCATATATTCAAACAATTTCCTTCCAAACTCCAATAATGATAATAACAACACAAACAACCATATAACAATCTCCATAATGTAACATCATTCTCAACATAATCCCCGGATAAGGTAAAGAATGAAAATATTTAGATCATGTGGAGCAATAATTGAAATAAGGCATATTATGGCTTTTGTGATGCATAAGCATAGGTATGGCTAGGAATAAACAATGAGCATTATATGGAAATATAAAGTCCTCCATCATCTTATCATGCAATATGTCAAAAGCAATTTCAAATTTTACCTCCTTTCATGGTTTTCGATAAATAATGCACTTCCTTGTGACTTCCCTTTACTAGGCAATTTCATGCTATATCTCTAATGAATCCAATTTTGCATCGTCGAGTTCAATATAAGCTTCCATGACATTAACCAAAATTTCAATGGGGGTCATTTTTCTCAAATTTTTGGAAAATATGCATATAAGCACATAAATCAATAATGCATTCCAAAATAGCCATGTAGCAATTCTAAGTAATAATGCACAAATAATGTAAAGGGTAAAGAAAGAAACTCACAAGACATGAGTGCAGAGCCGCAAAATTTCGAATGGAACACCTCCTAGTCCGAGTATTAATGTAGCTTGGTTCTATCCATTGACCTAAAAAGTTAGAAGACATATACCTATAATAGAAATAACAAAAACCAAAATGTTCAAAACCAAAAACAAAAACAAAGTCTCAAATGTCCTAAAAAGTCTATGTACATGCTCTAGATTTTATAGTCGCTAGGCCGACTTTCCATTAATGCTCAAGGTGGCATCTGCAGGGCCCATGTAGCTTGGGCTTCAAATAGGACTCCATTCTTGTCCATCAGCTGTAATCCTCCAGAATGGATCTTGTTCACCACGAACGGTCCCATCCGCTTTTTGTTGAATTTGTTGGGAAACCAATGATCCTTTGATTTAGAGACATAGAGTTTGTCTCCAACTTCATATTCCTTAGGCTCATCATTGGAAATCCTGCACAATCGCACATACCAAGGCAAACCTCTCCCATGTATAGATAAATCTTTAATGGAAATAGGAGAAGAAAGATCCATACCTTGGCTCACCTTCGCAGAGACGGAATCGGGCACCACTGTGTTTGGTCGATCTCGACTAGGGCTAGTCGATCTCGACAAGTCTGCTGGTCCTGATGGTGGTCTGCTCGAAGATTCAGAAGTCGACGAAGACAGGGTCTGGTCGATCTCGACAAGCCTGGTCGACCTCGACAAGGGCTCTGGTCCTGGTGTCTGCAGCGTCGAGGAAGGGGCCGTCGAGGAAGACGTGGTCTTGTTGATCTCGACAAGGCTACTCCAGATCGAGTAGCCTTCTCCTCCTGGTGGCTTGCTCATCGAGGAAGGCGGGGCTGCGCTCTCCGAGTGGTGGTCGATCTCGACAAGGGTGGTCGAGATCGATAAGGGCTCTCCTGGCTCTGGTGGTGCGCTCGAGGAAGCAGGGACTGGTGGCTCCGAGTTGTGGTCGACCTCGACGAGGCTTGTCGAGATCGACGAGCCTGGTTTCTCTGATCCGCTGCTCGACGATGCTGGCTTTGGTGGAGTCTTCTTGGTCTGGTCGAGATCGACTAGGGTTCTACTCGATGTCGAGGAGCCCTGGTCGATCTTGACCCCATACTTAGCACCTGTCAAGGCACCCGAGAAATAATTAATCCACAACGACTTACCTTTCTCTGTGTCGATTGGATTTTCTGTGTTCTCCTTAAGGATTGCCATGATCTCCTCCACCTGGGCCTCCATTTCCCTCTTTTCTATCTCTTCAGGGGTCATATTTCTGACTTTGGGTTCCCCGCAGGTGATGTAGCCAGCTGAGATAGATTTGACCTCTTCCATTGGACCAGTATGCCTTTCAGTTTTGTTAAAGGAATACTCAATGACCTCACCGCTGATGTTGAAGGTGAGCACTCCTTTCCTTACGCTTATGTTGGCATCCACCGTCGCCAAGAATGGTCTTCCTAAAATAATTGGACAAGCAGGATCTTCTTGCATATCAACTATTAAGAAATCAGCAGGAACGAAGAATTTACCTACTTGTACTGGGACATTTTCCACCATGCCTGTTGGAATGACCACCGTGTTGTTGGCCATGTATAGTCTAGCATCCACAGGCTCTAAGGCACCTATCTTAATCTTGGACCAAATCGTTAAAGGCATAATACTAACACTAGCTCCAAGATCACATAGGGCATTAATTTTGTATGGACCAAATCCAATAGTTATAGCAAACTTACCTGGATCCGGCCTCTTCTCCAATATGTCCAGATGGCTGCACTCCTCTGTGATTTCTGCCATCGATCGCTTTTTGCTCAGGATCTCCTTCAGGAACTTGACATAGGATGGCATTTCATTGAGAGCTTCTGTGAAGGGGATGGTGACGTTGAGCTTCTGAAGCATCTTGATGAAGCGCTGAAACTTTTTCTCCGCCGGGTCCTTTAGAAATTTTGTGGGGAAAGGCAGCTTCTTTTTCTGCGTCGGAGCCAGAACAGACGTCGGAGTTGCTGCAGATTCCTCTATGTCGACCAGGGGCTCCTCGACATCGACAAGGCCTTTGTCGACATCGACCAGATTGGGCCCAGTCGAGTGGCTGTGTGATGCAGACGAAGATTTTGGCAGGCTCTCCTCGAGGTCGACGAGTCCTTTGTCGAGGTCGACTAGTCCTTTGTCGAGATCGACCACGGCTTTGTCGAGATCGACTTGCTGTTCCTCGTCGTTCTGCTGGTTCCCGACCTCTGGCTCTTGCAGTTGATGACCGCTTCTGAGTTTTACAGCAGCGACGTGTCCAGTCTTTCCCTTAGGATTTGGTTCTGAAGATCCTGGAAGTGTCCCTGACTGTCTGGGGATTCCGGCTGCCAGCTGACCAATCTGTGTATCAACTGATTTCCTCCAGATATCAATTTCCCCAAGCCTAGAGTTGACACCTTGTATCTGAGTATAGACGGAGTTGAAAGATTGCCTAGTTTCTGAATGGTTCCTCCGTATTTCCTCCAGGACCGTCTGTATATCATCCTTCTTTTGATCCCTTTCTGGATGTCCTAGAGCTCTGTAGGGCGGGGGATTCCTAGGGACACCTTGGTTCCACTGTGGTTGCTGAAACCTTTGGTCCCCCATGTAGCGACTGGGACCCCCTGCGTAAGCTACATCCTCATGATGCTCTGCCAGCCTGACTTGCTCTATGTGTGGGCACTCAGGAGTGGTGTGCCTTTGCGATCCGCATTCTATGCAAGGCTGGTTGACAGAGAGATATTTGACTTGTTTGAGGAGCTTCTTATTCTGGTCTCTATAGTATTGCTCCCTAACATCAGGATCAATCTCTTTAGATGGCTCATATAGGGGCATGGATGGTGCTGGCCTGGCGTATGGGTTCTCTTCATAGGTTACAGTAGACCCATACTTGTTGTCGTAGTTGGTGAGCTTCTCTAGCACACCCCATGCGTCACTTGGCGGCATCGTCAGATACTCGTAGCGAGTATAATTGTTGATTCTGTCCTTAGTGACTTGATCCAGAGAGTTGAAGAAGATCTCCTGGATGATGTAGGGTGGCTGTCCATGAGTAGGGCAAGATCGCAGAAGTTCCTTGTAGCGCTCCCATGCCTTTGCCAGTGGTTCCCCTTTCTGTTGTTTGAAGGCGGTGATTTTCTGGCGGAGATGTGCTGTTTTGGCAGGTGGGAAAAATTTGTTCAGAAACTCTTGCTCTACTTGAGCCCAGGTTGTAAGTGATTTTGCTTTCAGCCCTTCCAGCCATTTCAGTGCAGGCCCAACGAGAGACCAGCGAAAAGATTTCATCTTGACATATTCCAGAGTTGTACCTTCTGCAAGAGTACGACACATATCATGAAAATTAGTAATATGTTCAAGAGGACACTCATTAAATCTACCATAAAAGGCATTATTTTTAAGCTCTATAAGAAACTGAGTGCGAATTTCAAAAGAGTTTTCAGGGATAAGAATCGCCGATTCAGGCACGATGAGAGTCGGATGCATATAATCCTCAGCAGTGGTTGGATATTGGGCAAGCTCAGTTTCCGCTTGCCTCGCGCGTTCAGCTGCTTGTTCCCTTGCTGCTCTCTCAGCGGCGATAGCAGCATCCTTAGCGGCTAATTCCCTGGTAAGCCTAGCGATCAACTGTTCCTGTGTCTCCGCAGCTGCCATGGCTCTTTGTAGTTTAGCTCTGATGTGAAAAAGGCGTTCCGGTTCGTCTAAGGCGTCAAACTCAGGTGTTTGACCAGACCTACGCATACACCTGCAAGCTAACTCAAAGAAACAGTGAGAACTGACTACCTAAGGCGCGATTGATTGCCTCACCGGCAACGGCGCCAATTTGTTGTTGCAGGAGGATGGTCAAGTATGAAATAAATATGGAATATAGTTCAGATTGACTTCCCTGTCTCAGCAAATAATACAAGACTTCCTCCCGTTGTAGTAAGAGAAAAGTCAGGATTGAATCCACGAGGAAGCACGTCAGCAGTTCTTAGGTAGCTGTAAATTCTCACAGAAGCAGCAGAAAAGTAGAAACACACAAAATCGCAGAAACAGAAAGAAAGAAACAAATAACCCGGCAAGGGCAACTAAAACAAAAGCAAAGAAACTAAAGACGGAAAGTAAAGTAAAACAGAAAATAAAGAACAAAGCGAAGCAATAAAACAAAGTAGCAGGACGTACTCGATCTCGACTTAGCCTACTCGAGATCGACTAACAGCAAAAGACAGAAACTTCACAGTCGACAACAGAAGCAAAACACCAACTCGACTAAGACAAACCCAACTCGAGATCGACAAGATGGTACTCGATCTCGACCAAGGCTCCTCTATGTCGACAAGAAACAGAAAACACAAACTTGCAGATTTTCGACAAAATTAAGAAATTTGACAGAAATAAACTTCAATATATTAAAAGACCTCCAAGGCCAGGGTTTCAATACCACAACGATAACCATGCAAAGTAACACATAAAGGCATAAAAGATCATGCTTTCCATCAAATAACTTTCGTCATTAACAAATAGGCATATAGAGGCTTTCGAATAAACCCGAATTGTTACTAACCCTTTTTCACATAATTAATCCAAGTTGCATTAAGATCACTTTCGCTTCAATAACACAAACAAGGATCACCTTCAACTCTCGCAAAAGAATCATGCTCATAGGGATAGAAGATGAATCGCACAAAAAGATCTGACCTTTATCGCACCGCCTCACATGGCCACCATCGGGCTCACCCCAGCCCCAGAAGTGGGTGGACTACTCATGCCTCATCGCAATAAAAGACATTGATATATAAAAAGAAACTTCCATTAAAACTAAATTCAAAGCCTTTACAATCCTGGCAATCAACTTTCGCAGAAAGCCAAAACCCTAAAAACCTTAGAACTCCTAAACTACTTTGTGTAATTAACTAATTGTGTCTTGAATTTAATTAATAAAACTGAGCCCCTAGGGCGTTATTTATAGCCTTCATTCCCTAGCTATTCTAGGAAAGAAGATATCTATCTTTATCTAAAACTATATCTAAAAGCATGAAAGATAAATAAATTGTTTTAAGGAATTAAATCTTAAAGGAAAAGATAAAACTAAATAGGTTAAGTCTTCATGATGTTGATAGATCTTGTCTCCTTGGATAGAACTTGATGTATTCGGATAGAATCTCCCGCCTTCGCGCCCAAGGAATCCCGATCCGAGTAGAGTTGATCAATCCGCGTCGAGCAGCTTCTGGAAGTCTGGTCGACCTCGACAAGGGTCTTGCCGATCTCGACAAGGGACCTTGGTCGACTTGGCTTGATTCGTCGTCTCGGCTAACCGGTGCTCGACGGACTCGGACATGGCTCCTCGCGCTCGTCGATGTCGAGTAGACCTAGTCGACTTCGAGTAGCCTGGCTCGCCGACTTAGGGTTTCTCAAGCGGCTCTCCTCGATGGGCTCCGGATCTTGACCCTAGGCTCGTCGATCTCGACCAAGGTTTGTCGAGATCGAGTAGGGTTCGTCGAAGATGGCTCTGGTGGTCTCGTCGAGGACTCCTCCTCGGACATGCTCTGGGTCGCTTGTCGATCTCGACAAAGCTTAGTCGAGATCGAGTAAGATGGTGCTCGGCTTCTCGTCCTCGGCTTCTCGGGCAGCTTCTCCTCGTCGACTCCTGGTGCTGGCGCTGGGCTTCGTCGATCTCGACCACGGCTTGTCGAGATCGAGTAGACTTCCGGAGCCGGGTTGTCTGGCTTGCTCGATCAGGCTTTGTCGACCCAAGCTGCTCGGACAGGCTTGTCTATGTCGAGTAAGGCCTACTCGAGATCGAGTAGCCTTGACTTTCAGACTTGTTCCGCTGCTTTGACCTTGGAATTCTGTAGTGTTTTTCCGAGCTTTTCCGACCTTCTGTAGAATTGCTGTAAAACGCCTCGATTTCTGCGAATTAAACAGAAACTGGTGTAGATTCCATAATTTTGCAAATAAACATAAACTACATAGATTCTGTACTATCTTAGCCCAAATGAATGCAATGTATACAGAAATCGATATAAAAGTTACTGTAAAACATGGCAGATTCAGCTCACAACAAAAACAACAAAAGGTTGAAACTTTACCAGCTCCGTGTGCGCTTGAGGGAAGTAGAAAATCCTTTTCCCCTCCTTGGGGATTTCAACCAGCAGCCCAGCATAAGCCCGCCATTGGTCGCGTACAGTCCATCCCCCTCTAAATAAAGAGAAATCAATTCAGTGTGTTTCTCGCAACAACGAAAACAAATCCCCCTAAAATTAAACAACAAAACTCACCAGCGGGAGTCGATTCAGTTGCAAAATCAGGCATTGCATCACCCATCTTCAATTTCCCACCAAAAAGAAACCTTCTTTTTGAAACTCCTCACAATTAAGAAATTGCAGCACCCTGCCACACTACACTCGCTGGAAACGCGAAATTAACACTGATGATGAAACGGGAAATGCTCGGCCGTCGATTTGCGGTGGAATTCATGAATGAAGCACCCGAAATTCAGGAGGAAGTGGGGATTAGGAAGCGAAGCAAAACACGATACAGAAGGCGGAGAGGGAGGGAAGGGGATTCACTGAGATGATTGAACGCATCAACCCTAAAATCATCGAACGTATAAAAAATCCAAGGGAGAATTTGTAGGAAGAGGAGGAGACATGGAATATAAAATTAACCCTAATTACTTCTAAACAAAGAGAAGAACTCACCCCGTTGGGGTTGTAGTGGCGCCCTCATGTGAGGCGGAACCCTAAAAGTTTGAAGAAGACGAAATCTCTGCTTCCTTGGAAGAAAGGGAACCTCTTCGATGGCTCTTTGGCGGGGAAAGTCTCGGGGAAGATGGAGATCCAACCGTTCCTGCTGCTATAATTCAATTCCTTATCGACGAATAATCCCCCTCCGTCTTCTCCTCCTACGGCTTGAGCCTTTCTTGGCCACAAACTCCGGCCCTCATAGTTGTTCCTCAAAGATCGTCGACCTTGAATCACTCTTCCTCCTGCAGCTTCTGATTGAGAGGGAGAGGGAGTTGGAGAGAAATTTGTGAGAGAACGTGGGTGTGACTGTGTGAGCAGGGAAGGAGGGAGGCAAAAAAAAACCGTTCGACTAAAAAACCGCTTTCTCAAAAAAAAAAAAATCCAAAAAACCTCTGCTTGACACGTGGAGCGTTCTTTTACACTAACATGGCTTTTGCTGTTATATTGTAGGGGATATTGTAGGGGATACCCAAACCAATACTAAAGTTGTAATCGGATTATTCGGGTTCGAGTCATTATCGGGACTAATCAATTTTGACTTGAGTCAGGTTGATTCAGTTACGGATTTATGATACTATCAAGTCGGGTCCTTCGAGTTCGAAGAATTTAAGTTGGATCATTGTGAAATGGAGTTAAAAGTTACAATTATAAATCGAGTTCGTACAAAACAATAGTTTTATTTTGCTTCCGCGAAGTGAACTACATTGCAGGGACTCTTCCGACTTTCTTTTACCCTCAACAATTCCATGTTACGTTGTTTGATTATTGTAGGGCCGATTAACCAATATGACGTACAAATTAAGGTAATTAAATTTTGGTATAAGATTAGGACTTATATCAACATCTTCTTTACCCGATTTATGTTCCGATTGATTTTCATAACTTGCCTCATGATTTGCATCCATTGTCGTCACTAGACTTAGTTAATTTAGTTCAAAACCCTATGATTGTTTGTAGTTTCTCTACTTAACTAGGGTTATATATATAACTATGTGCTTTTATCCTTTTCCATATTCATAAAATTTAAAAGATATATATAGATAAAATATAAATAAATTTGATTTTATCTCTTTCCTTAATCCTTATGGTGTAAAATTGTCATATGGTGTAAAATCTTACTAAAGTGAAATTTTTTGTCTTTTAGTGAAGAACCGGGACGCGGGTGGTATTTTAAAAAAATTGAACCGGTCCGGTTAAAAAAACTCTGAACCGGTTGCAAAGCACAAGAACGGACGCTCCTATCACCTATGGGCTATGGCAGCTTCCTCTCTGTCTTCTCGCTCGACCTCTCTCGAAGGTTTCTTCATGCTGAATTCGACGTCGATAAAGGTCACTACTAAAGCCCCAAGGGATTGAGCTCTACCGCACCCTGCCCAGCCTAAGATCTGTCGAACCCTAGAACAAGTGTTGAAAGCCATCGCCGAATTCATCCTTTGATGTTCTAGATTTGGTCATCCGAGTTGTAGATCTGAAGTAATTTGTTGGACAAGATTCATGTGAGTTTCTCTACTTCCCTTTATTTCTATCGCTTTTAGGTCCTTGGGCAGAAGCTCGACTCACTCACCTTTACTATAAGGTTTCAGTAACCCCACAACCCTAAAATTCGACTTCTATAGCTTTTTAATGTCGTTTGACTTTTTAACACGCATTTTAAGGAGCTAAAAACTATATAATATATTAACTTTTTTATTTTTATTTTTTTATAATTTAATACTTATTACCAACAAATATTAAGTTGTAAAAAAATAATTTAAAAAAAGTTGATATTTTATATAGTTTTTAGCTTCTTAAAATACGTGTTGAAAATTCAAACGACATATATTTTGGATCGGAGGGAGTATTGTATATAAATGCTTGCAATTTTTCTTTCTCATTGTATATATTGGATTGAGATTGAGCTTTGTGGATCGGAAATTGATATTGAGATGCTGGTAAATACATGCATGTTCGATAAAATGCCTAGGAGATAAAATTCTCTTCATTGTTTATGGTTTCGAATTCGATTTTCACTGGTGTTTGATTTCCATTCACCTAATTCATTAGCTGATAATTGGGGTCATGGAGTTCTTTTTTCATTGATAAGTCATAATGTGACAAAAGTGTCCAAATTTGGTTGTATTGAGGACGATGTACTTGGCTCTTCCGAGGATATTGTTCAACCTTTGTTTACTTTGATTTGCAACTTGCACCTGCAGCATGTTGCATGTTCCTCTGCTGATGGGCGTACATTGCTCAAATCATCCAAAAACTCATTAGACAAAAGCAATTTAGAAGATGTTGTGAACTATGGAACTAAGGTATCTAATAGATTCATTCTAAAAAGTTTTAAAGTTAACCAACCCACCCTGCAATATGAAGGCCTTTGTTTTGAATGTGAAGGCAGATGAGAGCTGGAGCATATAGTCTTCTAGCTGTTGTTCTATATCATACAGGAGACTTCAATCAGGTATGTCCTTGTAGACCTTTGTATCATATATGATCCAGAAGAAGCCCCATTTGAATCATAGCTGCTAAAAAGATAATGCAAAAATGGAAAAAGGTAACTTCTGAGTTCTGAATATTACATTGGTATACACTTAATAATTCAGTTCCCAGATATCTTGCATATTTTCTTGTATATATAGACTAGGGTAGATTTTGAAGGCTCGGAGGTACTGTTTACTGACAGATCTTCATATCTTACATGCTGATTTTCTTCAAGATTTGACAATTCATTCTTGCCTAATATTCCAAGCACTTAATGATCAAATAAAGGTAGGGATAACAAAAGACTTCACAATGTACAATCGCACAACCTCTTATTGTGAGACAGTTCACTGAAGGTAGTATGCATAATCACAATGTACAAGTTTATTATGGTTATGTGTTCATTGGTTTCTAATTTGTTGTTTGGTACTTGTAAGTTGTAATTAACTTGGTCATTAGATGAGAAAAATTCATTCTTTTTTGAGTTAACTGAATAGTGAAACCTTATGGTGATACACTATTCTTCATGTCACCTAACAATGGTACTGACAAGTCAAGTCCTTCTTTTCATATCATGTTTCTATTAGCTACACTAATCAGTATTCCTTCTTTTCATATCCTATTTCTTAACATGCACTTTAAATTTAAAGGCTTCCCAACATTTTGGAGACATTCTTTCCAAATTTCTGGTTCAATTGGCATCGACAAGAGACATCACAACGTTACCTGAACATTTGAGGCGAACTTGTATAGCTCATAATGTATCTCTTACTTCTTTGTATGAGTACATCCCTCGGATGCGAAATTCTGGTTCAGAGTAAGCTTCTTTTGTGGCCAGATTGCCTGAATATACATTTTTTGGAAAAGCAAATTTTTCTTCAGAAAATTTGGCTGCAAAACTTGAATGTCTTGCTCAGTTTTGTTCGGCTTTTCCCCCTCTGGTATACAAATATTTCTTGCATCCTTTCTTTCCTGGTCCTGCTCATCTTATGGTTCCTTTGTTATGTTGGTTAAAATATTTCAAACTTCTTTTTTGAAATGCAGATAGTTGTCAGAAAGCTATCATAGAACTCTCTCTAGAAAGAAGCATACTCTATTGGTAAGCGCCTTTTGATTTCCTTTATCTAGCCAGGCATCAAATTCTTCTATGTTTCAACTCAATCATGTTTGTGGAAATACGGAGCAAGCAACCTAGAATGAATGGATCATAATTAGGCTAGTTGTCTTGCTAATATTTATCAAAAGCTCTACTTTAAATCAGTTTAATGAATCTTTGCAGGTGTCTTTAAGTGGTCACCTATTTGACCAGTTTCTAATTAATGAGGCTTTGGATATGATAGAAGCTACTGGCGGTGCTTTTCATCTGGTCAAGTGTCAAATTGGTCAAAGCTGAATTGATTTATCATTCTCCAAGCTTGAAGTAAACAAGCACTCCTCATTTTAACATATTGATAAACAATCCTCTTTCGCCGCCAACGTCCAGGTATACAGATTTTTAACAAATGTGGCATCAATAAGTGCTGCTTTGTCAAAGAAATTGCTAGGCGGTGTCAAGGTGTGGGAATTAATAGGAGCGCTACATTTTTGGCCTATAAGCTCAGTTGGCCTATTAGCTCAATTGGAAGAGAAATGTGCGTTTGCACAAAGATGTGAGTTCGAATCCCACATAGGTTACATAATAGACAAGAACACAACAATCCCAAATTGTTAATCATGCACATTATAATCTTAGTTATGCACTTTTTAACCTTAATTATGAACTTTTTAATCTTAATTATGCACTTTGATTTGAAATTGTTACACGTAAAAAAATCGATTTCAAACTCATATCTATCGGCCTAAATTATGCGAGAGGTGAACCCAAACTCTCAAAAGCCTATCTTATGTGTTATTCATGCACTTTATGATCTTATTTTTGCACTTTATCATTTTATATTTGCACTTTTTCAAACTAAAATTGCACATTTAATTTTACAAATTGTTATAATTGAAATAGGCTCATTTATCTATTCACCTATAAGAGATTATTATGTTTGCACAACATAAAGTTATATTTGCACAACATAATGTTATATGTGCACAACATCAAATTATATTTGCACAACAGAAAGTGCCGACAAAAAAAATGTGTTGAAAAAAAAAAACTGGCTCGGGAAGGGGGGTCACAAGGGCAAGGGGGCACACGCATGAGCGCAAGAGGTGCACATGAGGTTGGTATATTTTGCTAATTAAATTATACCACCGTCAGGGAGTTCCGCCCCCCGGACCCCCGATGCGTCGCCGATAAAAAATGATTCAAGACACATTAACAATAATATTAATTGTGCACTTCATATTATTATTAATACACATCGTCATTTTATTCTTGCACGCTATCATTTTATTTATGCACTTTATATTTGCATAAAAAAAAGTGTTGAAAACGGGGAAAAAGTGCATTTACCCATACAATTAGGCCTAGTTACATATTTACCCATAAATTTAGGCTCATTTACCCATAAATTAAGCATATTTCAATTATAAATTTTTATAATTGAAATCGACCCATTTACCTATGTTATTTGTGCACAACATCAAGTTATATTTGCACAACAGAAAGTGTTGACACGGGAAAAAAATGCTAGTGCGAAAAAAAAAACCCTTACCCAGGAAGGGAGGGCACAGTGGGGTCAAAGGGGGCACACGGGGCAAGGGGGCACATGGGGTTGACATTTTTAGGCCCATTTACTTATAAATTAGGTCAATTAGCAATTTGCTTATAAAAATTAGGCTCATTTAATTATAATTAGACCCATTAAGAGAATTTTACACCTTAAGCCAAATTTTACACCCTATTACAATTTTACATTTGATTCTTTGCATATATATATATATATATATATATATATATATATATATATATATATATATATATATATATATATAACAATTTTACATTTGAATTTTACACCTTGCGTTCGTCCTCCAATGCACAAACCATTGTCACCCATATCATCGATAAGTTCTCACATTTTAGGACTTACGCCTTCATAAACGCAAAGAACCATATCTTACTCAATATCATGGATACCCCGTGAAGCACGTTCATCCACTAAGTCTTTCACTCTTGTGAGGTAATGGTGAAAACATTCTCCTTGGTCCTGATATAATCTCAACATCTTGAAGAAAATTAGTAGCGGGGTGTTGTGAACCGTAAGATAGGTTCACAACAAGGTTAGATAAAAAAAAATCAACACATACACAAAACAAAGAAATAAACTTGATTTCCCGGCAACGACGCCAAAATTTGACGGAGGGAAAACGTCGTTAGATTTCACCTCGCCAAAGAAAATAACCTAAACAAATAAACTAAACTAGCAACCTAGTATATCAGATAAGTAAGGGGTCGAACCCACAGATAAACAAGTATTTCTATTGCAATGTGTATTTATCAATTTACAAATAAAGAGAAGATGTGAACGGAAATAGGTAATAAAGGAATACAGGTGAAGTATGATGAATGTTAGTAAGAGCGAATAAAAGATAGAAGAAGAGTGTGGTTTCATCTACAATTCGCAACAATAGTTGGTTTTACTCAATCCTTGACTCAATTCTCAATTATTCAATCTCAATTTATTATTCTGATTTTGGTTTATAGGGATTGACATTCCTCGCCGAGATGACAATCCTTATCGGCAGAAAGGTCGCCCAAACTGTCATTACCCTACACAATCAAGATCATCATCGCGAAATCACTCAATTATGCTTGCTAGGAAAAGTTCTAATTATTCTCGCGAATGAATTGAAACCCTAGCACGATGCAATTCTACAAAGATGCGAATCCAACTAAAACTAACAACATAAATCAGCGCAAGGACAATGAAATAAACATGGGAATAATATAGAAATCAAGTCTCACGATCAACCAACCAAGTCTTGAATTGAAGACAAAACCACGAGAAACCTAGGTATTCATGACGTACCTTGGATCTCTCAACCTCAAATCCTCTAAAGCGTTCTTAATCTAAATTAGTGAATCAATGAAAACTACTGAAAATAACCTAATATAGGCCTCCTCTCGTCGGCCAAACCCTAGGAAGAGTGAAGATAAAAGTTCCCATAAAGGTAGACTTGGGATGCGTATCGCAAATCCGGATATGACGAGACAACGGGCGTCGTGGAAAGGGCGGCGTGCGCCGTCTGTACAGTTTGACAACATCGACATACTGAACTTGTAATGCACTTTCTGGAGTAATTCTTTGTCCGATTGACGCATATGAATATGTGTTGGAAAGCTCTTTCCACGCTCTACGATTCTCATGAAGACATCAGAAGCTAATTCTAACTTTTCAGAACCTTAAAGATGGGATTTCTTTATGTTCATTTCTGCTTTCTCCCAGGAGGATCTCTCACTATAGAAGCATAGAGCAAGCAAAAGAGAGTGGGTACCTAAACCTATCTACGAAGTCAGGCCCAGAGATGCATGCGGGCCCTAAAGACCACAATGAGGACATATAATACGCCTATACCTATAATAAAGGATGATCTAGTTCAGTACATACTTAATACTTTAAACACACAAGGCATGCTTTTACCAAGATATAAGATAATGCAGAAAGACTGTAAAGGGCCCAGACAATGTCAATTGGCATATCTCTTTCCTACTCCGCCCCCTTTTTCATTAGTGGACCTGGCCAGTACGGTACCCATTCCATCATACATGTGCACATAATCATCATAGTATGCTCATCATCATATCTCAACATAATATCATCATCTCATCTCATGCCCGATAGTGTTGGGCTATCATATCATGCTCATATCGACGCTACTGACTCAAGGCGAACCCGATGAGGCTGGGCTACCCTACGACCCTAGGGAAGACTCTAGGACACACAGATAATGGCCGTTCTGTTCTCAAATACACTAAGTAACCAAATGCTCATTCACAAGTGCAACCTAGCATGACACTACATGGCATGCTTTTATCATATGCAACACCCATATACTATATGATAGATCAGACACGAGATCCGGGTTACTGAGTAAGCTCCCGTAGGAAACTTACTTGGGAATGCCGAATATCAAAAGATAATACAAGCGGAGTCCAACAAGAAACAATTACCTATACTAACATCCATGCACATAGAAATCAAGTCCTCAAAAAGTTTCCAAAACTAAGCGAGAGTAAAACCATTCCAAAGTCTTTCGATATGATAAAACACCAAACAAGGTCATCCGATCATCTCAATCCCATCAATCCTCATTTCACAAAGCCCATTTCCAAAACCAATATCGATAAAAAAACCAAGTCAAAGAATCCCGACCATGAAATGAAATCCTTCAATACGTCTTCCAAGCATAAAACCCGATAGTTTAAACTCCGTCAAAATCCCACAAATATTTAATAATAAAATAATGTCCCAAGATCCCTCTTTTGAAATCATTCATCATCTAAAAAAACATATTAAAAAAGAATCGGGTCAAAAGCTAACAAAGGGATTCAAGGGAAAGTGACTCGACCAAGTCACTAGAGCATTTCGCGGTCGCGAGAGGGCTTATTGCGGCCGCGAGATGCTCCGAGGTTGTCCCACGAGAAGACGGCCTTCGCTGGCCGCGAGACACAGATCTCGTGGCCATGAGAACCAAGGCCGCGACTGGGTAAGGTCATCTTCAAACTCTGAAATATTGGTTCATCCTTGCCGCGACGACCATGGTTTCACCACGGCGAGACTCGAACCCAACCTTGTTCGTTTTTGCTTGTTCTAAATCCGTTTTCATTTAAACTTGTTTTAAAACGTTTCTAACTCAAAATACAGCCCAAATAACAAGAAAACGAATCCAATAAACACACAAAAGATCTCAAACAAGGTCTAGAGGAGGGAGCGGAAAAGGGATTATCTAGCGTCTTTGAGGCTCTTCGAAAATCTTGAAGGAAGGGAGTCCTTTGGCTTCGATTCGAAAATCCTTTGCTATGACAGGCATAGGAGAGGTAGATCTAGCTTAAGGAAGACCTTTACAAAGATTTAGATCCAAAAATGAGAGGACTTGATGAGGGACAACTTACCTTGCCCAAAAACATTAATAGGAAAAAGAATGGGCTCAAACCCACTTCAAAAGAAGTTAGATCTTACTTTGTTTTTGCCCCCATAAGGTAGAGGAAAGAGTGAGGAGTAAGTGGAAACAAACGGGGAAGAAAACGGAGTTAAAATGAGGGAGAACAAAGGATTTTACCGAGCCGACGCCGAATTTGGATGCTGAATTCGCGACGACGAAAGTCACTATTCACGACGGAGAAATTCCCCATAAACTTATGTTTTCGATGAAAATGACCATCTGAATTTGTTATTTGGGTTGTTTTCTTGAGAAGAGGTCTTCTCGAGGGAGTTTAGAGACTATCTAAGGTATGAGAAACAAGAAATGGAAGATGAGATGAGAGAGACATGGATCCAATGAGAGAAAAAGTGAGGATTTTGAGTTTTTGGGATTTCGATATTCAAATTGGGATTTGGGAGGCTAGGGTTTTCTCTTGGAGGCTTAGATTTTTTGTGGCTTGAGGATCCCTTTAGGCACATTAGGGTTTTCATTTACTAGAGGACAAAAAATTTAAGGAGGAGAGAGAGAGTGTGTGGCATGAGGGGGAGAGAGAGTGAGTGATTCCGCTCTTCCGACCTTAAATCCCGACATCCCACCCTGACATCCGACATCCCGAAATCCGTCACCCTGAAATCCGACATTTCGAAAATCCGACCGGGAATTCAAATTCATTTCAAATGACTCTCGAAATTATCAAAATCGAAATCCAATAGATAATATTTAGAATCCGTCAAATTGAATTTTAAAAGCGTGTCGGGACATTTTCCAAGGACTTTCCGAAAATAGAAATTGCTCGAGTACGGTTTTTTTTTGAAAACTTCCCCCTTTTAGAAATTCCAAAAATCCGGTCTTTATAAGCACCATCAATGTAATATCTATATAGCTATTTACCATTTTCGAACAACCTTGTCCAAACTTGTCGTGCTTATGGAGGAACCTCATATATTGTTGTCGAGCTTATCTAGTAACCTCGTCCTCTTATGTTGAGGCTATGGTATACCCTTGTCCAAAGTTTTTGAGGCTACTTATTATGCTCGTTTAATCCCATAATTTTGTATACATATTTACGAAAATTGATATCCAACGATTGTTTACACCAATCATTGATAACTATGGAATAAACGTCAACATCAAAACAATTTTATTCATCGGATATTAACGTTTTATTCATAATCACAATTTCACTACAATCCAAAAGCAATAAAGAACAAATTCAGAACTAGAACTAAATATTCGATGGAAAAAGATGTTATTGACATTCAATATTAGTTTTTCTTCACTCAAGTGGATCTTCTACGACCTTCTTCTTTCACGATACATAAATTGACAACTGGAATTACAAGGATCCATTTTCCCGATTGAACCAATCTTCGAAGATCGGGATTCCTACTTAACTCAAAGTGGTTTGATTCTTCTAATTGAATAATCGTCTCTAGGGTTCGGAGATCCCTAGTTCCTTTGCGAAGGTTTGCCACTCTTATATAGAATATTTTTGCTCATGTTGTTTGTGTTTTTTTCACCATCTTCTAGAGCTGTGAATACCATATATAACTATGGAGATATTTTATATTGAATATTTTTTGCTCACGTAAACCCTAAAATTTCCCTCCAAAACTATTTAATTTTCCTTCCAAACTATCCTCGAGCTTTTTGTAGGCGCCGATTTTGAAATTCAACCCTGGGACGAGATGACATATTAAGCTCGCCATATTTTTTTTTTGCCGAGGCTCCATCATAACCTCGTTGTGTCAAGCCGAGGCTCCTGCATAATCTTGGCCACAACTTTCTTGTTTATCCAACCTGTTGCAATGGTTGAACCACTTTTTCCCTCATCGACTTTTCCATTTCCATTGACACAATCCTAAAATTCACTTATTTCACTCCAAATGTTTACGGAGATTTCCTTAGTGGTTAATGAAATTTCCTCTGAGGAGATAATGAGGAGGTTCACATTTTTGCTGATATAGCGATTTTTTTTGGAAGATGGCTCTATCAAGATATGATATAAACATTAGAGGGTTTTTCTGAAGCTAATTAAAGATGATAATTTTGTGACTCTTTACTTTAGTAATTCAACTTTTTCTGACTACGTTGAACTCCTGACTATTTTGTTGGATTTTAATAACTTTACTATTTTGTTATACTGATACTCTTTATTGTTTTGTTAGATTGTTGTGAATTAAGTGAGATGACGAGCATGCGATTATATGATTTGGTGAACATCTATGTGTGCAACTGATAGCATGCATTTAGGTAGGCATAATAGGTTGCATTTAGCTTAATTATGATATATATCATGCACGATTTAAGTACGATTTGCATATTTGCTCTCTATGTTGGTGGAGTCGGAATCTACATTTTTTATTGACTATTTAAGGTAACTGTTGATCCGAGAATGAGAAATGGGTTGATGATGCATTAGATGAGGAAGTCTAGTTGATTGAAGAAGCTTAAATGAAGATCTAAAGAGGTCCTGAGAAGAAGAAGCGAGCCTAAACGAAGAACAAGTCTGCAGAAGTTATCGCAAGACATGCTGAACTTGTTTTGTACTTTCTGGAGGCCTCGGTTAGTCGATCAACTATTATGACCATGCGTTGGAAAGCATCTTTCAGAGAGCTACAATTTTTCTGTTAACGTCGAGAGCTGAATCAAAATAGATTTTCCGTAAAAGACCGATGTAGCGGCCTCCACATTAGAGCTGCGGTCGCCGCATTAGAGCTGCAGCCGCCGCATTATGCTGCGGCCGTGGCATGTTCCAGCAGCGACACATTTAGAGTTCAGCGACAATTTTCTAATATTTAAATTAGATGTTAAAATTAAATTAGAAACTTTTGATGGTGCTAATGATCCTGATGCTTATATTATGTGGGAGGATCATACTGATTATGTGCTTGACCATCTTAGATATGATGAAACAGATAGGTTGGAGGTTGTTACATTGCATTTGACAGGTATGGCTTGCTCTTGGTGGTTTCACACTCGCGAAATCCGATGTCGTCAAGGTAAGCAACATGTTGAAACTTGGCCTCAACTGCGCCATCTCCTAAAGAAGAGACACTTTCCAGAGGAGTATACAGAAACTATGAGGATGTGTTTGGCTTCATGCAGATAGGGATCTCGTTCCCCTATGGAGTATAGAGATGAGCTCGAACGCCTCGCTCATATGGCTAATATTTATTTTACTGAACGTGGTTTATGTACTCAGTTTCTTGCTGGTCTTAATATTTCTATTAAAAATCCTTTAGATATTCATTCAATTAGAGATATTAACACTTTGACTCATAAAGCGCAACTTCTGTATGATCAGCAGCAACAACAGAGGACCAGAACGGACCAGTCTTCATAAGGTCACAAGTTTGTTCCCTTTAATTCTTCTAGTCAATCCAGATCTACTTCTAACCCTTCTATGCAGCAAAAGGGAGTTCCCAACTCACCTAAACAGGGTTATCAGGTTGAAACTAGGAGAGTTCTGCACCATCTAAGGAATGCACTAAAGACATCCGCTGCTTCACTTGTGGTGGTTCTGGACATGTCTCTCATGAATGCCCTCGGAAAAGGAAGGTCATTCTCAATGATTTGGAAGACCATTACTATAAGGAGGAGACTGACGAGGACCATGTAATTTCGAGTGAAGTGGAGGAGGATCAGACATTTGATCATGAAGACGAGATAGACCCCAACAGCTTTCAGGATACTCTCTACCTTGTCAATCGTCGGGTCCTACACATTCAAGAAGCTCCCATGGCTGATCAAAGGGAGAACATCTTCCACACCAAGTGTGTGGTTCGCGAGGCTACCTTATGCGTCGTAGTTGATGGAGGGAGTTGTTGTAGCCTCATCAATGAAAAGGTAGTGGATTTCTTACATTTGACTACTACTCCTAGAGCTACTCACTATGGACTGAATGGTATTACTGATGATGTGTATGATATTATAGTTACTAAACAATGCTTAGTTTCTATTTCTATTGGTTCATATCATGATAAAATATTATGTGGTGTTGCTAGAATGGATTGTAGTCATATTTTGCTTGGTCGTCCTTGGTTATATGATCGTTCTGTTATACATGATGGTCGTGCAAATACGTTTTCCTTCACTTTTGATGGGAGGAGAGTCACTCTCCTACCGCTTTCTCCTCAAGCTGTTTTGAAGGAACATGTTCGCAAACGACAACAATAGGACGCTCAAAAGGAGGTCCAAATGAAGGAGAAGAACTGTGTTCTCTCAATCGGCACCACCATGCCTGCGGCCATGGGCACCGCGCCCGCGGCCTCCGTCACCGCACCTGCGGCCGCACCTCCATCCGCACCTTCCCTTTCTTCTTCGACACCGCCTTCTTCTACTTCGCTTAAGGGCTCTGTCAAACGACGTTCTCTGGTCTCTCAACCTCAGAAAGAGACCATCGCTTGGAATGATCATCGACCTTACATCCTACTGGTAATGAAAGAGGTATTGCTTAATGTTGTGGATCTGAGTCATTATCCAGCCTCTATTGCCGCTCTTTTACAAGATTATCTAAATGTGCTTCTAGTTGATCTACCTCAAGGATTGCCACCCATTCGAGGGATTGAACATCAGATTGACTTCGTCCCTGGCGCAACCTTGCCTAATCGCGCCGCCTACAAAGCTAGCCTTGAGGAAACAAAGGAGTTGCAACGCCAAGTCACTGAACTCATGGACAAGGGCTTTGTTCGAGAGAGCTTAAGTCCTTGCGCCATTCCTGTGATTTTGGTCCCCAAAAAGGATGGCTCTGATACCACTTGATACGTTTGGAATCCTCAATCCTTCGCATGTGGACTCAAGGTCAAGAACCACGCCGTATATTTGCCCGATTTTGCAATGCTATTTCGATATCTCATGATTGACAAATTAATCAACTAATTAATTAACTGATTATAGCGACAAAATAAAACTTAATTAAACTAAACAATTAAAGTGACAGAAAGGAAGACAAGGAAGCGAGGGAGATCCACTGGGTGCGGAGTCAGGCGTGCGCAAGGCCGAGCGCGGGTGCTCGCGAAGACGAGGACGAGTGCGCGCAGGATCAGTGATGGCGCTCGCTGGGAGCGAGAGCGAAGACGCGGAAGCGAGTATGGGGAAGCGGGAGCGAGGGTGCCAGGGGCGCGCGCTGCGTGGGCAGCGCTTGCTGCGAGCGAGCCTGGGCACGAGAGGAGCCAAGCGGCGGCCTTCCTTACTTCTTGCGACGAATTGAACTTGGGTTGTGTTTGTGATTTAGTTGAACCGTAGGTAAGGGGATGGTGATCGTGTGGAGCAGAGTGGTTAAGAACATAAGGGATAGTAAGAGCCTTTGGATTGGAAAATCGTGGAAACCTTTAATTCCTATAAAGGTTCCACAATGTATATTCCAATCTAATTAATTCAATGGGGAACACAATGTTTAAATAGAAAACTATGAACCAATTCTACCTTGCAAAAGTAGAGGTTTGGTTTGCTAAAAGATAGAATTTAAATCCTAAAGATAAGGTAAACCTAATTAAGATAGAAATTCAAAACTTAGTGGACAAGACTTTTATCAAGAGTAGATATAATCTTCCACCTTATTAATTCTAAGGTACATGAAATAATAGAATTAATTAACTAAATAAACTAATTCGGCCCATACACAAAAGGCCCACTCGGCATGCCTTTGCTTGCACTCGACATGTGTGGTAACCGAGTGTCCCATGTGTGTGTCGAGTGGTGTCTTCAAGGCAGATGTTGACGAGTCTTCATGAGCTCCGTTTGTGGACGCAAGCTCAAGCCTTGTGTAGGTGGTGTAGTCTTGAGCAAAGTGATCCAAGGTGGCCTAAACTCTTACTCTATTGTTCCTTGGTAACAGACAAGAAGTGCTTTAGTTGCATCTTGAATCCTCTTGGCCCTTGCACGAGTGATAGGACTATCGAATGACACCTTCATGTTATCCTCAATGTCACCAGGAGTCATCAACATTTGCACTGCATCACTATTGAAATCAAAGAGTGCTTATTAATGTGTATTGGAGTTTATGTTATTGGAATGGTTTGCGAAGTATGGAAGTTTTGGTGTTGTTCTATTTGGTTGTTGTTCATTTTTCCCTGATTTTTAGCACCACAAGCCTAAATATTTCCCTGCATCACTATTGAAATCAAAGAGTGCTTATTAATGGTTGTTGTTATGATACTTCTTGCTAATTCCTATGGTTGTGAATTCTTGTTACGGTTGTATGCTTGTTATGCTAATGTTTCTGGTTGTTCTTGCTTGTTATTTGTTTTTCTTGTGGTTGTGCATGGTTGTATGCTTGTTATGCTGCTTCTTAGAGTTGATCATGCTAATTTCTTGTATCACTTCACACTTATGCTTGTTGTTTCCCACATTGTGACCGATGATGACCCTCTTCTTTGGTTGTATGGTCTGTGGTCCTCCTCAACTTAATTACTTCGAATGGGGAGACCATGATGATGCGTCGACGGCGTAAACAGATCGTCATCGCCATTCTCCACATATTCCATCGGTCTATCCTAATGGTGCATCCCTACTTCACCCACGTTTACAAGATCCCTTGCTATATCTCGGAGTACACTGGCCGACGATGGGTGCATAACATACTCAATCATCATGGCGAGGTCTGAGGTCTAAACACCTTTCGAATGGAGAAGCGTGTGTTCCTTAGGTTGTGTGGGGTCCTAGAGCATCGATACGGACTCCGAGGATCCAATCAACTTTTCGTGATGGAGAAGGTCGCAATCTTCGTGAACATAATGGCTTGGGGCCAGAGCCACCGAAACGCATGTGAACGCTTCCAATGTTCCACTTACACCATCTCCGAGGCAATACGAAAAGTTTGCGAGGCCATCGATGGTGGCCCGCCAACGGCTTCACTGGCCTCGCCAAGGAAGTGATCAAAGCAAGAGATCCCGAGTTTCGTCGGGTACCCAAGTAAATCGTCAACGACAACCGCTATTGTCCCTACTTCAAGGTAAAAGGTTGTAGATGGGAACCTTTTCTTAAGGGTTGCATAGGCCAAGTGGTAACTCGCAACTTGCATCACGTAGGGTTGCATAGGTGCCATCGATGGAACCCATATCCAAGCGACCATCCCCATCGACGAGAAGACCCCGTTTCGAGGCCGAAAAGGGATTTGCACATTCAACGTCATGGTTGTATGCGACTTCGACCTCCTATTCACCTTCATCTCAAACGGATGGGAGTGGAGTGCACACGATGCACGTGTGTTCGAGCACGCCCAATAGACACCGGGGTTTCACTTCCCCTACCCGCCCGCTGGTTGTTACTACCTATGTGACAAGAGATACCCGGATCGAGATGGGTACATGGTGCCATACTCACGGATGAAGTACCACTAGCCAACCTTCCAAGCGGCACAACCTAAAAACCTAAAGGTAGCCTTCAACAAAGTGCATTTGTTGCTTCGCGGAGCTATTGAGCGGGCATTCGATGTTTTGAAGAGCTAGTGGAAGATCCTCCGATGGATGCTGAAGTACTCAATCGCTCGGCAAGTGTCGCTGATAAACTGCTGCTTCGCCCTTCACAGCCTTGCCCGTCTTTGGAGAGAGGATCTGACCGACGATGAGGAGCCACCAGTCATTGGAATCAAGGCCCTTCGTGACTCTATTGTTCAACAGATATGGAACGATTGACGTCCCCGGATATGATGTCGGGGGGGGGGGGGGCATCATGCTAGGTTGCAACTCCTTTTTGTGGTTGATGGTTTCACTCATGAACTCAAGTAATGTGGTTTACAAACAACGACTAAACTATCATAGGTAATGCCTGATTTTTTGGGCATCATTGTAGGTTGCAATTCCTTTTTGTATGGTGGATATACCTCATTGTAGGCAACAACTATGGCTAGGGCTGATTGTCAAGGCCTGAGTATGGGGCATGATGCTAGATTGCTAGGTAACAATGAATGTTTTTTTGACAATCATCAAGTAATATTGGAAACAAATCAAGTGATATGGTTTCATAACCTTATTATATGATTGTTAGAATGGTTGTTGTGTATTTCACAAAGTGTTATTATGCTTGTTGTAGGTGATTGCAGATGGTGATGCATGATAAATAACAAGTACCAACATTCATGATAATAAAAACAAGTAGCATGCATAAATACAAGCACATAAGCTACTACTTATCACCGAGTAGTCTATGCTACATAAAAGGGGTGCTTAATAGCACTTAGGCACATAAAAACCAACCTATATTGCCCAGGTGCTCGATGGGGATCATAATTAAGCCATACTCGTGTCACCACTCCACACAAAATACAAAACGGGGCGATCATTATAACAGTTTGGTAACCAAAACAACAAGTCTAGTACATCATAACATCTACAACCATGACGTGCCTACTTACTTCCAAAGAGCTTGGTAATCACACCCAGCAGGAGGATGATGGTCCAACGATGCAGCAGTTGCTTGACGCGAACGGTCTGGGCAGCATGATCGACCTAAGTCATGCAGAGGAAGGTGGCGAGGTTGGATACCCTCTGAGTAAACTCCTGCCTGGACGTTTGGGAGATGCCTAACTCCGCATCAGCTGCGTGAAGGTCATGTTGGTTCATCTGAAGAAGAGCCTCACGGATAATGTCACGCTCCCGGATGGTGGCAACTTGTGCGCGAAGCTCCAGAATGTTAGCTTACAGACTGTTGACAAGGTCGCGGTACTCACTGAGCTTATCATTCACTAGAGGTCGCTCTTGGGGCTAGGGCCGCACCTCATCCTCATCATCATCATCTTCCTCGTGGAGGGCCCATGGGTCTCCATAAGGGTAATCCCCCCTTATCCACTACTCCCTCTGTTAATTAAAACTTGTCGTTTACTATTCATGCACGCTTTTTTATAACGACAAAAACTATATAAAATATTAACTTTTTTAAAAATTTATTTTTATGAATTCATACTTAATAGTAATAAGTATGATATTATTTAAAAAAATTATTAAAAAAGTTAATATTTTATATAGTTTTTAACACCTAAAAATGCGTGCGTGAATAGTAAAACGTTAAGTTTTAATTAACGGAGGGAGTAGTATTTATCGAGGTCGCCGGATTTCAGGCTCGCATCAGAGTCAGAGTTAGTGTCAGGGTAGGGGTACATGCTACATGGGAGAAAAAATGTGTAAAAGCAAATATGATTTTCAATATAAATACATTTGTAGGTGTGTACTTTAAGATGAAATATGAATATATCAAAACATGGGCATGAAATATGAATATAGGTAAGAAGAATTATGAATGTAGGCAAGATGAAATATGAATATAGGCAAGAAGAATTATGAATGTAGGCAATATGACATATGAATATGCATATGAATATATGATTGTGAAGAGGGCTACTAAAATTGAAGAAGTTTATCTCATACCATATAAGATGCATATGAATATATGATTTACAATATGAATGTAGGTAATGTGAGATGACATATGAGATGACAAAATAGGAGGTCTAACAAAGAACATACCATATAAGATGAAAACTCATGTGAGGAAAAAGAATTTGGGACAGAGGGGCCAACAACAAATTACATATGGACACAGGTAGAACACATTGCAAGATAACAAATAAGATGATTGCCAGTGATGGATGAAAAGCCAACAACAAATTCTTCCCATTCGAATACATGACAAAACATCATTCCAAGATAGGCGAGCTCGTGTATATGATGCCAAACTACATAAGAACACAGGATGAACAAGGACATGACAATTTCGAACATAATCAAAAGGAAGAGAAGGTGAACATCGGTGGAGTGTTCACAACCACTTGAGGGATGCTGAAATATGGGATGTTGAACCCAAAGTGGATGATTCGTGGATTTGGAAGAGCATATTAGATACCAGAAACGTCCTGAAGAGCGCCTTGACAGTAGATAGTCAGTCTTCCATGTCTCTTGAGTTGTGCTTGAATGTACATGGGGGAATATCTTGTTCCAAAGTTTATGAGTTAATACGGGATAAGGGAGAGGCTACAGATTGGGGAGGTTTGCTTTGGAAGAAGCTTCAATGCAAAAAAATAGGCGTTCATTGTATGACTGGTAGCTAAGAATCGCCTTCAGATGGGGAACAGAGTGAAGCACTGGAAAGGCGCTGACTCTGCTGGTTGCGTTCTATGACACCAGGAGGAGGAGACAGTTGCTCACCTATGGTTCACCTCCCCGGCTATTCAAGAGGTCCTAGAGCGGGTGATGAGATGGGTGGGAGTTGGATGCAGATTCCGCACGATTACCGAGTGGCTGCATTGGTTTGCTGTTGAACTGAAAACGAAGCAGAAGTCTTTGGTCTTCTAAGCTAAGTTACTAGCTTTTGAAGCCTTAGTTTATTTCACATGGATGGAAAGGAACAAAGTGCTTTTTGATGATGAAAGGTTTGATCCTCATGTATATGCTAGTCTTATTATTGATAGTTGCAGGTCCCGTATCTCCGTGAAGTGGAAGTGCAAGTCACTCACGGATCATACGTGGAAGAATACTTTGGTGGGTAGATAGTGCATGAGAGTTTGTGTAGCTTGTGTTATTGAGTTGTTAGGATAGCAAGATGAGATAGCAGTTTTTTGGTGGGTATAGGGGGCCTTTTGGATAGACGTTGCCCTTTTACACGAGTCTCTTTGTTTCGGGCTCATCTTTTGTAACTATTGGTGTTTATCACCTTATCTCTATATTTACCTTTTCAAGGAAGAGAAGGTGAACGTGATGTGCATTACATTGAAACCATCATGAGGGTTAGGGAAGAGTAGTGTAGGTATGTACACAACAACAAAGAATTTAGCACAGTGGTATGTCCTATTTGTTCCCAATAGCCATACCACACAATCCCAAGTGCAACAGAACAAAGTGTAATATGAAGCTTCAGAAATGGTGTGAAACACATGTTACCAACACAAAAGCCATGGGTATGTCAACAAGCATTTATGGAAGAAACATAAAAACAGATGCTAACAGATGCAACAAAAACAATGGGTATCTTAAGAAGCATTTATGGAAGAAGCATGGACACATATGCAACAAAAACAAATCCCATCAGCAGAGTAATGATGAGGGCAGAGGTACCAGTTGATGGTTGCATTTTATGTTGGTTTGAATGCATGGTTTACTTGTAGCAGAGCAATCATGAACTCATTTATGGTAGAAGATAAGACAATGACCCAAACCTCAACTAAAACCACGATAAGAAACTTAACAAAAACAAAATAACACAACCCTTACCAAAAGTAGACAACCAAGCTTACCAAAACTAGAAGAAGACAAACCATTAAACGCATAAGAAGACAAACCCTAACAGATGCATAAAGACAAACCCTTAACAAAAGCATGTGAGAAAAGGACAATCCTTCACACTCAATCGGAAGCATAACACCACATTGAACAGAAGAAGACAAACCATTACGTAAAATATGTGCATAAACCATTCCAATTCTGAAAACAATAAGACAAAACTCAGAATAAACAGGTCTCAGAAATGAAGAACACGCGAAAACAAAAAAAAAAGGCCTTTGAATGAACACATTCAACATTGGGTCGAAAAACTGGACTTCACCCAATGTTCGATTTTAGGGTTTTAGGAAAACAGGGATGTTTACCTTTCTCAAATTTTGGAGATTAGGATTTAAACATTCACGAAACAGTTGATTGAAAAGAAGAAGAAGAAGAAGAAGCGAGTTTGGGTGGTTACATTGTTCACGATTGGGATGTGAAGCCTTGACCTTCTTCGATTTGGATGGACACCCTGCGATTTCACCATAGCCACACAGGGAAGGAGTTAGGACATCAATGGAGGACAAAGGAGGAAGGAAGAGCAAAGAGGAGCTTACCAGTCGCCAATACCTTCTTCGGAGCTTGAAAATGGAGAGAAGTGGAAGAGGTGATGAGAGCAATGAATGAATATATATCACTCTTCTATGGGAAGCCGAAGAGACGAGGGCATTTTGGGTGATACGGGGTGGGAAATTTCTTCCATCCCCTCCCACTCCCAAAATGAAGGTACCAAAAAATGGGGTTCTTCCACCCCCTGCATCCCATCCACTTCCATCCCTTCCCCTCGTCATCCTGCGCCAAACACCCCAACACGCTTTCCCAAAACAAATTCGCTATCTCCCCACCCCCTTCCCATCCCTCCCCCCTCCCCCCCCCCCCCCCCCCCCAAACTCGCCCTTATAATGATGAAGTTACTTAGAGTGGATACGAATGCAACTTTTAAACCGATCCAATTTTTTTTTAAATAAAAAAAAACCATTTCTTTAAAAAAATGAAATGTTTTGACCTGATGGGTCGAAGGGTCCTCGACGGCTCGACCCTTGACCCAGAGGGTCATGAGAACCCCCTAACCTATAGCATACCAAGATTAGGGTCAGAGATATCCGGATCCTTGACTTAACAAGTCAGATGTGTATTAGTCAATAGATAACCGTTTTTTTTAACCGAAAAAAATTTGACAAGGCCAAATATAGAATTTGTCACTTGCCAAGCGCATCCCTTAGGATGATATAACTAAGTTCTATGTCGTCATGCGAAGGACCGGATAAAGCTAAATTAAGGTGTGAAAGACGATCCGCAGCTTGGTTAGCTTCACGGTATATGTGACAGACCTGAGAAGAGCTGAAATAGCTTAAGGAGAAAAGAGCGTCAGAGACGATCATTTCAATTTCTCCTGGTGGGGACCAAATGCCCTTGAGGCAGTTAATAACAGTGAGGTTATCACCTTCCACTATGATATGGTGGAGTTGTAGTTCACGGACTTTGTTTATGCCTTGCCACATTGCATAGCCCTCTGCGCCTATGACGGAGTTGAGTGGAGAAGCCCCAGAAGCCATGTGTATAGGGCCTCCGTTAGCATCTCTGATTATGTATCCATAGTCTGCCTTACCAGCGATGTTGAAAGCACCATCGAAATTTAGTTTGTAGGTTCCTTCCTATGGTTTGAGCCATTTTGCGTTATTCCTCCGTTTTGTTGCGTTTGTGATGTTTTTATGTTGCAAGGTGTTTTCATCATCTATCTTGGCTACTTTCCAAGAATAGATTTGGTTTTGGGCAAATGCCCATATGTTGCGAAAATCTGGTTTAATGTTTTCGAAAAGCGCTTTATTTCGGAACATCCAAATGCTCCACCAGGCCCAGGTTAACTTTGAGAACTGATCTTTACCGATTTTCTTGGTTATTGCCTTTAGTGAGGCATTTATATCTAGTCCATTGTTACTAATTTGCTCCAATTTTTTATGGATTTTCAAGTCCATTAGTTTTATTGTGGCGGGTGAGATTGGGCAATGCCATAGGAGGTGGGGAATATCTTCATAGCAGGAGTCGCAAAGGGGGCAGTTTGACGGTATACCCAAGCCTCTGTTCGATAGCGTTGCTGCTGTCGGAAGAACTTTTTTGGTGATTTTCCATAGGAAGGTTTTTAGCTTTGGGGTTATGTCAATTCCAGATCCAGCTAAGGTCCGATTTGGTATGTTTTTTGGTATCATAAATTAAGTCAACTGCAGAGTTTGTGCAGAACCATCCGTTTTTGCTTTTTTTTTTCCAGTACAGTCTATCCTGGTGAATATGTTTCGGTATTGGTGTTAAGATTATATTTTCAATGTATTCATCATCTATTTTGCCACGCAGGTATTGTTTGATTGCTTGAGTGTCCCATGTTTTGTCTTGTCTAATGAAGTGGTTAACTTTGAGATTCGTGTTTACGTTATTTGGGTCTGTGGTTTTTTCCGCTAAGGGCGAGGTACTGCACCAAGAGTCTGTCCAGAAGTTTATATCTTTACCATCCCCAATAGCCCATCTAATTCCTCTTTTGAAGAGCTCCAATAGGCCAGCTAGTTTTGTCCACTGCCAAGAGCAGCATCTTTTTTTCTTGTATGATAGTATATGTTGGGTTTTTATATATTTTTGTGTAACTATTTTGACCCATGGGTTTTCTGGTTCAGCTAGGAGTTTCCAGATGAGTTTTAGTTGGAGTGCTTTTTTCATATCTTCTGAATTACGGATCCCCAAGCCACCATTTTTCTTTGTTTTACATGCTTCATACCAGCTGACGAGGGGTTTGTGATTTGGTCCTTTATTCCAAAGAAAATTTTGGTTTATTTTATCTAGTTCCTTATGTATGGATGTTGGCAGCATGAAGCATTGCATTAGGTGGAGAGGTTTAGCCGTTAAGGTAGTTTTTATTAGTGTGCATCTCCTTGCTTGGGATAGGGTGTTCGCTTTCCATTTGTCTAGTTGGCCTTTTGTAGTGTCAATGAGTTCTTTAAAGGAGTCTTTTGTGACCCTAGAAGATATAATCGGGCATCCTAGATATTTGCCTAGATTGTTTGTGTGCGAGATTCCTAGTTCACCCTGAATGAGTCATTTTGTTTCTGTATTTACATTTTCTGTCAATTGGAATTGTGATTTTGACTTGATTATTTTCTGACCAGTTAGACAACAGTAATCATTAAGGACTTTGTTTATTTGGTCATTTGCTTTCTTGGTTGCGGATGAGAAGATTATTATGTCGTCCGCAAAGGCCAGAAAAGGGATTTTAAGGCCACCACGAGTTAAGGTTATACCTAGGTGACTTTGAGGTTTTGAGGCTTCATGTTGCAGGGATCTTGATAGAACCTCTGAAATGATGAGGAATAGAAAAGGTGAAAGCGGATCACCCTGTCTAATACCCCTGGATGGTACAAAGATTTCCGTAGGTTCATTATTTACTAGGACCGAGTAGGAGACCGTGGTTATGCATTCCTTGATCCAATTAACGAATGTTGGAGCAAACCCCAGTTTGTTCATGATTGTTAGAAGTAGATTCCATTCAACTCTGTCAAAAGCTTTTTCCATATATAATTTAACTGCCATCCAACCTTGTTTCCCCCTTTTTTTACGAAGAGAATGAAAAATTTCGTGTGCAATTAGTATAGTGTCTTGGATAGCTCTTCCAGACGAAAAAGCACTCTGTAGCAGGTGGACAATTTTGTGTATGACTTTTTTTAGTCTGTTGGCTAGAACTTTGGATATTATTTTATGTAGTAGAGAACAAGCTGATGGGTCTGTAATGATTTGTTGTTGTTGGATGTTCACACTTGGGTATTAATGCAATAAAAGTATGATTTGTCTATCTTAGTATTCTCCCACTAAGGAAGAAACTTTTGACTGCTTTTGTTACAGTAGGTCCTACTATATGCCAATACTTTTTAAAAAAACCTGCAGGAAAACCGTCCGGTCCTGGGATTTTTCATTTGCTAGTCCAAAAACTGCCTCCTTTATTTCTGAGTTAGAGACTTGTTTAGTAAGGTAATGATTGTCATCTATTGTTACTTCCTGGCTGATGTGGTTGTCTATGTGTGTGTGCGTCATCTGCATTTGATGTTGGGTGGTGTATCTGAATTTGAAATCCTCATTAATTTGGTTTCTGATGTCCATATCAGATGTGAGCGGGATTCCAGCTGTTGTGGTGATTGATTTTATAATGTTTCTATTTCTTCTACCAGTTGCAATTCTGTGAAAGTATTTTGTGTTTGCATCCACTGCTTTGATGTGTGTACGCTTTGCTCGTTGCCCCCAGTATTGTTTTTGAAAATTTAGTAGTGAGGAGTATTTTCTAGCAAGTCTATTTAGTTTGGTTTCAAGGTTGGTATCATATTGTAAGTAGAGTTGTGTTTGTATCTGTTGCATTTTGTTCTCTGTTATAGCTATTTGGCGAAATGCATTTCCGAAAGTGGTTTTGCTCCAGGCCTTGCTTTTTCTTTTGACCTCTTGAAGCTTTTTGGTTAGTTTAAAAAGACTTGATCCCGGGTAATCCACCCTCCAGGCATTTGAGACAAGCTTTTCGAAATCCTTCCTGGTTGTCCAGGCCATTTCAAATTTGAATGGTTGGAGTTTTGGTCTTTGGTTGTCATTTAGTTCTATTAGAATTTGAGTATGGTCGGAGGTGGTGAATGCAAGGTTTTTTGTCTTAAGGTTGGGGAAAGTGTTAAGTAAGCCAGTGCTAGCTAGTCCTCTGTCGAGCTTTTCATATGTATTATTTTCCCCACATCTTCTTTTTCGCCATGTGAATTTATTTCCTATAGTTGGAAGATCAATGAGGTTGTTATTTCCTTCCCTTTAAGTTTTTTTTTGTTGCCAGCCATAACAACTAGGTAGGTAAAGAAGTAAATGCAGAGATTTAAGAAACAATCCAGAAACAGAAAATTTGTAAGACAGAGAAAGAGAATGTTTTGATGTGCATTGAATTTTAAGTTTGGTGCCTTTTTATAGTAGAGGATTTGAGGATGAAGATTTTTAGGGTTCTTGATGTGCAGACATGAATGGATATGCAGGTATCGAAATAAATTAATGGAATCAGAGACAGAGATTGATTTGGGAGAGATAGAATAGAGAAGGATTGCATACCTGTTCGAGTTCTTGGGACCGGTCAACAGCGAGGGAGTCATATGGTTCCAATGATGGCACCAAATCCACACGAGCAAGCAACAGTCCCTCAGAGAACACAGGCAAACCTTCCAATTTGCGGACGACACCACAGACCACCAGACGGCGCCCACACAGAGAGTCCACGCCCAGTCAGAGAGAGAAGGAGCTTTGTCAAATCTATGGAAGCCAGGATCTGGAGCAGTTGTTTGGGGAGGAGATCCATTATCAGAGATGTACAGAGGCGATGAGACCCGCGACCCCCCATTCATTCGATGAGATGTGGGAGAAAACCCTAACTTTTTTTCCTTGGAATTGTAAATCTTTGAGTACCAGATCCAGAATTGGAATGATTTTGCTCTTATTAAAACTCCATAGCTAGGTTTAGAGCTTGAATAGGGAGATGATAACCATGGCAGAGGCTCAGATCTGGTGGGATTTCGGGTGAGCAGGGTAGGGGTTTCCTCCCACAGAGGAGAGAAGGGGGGCGCGTGTGTGGGCGCGTACTCTTCTGTTCTTTGGGGGTTTTTGGTTTGCCATTGGCAATAGATAACCGTTGAAATTAAGAAAAAAGATAGAATAAAAAAAAATCACCCCTTAAATAGCTCACTTTGAATAAAACCACCCTTTAAGCCTATAATTGCAAGTAACCACCCAATAAAATCCAAACCTTTACATAGAACCACCCACCCCTCGTATTTATTAGGGTTCCATTAACTAATTCTGAAAATATTCAAAATACCCTTAATTGCTCAATGTAATCTAAAAAAATAAAAATAAAAGAAAGGCCAAAGCTTTCCATGCTATCCGTCCACCACCACCCCTTTTCTCCATGCCCAACTTACCCGTCACCAGGTTGGGCGAACTAAATCAAAGATGCTCCACCATGAACAGCTACGGACACATTCTCTATTTTGCACAACTATGAATACACTTCTTGTTTCGTACATAAATCCTATTTTCGCACCAACATAAACACAATTGAAACACTAATCCATTGAGTTCAATATATAATAATAATAAGTCAATTTATCCGGTTTGTGAATTAAGGTTTCAAATGGGAATGATTGTAAACCCATCCAATTCAATTCGAATTTGGGGGAAAGATTTAAAATTAAATATGCAAGTGGGAAGATTGAACAAAAATACAACGTCATTAAAGTGGTAAGTCAGAGTGATGATTTTTCAGGTAAAAAATAGGAGTGTCGGGAATGAATCCCTGGCCATCTAAGTAAGGAAACATAGCTCAATTGGACGAAAACGCAAACACAAGGGGGTAAGTGCATAACTGCAGTTGTTACCATGCTTGAAATCCACAACCAGCTCATCAAATCCAAACCTCCCCACCAATTTGACAAATTTCAAAGAAAAAAGAGTTGGCTGTTTTAGAATTATTTAGCGAAAATTAACCTCTTTCTTTTTATTATATTACTTCATAAGACGATGTTTCTAGTCAACTGTTTGATATTGTTTTTGGAGACCTCATAATTATGGAATAAAATGTTGAAATGCTTTCTTATCAAACAAAAAAACAAATGCAAACAAAGAGAAATTTATTCTTTAAATAAGGACTTTCTGATAATTTTTTACATTTTAAATTGAAAGCCTAACGAATCTTAGCCCTTATAATTAGCGGTGCAAATCCTCTACCCTAAACCCATACCCCACAAAATTATTTTACTTCTAAATTAATATTAAAAAAAATATATTTAGCTTCTACATACAACATATTTGAAAACAAAAATCTTAAAAAATCAACTTACAAAAATTATAATAATTCACAAGAGATAGAAAGATTTTTTTAAGTTTTAAAAAGATGTGAGTTTACTATATATTTTTTAAAAAAAATATAAGTTGATTTTTTAAGATTTATTTTTTCAAATATGTTATCATAGGTATGTAGAAGCTAAATATATTTTTTTTTTAGTTTTTTTAATATTAATTTAGAGGTAAAATAATTTTGTGGGGTAGGGGGTTTGGGTAGAAGATTTGCACCGTATAATTAGGGGTGTGTGTTTTTTGCAGACATTTAGATTTTAATAGACGGTTTCATGTAATTATACGTTTAAAAGGTGATTATACATAAATTGAGTTATTTAAATTTAACGAGTGATTTCCTGCCATTTAAAAAAAAAAAAAAAAACTAACCCAGATGTTACCACCTTATTTTTTTGCTGTTAAATTAAATCACAAAATATGAGGTGGGCTGTACGGCTGACGCCTCATACAAGTATTTAGGTTTATACCTCATTTACTTATCTTTTAGATTTATTTATTTTTTCCTAATATAAGTAATTTTTTTTTTTTTTTTTTTTGATTAGGAAAGAATTCGGACGAGCGAGCTCTACCCGGCAGCATCCTTTCGGATGAGGTCTAAAAGACCTAAATCGTTGTGAATATCGACACCCCAGGCAGAGTGGCAAAGGTGTGCAACCTTATCAGCCACTCTATTGCCCAAACGGGGAACATGAAAGAAGGAAACTTCTTTCAAAGTCGATAGAAGAAGTTTAATATCTGACATGATTAACTCAATTTCCCAAGGACATTTAGAGTTTTTTTTTGAGGTGGTTTATAATTATACTAGAGTCACCTTCAAGGTGGATTTTATCGATATGGAGTCACCAAACATAAAAATCAAAAAAGATTTTGCATTTACCTTTTCTTTTATCGTTTCCAAGTTTCCAGTTTATCCAACCCGCCGCAATGGTTGAACCACTTTTACTCTCATCGGCTTTTCCATTCCATCTCCGTTGACACAATCCTGAGATTCACTGATTTCACTCCAAAAATTTACGGAGATTTCCCCAGTTAACGAAATTTCATCTGATTCCGGATAATTTCTGCCGCCATGGATGATTTCTCAGTGCACAGGCGGGAAAATGAGGTGGATAGCGCTGGCGGTGGAGTGCTCGGGGAGAGAGAAAGCGAGGGACACAGCGGTGGCCACGATGGAATTTCCGCGGCGGCGTCTGGGGCGGGTAACCGGTGGCCGCAAGATGAAACCTTGGCGTTGTTGAACATTAGGTTGGAGATGGACCCCGCGTTTCGCGACGCCGGCGGAAAAGCTCCTCTTTGGGATGAAGTTTCCAGGTCGGATTATCATACTGAGCTCTCACTTGAATTCCGGTTCTTATTTAAATTCTACTGATTTGATGTTTATAGTCGATATGATTGTGATTGCTAGTTTTGAATTTACTGTGTGAATTGCTTCCGACTGTTAATTTAAAGGTTTGGGAAACTGAAAAGAGAAGAGGAAATGGAATGGAATTCAGAGGGTTTCATTCTGAATTGTTCTATAGGTGAGGTGAAACTGCTTTGATGATTGAAAGTAATTGGATTCCAAGTCATGGCCGGTTGTTGGCTAAAGCTTCAAATCTTGGAAGTTGATTTAGTGAGAAAGACATTGGAGATGTTGTGGAGCTATGTGAAATTGTCCATATTTGCACTTTGTGATAGGTGCTTAATGTTGGCCTATGCTCTTTGTTGAAATGACAAAGCTAAACTTTGATTGTAGGAGTGCAGAATTTGCTATTAATACTCTGTATGAAGATGGATTGGTTTAATTATCTTTTACCTGCTCTTCATTACTGTTAATTGAAAATCGTCGTGGGATAATGTCTTGTAGGAGACTAGCTCAGCTTGGTTATAATAGAAGTGCAGCAAAGTGCAAGGAGAAGTTTGAGAACCTCTACAAATACCACAAGAGAACCAAGCACACTCGTATGGCACGATCAAATGCAAAGACATATAGGTTTTTTGACCAATTAGAAGCTCTTGACCACCAGGAGTTCGCTCTTACATGCCCATCTACTGAGAGAGCCAATGCCAACAACACTTTCAGAACATGGATATCTACATCTACACCAGCCTATCTGAACCCAGAAAATGCTGATCGTGCTATCCAGAGTCCCAGGCCAAACTCACTTCAAAATTTAGCTTGTAATCTTGATGTATCAACCTCGTCATCTTCGGGGGATGAATATGAAGGGAGTAGAAAGAGGAAGAGGAAATGGCAAGAGTTTTTTGGCAGGATTATGAAGATTGTTTTGGAGAAGCAAGAGGATCTGCATAAGAAGTTTCTAGAAGCCCTGGATCGGTGTGAGGTTGAGAGGATAGCAAGGGAAGACGCATGGAAGACCCAGGAATTGGCTAGAATTAAAAGAGAGCAAGAGCTTTTGGAGCAGGAGAGGTTAATAGCAGCCACAAAAGATGCTGCTGTGATTGCATTCTTGCAGAAGATTTCCGAGGAAGGAAAGAGCTTCGCTGATCAGGGAAAGAGTTTAGTTCAAGTCCAGGAAAATCCTAGCAGGGAGGAGAAGAGTATGGGTGATGAAGACAATGGTGACACCAATCGGCTTCGTGACAATTCTATACATTCAGGTTCTTCTAGATGGCCAAAGCAAGAAGTTGAAGCTCTGATAAGGATCAGAACCGACATGGAAAGTAAGTGCCAAGGGGATGGACTGAAGGGCCTATGGGAAGAAATCTCAGCTTCTATGAAGAAGATTGGCTACGACAGGAATGCGAAGAGGTGCAAAGAGAAATGGGAAAACATAAACAAGTACTACAGGAGGGTGAAGGAGAGCAACAAGAAGAGGCCCATTGATTCCAAAACATGTTCGTACTTTCAACAGCTTGAGGCGCTTCACCACATCAAGGTCCAGAAGGTTGAAAATACTTTAGACAATAGCTTGAGACCCGAAGAGCTCTTGATGCACATGATGAATCATCACCGAGACCAACAACTAGAGCAGCAGCAGCACAGCCTCGCTCCTCAAGAACAAGGTCGGTCAATGATGGGCCATGAAGCAAGTGAAAATGCTGATCGGATTCGAGATGATGGTGATGATGATTTTGATGATGAAGACTATGAAGAAGTTGAAGATCAATTTGGCCCTAATGATACTTCCGCAAGGTCAATTATGGCGTGATCCTGCACCGCCAAGAGTTTATATTATCAGGAAATGGTGATATACTGTAATAGTGTGTTCTATCGTAAGTTGACATTTTTGTTTTCCTCCCCCCTTCCTGAATTTTCATGATTTGTTGGTACATAAGTAAGAATAAGAAAATAGAACTGGTAATCATAGCTTTCTATGTTTTGGTGGAAAACTGGTATTACAGCAAGTTGTTTTCTGTTTGCAAATGATATCATACTGTATGATATACCTTTATTTCTTGCATCTGCGGGATGTGAATTGGTGCTCTGTTTCATTGTTTGCTTGTTTTTTTTTTACTGGATATTACTGTACTAGTCTCATCTAGTCGGATGCCAATGAGATGCCCCATACTGTTTCATTGTTTGCTTGTTTTTTTTTTACTAAAAGTGAATTCATTACAAGAGAGAATTAATACCCTACCAAAAAACATTAAATAAACAAGATTATGTACCAAACAACCCTAATAGAATTCAAGCAAGTCGAATGTTTAAATGGCATTTCCTGTGGAATTTGTGAATGAGAAATTGTAACAAGATGAAAGGATGTTACAGTTTTGCTATGCCTGATTATTTTGGCAATGCTATAAATTACAAGTCAGAAGAGCAAGAGAGAGCATCTGTGAACTTTCGATGGTGGTGCAGATGTCCTGCCATAAGCTTCAGGAATCAACTGAATCAGGGTCAAGCTGCTGAGAGGGAGTTGCACAGTGATTTGTACGCGTTTACGCAGACTTTGAACTTCTCTTCTGCATGAGCCTGTTGTCGTTTCAAGTTTTACACCAAAAGATTCAGAAAATAGAGATCATTTGAGTCCCTTGAAAACAAGATTCAGGAATCAGGATGCCCCATGACAGGAATGAGAAACTGAAGCCTTACAGCATGAAGATCTTATTAATTGGTCACTTTCTACATTCATTCATGGAAATGGGAACTTGACAGATGACATTAAATAAAGACTAGATATGATTGTGAACTTGAAATTTCCTCGCCGTTGATGTTATGGGGAGGTTTGTTTAAGAAACTTTTGATGATTGACTTCTATTATTTCCAAATTCACGTTCTGCTTTAGCAAGGGTAAATTCCAATTTTGGTCCTTAATCTTTGATGCTCGTCTCAACCTTTATTTTATCCGGATAAACAAGTGAACCCATGGATATTGAAGCATCATGAGACAACCCTTAAAGGCTGATAACCATTACTTCCCTTACAAGCTAATGCCCACATGCAACATATTTAAGAGTGTATAAATGGAAACTAATGGGAGGAATAGTTTTACAACATTTTCCACACGTATGAGATGTTATTAGAATAGAATAAAAGTTGGTAACCATCATGACATGACCTCTAAAGTTTAGGATCAACATTGCAATTTATCTCAGTTGGTAATTTACTGCATCCCAAAAATAACAGTTGTTCACTATATAGTATATTACCTTGTTCATTGAGGCGGCTTTCATATTGATAAGATATTCAAAAATAAAATAGCCAAAATTGCAATTTATGTGGTCATACATTCACATCTAACACTTTCAGAAAATACTTTCGGATGATATACTGACCTGTGAAGGGCCTTGATGTTTATCAGGATGCCACTTCAGAGCAGCCAACCGGAAACTGGAATAGCCAAAAATGTAAGACACATTAATTGCTAAATTGATGTTCGTGTTAAAAAACAACGCATAACAAATAACGGTAATAAAAGACTGATCCACTTACGCGCTCTTGACGTCTTCTATCTTCAAAGGCCCATGCAGTGGCAAACCAAGGATTGTCCTGTCAGAATGTGAACCTACTCCTCCCGAGTCATCATCAGATTCAATGTCGCTTGCTGCCTCAAACCTTTTATGTCTATCGTTTCTTTTGTGTGCATTTTCATTCCAATCAAACCCGGATGTGGAGCTATAGAATGAGGAGCTGTGAAATGGATTAAAAGACCAAGTATACCATCTATTCCCAAATTTTGCTTGAAATGTAGTTTCATGGTGTTCATCGTCTTCCGTTATATACCCTCTTCTCTGCTTGCCTGACATACAATTTCATCAGCACTATTTGCGAATGGCGATGGAATCATTAAGCAATAGTGCATATTTCAAGCTAAAAGAAGAGATAGTTGTTTAGTGCCAAAACGAGGGAAAGATAGGTAATGTGTTAATAACAATCGAATAATAATCCATAAGATAGAAAAAATAATAAAAATGTTCTTCAAGCCTCAAAAGCAAATTCAGGACTTCATTATGAGGAAACAAACCCGTATCAATTAAATAAGTACCAGATTTCTCATCTATAGCTCAACATACCAGTGCATTGACATCTTTCGGTCCCAATAAAAAATGCAAATCTAAGGACTTTATTCTAGGCAAGGAAAAAAATCCAAGGGCCAAAGGAGGATATGATCTCACGTCTTTGTTTACTTTTGATTCTTTGATTACGACGAGTCTCTGATCTTCCCGTCTGGGCAAAGCTATCTGTATCATCTTCTAACTCTGAGTCCTGATTATCTTTTTTGTCTTTTTTTGTTCTTGACCAATCCTCATTCTGCACAAGTCACAAACAGTTGCAAACACCCAATATTTTTTTTCTGATTTTCTGAGCAATTATGTAAACCAATTTGGAAAGGCTGGTGATAATAGTACATTTAACTCAAAAAATTACTAGGAAGAGCATTTTGAAAGTACAACCCGAAAGAGGAATTGAATCAAAATAATATAATTAAGCTGACCACGAAGACTACTCATAACCTATGTTACACGAAAACATCAGATGTGCAGCATTTCTTGTTTCCATTTCGATTGAAAACTCAGAAACACAAAATGTAGACGCACATATCCTTATGTTAGATTATGGTAAATTGGTTGTTATATTTGGAAATGATGCTCCTCTGTGTTTGTGCCTTTTCATTTTCCATTTCCATTGTAACATAGCTCATAACTTGACAATAACAACCACTGATATCGTCCACACAACGTCCCGACTCCGAACCAACACCATTATAATAAAGTCAAATAGAGGATCAATTCTCTAGGATGCATCATTAAAGATAATTTATGGCAATTCCCTAAAAAAATCAGCACTTAGTTCAGTGCTTTATCCATTCAATTCTAGGAAAATCGCTCATGTTGAAGATTCTTCCATCATGTTTTTTCTTGGGTGGGTTTTTGAGGTTTTTCTCATGATCTTCTTTTAAAACTTTTGGGAATTAACTCCCTCTCTGATCCCGATTCCATCATTATGAATAAAAAAGCATGTTTAAGTTGTCCAATTGCCCTTTCTCGTTGATTGTTTCTTCATTAAAGTCATGTGCTTTCTGCTGGCTTCGTTTTAGCAATCTATCCTCTTTCCTCAATGCTAAATAGTGCTAACTAGCCTGGCTGAGAGGAATCTGAATTCTCTCTCGTCCAATTCTTTAACATCCAGGAATTCAATACCCTACCTTTTTAGGCCGGAAAAGCCTAAATTTAGCAATAGTAGATTGCAATAGCATCATTCTCTAAACAAAGACATATCATGCATAGGAAGAAAATACTGCTGTTTAGACCAAAACTCCATTGTAACATTACATGAGAAATAAAGAAATGAATTTCCAAGTATAGAGCACGTATAAGAAGCAAGATTTACCTGAGACACACTTTCAATTGGCCCACCATTAAATAGGAGACTTTTAAGAGCTCTTTTGGCATCAGCACGCTTTTGACGTGTTACAAATCTGATATAATTCTGGAATTCACAGATTGAATCATGTATTAAGAAAGATGCATGACAGCATGGGATCATCATGATTTCACAAATTAGCTTGGGGGAGCAAGAATTTATTCATCAATATTTCCAGAACAGTAGAAATAAAATTTTAAGTGGTCCTTGTGATACTATCACTATGTTTGGAAGTGATACTTACGGGTTAGGAGCGAATGTATTCCTATTTATATTTTGAAACCGTAATTGGTTTCATCAAGACACTACAAACCCACAGATAAAATTTCTATTGCCCAAAACAACGTTATAATTCAACAAAGAAACTTACAATGGAATTAAAGGAGATAGTTTTGAACTTTCATATAATCTGGCATCATAAAGATTGCTCATGCTAGGGAATTAAAGCAATTCATAATCAGAGCTATTGCAGAAATAGCTCCATGCTCCAGAAAATTAATTAAGCTTCCAAGTTCCAACATCAACATGGGAAAAGGATTCCACTTGTGATATTAACAAAAAAAAAAGTACATATCATGAATGGGATTACAGAAAAAAATCTGCAACTCTAAACAGTTAAAATGAATCTAGTACCTTAGTTGGGGTTTCCTGATGTTGACCCCTATTGAAGGCCTGCACATAAAAATACTTCCATGAGAACACAAATCCATTAATCTAATAGAATCTAGCAAAACAAATAAACCTGATCCGAGAATTATGAACTACATCAAGAACAATGCAACATTTCAAAGATAGTAGGATTAAGGATTTTTTATTTTTTTTGGTGGAATGTGCTGAATGCTGATTGCTAATAACTAAGGAGGTTATTTGTGCTAATAAGGTAGTTATTTGTTGTGTTGATGGGGATCCTCAGGTCAAACAAACCCTAAAATACAACAAATGAATCACTAGCAACAAAATATGGAAGCTGAAAAAAACATTCAAGGAAAAAAGAATGTAACTAAAATAGGCCATCAACAAGATCAAATGCAAGCCTATCCTTCTTCCTTGGGGGAAATAAACAATAGCCTTCAATCAATCATTTAAAGTTTCATTACTTTCTTCCCCTTGTAAGGGTGCTATAGATGTCCATTGATAATTGACAAACTCTACCCCAACTAAAATGAAGTTTATCTAGGCAATGTACATGCCAATTTCTTACAGACACCTTTGAGGATCATCAGTAAATGGGCCACTGTCAACCATTTACAATCCTAAGAACACATACTTAACAATTTTCAGTTAAGCAAACACAAACAGAAATCATAACAAAGAAACATTCACAATTCCGGAGAAGGATATGGGAGGGAGAACTCACGGAATTCCATTTCTTCTTCCGCTTGTCATCACAAACAGCCGTTGAATGGAAGGAGGTCAGTTGCGCAGCCGGGAAAGCACCCGAACTTCTCGAATTCAACAGGTTCCTCAATCTGGGCACCGCCTGCATTTCCTCAAATTCCTTCTTCCTCCTCGCGAGAAATCAAATACCAAAACCGCCGAATTTGGTAACCGAAATCCTTTGTATTCAACAGGAAAATCCTCTAACCAAAAAGTCTCCACATTTCCAAACAAATTTCGCCCCTCTTTCGGAACACAGATTAGGGGCGATTACTATTCCGAATCTCCGATGAGAAAAGTTTGTCCTTGCGTGTGGCATTTAAAAATTACGCTCAAATGGTGCCGACGGACCCTACGCGAATCAATCTTACGATATTCCCTCCTCGGAGGCCAGTCTCTCTCTCTCTCTCTCTCTGTAGGTATAGATTGATTGGCTGCTTCTGGTTTGTTAATGGGCCTTCAAATTGGGCTTGTTTGTGGGACTAAAGGGAAAGTCTAGCAAAATGACAGAATGTCCAAACATTATTACTCGTTTGGCTGAACAACAAGGATACTTCGATTTTTTTTGAAAAGGAAATAATTCGAAGTCCGAGACTTCAACTAAAGTCTGAGACAAACGAGAGGCCGAAAAATGGCGAGACATTCGAAGGACATCGAGTGGAAGCTGCGAATGCCGAGAACATGGGAAAGTCGATGGACTGACACGATGACTCGATGTCGGGGAGACAGATGCAGAAAACCATTACTGAAAAAGGCGTCTCCTGGGGAAGTGCGGATCAACGACGTTCCCCCCACCTAGATGAGAGACATTCGAGAATCACGAACACTGTCACGGTCAACTCGAACAACAGGGCGCATGAGACTGCACTTCATCCGGAACTAAACGAACCCACACCAAAGAAACGACTCTACTCTACCGGGCCAAATAAACCAACATCAAATTGATTGGCCGCGGCCGCGGCATACATGTTGCGGCCGCTGCATCTGTCTTTCACGGAAATTCTGTCTTGAATTTGCTCTTCTTTTCAACAAGAAGTTGTAGCTTTTTGTAAGATCTTTCCAATGCATGGTCATAATAGTCAATCAGACAATTGAGGCCTCCAGAAAGTGCAAAACAAGTCCAGCATGTCTGGCGACAACTTCTGCAGACTTGTTATTCATTTAGGTTCGCTTCTTCTTCTCAGGACCTCTTGATATCTTCATGTAAGCTTCTTCGATAAACTAGACATTCTCATCCAATGCGTTATCAACCTATGTCTCATCATCGGATCCACGATTACCTGAAATAATCAATAAAAGTGTGTAGATTCTGACTCCACCAACATAGAGAGCAAATATGCACATTGTACTTAATCCATGCATAAAATGCATCTTAACTAAGCTAAATGCAACTTATTATGCCTACCTAAATGCATGCTATCAAACTCCCCCACACTTAACCTTTGCTTGTCCTCAAGCAATGATGGAATGGACATGAATCGACGCATCCCACAGGAAATCCCTTCAAGTTTCAACCTCATCAAAAAGCAACATCATAGCAAGTGAAAACATAAGCCAAGCAAACAAACGTCCTAGCATGTATTCTAGTGATCAAAACTTAGAAATAGACATCATCCAATCTCACCAAAAATATGTGTTTCACTCATGTGTTTAGGCTTTAAGGTACAACTCTCAACTCAAACCAACATGCACTAACTCATAGACATTGACCACCATATCACCAAATATCTACCGAAATGTCATTACTTGCGGGACATAATAAAGAAAACTACATAAAATGTGGCATTCTTTTTTTTTCCTCTTTTGTTTCCTTTTCTTTCTTTTTTTTTCCTTTTTCTTGTCTTGGTGCTTTCCTTACGTGAGGCGCAAACATGGTTGTCATGAATGGCCCCGGTCTATCAACACCTCAACCTACTAATATGAAGTCCACTTGAACATCTTTTGACGCAAGTTGCAAACATGGGTGTCATGAATGAACTTGGTTACTCAACGATCAAGCTTTCTTTCCTAGTGGATAGCTTTCAACACCTTTTTGCGCGAATCATACCCATGGGTGTCATGCGTAAATCCGGTTACTAAGTGCATCAACCATTGCCACCTTATTCACTAAATATGCACAAATTCAAATAAAAGACTCAAAATATAAACATAAACTCCGCAAGCAACAAACATGTGAGTCGATCTTGAAAAATAAATACAGCAGTCAATGCCAAGAGGTAGCAATACAAGGAGAGTAATTCACACAATTGAGCAAAAGATTTCAAATAAGGCTAAACATTCTCACAGGGTCATGTTTTGAGGGTTTCAATCATACTTTAGCTCAATCATACATGCTCAATTATATTCGCTAGCTCATGTTTCACAAAAATCAAATATAGACAAAGCCAAAACATCCAAAACTCCATGGGATTTATATGATCATGCTTGAAATTTAAATTAGAGGACAAACTAAGCTAGATGGATGTTTGAATAACACATATGTATGCAATGCATGCTTGTTTTTTTATTTTTCGGTTTTTTTTACGAAAATAAACAAGAAATTAATAAAAAATGATTACATAAATTAAACATGGTGCAGAAATTTAAATATGATCTCGTATATGCACTATATATACAGAACTCCTCTCCCCCACACTTCAAGTTTTCATTGTCCTCAATGAAACAATAAGGACAACAAAAGTAAATCAAATATAATCAGGGTGAAGGAAAAGAAAAAGGAAAAGAAAGAAAAACTTACCTCGGGTTGCCTCCCGAGAAGCGCCTTTGTTTCAAATCGTTGGCTCGACGTAATGGCCCTTGATTGGCCTAGGTTCCTCCACCAGGGTCACCTACACATGTCATCTCATTGACAAATGCGGGCACCCTTGGAAGGTGTAGCTTTCTGTCCAAGCACCCATCCATTACCCTTAGCTTCTCTCCTTGAGCTAGCCCTGGGGGTTGTCCTGAAATCAGAAAAGGTTTCAATTTGTTAGGGGGCTCAAATTTCCATAAACTATTTTCCTCGGGTATCTCTAACAAATCACAAAAATTATTGTTGCGATCAATATCGTTAGAAATAGGCATATCTAAAGAATTTTCAGGAGAAAGCTTAGCATGATTAAAGAGAGAGAATTCTATCTTTCTTCCATCAAACTCCATAGTCAATAAACCCTCACAACAATTGATTTTCGTTTTCGCAGTTTTCAGGAATGGTCTTCCTAGTATAATGGGTGTTTCTGAGGCTCCATGCTCCATATCTAAAACAAAAAAATCAACAGGGAAAATCATCCACCATAACCAAAACATCTTCAACAACGCCTCTTGGCCTGATTTGTGATCGATCAGCAAGTTGCACTGTAACCCCATTCTCAGTCAGAGCACCCGAACCCAAAGACATGTACATGTTATAGAAAATAACATTAATTGAGGCTCCTAGATCTAGCATGGCTTGTTTGAATCTAGTATTCCCAATTGCACATGGAATTGTAAACATAACTGGGTCTCCACATTTTTCAGGCAATTTTCTTTGCAACATATCAGAGACATTTTCATTCAAGCTTACCTTTTCCTTCTTTTTTAATCTTTGTTTCTTCTTGATGGTGCACAATTCCTTCAAAAATTTAGCATATCTAGAATGCTCTTAATTAATTTGAGTAAAGGAATATTTACCTCGCACTTGCTGAATGTCTCAAAGATCTCCTTATCGTTCTCATACCTTCGTGTATCCTTCAGGGCTTCCGGAAAAGGTGGAACTGACTTTGGAGTCTCCATAGGTAAGGAAGAAGAAGGAGGAGGGGAAGAAGAAGAAGAAGAAAGAGGAAGAGGAGACGAAGAAGAAGAAGGGAAGGAAGGTGGAAGATGCGTACCTGGCACTGACGGATCGGCGAGGCCACTGGCGGCGGGTGCGGCGTCTGGCTGCGGGCGAAACACAGTTGATGGGCCGCGGCATGGTTGCTGCGGCCGCAGCACAGTACGGCTTCCTTCCTTTTCGTTCATCACTTCCCTTTCTTCGTTCATGATTTCCGCATTGTCCTTTTGAGGTGTGACAATCAGTTCCTTGTCACTCCTAAGCATTATTGCACTGACATTCTCCTTGGGGTTCTCAATCGTTTGCGATGGGAGCTTTCTTGAGTCATTTGCCTCTTTTACACTTAGCAGCTGAATGATTTTCCTCATCTGATTCTCCAAGTTCTTAGATCGTTCACCTTGGTCCAAGACTGCCTGTGCGAGGGTCTTGGTGCATGTCTCTAAGTTCTTTGTGCGTTCACCCTGGTTCATGACGAATTGTGTGAGGGCTTGTAGTGCAATTCCATCCGGTGCACTTGCTTGATGCTGTCCTCCCTAACGAAGCTCAAACTGTTGTTGTGGCCTTACCTGAGGCCCTCCTTGCCGATTGAAAGGTTCTTGGTAGTTGCCATAACCATAGACCTGCTGATAGCCTCCATTGTAATTGTTATTGTTAAAGTGCCCAGGATTACCAAAGTTGCCTTGCCTAGGCCTTTGTGGAGCAAAATTCCCAATTGCATTTAACTCAACACTAGGTTCTTGAAAAGTTGAGTACATATCCATAGGATGGGATGGATCTCTGTAGGATTCACATGCTTTCAACTGCTGAGATGCTCTGTCAACTACCAGCTTCTTGATCATCTCTTTCATCTCTGCCATATCAGTTTGTAATCCAGCCACTGGGGCATTAATAGCAAGTACACCTCTAGCACGAGTGCTCTTGTTGAAATGCCTAGAGCCCTCAGAGAGCTCCTTAAACACTTCCCAAGCTGCAACAGGCGTCTTATTCAGCATGTTTCCCCCACAACGGAAATTCACCATTTTGCGCTCTCCATCAGTCAACCCATTGAATAAGAAGAGAACCAGATCTTTCTGAGAGTACCCATGGCATGGGCAGCTAGCGCAGAGTTTCTTGAAACGCTCAAAGTACTCATGAATGGATTCCGTCGCGTACTGCTCAATGCTGCTGATTGACCTTTTCAAGGTATTTAGCTTTGTTGCAGGGAAGTACATCTCTAGGAAGACTCTCTTCATCTCAACCCAAATAGTAATAGATCCAGGTGGTAGATAGAAGAACCACTCATTCGCATCATCCTTCAAAGAGAAGGGAAAAGCTCTTAGCTTGATTTGCTCTGCAGTAATGTTCTCAGGTTTCACCCTAACTACCACAGTATGGAACTCAAATAGATGCTTGTGGGGGTCCACCCCACTCAACCCATGGAACTTGGGTAACAGATGAATTACCCTAGATTTTAGCTCAAAGTTTACTCCTTCCTTAAGTGCAAGGAATTGGATTGCTAAGGGTTGTTGCGCCAGATCAGGAGCAGTAAGCTCCTTTAGAGTACGATTTGCGTCGTTAGCCATTTCTGCAATGCTTTCTAGAAAGAAGAATTAGTAGCACAGGTATGGACCATATAAGACGGTCCACACCAAAAATCAACACCAAAAACACACAAGAATTAATAAAAATTCCCTGGCAACGGCGCCAAATTTGACGGAGGTAAAACCTGTCGTTGATCCGCCAAAGAAAACTCAGACCTATAGCTAGTACAACAATAAGTAAGAGGTCGATCCACAGGGAAAGTTATAATTCAAGTTTGATTCAAGTGTCAATCAAAGTAACCAAATCGGAGGTTTTTATGTGTGAAAGTTCCGCCTTTTATCAAAGCGAATTGAAGCAAACAAAAGTAAATAATTTTAATTCAGACAATTAGGAGAAGCAATTCTACCTACAATTTTCCACTTTATTTTATTGAAGCGATCCTTGTAACTTCTTCTCGTCCTATTAAGTTTCCTATGAATGCACTTGTCCCGACCTAATATAGTTACTAGTCCAATCAGTCCTAGAAACCCTTATCAATTGAACAGTCCCTAAAGAAGGATTTAACCCAATTGATAGCTTTAAGTTCAGAGATTAAACAAGGTATTTGCAGTCCCTAAAGAGGGATTTAACAACACATCCAACTTCTTACTTGTTCAATTAGTTCAATCAGCCCTAAAGGAACAAGTTTGCTACTTAGGTTAAGGTTCACAATCAGGAATCTACAAAACCTTAGCAATTGAATTGATCTAACAAGTTGGCCAGACAAGATAGAACAAATCAATAAACAATCGAGAACAAAGAAGTTGAAGCATTCAAATATAGGAAACAAGGAACGAGAATTAGAAACTCACAATCAATCCAAATAAAGCGTCAAATTGCAGGCATAATAGATGAGTTTAGTTCCTCATGGAAGACATCGCTCAAATCTCTAAAGTGTTTGATGAACGTAAGAATAGAATAAAAGTGATGGAAAAATAACTAAAAGTCGGCCTTATAACAATCCAAGTCGGCCATGAAACAAAACAAAAGCATCTAGGGGTTTTAATAATCGAAACGCAGCGTCTAGGCGCTGACGACCAATGCTGCGGTCGCGGCTTCTTCCAAACCCGCTGCAAATTGATTGGCCGCGGCAACGACATACAAGCTGCGGCCGTTGCATCTGTCTTTCACGGAAATTCTGTCTCGAATTTGCTCTTCTTGTCAACAGGAAAGTTGTAGCTCTCTGTAAGTCTGGTGAAGTCAGAGTCTAAGACGCTCACTCACCGCCAGGCAGAGGAACCCTGCTCATAGAGACAATCAGCATCAGAAATCATAAGCATAATATATACCTAAAAAATGAGGCGGGCATAGGATTAGATCGAGGCCCATACTTGGCTATATCCCCACATATAAGCACACATATACGCTAAGCCTAATATCATGCTTCTAATGCAGGACATGAATATTATCACACAAGCATGCTCGCAGTTTATATATGTGCAGAATATTAAATAGGGCCGTAACATATAACGCCAAGTGGCATATCCCTCTCCTACCACCTCCCCCCTTCCAGATAGGGCGGAGACTAGCCAGCTCGTGAATGCATTCCATTTAATCATAATTGAATCATGTCCACAAGCCCAACTCGTAACCATATAGCTGAATAAAGCCCACAGGAAAATCTCGTAATCATGCTCATAATATAAGTAAAGGTGTTACCATATGACTCGAATGACTCAGGACGAGACCCGATGGGATTGGGTCGTCCTATGACCATAGCAAAGACTCTAGTTACTTCACAAATAACGACCGTTGTGTTTACATACGCATACAGAATCAGAATGCTCAGACATTAATTAAGGCAACCTAGCATGATAATACATGACATGCTATTATGATATGCAAACACCTAGTACATCATGCACATATAAGTAGGGAATGTCTCATCAATCTGAGTAAGCTCCAAAGAGACTTACTTGGCTAGCAGAGCAGCAAAATAGTAGACCTGGCACACAGTAGTCCCAATCTCTAATGCTCACCTAGTACATATTTAAAGGATACAATGAGTCTACTTCTATAGCTACTCTAAACACATATATCACACAATCATACAAGCAGATAAATAAACGAATTCGTATCATTCATACTTTCAGCTTATCACGATCAGTCATCTCGCATCTCATACCATTTTCAATATAATCCGCCATTTCATCAGCTTAAGACAATTTTCGAATCATACTTAGCCGATTTCGCATTGTATCATTGTATACTCATACTTAGCATATAAATATACTATCATCATAAGTACTAAGATTTAACCTCTTATAATAAATCACCACAATCATGCCATTAGTCACACATATCATATCATCATGCTAGTCGTCACCAAACAAGTCAGATTCTCAAGTTAATTCAAACCCGGTTAAAAATCTTAAGTCAAACAGTTATAAATTCCGATCCTTGAAAACGTTCGCCAAATTCCTTTTTCGATTTAAATCCGATATTTTTTTTTAAATCTTCATATCTCATAATATTATATTTTTTTAATCACCATAATATTATATCTTTAATCTCAAAAATAATATTTTACAGTATATTTTAAATCTCAAACACATTTATAAAATATTTCCAAATCCCTTTAAAACCCCTTTCATTTTTATTTAATAAAATCAGCCCCTTCTTACATTACCAAACCGACCCCTTATTTGAATTACCAAAACCGGCCCTTATTTTCCTGAATAAGTAAATATATAGCTTTGGTGGGAACACCAACAATACAAAAGAGTAAGACCAAAGTAGGGGTCTTACGTAAGAAGGGAGACAAAAAACTATACCCAACCCTTCTATAACCAAACCAAAAAGCTCCTAGCTCTGCACAACCCCACTAAATCTCTACCACCCCAATCTCATCTACCCCCCACAAGCCTACAAGCAACTTGCAATAAACTAATTACCACCTCTTCGATCCGTTCTTTCCATGGGAGTTGCATTTTTCCTCATGGATAGACGGGATCGACAACAAGCAATGATATTCGCAGCGCACCTAGTTACATCAAACGGTTCATGACAAAAAACAAGCTTGTTTCTAGCGAGCCAAGTAAAATAAATAAGAGCTTGGAAACTAAGGCGCTTCATTTGATAGGCTTTCTTCCTCCTTGTCTTCTTGGTCTCGCCTGCAAACCATTGCAACCACGCTTCAACTGATTCCATCCGACATGAAATGCCACTCCAATTGAAGACAATCCGTTGCACCTCTTGAATCATTGGGCAAACAAACCAAAGGTGATCCGTTGTCTCTTCAGCGCTCTTGCATAGAGCAAAAGTGGCGGCCTCCTCTCTCAGCCAATGCTTCGTAATATTACTAGTTTGAATTCGTTTTTTAGCCGCTAACCAAGTGAAGAATGCCCACTTCCTACACTGCAGCCTCTCCAATATTACTCCTCCCCGCTCAATCACCTGGCCCCTATGACGAAGCACATCATACAACTTGGACGAGGAGACCCCCCCCCCCCCCCCCCCCACCATCGCTGATCAACTGAGTCATATCATCCATAAGCGAGGCTTTAAGTTCCTCTTTCACCTGCAGGATCCCCTTCCAGAGCCAAGTATCATCAACCCTAGTTGAGACCTCCCACCAGCGAGCATTACGGGCATGGTTGGAGGAACACCAGTGCAACCAGATACTAGGCTTTTGTTGAACTAGATCACCTCATAACTTGGCAAGAATGCTCTTATTCCAAGCATGGAGCTCACGCCCTCTCAACCCACCTTCAGCAACCGGTTTAGTTACTTCACTCCAAGCTACAAGGTGTCTTCTTCCTTCCAAATTCCCACTCCAAAAGAACCTCCTCCTCATCCCCTCAATCTTCTCTATGACCCCCTTAGGCAGAAGGATACATTGGCTCCAGCAAGTTTGTATTCCAGCGCACACTGATTTAATTAATTGCAGCTAACCTGCATAGGAAAGCTTCCTTGGCGCCCATGTATGAATCACTGCACTGAACTTGCCATTTATGCCCTCATACTCATGGATTTTAATCCTCCTCGAGCTCAATGGCATATATACCAAGGTATTTAACCGATATCTCTCCCCTAATAAATCCCAGCTGTTGAACAATATTATCAGCAACCTCCTCAGAACAGCCCACCAGATACACGGTGCTCTTGTCTACATTGGCTCTTAGTCCCGAGACAGCAAAAAGCTTGTCCACATAGTTCTTAATAACCGCTACTGATTTCGTATCCCCATGACAGAATATAAGCAAATCGTCGGTAAATGCTAGGTGTACAAGTTGGAGATGCTTACATTTAGGGTGGTATTTGAATTCTAGGCTATTAGCGGCTTGGTGGAGCATCCTGCTGAGAATCTCCATACAAAGGACAAAGATATAGGGGGAGAGGGGATCCCCCTGTCTCAACTCTCGTCTACCCGGAAAAAATCCCTCCGGGGCTCCATTAATGATAATAGAGAACATGGGAGTGGTGAAACATTCCATTATCAAGTTCACAAGGCTATTAGGCAGATTCAGATAACAGAGCGTTTCCCTTAAAAACTCCCAATTCAAGTAGTCGTATGCTTTTTGCAAATCGACCTTGATCGTACACCAAGGAGATACCCTTTTCGTTCCATAGCCAGCCACAATTTCGGTTGCAACTGCCGAGTTGTGATCCAAGGAACGCCCAGGTATGAAGGCCCCCTGGCTATCTGAAATGATTCCGCTCAACAGATTCCTCAATCTCCCAGCAAGGATTTTCATGACCACTTTCAAGACGGTATTACAGCACGAAATGGCCCTTATTTTATCAATATATCAAAACCGACCCCTCTGTTAGAACCCTAAAAATTAGATTTCCATTTTGTAATATAGTCCTAGATTACTTGCTTTTAAAACAACCAAATCTGGCCAAAAAAAAATGCCCATTTCCCCTTCTAAAATCTGATTTTTAATTGCCCTAAACCGGACTGGTTTTGTTTAAAAAAAACTCGAACCGGACCCCTTTAAATCAAACAAAAAACCGGCCCTTCCCCAAGTCACTATTCATCGTCATCAAGCAGCCTACTGGATTCGAAAACAGGAAGAGAAAGAAGAGAGGAAGTGCTCGTCGGATGGTGGATGGCGGTTGCGACCATCTCTCCAACACCAAGGACCATAAATCAAACGAGAAAGAAGGAGAAAGAGGGTTCTCACGGAGAGGAAGTGCTCTGACCACCTCTCAGAATGGAGTATCTCCGGAGATGACCTAGGGAGTGTAGGAGGGGATTAAAGCTCCACTTTTAAGCTGATTGGATGTGAAAGGAAGTGAAAGGAGGGAAAAAAACGAACCCTTACCGTGTGCAATTCGAAACAGGGGAAGAGGAGGTCAGGGGCTCATTTTCAGCCTTCGGGCTCTCCTGGGCGGGTGCCTTAGCTAGTCAGCGATGAGGAAAGAGTGGGTGAACGTTGGGGGATGCTGTTGGCAGAAGGAGGAAGAGAACAGAGTTGTGGCTGCTCATGGGTGCTCTCGGGAAAAAAAGGGGAAGATAGAAGAGGTGCTCGGTTTCTCCGCGGCAAACAAAGGGGAATATGGCGCTTGGGTTGGTGTGCTCGACAATCAAGGTGGGGAAGATGTTGGTGGTTGCTAACGAAAAACAAGGGGTGTGGTCAGCAAAACTCCTAGGTGGGAGCGCAGTGGAAGGGTGGTGGTGAAAGAAGGTGGCAGTGGAGGGTGGACATAAGAGAAAATGAGCTCTGCTCTCGGTTAATCAAAAGGGAGAAAGGAAGGGGGTGTTTGGATTTTGGATTTGTGTGGGTGTGGAAATGGTCAAAGAAATCTGATTTTGAAGAGTGAGATTTGTTGTTTGTTTTCCATATAAGGGGGAATCAATAAGGGAGGGAGGAAAGGAGAGGATAAGATTTGCCAAAACTGGGAAGAGGTGAGGTGGAGATTGTTTGGATAAGAATGGGTGAAAAGGATATCGCTATCCGAAGGAATTTTTTGAATCCCTAGGTGAAAAGACGGAATCAATCTTTAAAAGTTCAAAATTGGGTCGAAATTTTCTTTTAAGAGTTTCGAGTTCAATTTATTAAATTGAGGACAAGTTTTTCTTGAAATATCATATTTAAATTCATTTTTAATTTCCTTTTTTCCGAAAATCAAGATTTGAAAACCCGAGCCTTTACAATAAGAAGTTGAGAGCAAACGTAATGATAGTCGATGTTTAAGTGTTTTGTACGTTAGTGAAACATCAGATTCTTCGCAATGTAAATTGCGGATTGACTATCACGCTTGAGAGGAATAAGAATGATGTTCGGGACATCGAGTTCATGAAATAATATGCTAAGCCAAGCAAGTTCGGTGGTGACATGCCTCATTGAGCGGTACTCTACTTCTGCCAACGACAAGGAGAAAGTATTTTGCTTCTTGGATTTCTAGGAAATAGGAGAAGCCCCGAGAGTGATGTAGTAGCCACTAATTGATCGTCTTGTGTTCGGACACAAAGCCTAATTCGAATCACATGAAGCTTGTAATCGAAAATTGGAAGAATTGTCCAGAAGAATACCCAAATCAGTTGTATAGTGTAGTTACTGAAGAATATGAAGCAATGCTTTCCAATGCATATCTGTCAGAGTTTGCATAAACTGACAAAGGTGTTGAACTGTGAATGACAAATCTGGGTGAGTATTGGTAAGAAAGTTCAGTTTACCAACAACTTTCCAATACTGTATGGGGTCCTGAATAGGATCTCCAACTGATGAAACGAATTTGAAAGAAGGATCAAGAGGACTATGATGTGCTCGGACTCGGGCTTGAGCAAAATGACCGGCGACGAGAGTTGCGAGAAGTCGGAAAATTGTGGACAACTTATGAGGCAACAGATCAGTCTTCAAAGATTGCCAATTTCCGGTCGATTGGCTTGGCTTATGGGGACGTACAAGTTATACTTTTGTAGATCTTGAAGTCATCGTTGCGGATTGGGGCAGATCTTGTCAATCGGAGGTCAGACGAAGCGGGAAATCGTGTTTTACCGAGATGCCGCCTGTGTTGAGTCGATTCCAAACGGGGCTTGTTTGAGAGGGATTGAGGGGCTTTTTTGGGGTGACGTTTTGGGAATGATTGAGGGTGATGATGGGGATGTGGAAGGCCTTAGAATGATGGTAATGTTGGGGAATGGGCCGGGTTGAGGGATATGTGATGCAAGATCGCTCTCGGCCTTGCACTCCGAGCTCCCTCCAACACTCAATCTTCCACACTCTCGGCCTCACACTCCGAGTGTTTCCGACCCTTTGATTCCGTCATCTCTCACTAAGGAATCTCCTTTAGCCTCTCACCGAAGGTTTTGTTCCCGGCCTCTCACCTAAGAACGCGATTCTTAACCCGAATCACTGGAAGCTAAAAGGCTCACTTTTTTCTCCAAATTCAACTTGTCTTCAAAAAATTTCTTACATCCCTTTATATAGGAAAAATATTGAATCTATGAAAAATAAAAGAAATTAAAATAAATTGATAAACTAATGACGGATAATATAAAAGGGTTTCCGAGATTTATGACGGAGAGATGGACAACCATAATGAGGGAAAACGAATGGTACGGTCTTGGTTGCCATCAAAGAGATGTAAGGTCGGAAACCCCTAAAGCCCCGTCATTTAATCCGACCTTATTGAATTCATTCCGTCTTTATTTATTGCACTTCCGATGAGCTGCTAGAATTTCGAACTGCTGTGAAGATCCCCGATTTCGGCCATCTTCCAAGCTGATTTGACGATTAAATCCTTCAATAAAGTTGTACCCACTTAAAATATCTTTCCAAAAAGTGCTCATCGGCTTCAATCAAAATTTTAAAGATCTAGAATTACCCAAAACACTGACATGTCGCCAAACAGTTTTCAGAAATGAAAGTTGATGTTCAGCTCTGAAGACAAACATTTGTAGGAAAAAAGAGTCGAGCTCATGGGCGACTACGATCACATCAGACTAAGAATAGAACGATTAGAATCTTGTGGAAAATCCTTCAAAAGCTCCTAAATAAATTTCCTTTGAATCTTGTGGTACCCAAGTCCTTAATACTGAACTGGTGATGCAGAGTGCTCTTAAATAACTCAATCTCAGGGATGTTGTTGTCTGTGACCAGAATGTCGTCAAAATAGACAACTAAGAACACACATAAACTCCCTTCTTTCTTGTAGAACATTGAATAATCATTCATGGATTATTCATAACCTTGATAAATCAAATAATATGATAATTTGTTGTACCATTGGCGAGAGGCCTATTGAAGGCCGTATAAAGATTTGTTCAAACGACAAACCTTGTCGGGTTGGACATGCTAAAGACCAAGAGGAATTTTACTGAATACCGTAGTGTCGATATCCTAATGTAAAAATGCATTGTTAATGTCGAGTTATGAAAGTGATCAACCTCTCTTGATAGCCACATTAACCAAGCTCCGGATAGTGGTCATCTTTGTCACATGCAAAAAAAGTTTCCTCATAGTCAATCCCAACTTTCTGGGTGCAACCTTTAATAACCAATATCACCTTATGCCTTTCAAGTGTACCATCAGCCTAGAATTTTAACTTGTAAAACCCATTTAGAGCTGATTGGTCTCTTACCCTTCAACAAATCAGTAATATCCCAGGTGTTGTTCTTGTGAAGAGCATCAAGCTCAGATTGCATAGCATGCTGTTATTCAGGATATATGATCACATCTTCATAACAACAAGGTTCAACAAGTGGTTCCAAATTCGTCAAAAGGTTCCGAGAAAATGAAGAAAGAGCGTTAAAGGAGAAGGCAAGGGAAGAGACGAGGTTGCAATGATAATCCTATAATTAAGTATGAAGGAGGAACTGGTGTCCTGGATTATCTTCTTAGCTGAGCACAAGGAGCATTAGTGGGAATTGGAGGAGCACAAGGAGGTTGTACCGGATAATGATCAACAAGAGGATCATCAATGGGAATGGGTGTGTATGAACGTGAGGAAGGGACAAAGAAGGCTTGTGAAAAGGAAAAATGGTTGCATGGAAAGAAACATCTTTGGAGATAAGGATCTAATTTATGGAAAGACATAGTAACTTGTAAGCTTTCTTATTTGGAAGGTAGCCCAAAAATTCACATGGGCGAAGCTCGAGGCATGAATTTAGTTCTCCTAGCCGGTGAAGTAGAAGCATAAACCAGACAATCAAAGGCTCTTTAAATGGGAGTATGAGATAGGTGTTCCATAAAGCCTTTCATAAGGAGACACATTGTCCAAAATCCTGGATGGAACCGATTGATAAGGTATGTAGCAGTTAGAAGATAGTCTCCCCAGAATTTTATAGGAACAAAGGACCGAAATAGGAGAGCACGGGCAGTTTCAAGGAGGTGCTTGTCCTTATTTTCAACGATGCCATTCTCCTGAGGAGTGTATGGGCATGACGACTGATGAATGATCCCTTTGGATTTGAAAAACTCAATGCCATAAGTACTAAAACCAAGATCAGGGGCATTTTCAGTGGGAACAACCTTGACCAGTCTACCAAACTGAGTGTGTACACGTTGTATGAACTGCTGTAATATAGAGAAAGCATCTTTACGAGATTTTAACAAATGCATCCAGGTACTCTTGTGTAATCATGCACGATTATGAAGAAATACTAAAATCCATTATAAGTGGGTGAGTTGTAAACCCCCCAAGTATCTACATGAATGAATTCAAAGGAACAAGCAGTAGAAATAGAATTGTGTGGAAAAGGGGACCTCTGATGCCTTGCCTTTGAACAAACCTCACAAGCCGACAAAACCTCCTTACTTATATCTCAAGAAAATAGTGATTTCAATTTGTAAAATGGTAAATGACCTAAGCGAGAATGCAACAATTGACATCAGTACTTTGCAAAGAAAAAACTGAACTGACAGCTGAAGGAATTTGGAAAATGGCACAAATCCCGCAAATTCCGCAAATTTTGATCCCCTTCCGGGCCCAAATCCCACAAATTCCGGTCTCCTTCCGGGCTCGGAAGGAATTTGTATTATGTTATACAATATATAGCTAAATAAAATTATATATATATATATATATATATATTATGTTATACAATATGTATTATAGTATATTATGCATAATATATATATATATATATATATATATATATATATATATATATATATATATATATATATATATATATGTATTATAGATTACAGATTACAGCGGTTATAGAAAAAAAAAAAGGAATTTGCTTTCAAACCTTGGAATGCTCGTGTAAATATAATACTAGTTCAATACCCGCACCGTGTGCAGTTTTTAGGGTGTGCATATCCGGGTATCCGACACGAACCGATTAATCATGTCGGGTACCCAAAACCGTTTAGGCCGAAATGGTCGAATCGTACATGAACCGGTTTAACCCGGGTACCCGACACGGTTAAGTATCTCGGTTCCGTGTCGGATTCCCGGGTTATCCGACACGAACCGTAAGCTCTGTCTTTTTTTTTTCCTCTGATTGTGCAGTGAAGAAATTTTCAGAGATAGCCATGGCGGCTAAGAAAATCAATCCCTAAAAATGATGATGGAATGAGAACACAACTTCTCACAAGTCACAAATTCTCACTACAAAAACTCACAAATTCGCATAGGCCCTATAGATTCACACAAATTCGAGATTTAGGGTTACTTTGAACAAACTCGCAAAAATACCGGAATCAGAGAAGCAGGCTCGACTGGTTCGGAACTGGAGAAGCAGGGCCGGAGAAGAGAAGCCGGAACCGGAGAAGAAGGGTCGTTGGCTAGCTCAGAACCGGAGAAAAAGAGCCGGAGAAGAAAAGGAGGATCACCGCTCGCTGGTTGGAGAAGAAGAGGAACTGAGGAAGAAGGATCGACTGACGGCTGTGTGTTCTGGCGATCTGTATAGGCTGCTTTAGGGTTTTATAATATAATTAAAAAAAAATGGGGTGAGGCTTGGAGGAAAAAATGCGCACAGTTTAGGATTCAAACCTAGGATGAAAGGAAAACGGTACTAGGCTTATTATACCAATTGAGCAAGTAGTTATTATTGATACTCTACAGACTTCATATGTACTAGTTCTATCATTTCAGTGCCGAACTTTAAAAAAAAAAATTTAAACGGTTCGTGTCGGGTATCCGACAAGGGAATTTTCCCGAACCGTATCCGAACCATTTAATGTCGTGTTTTAGCGGTTCGTGTCGTGTCTTTTCGGTTTTGGTTTTTTTTGTGTCGTGTTGTCGTGTTTTCGTTTCGTATCAGTCGTGTCGGGTTTTTTTGCACACCCCTAGCAGTTTTGTTAATTTACATAATTTTGATATTAAAACCCATTTATTCAATTAATTAATTTCTTCTATATTTCTGATTTATCAAATCTGAATGAATTTACACTTAATTAGTATAAAAGCTAATTTATCCTCACTCCTTGCTAGTATATATTAGTGAAAACAACACATGAAAAGATAATTTCTCAAATCTGAAGGAATTTATACTTTATTTACAACATATGAAAAATTAGTATATATTAGTGGTAATAACAAAATAACAATATACCTTGTAACCAATCAACATGTTATTTCGAAAAGCTTACTAAGGAAATCGTAAACAAAGTCAATAAACTTAAATAACAATACTAAAAAGAAGAGAGAAGATGTTAACATTTGTTAAATAACATTAACAATATAAACTATATATAAATCAAAATCTGAAAATCTATCCATTTCTATATATGTATAAAATCCAAAAATATATCTCATAAATATATCAATAACTTCAAGATAGGAAAATTTTATTTCTTTATCCCCAAAGGCGATAGATCTTCCATAAACTCTTCCAAAATTATTTCCATATCTAAAATAAATAGGGAAAATAAATTTAAAAAAATTGAATTCTATGAGTTGATAATCTTTACATTGCTAAGTATTATTTCAATTTACCCAAAACATTTTATCTTCTTCATATTGATAAGGTTATGTAATTAGTATGACCATGTTAAGTATTATTTCAATTTCGTCAAAATTTTTTATCTTCTAAAAGTATGTTCATATTGATGAAGTTATTGATATATTTATTTAACTAGTATTACCTTGTAATATATTGATAAAATTATTATCTTCTAAAAATATGTTCATATATAGCGGAAATAGGTCAAATCTTATCTTATATTAATAGTCTTTAAAATTAGTTAATATCTTCTAAAAATATATCCATATTTAATTAAATTGGGTCAAATTGTATCGTATGCATATGTAGATATATTGATTAAATAGAGTTAGAATACAAATTTATCTTACGCATATATTTTAAAATTAGTTAATATCTTCTAAAAATATATCCATATCCAATCAAATTGGGTCAAACTTTACCTTATACATATATAGATATATTGATTAAATAGAGTTAGAATAAAATTTTATCTTATGCATATATTGATTATTTCAAAATTTTGTGATTGGTTCATACGACTACGATTAAGGAGAAGCCGACATGTGTCTCAAGAAACTTCTCCTTTATTATATATAATAGATGTATATCATTTAGAAGATACAACTAACACAAAATAAAAAAAAACCCCTTCCACGGGAGCCGGAGAACGCGCTCCTCACGCGTCCCCAAACTCCTCAGCCATAACTCTTCTAAACCCTCGCCTCTGTGTACAATCTATCTTGGATCTCCTTCTTTGTATGATTTTCTGCCCAATCCCTTTCTGATTTGGTCTTTGATGCCCAATTCTCTCTGAATCATGCTCAAATCTAGGGTGAAGCGAGGATTCTTAGGCAAATTTGGTGAATCTTCTTCTTCGCCTTTATTTCTCCTTTTCCGTGTACAAGCGTCGATTATACCTTGCTCCCTCCTCTCTTACCTTAATCCTCTCCTAATGGTGGATTCGGTATTTCAATATGCTCTTCCCAACCTTATAAAACTAAAATCCCCGTTTCTCCTCAAATTGCGGAGGTGGTTGTCCATGTCCTGGTGGCCTGGCGGTTGGAGAGGTAGGGTTAAGTCGCTATGGAGTATAAGAAATAAGTCAGTTGTGAAGGATTTCAGGAAAATGAAGAAGTTACGCTCTTAAGATTTTGAGGTTTCTGTGGCTAACAACCGACTGTGCGAGGTAGGGCAGGGCTCCGAGGGTATTTCTCTTGTGCTTGGTGGTTTTGTGTGGTTGAAAGATCACAAATCCGGCTTCTCTAGCTGTGGACACACCAAGATTTCATCTCCCGATTGTATAAACGTGGTTCGTTTACATACTCTTGGTTTTGATTCTGCGTAAGTGCTCTAGACTCGCCATGAAATCCCTTGGTCTTTCAATTGATTCGGTTTACTTATTGTGCTTGGTACAAAATCATACCACCACCTTCTACTGGTGTTTGAACAAAGGTGTGATAGAGGTGTATGCCTCTTCACCCCTTACCTCCCGAAAGGGTTCTGTGTAAATTTATGACGAAATGCTTTCGTTGGAAGCTTCAACTGAAACGCTAAGCACTTCTAGGGCTGATGCTGTTTGGGTAAAATTACGTGCTATATTCTTTTGGTTCTCAGTCAAAACTCATGCGAACCAGGAACATACCCCTTATGATGTAAAACTGGAGTATAGGTTGTTTAGTTTTATGGAAGTCACTACTCGGGTGTCACTGATTGATATAACATCTTTATGTTTTGATAATCTATTAAATTTCATTTTGGTCACATGATGGGGAAGAAACACGTTTGTAAAGTTGGTATGCTTGTTATCCTCGACTCTATCCTCTTTCTAATCCCTTGTTCTCTGTTGTGCATTTTTCATGGCATGGACACCACTTCTGGTGGAAACAATGATCAAAATCATCCAATGGATGGTTATGTGCCTCAGACAAACAAACCCCGAAAGGGCAAGAAACAATGCTATGCAATTACTTGGAAATGCATTTGTGGAACAAGTTGGATGGTATTTGCTTTTCCAAGTATATTTGTTTCTGCACTTCCCTTCGTAAGATGTAACTTTAGAAGTAACATAATTTATCTTTGTGTATTAAAATTCACAACAAACACTTCTACAACCCCCTTTACGAGCAACAAACTGCTGATGAGATTTCTTGGTCATCAGTTGTTTCAAAGGAACCTTATACATTCGAAGGCTCCCTTTAGCTTAACTGGTGCGCCTAGGCAGTGGCAAGCACCCAGAGCTCTTAACTACTGCCTCTTTGTTGTCTGTTCATGCAATCTTCAAGCTCAACTTGCATTCCGGATACTAAAGTTCATCAATTGGACTCCGTTAATTGCAGCCTTCTGGTTGAATTATCAATTTATACTGCTCCACAAATCCTTTTTCACAGGCCAAAGTTTGAGGCTGTGCAGTTGATCATTAAGTTTGTTACACTGCTAGTGAAACTTTCTCAAAGGGAACTAAATAAATTCTTTAAATCAAGTCTCATTGAATTGTCTTATTCATCTACTGTTGCTATTAATGGTTCATATCTCAAGTTATTTGTTTGTGTGCTGCCAGGTGAATGTGATCCTATTACCTCCGTTCCCGGTAGTTGCTCGTCTTGGAAAGGCAAAGGAAATATGGGGGTAGAGGACAGTGTCCTCCCACTCCCCAAATCCCGCAAGGGCCTGTCAACTCTTATTGAGATTTCTCTTTCCGCGGGGATTAATCTCCCCTTTGATGAGAAGATTGACATGTTTGGTTTCAGCTCAGATTACCATTCTTATCTATTTGCTAATCTCATTTGTAAAAATTACTATAACATTAACTTTCACTCGACTGCATCCTCTATTCGTATATGGTATACAAAACTATGTTAAACATATACCTACTTGATCAAATCCCTTTTAACTAGTAATGAAGCATTTCTACTTGTAACCCATTTTCGGATGGTATCTAAATCCAATAATACTTTGGAGGTTGATAATTTGAATGTTGGGTTATACAATATGGTTAATCTCCTATTTGAATTACTTCGAGGGAAAAAGAACCCGATGAGTAACATAAGACAATACAAGAACGTCGACAAAACAAATTTGCTTTGGGGTATAACCATTTCCGCCAAAGCTACAAACAAGATAACATGAACGTAACATTTTGGAACTGTAGGGGCATGGCTAAAAATACCTTTTGGACAAATATTGATACATGGTGTAAAAATGATCATATCCAAATACAATCACTGGTTGAAACAAAAACAAAGGAAATTCCACATGAAACAATTTGGAAAGCAGCTGGATTTGACAATGCGATCTGGTCACCTGCATGTGGCTGATCGGGTGGTATTGGAGTACGTTCTATGGAAAGCGCATCTTATGGTTCATGATACTATCTCTCTTGAGATACATCTCCCGAGAATCATTGCGGTTAAGTACTCTAACCTAAATGAAAACTTTTCTTGCATAATCCTCTTCGTCTATGCTCCACCAGACCCGAGAGGGAAAGAAGAGTTTTAGAACACTTTAGTACACATTATTAGTGACGAAACACTACCATGCCTCGTCATGGGTGATCTAAATGAAATAAGTTGTAGTGCGGATAAACTTGGGGGAGCAATTACTTCTGCTTCTCGATTTAGAAGACTAACTCAATTCAAGGATGATTGTCTTCTAACGAAAATCCCTGCATTCAGGAACCCATTCACATGTAGGAAAAAACTCGAGGGACCGAGCAACATCAAGGAGAAGCTAGACCGTGTGCTAGTACAACACCAAATTCTACAATACCTATCATATCTTGCAGCTAGTAATGGTGCGTTCTCGTCTTCGGACCATTGCCCCATTACCATTGATCTAGACAAGAACATGACATACAGAGCACTCCCATCCAAATTTGAGAATATTTGGATGCAAAGAAAGGACTTCCGTAATATCATCAAACAATGGTGGCGCGCCTCATGTCCAGGATCAGCTATGTTTTAATTAGTGTGTAAAACAAAGATCCTAAAACAAAAGGATAAGGAGTTGTAAAGGCTCAGAATTTCAATTCCTATATTTCTGAAAAAAAGAAAATTAAAAATGAACTTAAACTGAATTTAAAACTCATTTTGCGGATTCCGGCCGAAATATAAAATTTGGCGAATAATTTCCGTTATTTTACCTTGAAAATTCAATATAATTATTGGATGACGATATCTTCTTCTGTTTTAAAAATCTAACTGACCGAGAAAGGGAGAGTCGAGAAAACTAACCGTCGGAAACTAATTTCGAGAGTCGAAAATTCGTATATTCGAGATTTATTTTCGGGTATTGGTTTAACCAAATTCACAGTCAATGTTCACCCACTCCCTCACCTGACCATACATCCTTCGAATCACCCTACCCCATCATTCAGGAACACTCATCACCATCCCTCTCCTTGTCATTCACTCACCATCACCGTCATTCTTCATCATCGCCATCACCAATTCTTCACCATTTCATCACCACCTATTCTCCTCCACCATCAGCCACCTCCCCATCATTGTCCATCCTTGGAGCCGCAGCCGAGACACCACCGCGCCTTTGTTTTCCTTCCCAAGCAAGAGCCTCCGATCACCACACCTTGTCCCTCCTTATTCCTTCAGAGCAACTGCAGCAGCTTCATCCCCACCTCCATCGACGTCCAGAGCCACACCGGAGCCACCCAGGACCGCCCAGGAGCCACCGGAGTCGCCACCGAGCCACCGAAGTTCTGTCACCCCGTTCGAGCGCGAACAACCTTCCGGTAAGCCATACTCCTTCGTTTCCAGTCCAAATCACCCCCGGTCTTCTCCATCACACTCACCCATGTCCGACGCAGGTTTGACAAGCCATCGCGAGCCTCCGACGACGCCCAAGACTTCGATCGAGAGCTCCGAAGTCGCGAAACCATCTCGATGAGCTTCCACCGTTTCCTTCCTTCCTCAATTCAAATTCGTGCTTTATTCAAACTTTAGATTAGTCGAGAGTGAGTGAGGGCTGAGTGAGGGACGACTGGGTTAGCTCGAGAGCTCCGGCGAGCTCGAGAGAAGCGTGAGCGAGCACCGTCGAGCCGAGAGCGCGAGCGAGCGGGTGCGAGCTGTGAGCAGGAGGCCGAGGCGAGGCTGATCAGGCAAGGACGAGCGTGTACGAGAATGAGCGCGCGCCAAGACCGAGGCGGGGCTGGGCGAGGGGGAGCCGGTGAGTCTGGGAGAGCTCGGCGCCGACGGAGACAGGCGGGAGTCTCCTTTGAATTTGGAGGAAGAGGAAGCTTGTGGGCCCACCTTTCCATTTCATTATTTAATTGGGTTGATATGAACCGGTTTGGGTTAAATTAAATCGGTTTGGTTCGGTTCGGGTTTATCTATTCATTTATTTAATTACTAAGGGTATTTAAAATATATTATAATATTATATGAGGATTTAAAAGATAAAACATTATTGATTTATTAAATAAGAAATTCAAGGTTGGAAAATGATTTAATAAATAATTAAAAAAGGGTTTTGCTAACATTTTTAAGAATTGGGATTTCTAACTGTTTGACTCGGATTTTGAAACGGCTTGGGATTAACTTGGGGATATGACTTATTCCATGACTAACTAGCATTATTATATGATCAGTTGACTAACGGCATGATATGTGTGACTAATAGCATGACCATGTGGTGATTTATTATAAGAGGTTAAAAGGTTATTTAATTGTGACAAGTTAGTATGATATTATCGAACAAATGATGCTTTATGATTGTGATGAACTGTTGGGATATATGCGGATATGATGAGTATGAGCATGCAGATTTGGTTGATGATTATGGTGAGCGATGTGACTTTATAGAATGTGCGATACGATGACATTTACGATATGTTACTTGTTCTATTGATTGGTGTGTGTGCTTGAGTGCTTGATAGTTAGACATAGACTTATATATATTCTCGTTATGTAATTATGTGATACTTTATGATTATGAACGATGTATGTTGGATCTTCTATTATGCTGTTCTGCATAGCCAGGTAAGTCTCTTCGGAGCTTACTTAGATTGAAATAGAGAAATTCCCTGCTTTAGGTGCATGATATACTAGGTGCTTGCATTCATAATCAGCATGTCATGTAGTACCATGTTAGGTTGCATTGACCGTTGAGCATTCTACTTCTTTATGCGTATGTAAACAGAGCGGCCGTTATCTGTGAAGTAACTAGAGTCTTTGCTAGGGTTATAGGACGACCCAGTCCCATCGGGTCCCGTCCTGAGTCAATCGAGTCATGGAACTTCCTTTACTTATATTATGAGCTGCTTGCGGGCTTTAGGGTTGGGCATGCGTGCTGCCCGATTATTATGGCATGCGTGACGTGTCTGCCCTATCGGAAAGGGATGGAGGTAGGAGAGGGATATACCACTTGGTATTTTGTGCTAAGGCCTTATTATTATTATGCACTTGATTGTAGGAGCATGTTAGTGTGTTAATATTCCACCTTGCATCTAGAAGCATCTTTATTAGGTATAGCGTATATGTGTGCTTAGGGCCGGGATGCAGAGCCAAAGTGGGGATCGATCTGATCCCGCCCACTATCAATTTTTTTAGGTATCCGTTATGCTTACTACTATTGATGCTGATTTGGCTCCATGACCGCGGGGTCTAACATGGCGGAAAGAGAGAGTTGAGACTCTGACGTCACCAATTTAATTACGGTTCGAATTTGAATGTTGCTCATGTTTTGACCCGGCTCTGCCGTGGCACCCCTTTTGTATTATACTTTACTTCCACTTTTTGTATGACCATGAGTTTTCCACACTTAGAATTACGACAGGTACAGGGGACTTTCCCGGGGATTCCAACGATCCCTTCGAATTTTGGGTATGAAATCCCACTTCTAAAGCGAAATTGTTGATTTGAAACCTTCAATCTATACTCGGGGCGCAAGATCCTAACGAGGGGTTTCATCCCTCGAAACGTAATCCGGGAATCATAATCTCGGGCCGTTATAGGAGTTGAACAAGAAAACGTTCGGGAATATATTTAGTAAACTGCAGGATGTAGAAGAGAAACTACTGGAAACCTAGATGCAAAACCACCAACAACGGATTGAGCTCCAAAGAAAATAGCATACTAAAGAAAAAAGATGAACTACTATTATTTCATAAAAAATACTGGAACCAAATTAGGGAAAAAACGAAGCATGTAACATTAAGGAATATATTAGTGTTTAATTTCTCTAATTATTTTCCTTCCTAAACCTCATGAAAGTACATATTTTCTAACGTATCCTCTTAGAACATATTATTTTTTGGGTAGAATCTTTGAACATATTAATCGATAAAAAGGTATTCTTATACATGGTCAGTTAGGAGGGTGGTTGACAAGGTCCGACCGCACCGAGCCCGAAAATTTTAGGGTCCTTATAATTTTAAAATTAGCGTATAACTATGTAAGAAATCTTTGTTCTATTGGTTGTAGGAATACTTTATTTTCCTCCCTCCTAGGTTCGATTCCCCTTATCAACCATTGTTTTTCACATTTTTTCAACTTAATTATACATTTGGGTCCCAAAACCCTTATAATTTTATTTATTTATTTTTACTTCAAAATTTTGTTACGTACTTTTGGTCGAAAATTTGAATTGACGCCCCCCCCCCCCCCCCACAAAATTAATACGCGTCGATAAAGATTGGACAAATTGCCTAATTAATAAGGCGTCATTTAAGGCAGTTTCACCACAAGCAGAATAAAAATGAGCTAGTTGCTCGTGGGGTGAACCGTGAAGGCCATCGAACTTTTCAAAGCTCGGTCTTTGATAGCCTGGGGGAAATGGCATCAAATCATAATGTGTCGGATAAGGTCTTCTATACCCAAGCACTGCTGGATTTTGTGATGCACATGCTTCTTTTATCCCTTGAGCGATCATCTCTTTGATTTCTTGTTGAGTGATCGATGTGCTACCGCTTGACCCTTCACCATTTGGCCTGGATTGCTCTTGTCTATTTGCTTGAGCTTGAATATTGATTTGAGCGAGGAGTGATGCAATTTGAGCATCTTTTTCATTGAGCTTTCTTTGTAACTCTTGAAGCTGCTCCTCGATACTTGATGTGCTGGTAGTCAATACTTGCATCACATCTGGTCCCTCTTGTGAGATGTTTGCTTGAGATTTAACCATTGAAGCATCTGAACTTGTTAACTTTAACCGGTCTTCCTCTCTTGCATCCACTTTGGAGACTTGGCATATTTGTTGAACCTCCTTGCCCTTCTTGGCTCTTGAAGGCTTAACCTTTGTGGCCTTGGGTTTTGTCTCCTCTGAATACAAGGTCATATTGACTTGTACAACCTCTTTCGGAAAGATAGGCAAAGACCCGAGGAGGATCACTCTTGGAGAAGCCACTTGAGGAATTTCTTCTGCCCCCTGCGATCTAAGAAGATCTTTTGCCAGGGTTGCACGGGCTTGCTCTAAAGTTGATGAACGAGCTAGCCCAAGCAGAGGTCTTTGCTTGCCGCGTTGAGATCCACACTTGTGTCCCCTTCTCTTCGTGGATTTGTTTGCCTTCTTGGTGATAGAGACGAGTGGTGCGGAAGTCGTGGCGATCAACCCCTCATTCTTTTTGGTAACATGAATGATGGGTTTTTGAGCGACCTCAAAAGTTGGCTTTGTGTCGTTGTAACTACCCTCATGCATTTTGAGCTTGTTGCAGATGGGTTAGTTATTAAGCTTGTTGTCACCGAGTCGGGTGATCTTGAGTTTCCTGCCCCCATGGCTTGGAAGGGTTGTAGGCTTCATGCCCCCATCCCTTGAGAGCGTTGTAGTAGACTTCGACACCCACTTGATGACAGTCTTGTTCTCTAGAGCTTGAAGAGCCCCAAAGATGTTGTTGACCGGGATCGTTGAAGACGTCGAGTCCCGGGTGATGTCACAGTGAGCTTCATATGATCTTTTCTTGATCCAGCGGCCTCCTTTGATGATGAAGGTTGTTGGGAGCTCGTTGAAGGTAAAAATTGCTTTTGGTGCCATTTGTACCTTTCAAAAAGATATAACCAAGCATTAGTACAAATACAACTAAGAGATGAAAAGGCAAAAAGGGTCCCACTGGGCGTGCCAAAAATATGTTGAACAAAAATGCGCGAAATAATCGTACAACATATTTTATTTGATTTTTAATATTTGAGTTCGACCCCTTTTGGTTACCCTCTTGATTCGAAGTCGTATCGATACCAAGATTTGTGTGGTTTTGGTGATTTGGGTTGCACCCGAATTTTAACGGGTTGCCTACGTATCTCTTGGAAGAGAATCAAGCCTCACGTAGTTCCGAGTGTTTTGGATTTGTGTTTGGTTTGTTTTGGATTTGGTTTCGTTTTCTTGTATGCATCAGAGCATGAAGTCCAAACCCACCTTCTACGAAGGGTAGCTCGAACAACACTCCACCCAAGTAACCTGAGCCCACCTTCTCGGAAGGGTAACTCAAGTAACCCGCCTATCATTTGCATAGAAAACGATTTGATGTGGTGTTTGATTTGATTTGACTTGAGATTTGACTTAAAGGTCAATATGGGGATTGTGATTGAACTCGTTTGTGAGTTTCCTACGTACCCTTTTGGAAGGGATCAAATCGCACGTAGTTCTTAAAAATGACAAATTTGAATTTGATATTTGAGTTTTTGACGTTTTGGTCGTGACCGAACCCGACGAGCGGAAGCTTTGTATCGGGTCGAAAGAGACACTTTGGATTTGATGGAAATTTGATATTTGGTTGAAAGTTTGGGTGTGACTGGACTCGATGAGAATTTGATTTACACCGAGTTTCCTACGTATCCACTTGTTTGGTGGAATCAAGTCACCGTAGTTCGAGGTGTTTGAATTTGTGTGTTTTGACTGGATTTTGATCGTAAAGATCATTTGAGAGGGATAATTGAACTCGATTAGCAAACGCTTTGTATCGAGTCGACATGGACAACTTAATTTTGACCTCATATTCATTTAAAGGGAATTTAGAGGTCAACGACTGTACCCGATATATTTTTAGAATTTAATATCGGGTTACCTACGTAGCCAACAGGGGGCATCAAGTCTTTACGTAGTTCTAAACAAGAACAAATTTGATTTAATTTGTAACCGGTGACTGAATTCGACGTATTTAAAATTTTATACCGAATTTCCTACGTAACTCGTAAAAGAGTATCAAGTCTATACGTAGTTCTAAACGAACCGAATTAATTTGGATTTGGCGATTGAACCCGATGAGCTTTAGCTTTGTGTCGAGCTTCCTACGTACCCGTTTGAACGGGATCAAATCACCCGTAGTTCTTTTGAGAACCATTTTGATCCTTTGAGGACCGTGTGATTGAACCCGACGAGCTATAGCTTTGTATCGGATTTCCTACGTATCTCTTAGAAGAGAATCAAATCACCCGTAGTTCTAAATGAGAGCGATTTAATTTATATGATTTTGACCTCATATTCATTTAAAAGGAATTTAGAGGTTGACGACTGTACCCGATATATTTTTAGAATTTAATATCGCGTTACCTACGTAGCCGATAGGAGGCGTCAAGTCTTTACGTAGTTCTGCCAAAGGAAAAATTTGATTTAATTTGAGCCGGGCGACTGAATCCGATATATATTAATTTTTAATATCGAATTTCCTACGTAACTCGTAAACGAGTATCAAGTCTATACGTAGTTCTTAACGGAACCCAAGTTTATATTTGGTGAAACTTAATTTGAGGTTTTGACTCCGTCTTTGTTTAGAAGCCGATTTGAAATTGACCCACTAGAATTAATTGACAAAGAATTTTGTGAGTCAAAATTTATAGAATCGAATTCTTAATGTGTGCCAATTATAATTCATATAGTTTAGTGGGTTATTTGTGCAATTAAGCACATCGTTGGAAAGTTTCAAGCTGCCTAATACATATGTATATAGATTGCAGGCTTGTTTCTTTTCCGAATCATCCCGTGACCGGCCCAATTGATCAAATGGAAATGAGCCCAGCCTTTGCCATCATCAGACATGCTTTATTTCTTTTTTTTTCTGCAAACAACTCTCGTCTCTTTCCTGGCGATGCACGAGGAACGGCTCGAAAAGAAACACCGCTTCGAGTCATAGCTGGACCAGGGAGTTTTGAGAGCCGAAGGTTTGAGATGGCTCGACATCGGAACCTAATCGCCGTCCAGCACCACCCACAAAACCCTCGAAGCCCACCGAAAACCTCGTGAGTCGGAACTCTTGTTTGTTTTGTTTTCCCCAAATTAGTTAATTTGATTTAGGGTTTGATGAATTATGCCCAATTCTCCGTTTTTCTGTCACCCAGGGCTCTCACCAACACTGAATCCGGCGTTGATAACCCTTGACCACTTCAGCCCCTTTGATAGGCAAGTTCGGGGCTCAAGGAAGCGGTTACAGGGCTTAGAGCGTCCCGACTTGAAGCAAGGCAGTGCAGCAGGGACGGGTGCGAGTCTTAGGGTGCCACTGTGATTCCGAGTTCGGGGAACTTGAGGAGGCACCAGATGAACTCCGGCTTCAAGCACTTGAGAGAACAAGGGCGCGACCACCAGTTTAGTTTAGGTAAGTCAATTTCTCCTCTTTTCTTTGTTTCTCCTGAATCGGAGACATCAGTTGAATAGTAGGCATAAACTGATTCAAATTTGATTTGCACTTTTTTGCTTTCCTTGGAGTACAGATTGATATTTGTTTTGCCTGTTTGTGGTTGTTCACCTCACGGGCTGATTTCAGTCTCAGTCTCTTTAGGGATTCTAAAGCTAGTTGCAATTTGGTAGCAACCAGTAAAATTTCTGAGATTTGTTTTCGTCATTTTGATGGAGGGTTGGCACATAGGCAACTCAATTTTGTTTAAGCCACCATTTGATATATTATGTCTTGTAGGTAGTCCTCCTTTTGATGTAGGAAACCAGTTGCAAAATCAAAACCCTCTAGGAAAAATCCAGCAGCACTTCGTCCCCATAAGTCTATCCACGTCGGGATCAGGGGTAGCGATGAGAGACTAAACTCTCGAGCCGCTAAGCTAGGATGGGCTAGCGACGAGAGACTAAACTCTCGAGCCGCTGAGCCAGGATCTAAGATCGCGACGAGAGACTAAACTCTCGAGCCGCTAGGATCCATTTGCCACCATTTATTTCTTTGATGTTTTCTTCTCCTGCAAAACAAATAGAAGAAAGGGGGGTAGAGTCTACCTTTGTCTGAAAAAGTAGTCTTCAATAGCAATCACCCACAACACTATTTCTTGCTTTCTTTGTGTGTGTGTTTTGCCCCTGCAGAACCTTCAATTTTTGTTTTGTTTTGGTGGCTACAGGTACACGTTTAGGAGCAGGAGGACAAAGGAAGAAGCTTGCCAGAATCTCTCTTTGTGTTTTGGTGGCTGCGGACAAGGGATGCTTGTTTGCTTTCTTTGATTTTGCCAATGAAAGTGCCCAGCCGAAGGGATCCAGAAGGAAGAAGAAACCAGGAGGGAACTGCTCTTTGTCCTGCAGTTCAATAGCCCTCAAATGGAAGGAAAAGGAAGCCCCTATAAAAACTGTAACAATAGCTTTTATAGAGTAGGTGAATGTAGGTGGTTACTTTGCCTCACCCACTTCCTGTAACTGCTTCCTTTTACAATTTGCAGTTCCTTTTTTTTTCCTTGCATGTGTAACCTCTAGCCCTATTATAGCAGTTTTGTTTTTGTTATAACTGCTTAGATGTGGATTGGGCCTCATTTGTGGACCGGGCTTGCATTGGAATCTTTTAAGAGATCCAACTGTAAATTGCAAACCATGCCTTTTAAATTTATGGAAATTAATCACATTTTTTCTTAATAGAATAAATGTCACGATATTATTATATGAAATCATGAACCAACAAAATCCATGAAATTTTACCCCCCAACAGTTGCCCCCCGAACTTTGTGCGTGTGAGACATTGAACGCGCTCAAAGTTCGAAATTGTGCTATTTATGCTCCATGTTTGTTTCTCGCGGACCTAACTTAAGGAAGCTTTTTGTTTGATTTGTAGTCCGAAGAAAATTTGAGCTTAAATTGTACCGATTAAAATTGATCAAATAAGAATAGCAATTCTACTTAGAGTTTGCATATGACCAATACGATACAACTTGATATGGGTATGTGAGAGTCGGAATGATTTTCCTTCTCTAAATTTGATTTCTGCTTTTTTTTTTTTTGGCTTTTCAACCAGTTTGCTTTTGAGCTTTCTAACTGATTGGATTTTTGGCTTTGAGTCAATTTCGATTTTGACTTTTTACCGATTTGACTTTTTGGACCTTTGGATAATTTGGTTTTTGGCTTTTGGTCGGAGATTTTCGACTTTAAGCTGAACTTGGATTTCAAGGTTTTCTTGTGAGGGACAAGAATTTGATTTTTACGACTTGGTGTCGTAGGTTTGAGCTTTTGTCTTTTAACCGATTTCATTTTGATTTTCGGTCTTAGACTAAATTTGGTTTTGACGACTTGATGTCGTATATTTGGACTTTGGTAACTTTTGTGGTTGAAGCTTTGTGATGAAAACATCACAAGATGTGATTTTGAAATTTGATACCCATACTAGTGGAAGCCAAGGCATTTGGTGTCTTTTTTCCTTTGAGCTTTTGTTTTGAATTTTGAGGGCTTTGAATGACCATACATATATAGATGATGTAGGTCATTTTTTGTTTGGAGGGTTTGAAGGGCTTTGAGAGGCTTAGGCAATTTGACTTTTTAGAGAGCAGAAAACATTGACTATCTGGTTAGTCAAGTTTTAAAGTAACTTTTGGTTTAGGGTTCCTTAGAAGGAAATTTTGATTTATAGGACCTGAATTGACTATCACATTTGGACGTGATAATCAAAGTCGGGGAAAATTTAGGCATGAGCCTTTTGTTTGTTTCTCTTTGTGAGAATATCTTTGGAAGACAATTTTCTCTCTCTTCCTCAGCCTCATTTTCAGTATAGGCACAAAACGTGCAAGTCTTTAGACCATACTTGTTTTTCTCCTTGTAGTCGGGATAATGCTCATATGACTACAAAAGCAGGGGATTTGACTTCTCTTTCTTCTTTGCTGAGAAAAGAAGACGTTTTGTTTGTTTTTGTGGCTGCACCTAGCATTTTGATTAGCTAGACTGCCTACGTACCCCCTTTATGAGGGATCAAGCCGCTCGTAGTTCTTTATGAACCCATTTTTCACATGCTTTCGGGTTGCTTGAATTTAGGACTGATTTCAAGTCTTTTTTTTTATGCATCACTCGACTTACTTGAGCACACCTTCTAGGAAGGGTTTCCCAAATAATTCGACTATCATTTGCAAATCGGGATTTTTCTTTTTTCTTTTTACCGCATCATTCAGATCACTCAGGCCCACCTTTTAGGAAGGGTTTCCTGAATAACCTGACTATCATTTGCGAAACCGGAAACTTTTTTTTTTTTTCGTGCGACTGAATTTGACATAGATATTTTTTTATGCCAAATTTCCTACGTACCCCTTGTTGGGGATCAAGTCTTTACGTAGTTCTGGGCAAGAACAAATTGTTTTTCCGCCTTGGAGACTACTTGGTCATTTTAACACCCTTACTTGGCTTTAGGTGTCCATAATTTGGTTGAGCTTACGGACGAGAACTTTTGACTGTCTCTTCCGGAGCTCTTGCTTTTAGTCCTTTTCATTTGGACCTTCTTGCTTTTAGGCTCATCAACTTTTCCGAGCCTTTCGAATACCGGAGCTTTAGATTCTCCACTTGTCGAGGCTATATTAAGCCTTTGAAATACCGAAGGTTTAGATTCTTCCATTGTCGAAGCCATATCAAGCCTTTGAAACACCGAAGATTTGGATGCTTCATTTGTAGAGGCTAGATCAAGCCTTTTAAACACCGAAGAGTTAGGAGTTCCACTTGAAGCCATCTCGAGTCTTTCAAATGCGGACACTCTAGGCTCTATCACACTTGCGGTTAGAACACCCTCTTCGTACGAGATTTGGAAATTTGTGACAAAAGCCTCGTCGACAAGTTTTTGTGGAGCTTTACCCTTGAAAGAGGGTTTTAGCTTTTGCACTTGAACTTTATGCTTTTGGTGCATTTTTGAAGCTTTTGCGAAGCTTGATTTCTTTCCCTTTGATTTATCTCTTGATTTTGAGGAGAGAATTTGCTTCTTGGAGTGAAGAGTAATCTTTTTAACTCCTGCTTCATTTCCGTCCATGTCATTGGTCCATGAGACCATACAAGATTGAGCGATGTCTTTTTCATTCAAGGACTCTTCTTTTGAAGTGTCATCTTTCACCAATGCTTTAAAAGGCAATGAAACCGTGGGGCTGCCCCCAGCTTCAATAACCATAGCAGATGTTTTTTCTGTTTGAGAAGACACTTGGAGTGAGGGAGTGGACTCTGCAACGTCTACCACTGAAATGGTATTTGCTGAAGCTGCTTGAGTTGAGGATGTTGCCCCCTCGATTTCAATTTCTCCTTTGTTAATCATCTCCTCTATGACATCTTTGAAGACGTAGCAATCCTTGATTGGGTGACTAACGAGTTGATGATACGAGCAATATTTTGGATCACTCGTTTTGCCAACCTCTTTTGGCCTTTTTGGCTCCGGGAGTGTTAAAAGTTTAGCACTCACCAATTCATCGAATATCCCTTGCACATCATCATCATCAAAAGGATATTTCTTTTGCCTTCTTTCATGAAGGGTGCGTCTATTGGCTGGTTCCTTGGCTTTCTCTTTTATTTGAGCTTGGGAACCATTTTTGTTGACGAGTTCTCGATCATGTTTGACGAAAGTCGCCATGGACTCATCTTCATCTTGTACCTCATCGCCATCAGTTGTGTTAGCCTCACTATCTTGAGGCCTGTTGGATCCTCGTGCTAGTTGTTTTTCAACATTACACGCTTTAGATACCAACTCGTTAAATGAACGAGGTTCGGCACTTCCAACATGTACCGCTGATTCTGGTATTAAGTTGTTGGTGCATATTTGAACACACGCTTGTTCACTTAATTTCTCATGGCATTGGAGTCTTATACTCCTCCACCTAGCGATGAAGTCGTTCGCAAGCTCCTTAGGCCTTTGATAGGTGTTTGCGAGATCTAGAATGGAAACTCTCGCTTTCGAGCTCACAAACTGAGCTAGGAACTCTCTTTGTAGATCGTCCCATGTTTGAATCGACCATGGTTGAAGTTGAGTGTACCAAGTGAATGCCGATCCTTTCAAAGATTGGACAAATTGCCTAATTAATAAGGCGTCATTTAAGGCAGTTTCACCACAAGAAGAATAAAAATGAGCTAGGTGCTCGTGGGGTGAACCGTGAAGGCCATCGAACTTTTCAAAGCTCGGTCTTTGATAGCCTGGGGGAAATGGAATCAAATCATAATGTGTCGGATAAGGTCTTCTATACCCAAGCACTGCTGGATTTTGTGATGCACATGCTTCTTTTATCCCTTGAGCGATCATCTCTTTGATTTCTTGTTGAGTGATCGATGTGCTACCGCTTGACACTTCACCATTTGGCCTTGATTGCTCTTGTCTATTTGCTTGAGCTTGAATATTGATTTGAGCGAGGAGTGATGCAATTTGAGCATCTTTTTCATTGAGCTTTCTTTGTAACTCTTGAAGCTGCTCCTCGACACTTGATGTGTTGGTAGTCAATACTTGCATCACATCTGGTCCCTCTTGTGAGATAGTTGCTTGAGATTTAACCATTGAAGCATCTGAACTTGTTAACTTCAACCGGTCTTCCTCTCTTGCATCCACTTTGGAGACTTGGCATATTTGTTGAACCTCCTTGCCCTTCTTGGCTCTTGAAGGCTTAACCTTTGTGGCCTTGGGTTTTGTCTCCTCTGAATACAAGGTCATATTGACTTGTACAACCTCTTTCGGAAAGATAGACAAAGACCCGAGGAGGATCACTCTTGGAGAAGCCACTTGAGAAATTTCTTCTGTCCCCTGCGATCTAAGAAGATCTTTTGCCAGGGTTGCACGGGCTTGCTCTAAAGTTGATGAACGAGCTAGCCCAAGCAGAGGTCTTTGCTTGCCGCGTTGAGATCCACACTTGTGTCCCCTTCTCTTCGTGGATTTGTTTGCCTTCTTGGTGATAGAGACGAGTGGTGTGGAAGTCGTGGCGATCAACCCCTCATTCTTTTTGGTAACATGAATGATGGGTTTTTGAGCGACCTCAAAAGTTGGCTTTGTGTCGTTGTAACTACCCTCATGCATTTTGAGCTTGTTGCAGATGGGTTGGTTATTAAGCTTGTTGTCACCGAGTCGGGTGATCTTGAGTTTCCTGCCCCCATGGCTTGGAAGGGTTGTAGGCTTCATGCCCCCATCCCTTGAGAGCGTTGCAGTAGACTTCGACACCCACTTGATGACAGTCTTGTTCTCTAGAGCTTGAAGAGCCCCAAAGATGTTGTTGACCGGGATCGTTGAAGACGTCGAGTCCCGGGTGATGTCACAGTGAGCTTCATATGATCTTTTCTTGATCCAGCGGCCTCCTTTGATGATGAAGGTTGTTGGGAGCTCGTTGAAGGTAAAAATTGCTTTTGGTGCCATTTGTACGTTTCAAAAAGATATAACCAAGCATTAGTGCAAATACAACTAAGAGATGAAAAGGCAAAAAGGGTCCCACTGGGCGTGCCAAAAATATGTTGAACAAAAATGCGCGAAATAATCGTACAACAAATTTTATTTGATTTTTAATATTTGAGTTCGACCCCTTTTGGTTACCCTCTTGATTCGAAGTCGTATCGATACCAAGATTTGTGTGGTTTTGGTGATTTGGGCTGCACCCGAATTTTAACGGGTTGCCTACGTATCTTTTGGAAGAGAATCAAGCCTCACGTAGTTCCGAGTGTTTTGGATTTGTGTTTGGTTTGTTTTGGATTTGGTTTCGTTTTCTTGTATGCATCAGAGCATGAAGTCCAAACCCACATTCTACGAAGGGTAGCTCAAACAACACTCCACCCGAGTAACCTGAGCCCACCTTCTCGGAAGGGTAACTCAAGTAACCCGCCTATCATTTGCATAGAAAACGATTTGATGTGGTGTTTGATTTGATTTGACTTGAGATTTGACTTAAAGGTCAATATGGGGATTGTGATTGAACTCGTTTGTGAGTTTCCTACGTACCCTTTTGGAAGGGATCAAATCGCACGTAGTTCTTAAAAATGACAAATTTGAATTTGATATTTGAGTTTTTGACGTTTTGGTCGTGACCGAACCCGACGAGCGGAAGCTTTGTATCGGGTCGAAAGAGACACTTTGGATTTGATAGAAATTTGATATTTGGTTGAAAGTTTGGGTGTGACTGGACTCGATGAGAATTTGATTTACACCGAGTTTCCTACGTATCCACTTGTTTGGTGGAATCAAGTCACCGTAGTTCGGGGTGTTTGAATTTGTGTGTTTTGACTGGATTTTGATCGTAAAGATCATTTGAGAGGGATGATTGAACTCGATTAGCAAACGCTTTGTATCGAGTCGACATGGACAACGACTGTACCCGATATATTTTTAGAATTTAATATCGGGTTACCTACGTAGCCAACAGGGGGCATCAAGTCTTTACGTAGTTCTAAACAAGAACAAATTTGATTTAATTTGTAACCGGTGACTGAATTCGACGTATTTAAAATTTTATACCGAATTTCCTACGTAACTCGTAAAAGAGTATCAAGTCTATACGTAGTTCTAAACGAACCGAATTAATTTGGATTTGGCAATTGAACCCGACGAGCTTTAGCTTTGTGTCGAGCTTCCTACGTACCCGTTTGAACGGGATCAAATCACCCGTAGTTCTTTTGAGAACCATTTTGATCCTTTGAGGACCCTGTGATTGAACCCGACGAGCTATAGCTTTGTATCGGATTTCCTACGTATCTCTTAGAAGAGAATCAAATCACCCGTAGTTCTAAATGAGAGCGATTTAATTTATATGATTTTGACCTCATATTCATTTAAAAGGAATTTAGAGGTTGACGACTGTACCCGATATATTTTTAGAATTTAATATCGGGTTACCTACGTAGCCGATAGGAGGCGTCAAGTCTTTACGTAGTTCTGCCAAAGGAAAAATTTGATTTAATTTGAGCCGGGCGACTGAATCCGATATATATTAATTTTTAATATCGAATTTCCTACGTAACTCGTAAACGAGTATCAAGTCTATACGTAGTTCTTAACGGAACTCAAGTTTATATTTGGTGAAACTTGATTTGAGGTTTTGACTCCGTCTTTGTTTAGAAGCCGATTTGAAATTGACCCACTAGAATTACTTGACAAAGAATTTTGTGAGTCAAAATTTATAGAATCGAATTCTTAATGTGTGCCAATTATAATTCATATAGTTTAGTGGGTTATTTGTGCAATTAAGCACATCGTTGGAAAGTTTCAAGCTGCCTAATACATATGTATATAGATTGCAGGCTTGTTTCTTTTCCGAATCATCCCGTGACCGGCCCAATTGATCAAATGGAAATGAGCCGAGCCTTTGCCATCATCAGACATGCTTTATTTCTTTTTTTTTTCTGCAAACAACTCTCGTCTCTTTCCTGGCGATGCACGAGGAACGGCTCAAAAAGAAACACCGCTTCGAGTCATAGCTGGACCAGGGAGTTTTGAGAGCCGAAGGTTTGAGAGGGCTCGGCATCGGAACCTAATCGCCGTCCAACACCACCCACAAAACCCTCGGAGCCCACTGTTGTGAGCTGAATCTGCCATGTTTTACAGTAACTTTTATATCGATTTCTGTATACATTGCATTCATTTGGGTTAAGATAGTACAGAATCTATGTAGTTTATGTTTATTTGTCAAATTATGGAATCTACACCAGTTTCTGTTTAATTCGCAGAAATCGAGGCATTTTACAGCAATTCTACAGAAGGTCTGAAAAGCTCGGAAAACCACTACAGAAGTCCAAGGTCAAAGCAGCGGAATCAAACTGAAGGTCAAGGCTACTCGATCTCGAGTAGGCCTACTCGACATAGACGAGCATGTCCGAGCACGACCTTGTTGACAGAGCCTGATCGAGAGCCAGACCAACCCGAGCTCCGGAGCCTACTCGATCTCGAGGACTACTAGTCGAGGTCGACGAAGCCCAGACGCCACACCCGGAGTCGACAAGAGAAGTCGAGGACGACCAGGAGCACTCGCTGCCAGCGACTCAACCCGCTGCAGCGGACCGTTCGCTGCCGCGGAAAAACCCGCTAACAGCGGGAGAGGCAACTCGCGGAAGCGGAAGGGAAGAGCCCTACTCGATCTCGATGAAGCTTGGTCGAGCTCGACAAGCCCCTGAGTCCGGATCCAGGCTTGTCGAGTAAAGCCACCCGAGAGCTCCTAGTCGGCAAGCCCAACCTTACTCGAGGTCGACGAGTGCTTGTCGAAGTCGACGAGCCCAGGAAGCCATGTCCGAGCCACATCGAGGAGATCTACCCGAGAAGACCTAGTCCTCGAAGCCAGTCTACTCGAGGTCGACTAGGCTTTGTCGAGGTCGACGAGCACCGTGAGCCAGAGTCCGAGTTTGTCGAGCACCAGCTAGCCGAGACGACGAACCGAGCCAGTCGACCAAGACCTCTACTCGAGATCGACAAGAGCCTTGTCGAGGTCGACGAAGCTTCCAGAAGCTGTTCGACGCGGCTTGACGAATCCTACTCGGTTTTGCATTCCTTGGGCGCGAAGGCGGAAGATTCTATCCGATTCCATCAAGTTCTATCATCAAAGGAGACAAGATCTATCACATCATGAAGACCTACCTTAATTAGTTTTATCTTTTCCTTATAGATTTATTTCTTTATGGCAATTTATTTACCCTTTCAAGTTTTAAATATAATTTTAGATAGAGATAGATATCTTCTTTCCTAGAATAGCTAGGGAAGGAAGACTATAAATAAGGCCCTAGGGGGCTCAGTTTTATTCATTCAGACAACAATTCAAAGTCAGAGACAATTAGTTAGTTCCACAGAGAAGTTTAGGAGTTCTAAGGTTTTTAGGGTTTTGGCTTTCTGCGAAAGTTGATTGCCAGGATTGTAAAAGGCTTTTGAATATAATTTTATGCAAGTTATTTCTTTTCAATCAATGTCTGCAATTGCGATGAGGCATGAGTAGTCCACCCACTTCTGGGGCTGGGGTGAGCCCGACGGTGGCCATGTGAGGCGATGCGATAAAGGTCAGATCTTTTTGTGCGATTCATCTTCTATCCCTATGAGTATGATTCTTTTGCGAGAGTTGAAGGTGATCCTTGTTTGTGTTATTGAAGCGAAAGTGATCTTAATGCAACTTGGATTAATTATGTGAAAAAGGGTTAGTAACAATTAGGGTTTATGCGAAAGCCTCTATATGCCTATTTGTTAATGACGAAAGTTATTTGATGGAAAGCATGATCTTTTATGCCTTTATGTGTTGCTTTGCATGGTTATCGTTGTGGTGTTGAAACCCTGGCCTTGGAAGTCTTTTTAGCATATTGATTTATTTCTGTCGAAATTCTGAGTTTTGGTTCGAAAATTTGCCCTTTTAAAGTTTCTGTCTTTTACTGTACTCGACATAGAGGAGCCTTTGTCGACCTCGAGTAGTGCTTGTCGAGGTCGAGTAGCTCTCTCCTTTGCTTTGCTTTATTTCTTTCTTTGTTCTTTGCTTTTGTTTTAGTTGCCCTTGCCGGGTTTATTTGTTTCTTTCCTTTCTATGTTTCTGTCCTTTCTGCTGCTTCTGTGAGAATTTACAGCTACCTGAGAATTGCTGACGTGCTTCCTCGTGGATTCGATCCTGACTTTTCTCTTACTACAACGGGAGGAAGTCTTGTATTTATTTGCTGAGACAGAGAAGTCAATCTGAACTATATTTCATATTTATTTCAATGCTCGACATACTCCTGCCTAGTCAACACCCACCGAAAACCTCGTGAGTCGGAACTCTTGTTTGTTTTGTTTTCCCCAAATTAGTTAATTTGATTTAGGGTTTGATGAATTATGCCCAATTCTCCGTTTTTCCGTCACCCAGGGCTCTCACCAACACCGAATCCGGCGTTCATAACCCTTGACAACATCAGCCCCTTTGATAGGCAAGCTCGGGGCTCAAGGAAGCGGTTACAGGGCTCAGAGCGTCCCGACTTGAAGCAAGGCAGTGCAGCAGGGACGAGTGCGAGTCTTAGGGTGCCACTGTGATTCCGAGTTCGGGGAACTTGAGGAGGCACCAGATGAACTCCGGCTTCAAGCACTTGAGAGAACAAGGGCGCGACCACCAGTTTAGTTTAGGTAAGTCAATTTCTCCTCTTTTCTTTGTTTCTCCTGAATCGGAGACATCAGTTGAATAGTAGGCATAAACTGATTCGGATTTGATTTGCACTTTTTTGCTTTCCTTGGAGTACAGATTGATATTTGTTTTGCCTGTTTGTGGTTGTTCACCTCACGGGCTGATTTCAGTCTCAGTCTCTTTAGGGATTCTAAAGCTAGTTGCAATTTGGTAGCAACCAGTAAAATTTCTGAGATTTGTTTTCGTCATTTTGATGGAGGGTTGGGACATAGGCAACTCAATTTTGTTTAAGCCACCATTTGATATATTATGTCCTGTAGGTAGTCCTCCTTTTGATGTAGGAAACCAGTTGCAAAATCAAAACCCTCTAGGAAAAATACAGCAGCACTTCGTCCCCATAAGTCGATCCACGCCGGGATCAGGGGTAGTGACGAGAGACTAAACTCTCGAGCCGCTGAGCCAGGATCGAAGATCGCGACGAGAGACTAAACTCTCGAGCCGCTAGGATCCATTTGCCACCATTTATTTCTTTGATGTTTTCTTCTCCTGCAAAACAAATAGAAGAAAGGGGGGTAGAGTCTACCTTTGTCTGAAAAAGTAGTCTTCAATAGCAATCACCCACAACACTATTTCTTGCTTGCTTTGTGTGTGTGTTTTGCCCCTGCAGAACCTTCAATTTTTATTTTGTTTTGGTGGCTACAGGTACACGTTTAGGAGCAGGAGGACAAAGGAAGAAGCTGGCCAGAATCTCTCTTTGTGTTTTGGTGGCTGCAGACAAGGGAGGCTTGTTTGCTTTCTTTGATTTTGCCAATGAAAGTGCCCAGCGGAAGGGATCCAGAAGGAAGAAGAAACCAGGAGGGAACTGCTCTTTGTCCTGCAGTTGAATAGCCCTCAAATGGAAGGAAAAGGAAGCCCCTATAAAAACTGTAACAATAGCTTTTATAGAGTAGGTGAATGTAGGTGGTTACTTTGCCTCACCCACTTCCTGTAACTGCTCCCTTTTACAATTTGCAGTTTTTTTTTCCTTGCAAGTGTAACCTCTAGCCCTATTATAGCAGTTTTGTTTTTGTTATAACTGCTTAGATGTGGATTGGGCCTCATTTGTGGACCGGGCTTGCATTGGAATCTTTTAAGAGATCCAACTGTAAATTGCAAACCATGCCTTTTAAATTTATGGAAATTAATCACATTTTTTCTTAATAGAATAAATGTCACGATATTATTATATGAAATCATGAACCAACAAAATCCATGAAATTTTACCCCCCAACAGCTTGTGTTATTTTTCTTCCTCTTCCTTTTAAATTGAATTGATTGAGTGTGAATCAATTTTAATTAGAATTTGTGGATTTGAGAAATGAGAATCAATTTGGGGATTTTCGATTAGGTTTGTGATTTGTGAGAAATAAATTCATGGCTTTGTGATTTGAAAACTGAAATTGTGGTTTGTGGTTATGGTGAGAAATAGATTTCTAAATTTGTTGTTTGTGATTCAGAATTGTTGTTTGTGGTTGCTGTGAGAAATAGATTTGTGAATCCCGGTTGTTTGTGCCTCGGAATTGTGGTTTGTGATTGTGATTATGAGAATGAATTTGTGAATTTGTTACTTTCCTATGACTAACCACCATTAGAATTTTGTACATAGTTTCAGAGTTGGTGAGTCAGAAACTTGTTCTTGTGGGATCAGTGGTTCTGCGTATTTCAAAAAATTAAGTAAATGATACTGTAGTTTAGCTTAAAATTTTAAAGTTCGGTGTTAGATTACAGTTGGTGATGTAGGTTCCTGAATCCGCAAGACAGTATAGTGGCGTTTTTACTGTCATTCAACATATAAGCAGGATTGAAGGTGTTAAGGATGTATATAGGTACAATCTTAAACTCGAACACTTCAAACCGTCATTTCTAGTGAAAAAAATCCAGCCCCCTTACAAAAATTTCTGGATCCACCACTATCTGGAGCCGTCGGAGCCGCGTGTGCCTCTCTCCCCTGTTCCGAGTACAAATGGTCGGTCTGGTTTCCGTCTTTGTTTTCCCGATTCGAAACTCAATCAAAATACACCTTTACTTACTTCTTCCTTCGTCCTAGGCTGTGCCGGCGTCGATCCACCTCCGGTGAGGCCAAACGAGCTTCGACGAACGTTTTCCGGGCGCGAGAAGCATCTCGGTCAGAACCTCTCTCTGCCTTTCCTTGTCGGTGTGGGTCGTTTTCTGTCAATTGGGGGTCTGGAAATCCAGTGAGGGCCGTTGGGTAAGCGCCTCCGGCGAGAGCGCCTCCATCCCCCTTTTCTTCTTTTCCTCCTCGCACCAGTAGCCAGAGATAGGGGGAGATGGGTCATGGACTCGGTTTTGTTCTTTCCTTTTTTATTTTTATTTTTTTGAACCGCCGGTCTGGTTAAATCTGGTTTTGAGTTTGGTGTGGGCCGGGTCTTGGGTTTGGATTCTGATCTGGGGTTTGGGTCTTGTGCTGTTGTGTTCTTGTGGGTTTGGTTTTAAAAGGATGTGTTTATATTATATATGTGTGTGTTGATATATGATTTTAGAGAATGGTTACTTAGATTATTACTATTATTATCATTATTCATATATTTTTGAGATTTTGTGATAAGTATAATTCTGAAAAAATAATAATTAATTATATGTATTTTGTGATGGGTAAATATGTGATGTTGGAAATGGTGAGATTATTTATTGTTATTAATATATAAATATAGTTTGGTGTTATTTCACTACAAAAAAAAATTCCTTTTGCTACGCGAGTTAGCAACGGCCATAATTTACGGTGGCAAATGGTTGATTTTTGCGACCCCTGTGCTACGGCAAAAGGGCGTTGTTGCTGGCCACTCCAAATAAAAAATCAATTAGCTACGCCGGTTTGATATCCCGTTGCCATTGCCCCTTTTTTTGAGGCGCAACTCATCTAACCCTAGCAATAGTCTGTACAATTTGGAAGAGCTACCTCTCCTCTCAAACCTCTCTCCTGCTCACCTCGCCGCTCTACCTATCACTCCCATCCCTAAAGTTGAGCTTTAAGCCACCCATCCATGGCTTCCTCTATCATTTTCAGGCCGAAATCGAGCTTCATCCCGCTCACTCTCGTTCGGGACCTCGCCTCTTCCAATCTTGGCCGAAATCTGAGATCTACCCTCCTCATTCCCATTGCTCTCTCTATCATTGAAGAGCGAAACCTAGGCAACAATGGAGCCAAAAGCCGTCCATTGCCGCCAAGTGTGGCGCCAGAGAGTCAAAGTTGCAGGTCTGTCCTTACCGGTGACAACCCGTCCGCCAGCCCCAACGCCGATGCTTCCCAGAGGCGCTACTCACATTCCTCATCCTCCCCTGGCCTCTGATTCTTGGATCCGACATGGACAAGGATCGAATCTCACACCATCATCAGATCTGAATGAGTTAATCAAATTTCTTTATTGTGAGTTTATATTTTAGGGTTTTATCTGTTTTGGTTATGTTAGGGTTTTATTCCTTTTTTTTATTTCTTTTTTGGATGTGTAAAGATATGGTGGAAAGGAGAGTGGAGGTTGTGGCGAGGTTGAAAGCCCTTGAAGAAGTGTTGGTGCTCTGGTCTCAATCGCCGCTCATTGATGCTCGTAATTTGCTCGATTTGATTTTCTTCCCTATTGTCTTCAAGTTTTGAGTTTTATTATTGAAGTATGAGATATGTCCTATGACCAATTCTTTCTAAATTTCATGCTAGAATCTGTCTTTGTGTTGTATTCAAAAGGAAATGACTTTAGAGTGAAATTGTTTGTGTTTTAGTGTTGATTTTGGTTCTTCTGTGTTTCTGTTGTGTAGAGGGTATGCCTACTGATACTCAACAGATGGTTTATTTCAATTTTGAAAGTACTTACTTAGCTAGAAATGAGATGATGTTTGTTCAAAATATAAAAAATTGTTGGTTTATTGATTGAAGTGTCCAGAAGTTGGTGCTTTATATAAAAAAGGATGGGTTGATAGTCTTGAAGGAAGAAGGAAAATGGTATATCGATGAATTGTAAGCACTAGGGATTCTAACTTATGTTAGCTACTGATGTGATGTCTAAGGAATGGTGATTTTGGTTTCCTCTTGGAACTGATGCCCTTTCATTCTTTATTATAAAAAAGAAGTAATTAGTTTGAATGGTGGAAGCAATTTATTTCTTATGAATCTGTTGAAGTTCATTGTACCTTGACATTACACTATCATCTAGTCCCACTTAGTTTTAAACTGTCTCGATCATTGCTTCAGTAGGAGAACGAATTTGCTTTAGTGACATATAACACTATGGCTCTACTCATGGTGTTTCATTAGAGTATGACATTACTATGCATATATTAAGGTTTTTTTGTAACTGTGGCCTTGTACATTTTTTTATGCATTTTGATGAGATGCTATATATACTCTTATTTTTTTATGTATCTGTTGAATGCAGCAGCAATACGTACCTGATGTAGATGCAAACCATGAATCCAGGATGGCTATTTTACCCCAAACAACATTATAAATGTTCGCATTCATCAGGTCCCTCCACATCCCTCCTCCCCTTTTATCTTTTGCTTTGTTTATTTAGACTGCTTACTCTACATATGAAGTAAAAAAATGCCTCTTTTGTTTCATTTTGTGAAACCACTTGTTTCTTCCTGTTTTGGGTTTTGCATTTCTTGTTTGATCTTCTGGTATGGGAGATTGTTGCTTTGCTTGTTCATTCCAATACAGTTTTATCTTAGGGCTAGTTCTAGCTGATCCAAAAACACAAATTAATTGGTATCTGTTATAAGATATTAGTTTTGGTGTGTGTGTGTGTATGAAATTTTGATACATAATGGAGAGCAAATAGTTATAGGGGAGAGGAATGACAATACATTACTTTAATGGTAAAAAAACTAGAAATTAAAATTAGGTAGGTTGCGAGTATGCTAGATTTCCACTATACAATAAATAAAAAGATGATTTTCATTAATGGGATTATGGGAACCCTTTACACGGTTAAAAAGAAATCATTTTCATCAATGGAACCTTATACTTTCTATCTATTTTTTAAAACATAGGGCGGGTTGGAGCAAACCCGAGCTTGCCTTTGCATCCTTCCTTGGTTAATCTTAATATGGTTTGTTTATTATTTTATCATTTTATTAATTTGGTAGCTACTAATCTGTTAGTACCATGGATCCATAAAACATTCCTCAACTCAATCTCTACTTGACTGCCTGTTTTTTTAGTTAATTACTCAGCATAATGAACTGACTGTGACTGTGCTTGTTTGATCTTCTCAATTGGTACTCCCTCCGTTCCAAAATACATGGGTTTTTAGTTTTCGACACGCTTTTTAAGGAGTGTGAAAAACTATATGAAATATTATTTTTTTAATTAAAATTTTTATATAATTTGATACTTATTAGTAATAAGTATCAAATGATATAAAAAATTTGATTAAAAAAAATAATATTTCATTGAGTTTTTCGCTCCTTAAAAAACGTGTCAAAAAGGAAAAGCCCATGTATTATGGAACGGAGGTAGTATTTGTTTTTGCTTATCTTTGTTTGCTCTGTTTTGTATTGTCTCATATCTCATCATACCATTAGTTTTGTTCAATTGCTGAAAAAGGGTTAGTTTATACGTTATACATCGTATTAAGCTTTGGAGTTAGTACTAGTACTGGTGGCTGTATGATATACATCAACGGCTTGTTAACTTTGCAAGACGTTATATTTTTTTTGAAATTTTGTTTTAAGTTGACAATCCCTTTCTTTTCATGTATGTATGCTACACCCTTTTTGTTTCATCTATCCCCCCCCCCCCCCCAATGTACAAGCGTTATTGCACTCTATGGAAGTGAATTATGTTTACTGTATGCATACATTCACTTTAAATGAGTTGATTGTGGGCGCACTTGTATTTTGTTTACTTGTATCTTGACTTTTGAGTAATTTCTTTTTGTCGTCTCACAAATATTATGAAGGATTGCAGAAATGTGCCAGATTATATTTGGAGACAGGCCAATATTCTATTGAACAAATAGAGAAGTTGGATTCTTTATACAAGTCACTCGCTCAACAATATACCTGATCATCGGTTGTCAAGGTGATATGTCAGCTGACATGATGTTTTAAATCGTGTATATTATGCCTTCTAACTGCTGTTATATAGGCTACTACTTTTATACGGATACCCTTGTAACTTGTATGGCAAGTGAAACAAGCTTATGGTGTTTGTGACTTTGTGGCATGGTTTTTCCTCCAAATGCTTTTACTTCTTTAAATTCCCAAATATATACTCCGTATTTGTTAGCATATCTAGTTGGGACTTTTGAAAATTCTCTATGATGATGCTATGCTCTTGTTGCTACTACCTTGTATATTATTTACCTCACTTACCTTTGTCTCCACTCGGTTGGTTACAGAGAATTCTACTCAGCTGGTTTTAATCATCAAAATTGTTGTTTTGAATTTTTCAGAGAATTCCACTTGATTTCCTACAAGGTGACAAGTTTTGTGAGGCAGCAGATAACTATATCAGGCCTCTCCTTACAAAGGTATTTGATGTTCTATGTTTCCATTAGGTTGTTTACTGCCTTAAGATTCATTATAGTGAGCTTCTCATCATTTGCTACATGCAGGGAGTTCCTTCCTTATTCTCAGATTTGTCTCCCTTGTACAATCAACCTGGAAAGGTTAGTTCTGTACTTTTTACAGGTCTTCTATGAATGATGTTCTCATTCTCCTTTCTTAATTGTCTTCTAACTCTTTTCATTTTACTCTCGGTTTCTACTGCTTTTTTGTTGTTCATTAGTGGACATTATTGTCTTTGCTTTATTTGCTTGTCATTTCGTTTAGCGATGTATGAGCATCCTCCTTTGACTAAAAGAGTAACTTCCCGTTGTTGTCTATACTACTAATGAACTAAGGTTTTATAGAACAAGTTCGACACTAGGATAACAAAGCTTACACTTTTCCTTGTCTGATTAGCAAGTAAATAATCATTAGAAGGTGCTTTGTAATTTTTAAGCCTATTAGCTCAAATGGTAGAGCGATGTGTTAATGCACATTGATGCGGGTTCAAATCCCGCATAGGCTACTATTATCATTTTTTTTTTAATTTTAATAAATCCATTAGCAACGGGATATTTACCGTCGCAAAAAGGTGATGTTGTGCCAAGAGGGAAAAAGGCGGGAAAAAAGTATTTGCTACGGTGATTTCCGTCGCCAAATATTATTTGCTACCCTAGGGCTAGCGACCGTCGGTTTGCCGTCGCATAGCCGTCGCAAAAAAGTATTTGTGACGGCAACCCTAGCTTTTGCGACGGAAAAGTGCCGTTTCTAAATCATTTTTTTTTTGTAGTGTTTTAACTTGTACATTTTTTGATAAAGTATTTAAAGAAGTTTTCAAGTTTCGGAAATGAACTTTAAGGATTCGTGTTTGGAAAACCAAAATCCCGGAATTATTTTTATAATATGATTTTGAGAGATTGGTTTTAAGGTTAAATGGTTAATGTCGGGATTTGACTATGTGCGAGTTCAGATGAATTGTTTTGGATATGGGTTGACTTAACTTGAGAATTAAGAGTTTGGAAAACATTTAGAAAATGATTTACTTGATTTAACTCGTTGAATTTATTGTTGAATCATGTTTGGGAATTATGTGAATTTTAAATAAGATATGAAATGCTATGTGATGATACAAGATGAGATGATGGGTGAGATATAATATGTGGAGATGATGTGAAAATAAAATGATATATGATATATGATTTATGATGAGATAAGACGGAATGATCGGAAATGAGATATGTGGAGCTATGTATGATAGTTAGAGGCGCCTTGTGTGACTTAGATAGACTTATGCATATTTGTATGTTTGTTAGGTGATTGTGATATGTTGGACATTGCATATTATTGGTGTTGATTGCTTGGATTCTGCACGCCTCCAGGTAAGTATCCTACGGGACTTACTCAACAACCTAGATCTCCTGCCTGATGTGTCATATAATGTGTAGGTATTGCTTATGCATAAAAGCATGCCATGTAGTATCATTCTTAGGACTTGCACTTATGAATGAGCATCCCTATTCTTTATGTGTTTGAAAAGAGGACGACCGTTATCTATATTGTCGTTACATGAGCATGATGAGATAACCCAACACCATTGGGCATGAGCATGATGATGCGATGATGATATGTGCACACATATGATGAAATGGGTACCGTACTGGCTAGGTCCGTTCATGAAAAATAGGGCGGAGTAGGAGAGGGATATGCCACTTGGCATTCTTTGGGCGCCTTTACAGTCTTTCTACACTTATATTTATATATCCTGGTAAGCATGACTTGTGTGTTTAAATTCTGTATTGTATTAGAACATCCTTTATTCTAGGTATAGGCATGTTATATGGCCTCAGCGCGGTCTTTCGGGCCCGCAGGCATCTCTGGGCCTGACTTCGTGGATAGTGTTAGGTACTTGCTCCTTGCTTGCTCCATGCTTCTATGGCGAGGGATCCTTCTGGGCGGAAGCGAAGAACCGACCTAACCTGCTAATTTGGCTAAGTGATATTTGATTATGACCTATGGTTTTGGTTTTGACCCGGCCCCGCCGTGGCAAGTTGTACCTTACTTTTGTTTTCGTTCCGCTTTCCCTAAACGAATATCCGTGACTTAGACCTTAGGATAGGTTAAGGGTACCCAACGGTCCTATGCTTGTTTTGGGGTTTGAATCCCCGCTTTAAATACTAACGTTTAAAAGGTTTGAAACCTCGACCTATACCTGGATTGCAAGATCCGAACGAAGGTATCTAACCTTCAAAACGTAACCCGGGTATTTATATCTGGGTTGTTACAAGTGATGAGGGAAGACGAATAATTCATGGCCGTTCGCTTTCTTTGACCGACGACAAACACTAATGCTTCCCCTTTTGCCTTAATTGTATCCTACACGCTTAACATTCTCAACCAATAAACACGTACAATGTAATGTAACTAGCGCAATGTTAACTAGTCAACCAAAAGTTACTGCTTGAAATGATTAGATAAGTTTTTTTTTCCATAAGTAAGAAACAATGTTAGTTGATGACATTCTTGCATAAATTTTATTTCTGATTGGCAAGTTGATGGTTTTCATTAAGGTTGAGAATTTCTCCTTAAATGACTTTGTTATTGCTTGATTTTGACTTTTGCTGGCCCTTAACACGGTTATTATGCCTTAAAATTGGCTTTAAGTGGTTGTAAGTGACGATTCTTTGGCCATAAGTGGCGATTCGTTGGCCATAAGTGGCGAATTGTTGGCCATAAGTGGCGATCTATTAGCCTTGAGTGGCATTCTATTGGCCTTGAGTGGCGTTCTGTTGGCCTTGATTGGCGTTCTGTTGGCCTTGATTGGCGTTTTGTTGGCCTTGAGTGACGTTCTATTGTCCTTGAGTGGCGTACTTGTGGCCTAAAATCGGCGTTCTTTTGGCCTTAAATGGCATACTCGTGGTCTGAAATCGGCATTCTTTTGGCCTTAAGTGGTGTACTCGTGGCCTGAAATCGACGTTCTTTTGTCCTTAAGTGGCATACTCGTGGTCTGGAATCGATGTTCTTTTAGCCTTAAGTGGCGTACTCTTGGCCTGTAATCGATGTTCTTTTGGCCTTAAGTGCCATTTCGTTGGCCATAAGTGGTGATTTATTAGTCGTATAAAGGTGATGCTCTGGTCGATCATAACCAGGGCATAGCCATTCATAGCTAGTCACTTCATTTTTGCACATAGCACAATGGCGTTGATAACAATATTTTTTCTGTAAGTTGAGCACTAAGCTTGTGCTGTTCTTAACATTTTCGTCGGTTTATACCTACTCAGTGAAAGTAACTAGCAACAAAATAGGAATTTATATGCCATTTAAATAAATAATGTCTCATCAATTTAAGTATAATAATCGTGCCCCTATGGAGGGTGATTCATGGGCGCTTGTTCCCCGCTCTCTTTGATGACTGTCTTGATCAAGTCAACAGCTAGGCATGGAAAGTGGCATGATAATGGGGTAGTGCCCCTTAATGAAGATTTTAAATGTGTTGGAAGAGAGTTACCTGGACCACTTATCAACACAGTAAAAAGGTCGCACTATCTAGGTCGTAACCGATATCGCTCCTAGTACTCGATGTCATTCGCAGCATCCTTAGAATTTCATGTCATTCATGACGGCGCTAAAAGTACTTGGTGCAAGCTAAGCATGTTGCGAAAGACGTCTTCTTTGGCCGTATGAGACGAAACTTGCGGATGGGACTTGAGGCCTTCTTATCAACAAGGATGGTGTCATTCTTCGCATCCTTGCTTGCCATGGTGCCATTGACCACACATTTCCTATTAAACACGTTGACAATAAGACAACACAAAAGTATATATATTGAGTATGTGATTGGTATACTTAGGTGAGAGAAGGCTCGTTATTCCGCAAAGATAGCCAAAACAAATGAAGTCACATAATTCACATATTGCTACTCCAACTTCGTGACTTCTCATGTGTTGAAATATAAGACCAATACCCCCATCTTTTTTCTTCGATTCACATGGGGTAGCTAGCGTAGGAGCTTCACACCATGCCCCTTCCTTTGATCGACTATTTTTGTGTACTCGCTAAGAGCACCTCATGCCCTTTATATCAATGTAATTCTAGCATCAAACGAATCATACAACTTTAGAAACTAAGTAATTGCAAGAAACTTTAAGTAAATCATATCGCAAGTCACTGGTGAAAGTCATTCAACAAGATTGACCATAGATTAGATTTTCAGCATATAAGTTCAAAAAAAAGAGGAGGAAACATAGCTTGTGTGTATCTTCCTTGCACATCTCTGGTCGTTGAAACAAGTATCCTATGTTTCTTCAAGTGGGGTCCCTTTGCTTCTAATAGGAAGCCCGACCAAAAATCTGTAATGTGCCAAACATGGGGGTCTGGGACAAATTCGTGGGCTTTTGAGAATTGACCTTTTTTTGATATTATCATGAAAATACATGTACTACTAGAAAAATCCAATTAGACATCTATTGTAAACCGATGTCTTTCAAAAAATTTCCGATCTCTTTGTGCGTGTAGTAAAATATCAACTTTTTCACATCGGTTTTAAGCTGGTGTCTTTTCTTGGTTAAAACATCTGTTTTATTTTGAATATTGATATCCACACTAAGCATAAATTTTACATTTACATCACTGCTTTTTAAAATAACAAATGTATTAAAATAAAATAGACATCTTTTTTATTATATTGATTTTGTGTATATTAATTTCATTTATATAATTTGTGATTTTTTTATTGTTTTAAAATAATCTATTGCATGAAATTTATACATCAGTGATGTATTAATATGATATGGACATCATTTTAGATTTTTATAACGATGTCGTTGTTGGCAATATATATCAATTTATATTAACATTGTGATGTAATAATATATATTACACATTAATTTAAATTATTTAGACGATGTCTCTAATGATACTAGCATCCATTTTTATGTAATGATTCGATTTTATAGCTATTAAAGCATAGCATTTTTCAACTATATCTGATGTTTTTACATTTGATAGACAACACCCTTTACTCATAAAATAAGATTTTGCAAATGATAGGTACTTTAATGAACATATACATTAAAATAAACAGAAAATCAACATTTACAAATAATAGGTAATTGAAAGGTACACTTTTACAAATGATGGGTACTTCTTGTCAAGAAGTTTGAAGCTTTACATCCGACTCAATAGAAAATTCCAAGCAAGGTATCTGTGACGATGGTAAACAGCCCAAACAATGGATAAAACCATGCGTGCAGAATGGATAAATAGCAACAACGAGATTTGAGATAGGTCCCAAATAAGGCACCTTAATAGTTGACATTACAACACCCTAAAACCACTGGAAACTGCATGTACTTTCATCATCAGTTATGAACTTTATTTCCTAACTAAAAGTAGATCCATGTGTGTTATACACCTGCACAAAAATGAGAATACATGTTGGGCTTAAAAAAGAAAACAAGTATAGCAAACCATTTTATTTACACAGCATGGAAGAATATTTTCGCAACAAGGGACAACTAATCACAAACCTTCACCAAAAAAGGGAGAGCATTTCTCAACTCCTCCCCCTGGGAAAAATGGTTTTACAAGTAAATCAAGCTCGTAGAAAGTCATAGTTAGATGCTCAAAATGACAGCAAAGGATCAAAGAAGATTCACGTACTTGGGTGGTTGTAATGAAATTTGATCCCGTAGGATCAGCATAGGCTTTCTTCGCGAAGATCTGGAAGTTATTTCATTACTCTTGAGTCACATTTAGAAACACTAAACAAGCTAGTGCAAACGACTAAATCATTCGAAACCCTTATTGAGCTTTGTCCCAACTAGAACAATTGGAACATTTGGGGGAAATCAACAAGACAAATGAAATGCATAAAAAAAGGAAAAGAAAAGAAATCTTGATACCTTGTTGAGGGAAAAGGCCAACACAAATATTTCTGCACCTGTGTAAGTGTCTAACTCAATGGTCTCAACCTACTGTAGTCCCCCTGGCCTGTCAAAATTAACCCAATCTTTCTTCAGAATAAACCCTTAGGTTAGCTAAAGATGATTTTTTTTTTCTTTTGTGGGGGGAGGGGGTGTTCCAAAGATGGAGAGGAGGGAAAACCAACAATGTTTAGAGGCCCAAATTCATAATGCTCCCATCCATAGCCACATTTGCACTGAAATCGTCAAATGCTCTTGGTACATAATCCTGCAAAATCAGCCATAAATTTTAAGAAATTAGAGTAATAGAAAAAGGGAAAAATACTTGAATAACTCTAATAAGGGATAGAATGCCAGATCCGGCGTTAACAAGTGAAATTGTCATAAAAATAGCACGCATTTATAGTGGGGCTTCTAGAATCCACATATTGGTCACCAACTCACTCGCAAGTACAAATTTTGCCTCTTAGAATAAGAAAAGACAATACTTTATTCTCACATCAATCCACACCAGTCCATGCAAAGCATTCTTCAAAACAAAGTATTCTTGAAATAGAGAAGTCTCCAATCTGGAATCTGATGCCAACTTGGATTAAGCTCCCAGAGTTTGTGGTCGTTTATAAATCATAATTAGTATGCCAAGTTGGATTCTGAGAATCAGTTGTGTAGATAGAGCCTATTAATTTAAAAAGGAATAAAAGCAGACTGAGCCAAAATAAGCATAATGCACATGAATATGCCCTGACTGGACAACTAAAGGGTCAATCTCATACTCAGGCTCACCTTTATTCAGTTCATTCGGTGGATACTTGCTATCCAGGTTCTGTTCTTTAGATGCTACATCTGCATTGAGATCTTCTGTTTGTAGATGGTTCTTGATCATCTGCAATAAAAGCAAAAGAAAGATTTATAAAAAATACTAGAAACAAAACTTGTAAACATAAATCCTCAAGATGAATTCAACACGGTAAATTAGTATGACAACCAAAAATAAAGAGAAGCATGCATGTTCCTTTTCAGCAATACATTGAGATTGCTTCCACCTCTTAACATTCATGCATGTTCCTTTTCAGCAATACATTGAGATTTCTTCCACCTCTTAACATTCTTGCATGTGCCATGTACTTCTAGACTAAAGTAGGATTTAGAAATAATCAAATGCTTTTAATCAATCTCTGAAACACCTAGAAAAGAACCTTAACTGTGTGAAGACATAATGACATATACATCTCAATTTGTTGTTATATAAAAGCTCACTTTTATATTTTCTTTTGCCTCAATTTTCTTCATTATTTATGTTTGGTTCAGAATGGGCAACTAAAAACATGAATGAACATTTAGTGTATGCAAGTTGTACATGTTAATACAAAAGAATTCAGTAGAAAATCTGAGATGCCTTTGTAGCAAAAGATTGTACAGTGATGATCAATATTCAAGGAAATCTACTTTCAGATACTTACCACAGTCCATAGAAGTGACAGAACCCTTATAGTTCCATCAATTGATTTATGGTCCCTTCTAGATGCTAGTTAAGGCCGTTGAATCTACGGAACAGATACGTGCAAATCATACAATTAACACGGATATATATAGCTAGCTGAAATACATGCTAACACTTGATCTTACAACAATAATTAAAATATAACGTTGAACGTTGCAGAAGAGACAAAACGAGCAACTTAGAAGAAAAGTAATAAGCCATGGGGAGAACATGGAAGGTATGAGAACCTACACTTCATCAGATGTACATTTCGCATCTTGTCAAACTCGTAAGACAAAATTGCAAAATCAGCAATCCACATGAATCTGTAGTCCTTGTAGTGTTCATTTCCTTAGCCAGCTTCATTGCATCTGATGTTGCATATCTTGATTAGCAAGAGATATAACGAGTATAACATAACTGGACTACATTAAAATAGGCCATCAATGCCAAATTTAAATTGAGAGTTCAATTATTCTCTCAATATGAATTTCTTACATGTCCAAGTTTAAAATTTTGCATCACCACAAGGAAAAGCAACAACAATTTGACTAAAGCAAACTTAAATCACAATAATTGATTCGTCTCTCCATTAAGAAATGTGTATCCAATGTAATAATCCCCTCAAATAGTTTATGATACAAGTAAAGATAGAGCAAGCATTAATTCATTGATTGATCTAACATCCGATTTTCAAATCACGGTTAGCATATATTTCAGCATATAGAATCCACGTTACCAGAGGCTTATCATGGTAAACAAAGACTGAAATTGGTATTCCATATATTTTGAATTTTCAAACAAACACCAGTATCATCGGTAAAAGCGGATTATGAAGACAGTACCTTCTAAGAAGCTCGTTGATTTCTATGGAGAGTGCCTCCATCTCCTTCAATTGATGGCTTTTCTTCTCATCAAGACTCCATGATTTCTCCTCCTACTCGGTTCTCACTGATTTCGCCGGTGATTTGCAGTATGTGTTGAATGCCAGGTAAGAGCTTGCTCCCAATGCCCTATAACGAACACAAAATTGGTGGAATCTCAAAGAAAAGTTGTATATATCCCACAAAGAAACCCTAAATTGATGCCCTAAGAACAAGTCCAGATTTCAAAATGACAAACCCCAAACAAGTTGAAGTCAACGAACTAGGAAAGCTAAGAAGCACATAACTCACAAATTCGAGCAAATCAAATGAGTAAACAACTCAATGAAGTTGAACAAAGTAACAGGAGAATGAGAGTAGCGTCCTACCCTAAAGGCAGTCGGTGATGAAGCGGTGGTCCTGATGGCGGTCGATGATGCGTCTGTCGTTTGGGAGGTTGCGTCACAGAGAGAGATTGAGTGAGAGAGTAAGATAGGCAACAGAGGAAGATTGAGAGAGGGAGAGAGAGATCTCGTCTCGAGTGTGAGAGATAGATCTCGGATCTAGGGAGAGAGGAGGAGAAGCCGGGAATGAAAGCCGGGCGAAAGAGGAGAGATGGCGGTGTCGTGGTGGCGAGGATGGTAGTGACGATAGTGGTGGTGGTGGTGGTGACATCCAGGCTAGGGTGAGATAGAGAGCTGGGAGAAAGGAGACGTTTGGTGGACTTCAATCTGGTCACACAAGGCTTGTTTGGCAACGGGGTGGATTTGAGTGGATGGGGATGGATAAAGGGGATGGATGGGATGAGGGTGGATTCTCGGGATGGACGAGATGAGGTTATAAACACCAAAATAAGCCCGTGTGTGTTTGGTCGTGTTTTGATTTTTTGGTGGATGGAAGGACCGAAAAAGTCCAAATTGCCCACACTTACCCACTTAATTTTACCATAATACCCCTCCCAAATACCCCTCCCAATTTGAAATAACCCCTGCTCAGCCCGACAAACCTCCATAGCTGTGAGAAGGAGGAGCTCCTACACAGGTGCGACGGCCGGCCTTCGTCCATAAGCGGTTGAGCATAGTCAGCGGAACTCCTGTCGGCGGTTCACCCAGTTCGCCTGGTCCCCATGTAAGTCCCTTCACCCGCCCTATTTGGATGCATCTTCCTCTTTTCAGGGATTCACCCCCTTAGCGTCGAAAATTTTCGGAATTGTGCGAAGGGAAGTGATTGATACATGAATTGTTAGGGATTTTGTGGTTGTTATGCTGCCCAATTGAATAATAGCCCAACTCTAGGTCATTCCCCCTTTCAATTGAAATTTGTTGATGTTATGCTGCGCAATTGAAATTTTTAGGGTTAGAGGAATTGGGGCATTTTTCCGACGGAATCGAGAGTCGTATTTTTTTGTTGTTGTTGTCAGTTGCGATTGCGGGGAGTGAGAGGCAGTTACCACTGCAGATCCTCGTGTTGTTGAGACTAGCGACATATGGCATCCTCGGCTGCTCCCACTAGTAAGGGGAAACGAAAAGGAAAGGGTAAGACAACAGGGGGTACGACTGATGTCGAGAAGATCCCAACCCCGGTTGCGTTCTACTGGTCATCGGAACTGACAAAGAAGTTGATGCATATGCTCCTTGCATACCAGAAGGACAATGGAAAGGAGCAGGCCTTCAAATGGGGTCCCCTGACAGAAGCATTCGAGAAGGTTACTGGTAAGAAATGCAACGCATACACCCTGAAGAACCGAACTCGGGACATGAAAACTCTGTGGAACTCTTGGAAGGGACTCAAGAACGGGGAGACCGGTCTCGGATGGGATCCTCAAAGAGGTACCATCATGGCCCCCGACGAGTGGTGGGAAAAGAAAATCGCGGTATGTCGTTGTATTTCCTTCTGTATTGTTCGATGTCCCATGAGGGAAGTAATAGACGTGATGACAACCACATTGCGCAGGAGGATCATAACTACAGCAGGTTTCGGAAGAAGGGGATCCCGCCGGATCTGGAAGACTTGTTCCACCAAGTTTTCGGAGGCACCGTGGCCATAGGCGAGTACTGCGTCGCCCCATCCATGGACCCGGAGGTGCGGGCTTCGCAGGCGGCCAATGAACCACAGGATAAGGAGCAAGAGGACTTGGGTGAAGAAGAAGAAGACGTAGCAGAAGACAGGAATGTACCAGCGGATGTCGATCCCATTGCATCGCAATATGAGGCGGTAGAAGACGAGTTCGACGAACTTCTGAACACCTCTCGCGCTCAAGGGGGAACGCCCTCTATGCAAGACGTCCTAAGGGGCGTTTGTGACCCTAGCCCTTCACAGGCTGCTAGGTCGAAGCGAGGCCCCGGGGCGTCCTCCACCTCTACACAGCCTGCTTCGAAGCGCAGCATTCGATTGTCGGAGGGTACGAGGCTTTACAACCGCAGCGTCGGTTGCATGGAAGACACGTCACAGGCGCTGATTGACTATCTTCACCGGGATGAGGCATCGTCAGCTACCCCCCAAGATACCACGAAGACAGTGCTTGACGTTGTCAAGGCGATGGTTGCTGATGGCCTGTTTGAGGAAGGCGATCCCCTATGGTGCTTCAGCCTAGCTCTCATCAAATCACCTGAGCGCCGTGAGGTCTTCGTCCAGCTTCACACAAACGCTGCTCGTTTGAAGTGGCTTCGGTGGTTGTACTCGACGAACGACGGCCAGCAGCTCGGCGCCATCCCCCCTGATTGTCTTTACACCTATGCCATTGCTTGAATATGTCACTTGTTTCATCTTAGACTATTTTATGTTGTTGAGATACTGTTATGCTCTTTAGGTTGATGAGGATCCCGTAACTGTCGTATTTGTTTTCCAGCACCCTATAAATGGGCGGGTGTTTAAAAAAAATTCTAAGTATGGGCGGGCGTTCAAACTTCAAACACACATACAAAATTTCATCAGGGGCGCGTTTTAATCTTTTTTAAAATGAACTATTTAATATCTGTCAAAAAATTCAACTGTTGTCTTAAGTTTTTTTAACATCAAAATTTTATTATTTGATGTAGTAGATTAATTTAACACCGGTTGCTTTTTTGACAGACTAAAATTACATGATGTCTAATTGCAGTATTCTAGTAGTGATGCTCGTTTACAATTTCTGAGAACTCTAGGCCGGATTTGTAATTAAAACAAACCTTTATCAAATCAGACCGTCTTCTTCTTTGTTAGGTTTTTTAGAGGACGACCGCACTAGATCTCGAAGCTGCATCCTTGGCCATCGTCCCACCTCTGACATCGATCTCAACGGCGATCGATTATCTCTGTGATGCCGTTGGTGATTCTTTAATGGATTGAGGTTCTTGGTTTCCCCGAAACATCTTGATTGTAGTGTCGAACAGTTCCCCATTCCCATTCATATCACTTGAGTTTGGCGAATTCCACGTTTCGTGCTCTTATACCTTCGTCGATCATGCACCAAACAATATCCTCTTATCTTGGTTGGTGATTAGTGACTATCTTTAGACATTGTGTCCAAACATCGCGTGTTGCATATCTTCAAGTTGCCCCAGAGCAACGAACCTTGATTGGTCAAGTTTTCTAAGCAAATCAATGGTCTCATATCCATGATGTGTATATATAGATATATTAGACTTATCAAGTAAATATATGAATAATGAAAAGATCGTATCTGTTAAGAGAATGGAAATGGTCTCGGGCACTTCCAGTTTTCAAGCTGTTTGGTTTTAATACTGTGAAATCTTGTCCCTTGTCATGAGCGCCCTTAGCATCCACTGCCTCTCTCTCGGATTGGCACCGATTGTGGGCGTGTAGCGGCTCGATGCCCATTTGCGCTATTGATAGAGCCAAAGTAATTCCATAAGATATCTAGAGGCATAATCGCCATTGATGAGGTGAACCAATCAAACCCTAATTCTCCTTATATATATGGTTGATCTACTAGGGTTTATGGGGTCTTCTTCCGACCGAAAAACTCTGACTTGAGCATCGGAGGCTCCTCCGGGGGAGCGAGCCCCGCCTCATTTTCTCCTTCTAATCTATGTAGGAAAATCGGTGGGTGGGGAAGAATTGATGCAGATTTTATGTATAACATTTGGCGCCATCTGTGGGAAACGATAAAAAAAGCACTAAGATCGGAACCTTAATGAACTAAATTGAAGAATCCTACCGTCACCGAGGGCCAGAGGCACTGTGAGGGATCGTGTGCTTGCCGGCGCAAGCACCCGCAATGTATTGACGGTGGAGCCGGTGAACCTCCATGGAGCGGGTCGGTGGAGCCGTCCCTCAACAAGAACTCAGTGTCTCCTTCCATGGCTACACGTCCTCCCTCTTCCTCTACCTCGTGGACTCATCTCCTCACTCTCGTCGACTTGCGATTCCAGTTATCAACCACAAATCTCGTGGCTCGGGGCACGATCGCAACAGCCTTGGGGGTTCACACCAATCAACCAGCGCTGATTGACCATCTCGTCGAGTTTGATCCCGCTTCTCCATCAACGCTCGACGGTCAATCTTCACCAGTTGAAATCGGGGAGTTCGGATCGGTGATCCGCGAACTCAAACACCAAGCGGCATCGCACGACTTACTTACATCCGCCTATCTAAGGGCAAGCGCGCACATGGGAATCGAGCCACTACCCGCCCATAATAGGTGCCGATCCGAGAGAGAGGCGGTGGATGCTAAGGGCGTTCATGACAAGGAACAAGATTTCACAGCATTAAAACCAAACGGTTTGAAAACAGGAAGTGCCCGAGAGTATTGCCATACTCTTAACAGATATGATCTTTTCATTATTCATATATTTACTTGATAAGTCTAATATATCTATATATATACACATCATGGATAGGAGACCATTGATTTGCTTACAAAACTAGATCGATCAAGGTTCGTTGCTCTGGGGCAACTTGAAGAGATGCAACACGCGATGTTTGGGCACAATGTCTAAAGATAGTCACTAATGACCAAATGAGATAAGTGGATATTGTTTGGTGCATGATCGGCGAAGGTGTAAGAGCACGAAACGTGGAATTCACCGAACTCAAGTGATATGAATGGCAATGGGGAACTATTCGACACTACAATCAAGATGCATCAGAGAAACTAAGAACCTCAATCCATTAAAGAATCACCAACGACATCACAGAGAATCGATTTCCATCGAGATCGAGGTCAGAGGTGGGACGATGGCCGAAGATGCAACTTCGATATCCAGCGCCCCGCCTTCTACAAAACCTAACGAAGAAGAAGACGATCAGATTTGGTGAAGGTTTGTTTTAATTACAAATTCGGCCAAGAGTTCTCCGAAATTGCAAACCAACATGTAGTTTTAGGATAATATCAGAAAAGGGTCTAGTTCTCAAAAGCCCAAGAATTTGCCCCAGGCCCCCATGTTTGGGACATTACAGATTTTTGTTCGGGCTTCCTATTAGAAGCAAAGGGACCCCATATAAAGAAGCATAGGATACTTGTTTCAATGGCCAGAGATGTGCAAGGAAGATACACACAAGCTAAGTTTCCTCCTCTCTTTTTTGAACTTATATGCTGAAAATTTAATCTATGGTCAATCGTGTTGCATGATGTTCACTAGTGACTTACGATATGATTTACTTAAAGTTCTTGCAATTACTTAGTTGCTAAAGTTGTCTAATTCGTTTGATGGTAGAATTACATTGATATAAAGGGGATGATGTGCTCTTAGCAAGTACACAAAAATAATCGATCAAAGGAAGGTGCATGGTGCGAAGCTCCTACGATAGCTACCCTGTGTGAATCGAAGAAAAAGATAGGGGCATTGGTCTTAACTTTCAACGCATGAGAAGTCACGGAGTTGGAGTAGCAATATGTGAATTTTGTGACTTCATTTGTTTTGGCTTTCTATGCGGAATAACAAGCCTTCACTCAGCTAAGTATACCAATCGCAGATTCAATATATATACTTGTGTGCTATCTTATTGTCAACGTGTTTAATAGGAAATGTGTGGTCAATGGCATCATGACAAGCAAGGATGCAAAGAATGACACCATCCTTGTTGATTAGAAGGCCTCTTGTTCCCACTACTAGAAATTTGTTATTTAACATCGGGTAATACCGATGTCTTTAAAAAAAAAATCGATGTCTATGTGGGGGATGTAAAAAGTCAAAAGTTTTTCACATCGGCCAGAACCCGATGTATTTGTATGTTATCACATCAGTTATATTTTTAAATACGATGTGTTTTTTATCATATTACATCGATTATAAAATATAACCTATGTTATAACATACAAAGAGGTCGGCTATTACCCGATGTTAAAAAGTTGACTTTTTACATCATCAACATAGACATCGATTTTTTTTTTGAAAGACATCGGCTATTACCCGATGTGAAATGTCATATTTTCGGTTTTTTTAATTCTCAAAGCCTATGCGGGATTTGAACCCGCATCTTTCTTTTTGAACGCAATGCTCTACCATTTGAGCTAATAGGCTTTAAATTAGATAGAATGCTCTTATATATTAGCAAAAAGAGCATGTGAAACTTAAGAAAGACATTTATTAAGCTTCAACGCATAAACTTAAGAAAGACCAAGTCATCTAACTCAACACACTTGAACAGGAGCGTCTTAAGTGCAATGAAGGGGAAGCCAAGTCAAATTCCGTGAAGACAAAGACGGAAATTGGAAGCTTTGGGGAGCCATATGAAAGCCAATGACATCAATCTATTTCTTATTCATTTCCATCATCTTGGAATGGATATCTAACAATCTTGAGGTAAAGTTGTCTACCTTCCTAGTTCTGCAGAGTAGAGAGAGGGAAAAAAGGATGAACATCTTCATTCAAAATCTGCTCAACGAAGTCTTTATTTAATAGCTAGCATTTGCTTAGGAGAAACAGTGAACCAACTCATGAGATAAAAATTAGTAATGTGGAAGAAAACATATGATATCATCAGCAAACATAAACAAGGATGAAGGATGCGTGTGCATAAACGAGAGGTAATGAACATCTCTCATCAACAATCATAAAATAACCGATGATATCATCAACAAAAATAAACGAGGCTTAGGAGAACTAGTGAACCGACTCCTGGTATAAAAATCAGTATTCACACTTTACTGAAAACTATATGAACTTTGGGGTACTCATGTTCATGTAATCCTAAAAAAGTCAAGTCAGCAGTGAATAGTTTATAGACCCAAACCAAACCCATATTTTTTTAAAAGACCCTGTGCCTATCCAAACTACTAATGGTGAGGCACTTGTAGCAATCTGATAACTGTTTGTCTGCCTCAAGGTTACAAGATGACTAGGCATTGAATCCAACCTACTTAACATGCATAGAGGAAGTAGGAGTACCACACTGGTCTACAACCACAAATGGTCTACAACCACAAATGGGCGAGCATGGTTAAAAAGATATGCACCATCAAACCAAATGGCCTACAACCACAAATGAACTAAACAGAAAGTCATGCATACATACCTTAAGAGGAGGAAAGTGGGAAGGCTCAGCTGGATTAGCCAGATCCCAAGTGTAGATTTCACCATAATCAGCCCCAGAAGCAAGCATATGCGGAGTGAAGGAATTAAATTCAAGACCACATACCTAAACTCAAAGTATAAGGGTAGCACAGTGTAACTAATTTTGAGAAACAAGTGGAATGTACAGTTCAGAAGCTTAAAAAGATAAATAGGAAAACATACAGGCCCTTTATGCCTTGAAAGTTGTCTAACAAGAGGATTAACACTTTATGATCTGAAATATTGGGAGGAAAAAAAACATAACAAGATTAAATTCATAATGTTTTTGCATATGCTATGCAAAATATACATGGTATAGTTATACTCCTAGGAAACAAACTTTTTGCTAACAAATCAACTAAATATTTGATATAGTTTTGCTTTGAATGAACAAAACAAAGAAATTTCAGAGTAGCTTGTGAGATAATTTTCTTGAACAGGCCAGCCTTTGTAGGGTCAAAGCACAAAATAAAAAGAAACTGTAAGGGCAGAGTGATAGTAACAACCAACTTTTTCAGACAATGAACTCTTCAATCCCATGCAATGATAATACATAGTTGAGACTTGATATAATTCATAAATTATACCACTAATATCACTTACTGAACCCTAAAAGTTAAAACTAACTACAACCAAGTAACCTAAGCAAAGATAGTACCACAAAATGATTAATGAGTCAAACTAAGTTGCTAACAGAAAAATGCCTCTCACATCGCAGGGATGAAGCAATTCTAGTCTCCTAAGAGTCAACTCTGAAAATCTGATCAATCCACATAGATCTAAATTGATCAACAATGAGTAATTTCCTTCACATTGGCCTGGATCCAGTTTCCACACTGCCTTACGTTCACAATGCAAAAATCGATCCAAAATAGAAAAGCGAGAAATAAAGAGATTAACAATTGAAATCGAGGGTAGAAGAGTACCCTATCACAGTGGCAGGTTTTAAACATCTAATTTGATTTTCATACTACTGTTTCTTTGAATAAACGAAAGAGAAATTACCGAGAGAGATTTACTGACATGAGATCCTTCTCGGAGTCTCAAGTTCTAATTCAGGAAAACAGAAAGTCCACGTGACAGAAAGTTGGATTCAACTACATCCTACACCGATCACTTGTTATCAAATGTTTGACAGAAGTTGTTGTTTTTACAATGATCTAAGAAACTGATAATAATTTGAGAGAAGTAGTTATCAAACAATTGGAAAGGTGAATTGAATGACAAAAAGTAATATCTAATTTGCATCAAATATCAAACAATTGAATGATAAAAGCAGTACTCAAGAAATGTGGCATTAATACCTCATTGAGAGACAATATTGGCCCGATAAGCAAATTTCCAGATCTTGATTCAGCATATGTGTGCAATAAAATTTATAGCAGTAAGACAACTACTACTGAATTGCAATGTCCATATTAACTCATGTCGCCTAAAAATCCAACATCATTATGTTGTTAGAAATGAAAACAATCTTAAATTGAAGACAGTAAAGAGTGGGCAAAAATTGAAGTTAATAAAAACATAACTAAGTAGTTTATGATATGAATGCCATTTTTTGCAGTATGAAGGAATGACAAGGTTGCATAAAAATTCTATCGACTAGCATACTAAAGAATTTAAATTTCATGCAGATCAGTCACAAATTCAAATTTTCAAACTGGATAGCTTACCGTTTACATATGAAGGAATTTAGTACCAATCTCGTGTTTCCTTTCTCTCGCTCAAGTGCCTACAAATAACATGGTCATGGTGTTTGTTTTCAACTTAAGGTAGCAAGTGTAAAGATGAACAGGCCGGAGATTGCAAAGAAAGCTGTGTCAATTACAGAGAAACACATAGAAAGAGAAAAATGGGTTTAGATAAAGCAGAACAGAAAAATTGAAACCTAAATTGAACAACCGAAGAATGATTCAGTACCTCAACTCGGGTCGGACTTCAGGATTTTTAGAGCGCAGATTTGGAATCGGAATCAGAGGGTGGTAAGGGAAGAAGTCGGAATAGTGCTTTGAATTTCATGGAGAAGGGAGGCAAGCCAGAAGAGGACGACGACGACGAGTGAATGTGACGGAGCGAAGAGCAGCAGCAAAGTCGCATCAGCGAAATTTCAGCAAAGAGCTCAAAAGAAAGGTAAACCCTAAATCTAGCGTGTATGGGTTTAGATCTGAGAAGGAAGAACAGATCTGGGAGGATTTGCGAAGGGAGGTGGCGGGAGGAGGAAGCGGAGCAAGTCGTCGGTAACCATTCCGGAATGGCTCACCGGAAAGGACTTGTGGGTAGTACCAATAGGTCCCCGGTTCGAACCCCGGAATGACCGCTCTTTATTTACCAATACAAGGAGCAAGTCGCCGGCGAGAAGAAGCTGGATTTGTGAAGGGAGGTGGCGGGAGGAGGAGGTGGAGTGAGTGGTCGAATATGCAGATGGAGAATGAAGAAAGAAGCGCCTTCAATACAGATATTTGTTTGAGCGGGTTTTCAAATTAATTCAATTTTAGTTCCGCGCCTTCTAATTTTTTTTTAAAAAACACATATTTAACATCGGTTAAATAAATGGGAGGATGTCTATGCTTTTATTTACATCACGAGTTTAGAAACCGATGTTAAAAAACTGTTTAACATGACAGGTTTTTCTGACTGATGTTAATGGACGGATGTTAAATAGCAAAATTCTAGCAGTGTCCTTTCGCAAGTTTCGTCCCATACGACCAAAAAAGACGTCTTTCACAACATGCTTAGCTCGCACCAAGTACTTTCAGCACCATCATGAGCAATATGAAATTCTAAGGATGTTGCGAATGACATCAAGTACTAGGAGCGATATCGGTTACGTCCTGGATAGTGCGACCTTTTTACTGTGTTGATAAGTGGTCCAGGTAACCCTCCTCCAAGTACATATTTAAAATTTGCATTAAGGGGCACTACCCCATTATGATGCCACTTTCCTTGCCTAGTTAGTGACTTGATGGAGACAGTCATCAAAGAGAGCGGGGAACAAGCGCCCATGAATCGACCTCCTTAGGGGCACCATTGTTATACTTAAATTGATGAGACATTGTTTGTTTAAATAGAATATAAACTCCTATTTTTCTGCTAGTTATTTTGACTGAGCAGGTATAAACCAATGAAAATGTTAAGAACATGATAAGCTTAGCGCTTAACTTACAGAAATAATGATGTTATCAACGCCATTGTGCTATGTGCGAAAATGAAGTTACTAGCTATGAATGGATATGCCCTGGTTACGAGCGACCAGAGCACCACCTTTATACGATTTCAAGCCACGAGTACGCCACTTAAGGTCAAAAGAATGCCGATTTCAGGCCACGAGTACGCCACTCAAGGCCAATAGATCGCCACTCAAGGCGAACAAAACACCACTCAAGGCAAGTAGAACGCCACTCAAGGCCATTATATCGCCACTTATGGCCAAAGAATCGTCACTTATGACCACTTAAAGCCAATTTTAAGCCATAATAACCCCGTTAAGGGCCAGCAAAAGTCAAAATCAAGTAATAAGAATGTCATTTAAGGCGAAATGCTCAACCTTAATGAAAACCATCAAATTGTCAATCATAAAAAAAAAATTATTCAAGAATGTCATCAACTAACACTGTTTGTTACTTATGGCAAAAAACTTATCTAATCATTTCGAGCAGTAACTTTCGGTTGATTAGTTAACAGTGAGCTAGTTACATTACATTGTGTTTATTGGGTAAGAATGCTAAGCGTGCAGGATATAATTAAGGCACAAGGGCAAGCATTAGTGGTTGTCGTCAGTTAAAGAAAGCGAAGAACATTGAATTACTCGTGATAAGGAAACCCGAAGGGCAATTGATAGAGCCAAAGTAATTGCATAAGATATCCAAGGGCATAATCGTCATTGACAAGGTGAACGTACCAATCAAACCCTAATTCTCATTATATATATGGTTTATCTACTAGGATTTATGGGGTCATCTTCCGGTTGAAAAACTCTGACTTGAACGTCTGATGCGGGACGAACGTCGTTGGCACTTTCGCCCTTTATCAAATAGTAATAATATCCAAACTCAAACGCACAACCAATAGATTAGGCAATCAATCACCCGACAGATTAAATAACTACTAGTATAGCGATGAAGTCCGGTGTCGAACCCACAGGGAGAAGCCATTTCCTATTCAATAACTCTAAGCAAAGACTCTTATGAGAAAGCAATGATTTATAGCAAATAACCAGAATGTAAAAGTAACCAGATTTATGATTACAAAGTAGATTGATATCAAAGTAGAAAGAACATTTCAACTGTAATTTCCTGACAATGGTTGGAATTCATGGTCCTAATATTGATCTATCAATTACTCATATTCATAGGTCTACTTGACTAAAGTTGAGAGATCCGCAGAGATTCACTCATCTTATTCAATATCACTAAAAAATAGCATTAAGAACTCAAGTAATCAAGACCAAATGACACATTAATTCAATGCAATTAAGACGAATAGGCGCAAACCGAACTCATCCCTAATTGAATATCTTCAACATAGATCAATTGGAATCATCCACTACAAAGACAAAGAAACATCTCTATCTCAATACCTTTATTTGCTATCAAGAAAACAACAACGAATTCATAGCTAAGATGCAATTCCTAACATGGTGATCAATCATAGAAAGGAGCACAAATATAATCAATAAGCACAAGATGATAACTATGAATATGAATAACTAAATAGAATCAAATCTTCACAATCCAAACAACCATTTCTTCGAATCACATGCGAAACTATGTGTTTAGCAACTCATAGGCCAATTCTCTCTCTCTCTCTCTCTCTCTCTCTCTCTCTCTCTCTCTCTCTCTCTCTCTCTCTCTCTCTAATTGTGTTCATAGTCTCACAATAATCCTCTCTTCTCTAGAATAAACTGAAATAACCAAATAAAGACTCTCAAAGAGTCGGCAAAACCCTAGTGGAAATAGGAATAAAATAATAGGAAATAATGTCTTTGGATCCAAAATCGCAAACGCTGGAAATCGGCCCACGGCTGGCGCCGTGCGAAGGGCGGCGGCGGCCACCTTTGTAGTGTCCGACTTTCCTCAAATGACTTCAATAATCTCCAATGTCGTGCTTCCTTACTCCTCTTTAGCTTCTTCATTAGCCTCCATATGCTCCAAAACATCTCTTAAGCTCTTCCAAAGCCCATTCAAGGTCGAAATGTAATTCTGCAGAATAAACACTAAAAAGGCGTAGATTCCAAACTCGAATATTTCACAAGCAATATACGAAACTAGACTCAAACAATAGCAAAACCACTACCTAATTGTAATAAGAAAAATACCTATAATGCATATATGAAATATGCATTATAACTTATAAGCGTCGGAGGCTCCTCAGGGGGAGTGAGCCCCCCTCTTCTTCTCCTTCTAATCTATGCATGAAGATCGGTGGGCGGGGAATAATTGGTGCATATTTGATGTATAACATTCTCCCTGATTTCTTCTAGTGAAGATTGACCGTCGAGCGTTGATGAAGAAGCGGGATCGAACTCGACGAGAGAGTCCATCAGCGCTGGTTGATTAGTGCGAACCTCCAAGGCTACTGCGATCGTGCCCTGAGTCACGAGATCTACGTCTGATAACTGGAATCACAAGTCGACGAGAGTGAGGAGATGAGCCCACGAGGAATAGGAAGAGGGAGGACGTGTAGCCATGGAAGACGACACTGAGTTCCTGCCGAGGGCGGCTCCACCAGCCCGCTCCATGGAGGTTCATCGGCTCCACCGTCGATCCATTGTAGGTGCATGCGGCGGCAAGCTAGCATGATCCCTCGTAACGCCCCTGGCCCTTGGCGACGGTAGGATTCTTCGATTTAGTTCATTAGGGTTCCGATCTTAGTGCTTTTTTATCGTTCCCCACAGACGATGCCAAATGTCATACATAAAATCTGCATCGATTCTTCACCTCCCACCAATCCCCCGGAGGAGCCTCCGACGCTCAAGTCAGAGTTTGTCGACTGGAAGAAGACCCCATAAATTAACCCTAGTAGATTAACCATATATATAATAAAAATTATGGTTTGATTGGTTCACCTTGTCAACGACGATTATGCCCTGGATAACTTATGGAATTACTTTGGCTCTATAAAAAAGATAGAAAGATCAATAATAGAAATAGATAAAAATAACTAATCTCAAATAATGTTTCTAAATCATTTTTCCTAACCTATATATCTTTACGATATAGATAGGTAAAAAGATCCATAGAAGGGAAAAAATGGGAGGTAATAAATATGTAATAAATGGAAATAGCGCCGCAGAATGAAATTCATATACTACGTATTAAACAATGAAAAAGAAAGGAATGTCCTTCCAATTTAAAAACTCCAAATTCCTCTTCCAGCCTAACTCATTCATTCAAACACTCTCCCTTTTGCCTTTCATTTTCGATCATTCACCACACTCTCTCTCAACCCACCAAGAAAACCAATCAAAGAAGAGAGAGAAAGGGTGTATGGAAGAATTAAACTAAATACATCTAAACTTTGCCTTCTTTCCTCTTCCTTATTGTTAATTTTTTAGGATTTAAACTTCAATCAAAGAAGGTATATATATAATGGGTAACTGTGCAAACAAGCCAACCACAAAGGAGGGGGAGACTCCAGTGCCGGAGCAGAAACCGGAGGAGGTTGTTGTCGTTGAGACCACAGAGATTGTTGCAGGAGAAGAAGAAACCAAGGTTTTTTCTTTTAAAATAAATAATTTAATCAATCCATATGCTTGATTTTATATATATATGTACTTACTTTTGAATTTGATTTTATTTGCCTTTTAGTCTGTGTTTGATTCAGTGGATCCTTAGTTTACTGTACGTTTTTTTACCTGATTTTGGCATAGAAATTTAAAGCTTTTGGATATGTCTTCTCACTTAAAAGCTAATGATTTTTTTATATATACATCTTATATATATGTTCATTAAAAATTTATAAATAGTTAGGTAATTAATTTGATTGCTTCAAACAATACTATCATATTATTAAAAAAAAAATAGCTAGATAAAACGATGATAAGGAATAAGGTTCCATTAGGGGCAAGTTAATTAATGACTAATTTTTAGTGACAATTGATATTAATGGAGTTGATATCCTTAAAACAGAATGAAAATTTTAATGTCAAAATTTGTATTATCATACTAAAGAAAGTAACTTGAATTGATAATATAACTACATTAGAGTGCTTATTTAATTAAATTCACTCGATGAAATTTGTATTATCTTAGATCAATTTGATGATCTACTTCTTAACTACTGTAAAAAAAACCACTTGATAAAATTGTGAAAGCATATATATGAAACTAAATGATCAAAATGTTAAGTTACATACACTAAACATATATATTTAGAAATTGAATTTTAGGTAATTTGTCAAGGTTGTTCTTTTATTTTTGTTTAAATATCAATATTTTGATAGAAATTAACTGGAAATGATTTACTATTTTTTTTATAAAAAAATCAAAGTATAAACCAGCCTAATCATTAGACAAATTAGGATAATATTACAAAATTTATCTAGCTATGAGCCATTAAGATTTCGATAGCATGAGGAAAATGAATTACTTTTTGCGGTCATCAAGGCACGAATTTGGAGGTGGTGGGATCTTAGAAAAAAAATATATGATATATATGTGTGTGTAATGCACAAAATGACAACTAAGGAAAAATAATGTAATTAGGGGGTCCATGGTCCTAATATGTAATACATGTGATATATGATGCATAACATGATTACATAACATGTTTGTAACCCAAACAACCTACTTATGGGTCCTTTTCGTTCATTTCCTATTGATTCCCAATTTGCATTTTGTCTTCAAATCCCCACCTCATGTGAGTCATGTGCCAAAGGTGTCCATTCATATATTAAATGTATGTTTTTTTTAAATATCAAATCACTTACTTTTTGTAATCTCATTAGGTTATTAAATTTATGTTTTTTATAAGCCAATCAATAAAAATTTGTGGAAAAATAGTCAATACAAATACAAACTAGTAATTTAATGCTAATTATCTGACTAAAAAACTTAAAACGTCATTTAAAGTTGATCAAATTTTATAACTTAAATGACAATATTTAAATTTGATATAATGACATTTAAAATTATTTGCCTACGTGTGTGTTTGATAACCAAAGCTGAATGAGTAGTTGAAACCGAATGGGTACCTGAAGCTAAATGGTTAATTATGGAAAGTATATGTTAAATTAAACTATTGATAAGTTAGTAATGCGTTTAGTAACCTTTGCTGAATGAGTAGCTTTTAAAACTAGCTGATAATCTGATTAGATTTGTGTGCATAAGCTCCGAAAAACTTGGGGGTGTAGCTGTTCAAAATTCAATTTCAAAACACTAATTAAAATATAATATTAGCTTATTTCATTTAAAACTATATAATATTAAAATAAGAAGTTCTAGAAGCTACTTGTGTTGCGAAATACACCCGTAATATAATTTTATGTTAACAAAATTAAGGATATGATGATAGTTAACAAAAAAAAAGCATGCATTATAGAAGTTATATACTTTGGTACCTTTTCAAAATGCCTTTGGGAAAATTATAACTTTCCCCCAAAAAATGTTTTTGTTGTGTGATAATTTGAATCGCCTCATTGGTAGTTATATGAATTAGTTTCATGGTATTTTATTATGGTGTATGAACATTACTTTGATAGCTCTTACGTACCTACAGATCTAATATATTCATGTTTAACCATTCGTCGACTAACTTAATTAGCGAAAATCTGAAATACATTTGGCATTTTGTAGATTGAAACAGAAGAAGTGACTCCGGTTCCTCCAGAGGTGGCGGAATCATCCAAGGCGGAGGAAGCAAAGGTCGAGAAGGCGATAGAGGCGGAGGAGGCCTTGGAGGAGAACAAGTGAATAAAAAATGTATAGTAAGGTTTAATCCACTGGTTAGAGATGTGTATGCAATAGATATTTGAATTGACATGTGGGTAATTTGTAAGTGTTCCGTCAAGTACATTATGTTGGTTTTTATTTTCAGAATTCCTTATATTGTTTGCTTTTGATGAGCTTGATTTATATATTTATTTCATATATTTACTTGTTTGTTTTTGGATTGGAATTATATAGATCTAAGCCTCCTTCTTCCAATTCCATCTTTATTTTTGGGGTGAAGAATCCAGATTCACAGCTCTTGGCCTCGAAAAGCAATTTATTAGGGGAGATGGACCTCCCTGATCGAGCGTGTTTGTCAATCCATGGAGAAGCACCCACAGAGGAGTATCCAAAGAGTATCAATCTATGATGGAATTTGTGACAATAAAAGCAATCTATACGAATGAAGTCGTGACATAAGCTAGCTAGCTAGGATGAAAAGCGGGTGCGATTTGGTGAGTGACTTCTTGATGATGTTGGTAGATGCTGTTTGGCGATTTGGTAGGAAGGCTTGACCAGAAGTGTGAATCCGCATGAATTGAATTCCAATTAAATGTACTTCAATAAAAATGAAAAAAGTTATTTGGTTGAATTTTGGTGTTGAAAATATAAATAAGAAAATAAAGAAAATTACATGAAAAAGGGTGGAAGTTAAACTTACCTAGTCCCCTTAGATAAGCGAACTTCCTCTAATTTGGAGGAATTGAAATTTCTGGCATGTGTACGTCTTTCTGTCAACCAAACATAGAAATTTAGGCTATGCTTGGATTCCATTGTATTATGTTTATAATACAATTATAAACATAATGCATTTATATGTTGTTTGGTTTACACACATTACAATGCATTTTTTTTAAACATATTTTAATTTAAATACATCGTAATTCGTACTAATCAAACACATCCTTTTTATTTTGCATTATAATCATAATGCAATTGGAATCCAAACACAAACTAAATCCTACTTCCCTAGTTTTTAAAATTCTTGGAGTTTGAAATGATTAACCAAACAAAGCCTTTTAGATTTTATGGTCTTAACTCTTAAATCCATCTTTGGACAACCATTATACTACGTATGTGTTTTGTTGGTGAAAGCAGATATTTTATGATATAGATTTTATATTTTGTCATTAAAAATCTCAAAATAGGAGACAATCACTACAAATTGGATTTAGGGTCCGTTTGACAATGCAAGTAGCTTTTCGGAGCTTTTGATTTTAATATTTTGTAGCTTTAAATAAGTTAAATATAATATTTTAATTTAATTAGCTTTTGAAATTGGAGTTTCAACAACTACTCATCCCAAGCTTTTCAAAATTTTATTCATTTTTTTCTATCTGACCAGCTAGTTTGATCAGCTACTCTATCGACTGAGTTACCAAACACCCTACTAGCTTCCGCAATCTCTAATTTAGCAATATTTAACACACTTAATCCATCAGCTTCAGCTACCCTATCAGCTTCAACTACCTCATCAGCTCTGTTTTACCAAATTGACCCTTAGCCACTGTTCTAGAAAAAGGTCTGGGCCTCCGCCTAGACCCTCGAAGGTCCCCCACCTTTGAGTTTAGCCGCCTAGGCCCTTGAAGGTCACCTGCAAGGTCTTGTCGGCCTTACGGGTTTGACAAGTTAGTGAAAAAAACCATTTTGAGGTTTTAACTCTTCAAACCACTACAAGAAAAACAGTTTTTTGTGACAAAAAAATTCGTCGCCCAAAGTGGTTTGTGACAAAAAGCATTTCGTCGCCTCAACCCCGTCGCCCAAAGTTTGGGCGACCAAACAAAAATTCGTCACTGTATGTAGCCCTTTTGTGATGATTTCGAATTTTGTTGCCCTACTGTTTTTGTGACGGATTTTTTATTTTCGTCGCCTAAAGTAACAGTTTGGTCGCCCAAAGTAGCCTATTTTTTGTGAGTAATGTTTCCTTTTGTCGCCCAAATTAGCCCATTTTTGTGATGAATTTGACCTTTTGTCACCCATTCTACCCTTGTTTTTAGTGAAAATTATTTTATTTTGTCACAAAAGAGAAAAATGATAAAATGAGATTTTCCCCTAAATTTGCACATTTAACCTGTTTTTACCCACAAAACATACATACATTGTAATACAATGGTAGCCGATTAGTTTAATCTCAATGTTTTTTTATTAAAAAAAACTTGGTTTAAAATGTATTCAATCCAAACCATTTTTACTTAATATTAATAGGTTCCTAACAAGTACAAAAGATTAACTTTAAAACTATAGGTTCCAAAGTGTCCACTCTCAACTTGCTCCTTCACATCTCCTAGAATAAGTGTCCATCAAATCTGCATGACCATGACTTGTTTCTTCCACTATGCTTCAAAAATATGCCTGAAAATAAAAAGGAGGAAGATTTGCGAAGGGGCAATATTGCTTAAAAAAATCCGAATCACATTGACTAATAGAGCACCATTAATTTGTCTGACTTGATTCAAAGCTGAAAAAACAAAGATATTGGCAGAATGGCTTCATTCTACTAAATCAAGCAAGCAGATTCAGGCATTCCTTTTTACAATCAAAGTTGAACAACTATAAGAGAAGCCAATCTAAGGGGAAAGAATGAAGAACATGTCAGTAATTGTAACTTCTTACTAAAAAATATAATGTAACGAGTTTAAATGAATACAAAGCAAAGAGAGAGGAGCTCACATGATGATTAAGCACACTCAAAGTGAATCAGTTCAAGCAGGACTTGGCATTGGGTTCATTTCACCATCTTTACCATACTTCTGTTTCGCAGCCTTAAAGCGGCATGTATTTTTTTATTTTAAATGTGGCCAAAGTATCAGGGATTATTGCATAAAAAAGAGTACCACACTTGAAGTGAATCAGTTGATGTAACATTATGGCTAATCAATGAGAAACATGGATGTGCCTTAAGGTGCAAGAGTGAAATCAATGAGAAACATTGAATGCAGAACTTTCATCCTTCAACTCTCAATCAGAAAAATCAGATGCGTGTATGAAAGAGAAAGTAGGAAGACATGGAGGATAGGAAGCAGAAACTTACTGAGATGAGTAGCGCATTTAAGCTTTTGGACTGGGGGGTAACAAGGTGAACCTTGCCAGTAAGAACATGCTTCAAAAGCTTAATTGAACCAGCACCCCTCTCCTTCCACCGATTCCCATCCCTATCAAATTTGTAAAGCTTCACTATCCTGTAAATAAGAGTAAAAAATCGAAACTATATTTTAATAGTAGCTGAGTCGCAGGAGGCAATCGATTCAGACATTGCAATTAAACATTTTTAGAGTTGCTTTATTCTCATCTTAAAAAACACAATATTATTCATCCTACATCTTAAAAACATATTACAAGAATAATCATGATCGTTTATACCATTTTAGAGCTCTCAAATGTAGCCAAAGACCCAACGGGTAGCCAAAGACACGCCTTTGAATTGAAATCCCAGCTCCTCCCTGAGGACTTGCAGGAGGCAATTTTGAGTGAAATCAAACAAGCTTTCCTCCGAAGCCCAAGCACACACCTTAAAAACATAATGAACCATCCGCCTTTGCAAGTCTCATTCAAAATAATGACCGTTAAAAAAGATTGACAACGGTGTACCTACATCTGAAATATCATACAATATAAACCATTTTGAGGACTCAAGCAATCAAGAGAAATATGAAATACTAAAGAAGCCAGAAATTAGTTACCATAGCTTGTAACACTTGATGATATTTTTAGATAAGGCAACCAGGCAACCGTGGCTCCTGTAAATCCATAAACTTTGCACTGACCTGAAAGCACAAATGACCATTTTATATACCTTTTGGAATACAAATAATTACAGAGAGGAAAAAGAAACTCTAGCTAACTCAATAGATCAAGAACTCAGAAATGTAACTGAGAACATCAAGGCACAAAGAATGGCTGCACAGAGGGCAATCAAAGCACACCAATTTAAAAAATTTGACAAGAATACAAAGTAGAAATTAGGGTTTAGAAAATAATCGAAGATGTGGTAGTAGTTTAAGGAAATTTACAGAACAACACATACATAGTTAAAATGAACAAATTAGGATGTCAACATACATAATAGACTTCCCAAAACCTTTCGAATCCTTTAACATCATGGTAGATTATGGGCATGCATTTGGACCAAAAAATATAGATTAAATACATCTTTTTGACACCGACCTTCAACTTTAAATTTGTACCCCAAATAGAAATACATGCAAAACAAACCCAAGATTTCTACGTTAGGAAATGATCATTTTGTTTAAATCAAACTGTGAACGGCTTACACTCGAAAAAGCAGCAAGTAGCATTCCATCTAGAGAGATTATAATAACCATGATGGGAGATTGGGAGGTAAAAAAAAATGAAGTTGAAAGTGGCAAGTTGACTCCAAGTGAAGATGAAACCGGGCTTCGTGTTTTGGTATTAAACTCTAGAAAAGAAATGGGTTGAGTGGATTAGGCAGCAATATATTCAAAGTGTACCATCAGTAAATATTTTCAGACCTATTGATTCAATCTAATATAGATTATATATATAGTTCCTCTGTTGAGCAATTTACCAAGGCAGCTTCTTTAGTTCCTTGTTCATGTATATGAATCATTGGCTTAGTGTGTGAATACAAACTATCCAAGCTATATATGTCTCATTCATGGCTCAGATTAAATGTGTAGATGGATGGTTAAAACATATACCAAAAGATACATTAACACAATTACATGGATAGCAATTAGCATAGACGAAAATATTGTTTTCAAATGTCTCAAGTAATTGCGTGAAAATCACCTGAAGATACTTGCGGTTCATTTCCTCCCAGACAACCTTTTTAAGCTCTATTTCCTCTTCATTGTGCAAGTAATCATCCACCTTCACAAGATTCCAGTAGTGAACTAGTAAGCAAATCACATTAGGAAAACTGTTAGCGATAAATCTTTAGTGTGATAACTAGGAAAAATGTAGCAAATAAGAACGGAGGTGCAAATAAACTTGGTTGTTGTCAATTTGTTTCTGGCGAAGAGAGAAACTTCACAGGATCGCTTCCAATGGCTGTAGTTGCCATCGGTGAGTAAGCGAGTTGATAGGACGAAGTCAGGACGATCGGAATGGTGAAGTTCAAGCTCATCATTGATTGGATCAACGACAACTTGTTCATCGGCCATGGAAGCGACAGATAGAGAGCAAAGAGATGCAATTGAAGCAGAATTTGAGTGCGGAAGCTATGAATCGACTAGGATCGAATTGATCTAGTCTGATACCATATCAAACTATGAATTCGTGATTCATTGTGATCTGGAGAAGAGGACGGATTGAGAGCGTGGGAGAGAAGATTGTAAACTGAATTTCGCAACTGAACTTCTTGATTCACTGTGTAACAGAAATGTCTTACTTATACACAAGTGAGGTGATCCACTGTGATGCAACACAGTGAGGGCTCACCTTTTATGCTATGATCATCAATTCTAACATATGATCAACAAGAGTAATAAGCTGCTTGTATTGAGTCTAACAGTTGTAGACCTCAGCATAGTCAATATCTGAAATGATTCCTCTCTTTCAAATCTGTCCTTCCAATCCCAAATTGGACGGAAATGGATAAGCAATCAATCAAAAACAGATGATAGTTTGGCACCAGCAGTACAAGATCTTTCCTTCTAATTAGGCTAGTCAGATCAAGGACTCTTCAGACAACGACCATGGAATACCAAAAGCACACACAAATGAATAAACTCCCACAATCACATTCAAGAGTAGGAGAAAACGGCAAAACGCCGCTTCAGGCTCCGAATCAACGAAGCAAAACACAGATCTTTAGCCACAAATACGCACAATTCAAAAAGCAAATAGTTAAGACGTGAATCAAATGAAATCAAACAAACGAGACAAGAAAGAACCTTCGAGAGGCGTCTGATCGCCGTCCGCCGAATCCGAGGCATTTACCGATTCCAGCGATCCAGCAACCACTGATGCCGTCGGCGACGGAGGTAGAACAAGCGGCGGAGGCGGCGGCGGAGGCGGAGGCGGAGGCGAGGATACTAGCAATGAAGAAAGCGAGGCAGGAATCGCAGTACTAGCACTCGCAATCATCGAAGACCTCGCTCATCTTTGCGATTATCCTTCCTTGCGAGAGAACGATCGTCCGACCGATGCCGTTCCTCCGATATCTCTCTCGTCTTCTCCAGGAAGGAAAGTTTTTGATGGATTGGGAGAAAGAGTAGATGGGAAGTGGCAGGGAAGTCCAATGGGAGAGCACAAATTTTGGAAGGAGCAATTGATTTGCTGAGATTTCCATTTCACGAACGGTTTGCTTGGATCATAGAATCTGGGGGAAATTATGTATATATCCCTCCAAACTTTCTCAATTGTCTATATATCCTTTAAAATTTTAAAATCGGTTATTTATCCTTGAATAATAATAAAATTATTGAAATGTCCAAATTTCACTTTCTTCCTATACATTATAATTAAAAATAACTCATTAAATCTAAAATACCAACCCTAACCTTCAATTAAAGAAAAACAAAATAGAAAACCACGAAACCTTTGGAATTGAATGTAGCAAGAATCTGTCATAGAATTGCAACCCAAATAAAAACCAAATAGCAATAACAAGAATTTGTCGTAGAATTCCAGCCCAAATAAAAACCAAATATCAATAAGAACAATAAGAATAAGAATAAGAAGAGAAACAAGAACAAGATTGGCAATGGCATCCCTTGTCTCAATTTTAACAATCTGTCATAAAATTCCAACCCAGAAAACAACCAAATAGCAATAACTAGAATAAGAATAAGAAGAAAAACAAGAACAAGGTTGGCAATGACATCTCTTGTCTCAACTTTAATTTTTAGCTCATCTTCCGACTCAAATGATACCACTTATGCGTAATCCAAGTGACATTCAAAATTGCTAATTTTTTTCTTCTTCAAGGAGCTTGACATCTTTCTCCTAGCCTTTAACTTTTGATGAGGCAAGGCTTCTTCATTGCTTGTAAGCATTCCCGAACTAGGTTGATGAATAATGAAGGATGAAAAATAATCTTCATTCGAAGTAGGTTTCTCCATAAACAATACCTATTGATTAATCGAAAATCAACACAAAAGTACACCATTAGTCCCGATGCAAAAATAATCAGAAGCAAAATATAGATAATCAACCTAAATTTCGAAAAAAAGAAGAAGATTGAAATAATGGTTGGGAGATAAGAAGAGAAATTTAACCTGATTGATTCGGATTGACTTGTAGTCTCGTGTTAAATCATAGATGAGCAGAAGGAATATCAAGAAGAGCAAGATGAACAAGATTGAGTTCAATCTCTGAGTATGGTGAAATGTATAAAAAGAAAGTTAAATGATAGGATCAAAGATAATTTCTTTAAATGAAGGATATGATAGGTATTATGAATTTTTTTAAGATAATTGCAATTATATTTTGTTAAAGAAAACACAATTTGGATTAAAAAATAATTGTTTTATTATTCGAGGGATAAATAACCGATTTTAAGAATTTTGAGGATATACAACTAATTGGATAAGTTTGGAGAGATATATACATAATTTGAAAGAGATGGAGTTAGAGACTTAGGGTTCTATCCAGGAATGAATAGAGAGGAGAGGTGGTGCGATGGTGAGAAATAGAAAGAGAATAGTAGTATGAGTTTTCATCGAAAATTGAAGAAACGGGCAACCAAACATCGGCTTTTCGTAGCCCCAAGGCTCGTTTGGGCGACAAAATCAATTTTTCTTCACAGAAATGAGTTTTGGGCGACCAAAAATAATTTTGTCACTCAAAAATTAATTAGGGCGACAAAAAATAATTTTTTCACTCAAAAATTAATTTTGTCACCTCTTCACAATTTTGTCGCCCAAAAACCTTTTTTTTGTAGTGCCTCCACATGTCGATCTCTCTCTTAGTTCTCAACCTCTATACTCTCTTTTACTCTTGATCCCTCACTCATATAGTCATCTAACTCACGACCTAATTCAATGGCCTAGGATTAAAATACTTCTCAAAATAGTAAATCCGCCTAGACCCTTGACCCTATCTAGCCGTCGAGCATCCGCCAAGCGTTTTTTTGGAACATTTCCCTTAGCTATGGTACTAGCCACGAATTTTCCATACAATTAGCCACTTATGAGCCATGTATGAATTTATCCATACTAAAAGTTTAGCCACGACATTAGCCATGGTGGCTCAACCCGTGGGATTTTTGCTCGTGACTAACCGTAGTCACAATTCAACAGTGGCAATAGCGCGCCATGAAAACTGGCCACATCTAAGGTGAGTTAGAATGGCTATGGCTAATTAGTGGCAAATGATATGTATTAGGCCATTAACAATATTGCTTTGGGCATTGTCATGGTCGTGGTCAATACCATGTACCGCTTTTGTGAAATCATGTCTTTATTTACTATTTCCCGCTAGGGAAGGTGTGTCTTATGAATTAATATTAATTTATATAAAATCATGAATTTATATAAAATTAAAAAATATTAATTTATATAGAATCAAATCATGAAGATTTGTGACATCATGAAGATGTGGCTAAATCAACCGTGGCTATAAATCAAATCAATTAATATGAATTTATATAAGATTAAAAATAATTCTTATGGCTATGAATATAAGGTTGTGGCCAATCCTAGTGTCATATTAATTTTCATTAAAATAATAAACACATATTTTTTTCATAATTTTTAACCTTACTAAATATTCACCAGCTAATTTTTTTGATGAATAAATATTTTATTTTCATAATTTCTTTTTAATGATCAAATATTAATTTGTAGCAAATAAAAAAGTATTAGATAATAATAATTTTTATTTTATAATCGTCCTAACCTTATTACATAAACTTCATAACCTTATTGACTACTTGTCTGCCTGCATGAAAGAAGGATCAAATCCTTGACTAGGCACTACAGGAAAACTGTGTAAATTCCGACGCTTTGTTCTCGACGTTATTGATATGCGTCGAAATTTACCGACTTTTGAACGTGTTGAAAAAAATCCTAACCCTTTTCAACAGATTTATGTGTCGAGAATGGCAAATATTTTATTTAAAATATTAAAAACCCTAGCACTACTATCGTCCTCTCAAATGCCAGATTCATATCTCTAGATCTAAGACTTTGTCGGCCGCCCTCTCTTTCTCCTCAATCGATAGATCCACCTCTCTCCTCTCCCTCTCTCCCTCAATCGATAGATCCATGCTCGAAAAGGAGTTCAAATGGCGGTGAAGAAAAAATATATTTGGTTCTAGAATGTTTGGTTGGTGAAGAAGTCATGTGATTCTGCTAACACGGCTTCGTTTTTGTCGTTGAGGAAAAGTGATACGAAGGCTAGGTGCTCCGGTGAAGAAAAGTAGATCGGCAAAAATTACAGGTGACAGGAAGGCTTCAACTTCAGGCTTCGATTCAAGGTTCATCTTCTGGCGGCTGTCTTCCGATGAGTAGGTTTTCTATGTGTTCTAGTTCGTAGATTTTCCAATTCGAATTCGAATCTAGATTATTTTTCTAGCAGCAAGGGTTTCCAATTTGATGTTGATGCTAGAGTCTCGGATTGACTAAGTTCTCGGATTCTAGAGTCGTTTTCCTGTTCGTAGGTATCGATTAAAGATTAATCTTCGAGCGGAAAGAGTTTCCAATTTCACGCTACTTTGAGTTTTCTATCGATTAGGTTTTCTAGTTCGCGGATTCACTATTCGTGTCCCAGTTTGGCTATTAGAGGTAACCAGTTCTCTGTTCCCATCTCTTTTTGTCTTCATTTTGCCTCATATGAGTTGTTTTTGGTACCTGATGTTTTGAAAATCGATTTCCTAGTCTATTTTTTGAAGTGGATAAATTCAGTTACCTGATGTTTTGAAAATCGATTTCCTAGTCTATTCTTTGAAGTGGATAAATTCAGTGTAGTTTGAGAAGATATTGTATTGATGATTTGTGACAAAAACATTCTACGGGTTTTTGTTCTAGATTCCTGGTCTACTGCAAGATCCATATTGTACATTTTTCATGTCTTGCACCAAATATCTCTGTTCCTTTCCTCTTTTCATCCACATGGCATTGTTTCTTGTTGCATGAACTTGTAATATGGCTTTTTTCATGCAAAAACTGTGTAGATTATGACTTTGGTGGTGTGAATTTCAGAGCTTGATGAGAGAATGCATGAACTGAAAAATGAACTCAAGTAGGGACCCCTTTGAGTAATGTAAGGCCTTCGATCCCTTCATTATCTCCTCTAATCATGTTGTATAGGCTGCCTATTTATGTTGAGCTTCAAACACAACTTCCTGCTCAAGTAGGTCACTTTCAGTTTTATAGCCTTCTTCATCACATATGTACAAGTGCTTGCTTTAACCTGTTTGTTCAACACTTATTTAATTAATATTTATGCACTTCATTTGTCCTTAGTCCAATGCAGTTTGTCTAAAATTGAACTCGAACTCTCAGCTTATACATTTCTTTTTATTTAAGGTCTTCTTATCCTTAGTATTAGCATATTTTGTAAATGGAGCATGTTTTATTTTATTTTTTATGTTATTGTCTGTTTTCATACTCTTGCACCTGTTGAATTGGAAAAGAAAAACTGCAGGGGAAGGGAGACTCCCTCTGAGTTGGTCTACAAGGTTAAAAATCGCTCTAGGGGCCGCAAGAAGATTGGTACATCTCCATGAAGATTGTGAGCTATTTTACTAATATTTTCCCGTCTCAGTTTTGAACTTAATTTGGAATGGGTTCTTGAGCATGTAGTTGTTTGTACATGCAGGTCATCCTAAAATCATACATCGTGATATTAAGGCTTCTAATATCCTTCTTGATGACAATTTTGAAGCAAAGGTAAATTTGGTATTATTTGTTTGTTTCAAGCTGGGCTACCCATAATACAGGATGAGATAGTCAATTGTATTTTTGAAATCTGCACGAAACTCTTCTGACTCCTCTCCCCACCGTAGTCATCCCAACGTTCTGGTATTTGTTTTTGCCAAGGGCTGGCAGTGGATCTGTAAGTCTGTTTCTTTTTTTCCCTTAAAGATGAAGTTGATACAAGTTTCTTAGGTGGGTTGAACAATGGGAATGGGGATTTGTCCATTTAGTTTTAGAATATCTTAGCAGTTGAGTGAAATAATGGAACTTCACACATAAGATAGCAGGTTATTTCCTCTCTGCAACTTTGGCTCAATTTTTTAAAATTAATTCAACTTGTAAGCTGTAAGTTTGTAACCTTTGATTCGACGAGCTTACGTTTTTAGTTTTTAACATGAATCTCACTTTAAGATACTTTAGTCCTTCCCTTTTCTGGCGAGTTAATGTGCTTATGCCTTTTTGGTTCAAGTGGCAGATTTTGGACTTGCAAGGTTTTCTTACGATAGCGATACTCATGTGTCCACTAGGGTTATGGAGACTTTTGGGTAAACATTCAATATTCTGATTCCTCTGATCCTTTGTTCAGTTTGCTATCAGCAACTCATCTCTCTAAGAATATGCAGATACTTAGCTCCAGAATATGCAACAAGTGGGAAACTGACTGAGAAATCAGACGTGTTTTCATTTGGAGTAGTGTTTCTTGAGTTGATAACTGGTCGCCGACCCATTGAAATTAGAGGTGGTTTTTCCGATGACGGCATTGTGGAGTGGGTATGTTGTTTTCCTTTTCTAATCATTCCTTTTCTAATCATTCATTCTTGAGTTGATAACTGGTCGCCGACCCACAGCAAAGGAGGGACCCCTTTGAGTAATGTAAGGCCTTCGATCCCTTCATTATCTCCTCTAATCATATTGTATAGGCTGCCTTTTTTTTTCATCAGTGTTTGTGCATTTACAAGCTCTAAGAGTCACCAGTTATGATTCTGACCCAATGCTTTATACCCTCGGTCTCACTATCAGTAGAGACTTTGTCCAGATTGAGGGCCGTGTTTTGCCTACCCCTGAGGTGATAGACTCTAAGCTTCATGGTCCTCATTCCTTCTATGCTTGCTGCCCGAGGAAAAACTGTGACATTTATGGTAAATTGGTAATTGCTCTTTCCATTTGTTCCTTAATCTCTGTTGTTTATTAGTTGACTTGTTTTCTAGAAGTCCTATCAAGTTTAGTAACTTTTTCTCTTTTTTCATAGTAGTGCATTAGCTCAAACCTGATTGAAATATGATTGTAGGGTAGTTCAGCTCAATTCTTACTGTTGAATTTCGTTGTAGGAAGACAAGTCTAAATGACTTTGAGTTGTTCACATAAATGAAATTAACATTTGCCTACTGCCTACTTCAGCTGCAACTGCTATTAAATTTCATGTATAGTGTTAGATACTCATAGCTATGTTTATCTGATGCATTTAGCCTTTTATTGTTGGACTGATTTATTATGAAGATTGTAACTTATTAAAAAAAGTGAAGAAAGAAAAGGGGAGGATCTTGATTAAATGGTACCTAGACAACATTGATTCAGCAATTAGTCTAATGAATTTTCTCAATGTCACTATCTTCATTGGAATGTAGATGTAGGCATGTGGCTGCTTGTAGTTAGCTAATTAGTGTATGTTTGGTAAGAGTTTATAAACTAGTTCAAGTTTATAGAGTTAAAATTGTTGGGTATCTTACACTGCAACCATTGGTATCTGGTTTCCATACATTCTTTATGAAGGGAATTGATGAATTATGGATGGTTGGCATGTTAGTCCAATTATCTGACATTGGTTGGACTGCTATGGTGTGCACAGATTGCTGATGGTGATACGTCTGGTGGTTCTGGGGATGTTTCTGACATGGTGGATTCGACATCCAAACCACGAAGCCATTTGGTTATGGGGAATGTCAATCACCTATGAGATATGGTTTGCATTCTCCTGGATCCTTGATCAACTTCCCAAGATTTGGTTATGGGGGATACTTTGGTCAGAAAAAGGATTTCTTGAAGAACAAAGTAAGATTGGATTTTGTTTCGGAGAGGAGGCGAGTGAAGAGAGAGTATGATGAATTCAAAGTGAGGATTAACTCCTTACCAGAATCCATGAGGAGATAAAGCATTTGATCTCCTCGGTGTTTGAAGGAAAGAGTGCCACTGTTTTTGCTTATGGAGCTCAGGTTTCTCTTTTTTTTTCCACATTCTGCCTCAACTATAAAGTTTTTGCTAGTGCTTGTTTCTTGTGCTTTCCAAATCGATTGCTTTCCTGTTTTCTTTTGCCTCTTAGTTTCACATATTTTAGAGTATAAAGTCTATAAGATATGAAAACCTTTTGCTAGCACTTGCTGAACCCAAGGAATAGAGATGCAAGGTCAGGAAGCTGATAGGATATGTTCAGTTGCTAAGGGAAACATTTTACGAGGTTGAATCCCCATGAAGCTGCCTTTATAGCAGCTGCTAAAAAGGTTGCTTTCAACTTCTATAGGAGGCACCAGACAAGCTTACTGCTGTACAAACGTGACGTTAACAGCGGAAAAATATTGACAGGTAGTTAGGATATCATCCTTGTTTAAGTTTTTGCTTGTTTGTCCATTATTTGATGGATGATTGCTTTCTGACTTTTTTTATTCTTTGATGGAGGATTTCACTTGTTAGCTTTCAACTGTTCTGCAGGTGCTTGCTGGGCTAGATCTGTAAGTGGCTTCCTCTCTTTCTTGTTCCTTTACTTTTTAATAATATGGTATGCATTTGAATAGTGTAAATGCAATATTTTCAATTTCATATGACCATTGATCTGTACCCCAATTTATGGGAAAGCCATCTGATTATTCTTGTCTGAAATGGGAATTTGTCGTCTGAAACGGATCTGATTATTCTTGTGTACTTCTCTTATATTACATGCCCTGTTGCAGAAAATATGTTTCATTGGCAAGCAACAATAATGGGTCCTTCAGATAGCCCTTATGCAGGAGGAGTTTTCATCGTGACTATTCACTTTCCTCCCGATTATCCATTTAAACCACCCAAGGTATGCTTTTGGCTGTTAACACAGGAATTTCAAATTTCCAGTGATGATAATGATAGTATTGATGATGCTTTTGGCCTTTTCACCTTCCTTTTGTTCCCTTTTTTTGCTTAACTGATATGTTTATATTGCCTTTGCAGGTTGCATTCAGAACAAAAGTTTTCCATCCTAACATCAACAGCAATGGAAGTATTTGCCTTGACATACTCAAGGAGCAATGGAGCCCAGCTTTGACCATATCTAAGGTGCTGACTGTTAACATGTTTTGCTTGGAACCCTGTGTGGAAGTATCTATTTACTTATGTTTTCATATAGGAATATAAGATGATGCGTTGTTTACTCCCAACCGAAGCTACACTTGAACCTTAATTTTCTGTTTTAGTTGTGATTTAGTTACACTTATTTCCTTAATTGAATTTCGTTTTATTCAGATTAGGGGTTTTAGCCTCCTCTTGATTTCTAAGCATTTCTATTTTTATCTTGCAGGAGGTGTCACTGTGTTTCAAGCATGATATTTGGCGTTTTGGGATATGATTTATGCCCGGGCAGAGAAAGAGTTGACTGCTGGGAAGGTCAGCACTTGTGTAGTTATGTTGTATACAACTCGTATTCAAAATAAGACAAGTTCAAGCAAAGTAGGTAAAGTTCGAACCAACCCTTTCTCAATCGTAAGGCAAAACAAAAATCCCAGTTGATTCAGCTAAGGTAACAAATAGACAATAGAGGGTAGTGGTGATTTATAATCCAAGTATAAATTCAATTTCTTCCCGTATTAGCTGGAGATACATTTGATCTGTTTGCTGCAACTAATTTTGTCATTTTTTTCCTTCGTTTGAGAGCAGTTTGCCCTAATTTTTCAGTTGAGCATTGTAAGTCAGCTATGTGTTAGGTTCATTGATTTATAATACAAGTTTGAACTGAACATAGCAGGTGTAAGGATTTGTGTTAATGTATTTTTTGTTAATTAAAGGATTTAAATTGATGTGTAATCAAAGAGGATAAATGAAGAAATATACGTTTTTTTTTGAAAAATAACAGGGCAGTTTCGACGCTTTAGGGTGTTGAAATTGACGTTTTTTTTTGAAAAATAACAGGGCAATTTCGACACTTTAGGGTGTCGAAATTGGCATGTCATTTTCGACGCTCTATGTCGTCGAAAATGACGTGCCATTTCCGACGCCCTAGGGTGTCGAGATTGGTTGCGACAGAATTCTGCATCGAAAATGGCACTTGCCATTCGTGATGCAAGAATTTTCGACGCTTTTTAAAAGCGTCGAAATTGAAATTTGCGACGCTTTAAAGCGTCGAAAATGGTCACAAAAAGTGTCGAGATTAACACTATTTTCCTGTAGTAAGGGTGTAGTGAATTGAACATGCATCATCCTATTTGACCCACAACAATATATATATATATATATATATATATATATATATATATATCTCAAGCGAGAATACATGTTGACGTCATTAGCCAATGAAACAACCGGATGCATAGTTGATAGCATCTATTTAGTGATGATTCCAGGGCATGTTTGTATAGGATCTAGGGCCTTTGAGTAAGTATTATATGTATTTTTTGCCCTTTTTGGTTTAGTTTGGTGGAATCGGTGTCTACCGCTCGATTGTTATGATTTCAGGCGTTGCGGAGCGGTTTTGGCGTCGATTCAAGAGTTTAAAGAGAAAGAGGTGGCTCGATGATCTTCACTACGCTAAAAAGTCATCAAAGATGAGCTAGGGGGCACGGGATCAAGGAAACGTGCCAAGTAAAGCGAAGCAAGCTCGGCAAAGTTAAGTTCCAGAAACCACTCGGCAGAGTGGTGCTAGAGTGGTGTCCGAGTGGTGCCAGAGTGGTGCCAGAGTGGTGCCAGAGTGAAGTCAATATGAAAGTCAGAAGGCACTCGACCGAGTGTAGAAACCACTCGAGACTCACTCTGGTCGAGTGCTTAACAGTTATAGCTTTTCAGAGTCCACTCGACCGAGTGCAAAAACCACTCGACCGAGTGTTTCCTGTGTTCCGAATTAAATTCGTTTTCTTTTCTAAACAAAAGGGGGGATTCGAAAGGTTGAAGGGGGGAGTCGGTTTTTGGAGTCCAGAATTCAGACATTAGAGAGGGCTTGAGAGAGCTTTAGGAGACGAGAGATTTTTGGGAAGAAAACCTTGTTCGATCTATCAAATTCCGGTAATTTCCGTTCCATCTCCGTTGTTCTATGTTTGTTTTGCTGAATTTGATTGAATCAAGCATGTACTTATCCATGAGTTGCTAGATTTCCTGTTATAGGGGTCGGGGTGATTCCGACGATGCAAAGATAGACTTGTGCTTAGTATTGTTTGAATGATATTTGATTCTATTTGGTGATTTAATCCTATCGCGCCAGCCCTAGTTGACGAGAGTCGATTAGAACTGATTTTGGGGTTTGAAATCGAGAGACTAAGACTCCAAATTGGAACCTAGATGGTGAATTTAGGCCGAAAGGCTATTGGAACCATTGGAAACATAGGATTAAGCCTGAAGTTTAGTTGATCGAAAGAGAAATTGAACTTCTTGTGGATCTCTAGATCGTCATAGTTATTTTAGGTGATAATTGTATTGACTGAGACCGAGATGGTTATGTTTGCACGATTATTACCTAGAGTTCTAAGCACACAAAGGGTCTAAATTGGTTGGTTGAGACCGAAAGACGACCATTAACCAATTTAGACACATTCGCTTTGATTCCGAGAGGAGCTTTGCGATAACCTTGGACGATCTACCTTCACATTCGAATTAGATATCATTCAAGCAAGAAAATATTTTTGGTCTATCGATGATGCATTGTTGGTAATCCCTTGTCCCTAGAACGCCTTCCCCATATATATTTCTCAACATTAAATCGATTTTCTTGGTTACTTTATACACACTATCTAAAATCTGTTTGTTTATTCTGAACTTGGTTGAACTAGCTCGAAATAACAATCGATACTCCTCCGGTCCTTGAGGATACGACACTTGATTACTACAACTGAACCCATACACTTGTGGGTGTAGGTTTTTAGCCTATCAAGTTTTTGGCGCCGTTGCCGGGGAGTGGTGCTAGTATCGATCGTCTTTTTGACGACTAGTTCTCTAAGTTCTTTTTGTTTCTTTGATTTGTTTTTGTTTTTGTTTTTGTTTTTGGCCTCAGGTTGTGCTTTGAATGCGAAAAAAGAAAGGCTCTAGCAATCTATTGCCTTTTGATCCTGAACCTGAACGCACATTCCACAAAAGAAGAGCTGAACAACAAGCTGCTAGAGCGGCAAATGGCTCAAAGAGAGCAAGAAAATGCTGAACTTCGACAACAACTAGCTGATCAACAGTTACAGCTCGGCCAACCACAAGAGCCGACAACCTTAGGAGAGCGGATGGACCCGACTCAGTTCTTACCACAACCAGGTGTTGTCCTTCCTGCTTTAACACCCGTTAATTTTGAGCTGAAGCCTGGACTGTTGAATATGATTGTTGGAGGGTAAAATTTGATGAATTTTTTTTGGAATGATGATTTCAAATCGTCGCATTTATTATAGGTCAAAAAAATGTGAAGAATTTTCTTTGGATTAAATACAAGACATACATATTCAAATTTGGGCCAGGAAATTACATTGCAAGTTCAACCCAAACAAGCCCAGCAAAAGGAGGAAGAGAACTGTTGGATAGAGCAATTGAATGAAAATCTTCAACTGCTCCCCATCTCTTCAACACGTGTGTTTCTTCCCATCTATCCAAGAAAATAATAAAAGGGGAAAATGAAGTGGTGGGCAGTTATCTAAAGCCTAGTAACTGCTACTATTTACTCCCTATAAGTGAAGCTCTCTACCCGGCTGGCTTTTTCTTCCCTTCAAACTATTCAAGAGCAAAACCAAAGAAAGCAGTTGTCTTCCCCTCCTGCCTTCTTCCTCCTCCTGGCACTTCCGTTTGCAAAACAGAAGCAGCAAATACAGATTTCCTTCTCTTCCTGGGCACACCTACAACAACCCATAAAATAAACAAAAAAATCAGCAAGAAGAAGAGAAAGTTGTAGAACAAAAAGGGTAGAAGTCTATTCTCTTTTCTTTTCTTTGGTTTTACAGGAACAAATAAGCATTACAACGGAGAAGACCAACCAGGGCTTGGGTTCATATGCTCTCACCTAGTGTTTGGTCTCGTAATAGGCTTGAAAGTATTTTCTTTCGCCTAGAGACCATCACGTAATAGGTTGAGAGCCTCGACTATCGTAGTTGGCTTGAAAGTATATTCTTTCGCCACTACATTCGATCCCGGTGTGGATCGGCTCATAGCGCCGAAAGGCTGTCGGATTTTGCCCAGAGTTCACAAGCAATAAAATGCCGAACTCTACAGAATTCCATACAAATAAACTGAACATGGGACCTTGAACAAAAACTGTCCTAATCAAGAGTGAAGTTCTGCTAAAATTCCCACTAAAATGGTTTCCTACAAAGCTTTTAATCAGCCACGCAAATCAAGACATAACAAAAAATCAGCAAGGAGGCACTAAGTTTTCAAGTGACCACAACACCAAACAAACAAAAGATTAGGTGTTCATAAAAAAAATCATTAGAATCCGTAACTTATTCAAGGCAGACTATACTGAGCACCAAATCAATCCCAAATTAAACTGGGTAAATAAACCTTAAGAAATCAAAAAGGTTAAATCAATTCAAAGAAAAAATGATGAATTGAGCATACCCGTTCAAAAGGGCCAGAGTTGCAGCAATGCTCCCGGGAAAACAATGACTTCGGTTCAGACGGGCCTTGCTGCATTCGCCTTCCATTTGGCCACTTAAAGTTGGGATTCTTCCACCTCTCCTTAAACTTTGCAAACACGAGCCCTCCTACTCGTTCGTTCACCGACGCTAATTCGAAAACCCTAAAAACACAATTAAAAAAAAAAGATCAATTGAATGTGAGAATTGAGCACTCAATTGAAAGGGGATTCGTTTGGAAATACGAAATTCAGGTCGAGAATTGGCTAGAGACAAGAGTGAATACCAAAATCAAGGGCTGAAATTCACAAACAAAAGCGTCAAAGCATACCTAGGGCGGAATGTTCCTGGCGCTTCTCAGCTTGTTAGAGCTCGATGCCCCTTGGTCCTTCTGTTGCGAGTACCCAAGTCGAGAGCCCCGGTTCATGCTGTAAAAGGTGCGTTGCTGTTATCAAAGGTTGGCAGTGCCTATCGGCGGCAACGGTGATCTGTCGGCTATCGATAGAAGAAAGAAAAGAGGGTTGAGCTTGCAAAAGAAAGAAGACAAGAAGCTACGCTTCTGAGTAGGGGATATATGGGTTGGTGGATCTTTTGGAATGGGCTGGAAAGTAATTGGGTTTGTTAAAAAAATGGGTTTATGTTATGTAAAATGGTAAATCCCAATTTGACCCATTTTTTTACGAAAAACAAACAAGCAGCTGAACATTAAGCTTGGATGTATATACATACATGTATGTAGTTCAAGCCGGTAGTTCATTCAACTCCAAGAAAGTTTGGAGTTGGCTGTATGTCCCATGAAAGTAAATTCATTTGCCCATTTCAACCCACTAAAATATAAGAATTATATTTGACACAAGTTAAGAATTCGAGTTTAATAAAAAATACATAAAATTAAACTCGTCAAAAATTCTTTGCCGATTAATTCGAGTGGGTCAATCTCAAGTCGACTCCTAAACAAGAACGGAGTCAAAAGCCTAAACCGAATTTTCCTAAATTAAAATCGGTTCCGGGCAGAACTACGTAAAGACTTGATACTCTTTTACGAGTTACGTAGGAAATCCGGTATCAAATTCAATATATATCGGATTCGGTCGTCTGCCTCTAAATTCACTTCTAAATGAATATGAGGCCAAAACCAAATAAATTAAATTGGTTCATTCAGAACTACGTATAGACTTGATACTCTTTGACGAGTTACGTAGGAAATTCGGTATTAAATTTTAAATACGCCGAATTCAGTCACCGGTTACAAATTAAATCAAATTTGTCCGTTAAGAACTACATAAGATTTGATCCTGTTCAAACGGGTACGTAGGTAGCTCGACGTAAAGCCTAGGCTCGTCGAGTTCAATCGCCAAAAAAACAAATTCAAGTTGCCAATTCCGACTCGGTATAAAACTTCTGCTCGTCGAGTTCGATCACCACTCTCAAATGATCTCATGATCAAACCCAAGTACAAAGTTCATCTTTGTCCCGAACTACGGTGACTTAATTCCACCAAACATGTGGATACGTAGGAAACTCGGTGTAAATCAAATTCTCACTGGGTCCGGTCACATCCAAACTTTCAAACAAATTTCTTAAAATTCATTCGTCGACTCTAAGTCGTCCCAAATATCAAATTTTCCATCAAATCTAAAGTGTCTCCTCCGACTCGATACAAAGCTTCCGCTCACCGAGTCCAGTCACATCCAAACCTTCAAACAAATCTTTCCAAATTCATTTGTCGACTCCAGTCGTCCCAGATGTTAAATATTCCATCAAAACCAAAGTGCCCACTCTAACTCGATACAAAGCTTCCGCTCATCGAGTTTGGTCACGACCAACATTCAAAATCAAATTCCACCGTCCCCAAATTGACCTTTAAGTCAAACCTCTAAGTCAAATCAAACAGGTTTCAAAAGAAAAGAACTACGTAAAGACTTGACGCCGTAAAAAACGGCTACGTAGGTAACCCGATATTAAATCTCAAAATATGTCGGGTACAGTCGCTAATCCCTAAATTCACTTTTAAAATGAAAATGGGGTTAAAATTAAACCTAAATTAAATACACGTGATTTTCCGTGTAAGTGATAGCCGTTAAGTTGAGAAACCCTTCCGAGAAGGTGTGCTCAATTTATTCGGGTGATACATGAGAAAATCTCATGCATATGATAGTGTGATTTATGTTAGGGCTACCCTTCCAAGAAGGTGGGTCCTAATACGATCCAATGATGCATGGAAACCTTTAACGGGGTAAAAAAACACAAACTCAAACATTCTGAACTACGTAAGGCTTGATTCTCTTCCAAGAGATACGTAGGCAACCCGCTAAATTTCGGGTGCAGCCCAAATCACCAAAACCATTCAAATCTTGGTATCGATACGAATTCGAATCAAGAGGATAACCAAAAGGGGTCGAACTCAAATATTAAAAATCAAATAAAATGTGTTGTGCAATTATTCGCGCATTTTTGTCCAACAATGATAAGGCAAAATATGTTCAATGGGCTTCCTGCTGAGAGTCCCCATCAACACATATCCACCTTCAAAGAACTGATGGATACGGTGAGAGTTCAAGATGTCGCTCCTGATGAGCTATTATTGCGATCATTCCATTTCTCACTTGCAGGGAAAGCTAGACACTGGTACAACTCTATCCCTGCTGGCACAGTCACCAATTGGGAGGAACTGTCATCTGAATTCCTAAATCAGTTCTTCCCGCCAGCCAAGACTGCTGAGATGAAGCGGAAGATAAATTCTTTCGTGGTTGGAGATGGGGAGAACATCCATGAATCGTGGGAGAGATTCAAGGATCTTTTGTTTGAGTGTCCTCACCATGGGATATCAAAGCTGAATCTGTTGGAGATTTTCTACAAAGCTGTCAGTGACAACACTAGAGTGCTTATTGACTCGTCGTCTGGAGGAGAATTTTTGGAAATGGGAGCTGATGATGCTTGGGCTTTTGTAGAGAAAACTGCTAAGAGATGTGGAAAGTACTCACAAACTAGGGCTCTCTCTAATGTTAAAAGAAGTGCAGGGATCTATGAGGTGGATGCTGCAACTTATAAGGATGCTAGATATGACTCATTGGCTTCTGAAATTAAACGTCTAGCCTCGGTTATGGAGAAGTCCTTACCCACCAAGGAAGTGAGTGCCACGAATTCTAGGCCGGTGCCTTGTCAATTTTGTGGATCCCAAGACCACACCATTTCGGCTTGTCAGATTTATGGTTCTCATGGTATCGGGAGTCAGGATGAGGAAGTCAACTACATGGGAAATTTGAATAGAGGCCAGGGTTACAATATGAACTTCAACAACTACAATCCCCGAGCGAGGGATCACCCCGGTTTCTCTTATGCTAACAGACAAGCTGCAAAAGGATCACCACTTGAATTTTCTCCAAAACCCCCACAACAGAAAGATAAGATGGAGTTGATGATGGAACAACTCATGGGTACTATTCAGAACCTAGCAGGAGAGGTGCAGAATCTCAGCAGAGGTCAGAAGTTACTTGAAACACAAGTAGCTCAGCAAGCTAGCAATGCTCCTAGGCCTGCTGGCCAGTTTCCAGGGCGTACTGAAGAGAATCCTAAGGTACAGATTTCTGTTGTATCTTTGAGAAGCGGCAAGCAACTGGAAGATTTGACGCCTGTAGCACCAAAAGAGACTAAGAACAGAGTTGAAGCTGAAATGGAAAAGGCTCCTGAACCGGTGAAAGATTCTCCATATGTGCCGCCACCTCCTTACAAGCCACCACTTCCGTTTCCACAAAGAAAGGCTCAATCTCAATCAGAGGCGCAATTTAGAAAGTTTTTGGAGGTGTTGAAGAAGCTCTACGTCAATATTCCGTTCACCGATGTTTTGACCCAAATGCCATCTTATATGAAGTTTCTAAAGGAGAGCCTCTCTAACAAAAGGAAGCTCGATGAGTGCCAAGCAGTGTTTCTTACCGAGGAGTGCAGCGCCTTGATTGAGAACAAGCTACCACCTAAGCTAGAGGACCCAGGTAGTTTCGTTGTCCCTATTTTCTTTGGTCATAGTCCTGATTTTAAAGCTTTATGTGATTTGGGAGCTAGTGCTAGTTTGCTTCCTCTCTCAATTTGCAAGAAACTCGGTCTAGGAGAGCCTAGACCGGTTAGGATGCAGTTGATCATGGCGAACAGGTCCATTGCCCACTCAGTTGGTGTTTTAGAGAATGTCCCTATTAAGGTGGGTAAGTTTTTCGTACCGGTGGATTTTGTTGTATTGGATATGGATGCCAGCACCCCCATTCCTATCATTCTTGGAAGGCCTTTCTTGGCCACTGCAGAGGCTCTGATTGATGTACGAAAAGGGACCCTCTCTTTTGAGATAGGGGATGAGAAGGTTGAATTTAACCTCCCTAAACCTTTAGAACCACCTGTTGTTGAATCTATGTGTTGCAGGATTGATGTTGCAGGTAAAGGGGGCTATGATGCCATGAAAGAAGTGGTCAACCGAGACCCTCTAGAGTTTGTTCTGACAAAGAGTGTGGTCAGTGGTGCCAGAAAAGAGTTACTTGCTGATGTAGCTCGAGATTTTACTGTCTTTGTGGAGGACTCCAAATCTGTTTTGCAGGTATATGACGTAATCTCTACAAGTGAAGCTAAAGGGAAACCTCCCGGCAACGTTCAAGAAGGTGATTTGGTGCTACTTTTCCACTCAAGGCTAAAACTGGCTCCAGGAAAGCTGATATCAAGGTGGAGTGGCCCCTTCAAGGTCAAAGGAATGCATCCCCATGGAGTTGTTGAGGTATGGAGCAAACGGACCGGCGAGTTCAAGGTGAATGGACAAAGACTAAAGGAATACTCCGCCGTAGATCCGACCAAGGAGGTTGTTTCCATTCAACCACCTTGACCCAAGCAATCGAAGGTAATGGAAGGTCGGCTTCAGACCTTAAACTAGCGCTTCTCGGGAGGCAACCCGAGGTGTGTTTTCTTTATTTTTAGTTTTCAGTTTTTTTTTTTTTTTGGGTTGATTTGCAAAAGTGCAAGTATGGGGTGCAAAGTGCGCTATATTGAGAATATTATTTGTGTTTTGAGCTGAATTGAAGGTGTTTGGCACCTATCTACTAACCCCCATCTTGCCGAGTTTGTTGCTTGTTTGTGTTGGTTGTCTTGCCTAGGTTTGGACGCGGATGGCTCTAACTTGGCTACCTTTTAGACACCTTTTAGACACTTGCTCTACATGTTGAAATTGTGAGTATTCTCATCTCTTACTTGATTGTTTCGCACATTGAGGACAATGCTTTGTCTAAGTATGGGGTGGGTGTGAATACTTCACAATTTTTGGAGGTGAATACTTCAAAAATTTTGCGGTTTTTGTGTCTATTTGGCCCGCGCTTATTGGAATGTTTGATGATTGCTTGAGCATTGAGCCATTGCCTTGCTTGACTAGCTAGATTGTATACCCTCTTGCTTGATCTTATGTGTATCTTGCCTCATACTTGGATACTCGAGCTTAACTTGATACCGCATTATTGGGTTTATGTGCACAATTGAAATATGATTGAGGCATTTTGTTAGCCCATTTATCCTTTCCTACCCTTGCATTTGACCATCTGCTTGAAGCCTTCTGAGCCTTAGAAGCCTGTTTCTTTGGTAGCTCCACTAGATTTTCATAGCCCGCTATGTGCCTTTACCCAATCCGGGATTTTGGGTCATGATAGTGTGTTTTGTTGTGTGGATGTGCTTCAAGTATGAGATGATTTCTCTTGATTGTGATTGGAAAAAAAAAAAGAGAAAGAAAAAGTCTTGGGATAAGAGGAGGATAAAATTCACTCTTGTGCAAAAGTCAAGAAAGAAAAAATACGGTTAGTAATCGATCCTGCTTGTGGAGAATAAAATTCACACAAGGAGGAAGAAATGCAAAGTGAGATGGTCAAGACACTTAGTAACCGGGTGCATTCATCACAAATGTTTGTATTCGCGTAAAACGGTGTCGAGACTAGAGAGTGAAATAAAAAAATTCTTGAAAAAAATTGAAAAGAAAAGAAAAAAAGAGAGGAGAATTTTTTGAAGTGGTTGACAAGAGTGAAGATGAAAAAAATTGTTGTGATGGAGTTTGTTTAGTGGATTGGTATGAGTTTGATTCTTTGAAGTTGGTGTTTTTCCGATTGTTCTTGCATGATCCTTTTTCCCGGATTTTAGCACCACATGGCCTGAAATTTTCCATACCTAATTGTTTTCACTTTAGCCCCATCATAACCCTATAAAGCCCTCATGATTTTATTGTGTGCATAAATTCAAGCGGTGATTTTGTTGACGATTTTCAAGCTTTGTGGATGATGAGTTTTGAGGTTGAGATTTGAGCAAAATGCATTTTTAGGGTTTGGAAATTGATGAGCTACTTGAGCTTTGGTTGTTGGCTATGATATGCTAGGACGGCATTCGTCGAATATTTTACATTAGTAGATGCTATTTTGTGATTATTGTCTTGGCCTTGCTTGGGGACAAGTAATGTTAAGTATGGGGTATTTTGATAGCATCTATTTAGTGATGATTCCAGGGCATGTTTGCATAGGATCTAGGGCCTTTGAGTAAGTATTATATGTATTTTTTGCCCTTTTTGGTTTAGTTTGGTGGAATCGGTGTCTACCGCTCGATTGTTATGATTTCAGGCGTTGCGGAGCAGTTTTGGCGTCGATTCAAGAGTTTAAAGAGAAAGAGGTGGCTCGATGATCTTCACTACGCTAAAAAGTCATCAAAGATGAGCTAGGGGGCACGGGATCAAGGAAACGTGCCAAGTAAAGCGAAGCAAGCTCGGCAAAGTTAAGTTCCAGAAACCACTCGGCAGAGTGGTGCCAGAGTGGTGTCCGAGTGGTGCCAGAGTGGTGTCCGAGTGGTGCCAGAGTGGTGCCAGAGTGAAGTCAATATGAAAGTCAGAAGGCACTCGACCGAGTGTAGAAACCACTCGAGACTCACTCTGGTCAAGTGCTTAACAGTTATAGCTTTTCAGAGTCCACTCGACCGAGTGCAAAAACCACTCGGCCGAGTGTTTCCTGTGTTCCGAATTAAATTCGTTTTCTTTTCTAAACAAAAGGGGGGATTCGAAAGGTTGAAGGGGGGAGTCGGTTTTAGGAGTCCAGAATTCAGACATTAGAGAGGGCTTGAGAGAGCTTTAGGAGACGAGAGATTTTTGGGAAGAAAACCTTGTTCGATCTATCAAATTCCGGTAATTTCCGTTCCATCTCCGTTGTTCTATGTTTGTTTTGCTGAATTTGATTGAATCAAGCATGTACTTATCCATGAGTTGCTAGATTTCCTGTTCTAGGGGTCGGGGTGATTCCGACGATGCAAAGATAGACTTGTGCTTAGTATTGTTTGAATGATACTTGATTCTATTTGGTGATTTAATCCTATCGCGCCAGCCCTAGTTGACGAGAGTCGATTAGAACTGATTTTGGGGTTTGAAATCGAGAGACTAAGACCCCAAATTGGAACCTAGATGGTGAATTTAGGCCGAAAGGCTATTGGAACCATTGGAAACATAGGATTAAGCCTGAAGTTTAGTTGATCGAAAGAGAAATTGAACTTCTTGTGGATCTCTAGATCGTCATAGTTATTTTAGGTGATAATTGTATTGACTGAGACCGAGATGGTTATGTTTGCACGATTATTACCTAGAGTTCTAAGCACACAAAGGGTCTAAATTGGTTGGTTGAGACCGAAAGACGATCATTAACCAATTTAGACACATTCGCTTTGATTTCGAGAGGAGCTTTGCGATAACCTTGGACGATCTACCTTCACATTTGAATTAGATATCATTCAAGCAAGAAAATATTTTTGGTCTATCGATGATGCATTGTTGGTAATCCCTTGTCCCTAGAACGCCTTCCCCATATATATTTCTCAACATTAAATCGATTTTCTTGGTTACTTTATACACACTATCTAAAATCTGTTTGTTTATTCTGAACTTGGTTGAACTAGCTCGAAATAACAATCGATACTCCTCCGGTCCTTGAGGATACGACACTTGATTACTACAACTGAACCCATACACTTGTGGGTGTAGGTTTTTAGCCTATCAATAGTCGCTTGCATAGATTGACTAAAACTCCGCATGAATGGTACCTGTTGGGATGTCATAGCTTGTTGCTGCATAAAAGAAGAGAATTTAGTGGTAAGAGTTTCAACAACTCCAACAACATTCCTCAACATTTCTTCCATGTTCTCCACTTTCTCTTGCATCTCGACATTGTTCTCCTTTAACGCAATCTCAGGCTGGGAAGGTTGCCCACACTAGTACAAATATAGGGGGCCAACAAAGTTGTATTTCTCTAACAACTCTTGAACTGAAGGACATCCGACACTTGCAAACCCAGTTCAAAGACATGTCCCTCTTAAATCCACATGCAACTTGCACCCATAAAGTTGTGATGTCTCCATCTATCATTTGACCATTTTTCAGAGCCAGCAACCAACTCCTTGTATACGTTCTCTATTGGTAAATGATGTCCGCATTTTTAGTCTTGTTTTATTCCATATTTTCAGTCTAATCGAGTCCTTTTATTAGTTTGTGTGTTGGGGAAGTTTGTCGTTTTAGTTGATTTTCATATTATTGAAGATATGGTTGTCTAAATAAGCTTTGGTGGTGTTTTATAGGTTTGGGAGCTGATTTGGAGGACTTTGGACATACTTTGAAGCTTAAGAAAAAACCATGAAAGGCATTGGAGAAGCTAAGGAAGAGAAAAAGGGAGAACCATGGAGAAACCCCCTATTTTCGCCATTTTCCACTATGAATCAAGTTATGACATCTTCATGAGAGTTGTAATCCTCAAAAAGAAATTTTTAACCCATATTCATATGCGTCAATCGGACGAACGAGGCCTCCATAAAGTGCGTTATAAGACAGAGATGAAAAACCTAAAAAGAACATTCCGAGTCGATACTCAGGAATTCCGAGTTGGTACTTGTGCACTAGAAGTTTCTGCGGAAGATTTTATTTCCTAAAATAGTTTTATAAATTTATTATTTTCTAGTAGTATAAATAGGACATTATGATGAAACCTTAGGGGGGATTTTCAAACTTCTTTTCATCCCTATGGAGGCATATATATATATATATATATATATATATATATATATATATATATATATATATAGAGAGAGAGAGAGAGAGAGAGAGAGAGAGAGAGAGAGAGAGAGAGAGAGAGAGAGAGAGAGAGAGAGAGAGAGAGAGAGAGAGAGAGAGAGAGAGAGAGAGAGAGAGAGAGAGAGAGAGAGAGAGAGGCCGGGGAGGGTTCAAGTGAGAAGTATTCGGTCCGGTGAGAAGGAAAGAAGCAATCTGATTGACTGAAATAAATCTAAAATTTTAACCCCTCATGCTCTTAGCTTTCTCTTCTCCTCAATCTGGCGTGCGTGTCACCTTCTTCGCCCTCCTCCCACCACCACGAGACTCATTCGTATGGCGCTGGACTATTACGACACTGCAACCCCTCGCCGACAACCAAGCCATCTTCAGCGCCACGCTCCAGCTTCGATTCCACTTCTCTCGCCGATCATCTTCCCTCCTCCGACATCTTTCGGAAAGGCGGAAGACTTTGACAGCCTCCGAAAGGATGGATTCCACCACCAGGCGTTCGCCGGTGCCAACCAACCGGCATCGCTCGCTCCTTCGCTCGATTGAATGGTTCGATCTAGAAGATGATATATTGCTTCGAAATCAACGCGTAAGATGTGAAAGAGATACAGTTGTATGTAATTTGTAATATTTTGAACACAAATTAATTACCGAATTCACCGAGTGGTTCAGGGTTTTTATATCGAGTCGTTCTGGATTTTTACACCAAGTGGTTCAGCGTTTTAATAACAAGTGATTCATGGTTGTTAATACCAAGTAGTTCATAGTTTTTATACCAAGTGGTTCAGCGTTTTAATACAAAGTGGTACAAAGTTTTTATTCCAAGTGGTTCAAGGTTTTAATACCAAGTGGTTCATCAAATAAATAATATTGGCTCATGAAATAAAGAGTAGTGGATCATTAAATAAAAATTGTTGAACCACTGTGAATAAAATTGCTGAACCACTGTGAATAAAATTGCTAAACAACTTCTTATCAATTTTTTTTTTCAATAAAACATATACAAAGTGGGTCTCTATGTGTAGATAAAATTAAATTACACCCAATTATATATTTTTATATTTTTTTAATAAGTGAAAATGCCAAAAATGATTTTTAAAAGTTCATGTAAACACTCTTACATGTACGTACAATTTCTAATTAATTAGTGTGTTTGATTTGGAGAGTGAGGGTGTTACTAATTAATTTGGGTGGGTGTCACTAATTAATTGTGAGAATCCGGCGTGTCTCATATTTTTAATTTATTTTTGGACACGTGGACCAATGAAGTCGCTTCTTTCCTTCTCACTTTTGGGTTTGTGTGCACCTTAACCCGACCATATATATATATATATATATATATATATATATATATATATAGAGAGAGAGAGAGAGAGAGAGAGAGAGAGAGAGAGAGAGAGAGAGAGAGAGAGAGAGAGAGAGAGAGAGAGAGAGAGAGAGAGAGAGAGAGAGAGAGAGAGAGAGAGAGAGAGAGTCGGGGGAGGGGGTATTGACTATAAATTTATTTGGTCGAAAAACCCTCTCATCAGTAAAGACACTACCAAATTTAACATTGTATTTGAACCTTAATTACTTATATTGCTATCATTACATAAAACTCAACTATTTGAATTTTAGATTAGATGGAAGACCTTAAATTCATCAACTCATAAGTCCTTCATTGTCTTTGGAATCTCAAAAAATTTAATCCAATCACCACTGTAGTGTGAGTGATGATACTCCTCAACTTCTTTATAGCTAGAACTGTATCAAAACTGGAAAAAATAATAATGAAAGTAGTACATAGACAAGCACAAAATGCATCAAATAAAAATTCAAATAATGTTGCAATAGCAGACATACGATCTCCCATGGACATCGATTATTATGCATCCAGAACCCTCACGAGGGGGGTTCATCCTCATGGTTGGATTCAATTTCAACAACTGCAATCTTCTATCCTAAATCCTCTTCCATATATCAATTTAACGGTCACCAACTTCCTGCTGGCTATCCTAATTAGCAGTATTGCCTGAATTTCTTCTGAATCTCCGACACCAATGAGGTTGTTCCGAATCTCTGGCACTAACTTGACTCCAGGGTTCCACTCCTCATAGGTTCGCTTAGAAATGGGCTCTACGAATGGCTGACTACTGACTATCGGCGCCATACAGCCTAATGCCTCCCTTGTGCCCAAATCCTGGTATCATCGCCTAGGACACCCATCTTCAAAAAAAATTAGTCTATTATCTTCTTAATTAAAATTTTCTTCCACTTATGACTATTGTAATGCTTGTCATATCAATAACAGCCACAAATTACCATTTTCTACATCTATTTTCTCAACTAAATCTCCCTTAGAGGTTGTGTTCTTTGATGTATGGACCTCTCCCATTCACTCTTATGATCATTACAAATACTATATAATTTTTTTTGATCACTTCACCAAATACGTATGGCTTTATCCACTTAAACGAAAGTCAGACACCTATGAAGTTTTTGTGTGCTTCAAATCTTTGGTGGAAAAACACTTTCAAAAACCTATCCTTACTCTGAAAACGGTGGAGTGTATATAGGCCTTCAAAAAAATTTAACTCAGAATGAAATTGCACAGTTTACAAGCCCACTGATAATGCAAATCTTAGATAGGCATTATAGACATTTTTAGGCTAGTTAGGTTGCATTTTGTTCATAATCTGAAGTTAATTTGCATCTTATGATTATTTTGGAAGAATTCGGATTTTGCGCAAATTTGTGGTTACTTTGCAGATTGAATCTGAATACCATTGAGATATGCAATATCTTGGGAAGAAGATGTAATTGACATTGGAAAGAAGGAAGAATTGAAGAAAAGAAAGAAGAAGCACTTGGAGCTCTCTCGGCTTAAATAGGAGGAGTTGGCAGCGGGATATATCGCGGCCGCAGCAGGCGTGTCGTGGCCACAGAAAGCAGCATGTGCCGCGAGCAAGGAAGAAGCCATGTGCAGCGGCTGCAACATATGCTGCGGCCGCCGCATTGGGCGTCACTGCTGTGTCGTTTCATTTAATGAAAACCCTAGTTTTGTTGTTTTGTTCCATGGCCGACCTAGACTTATTAAAAAGGCCGATTATTGTTATTTTCCATTCACTTCTATTCTATTCTACGTTCTATCAGACAATTAGAGATTGAATTTCACAATAAGTAAGAGGTCGATCCACAGGGAAATTTGTTTCTCAAGTATGATTTAAGTGTCAATTAAGTAACCAAAGAGGGGGTTTTTGAGTGTGTAAAAGATCCGCCTATAATCAAAGCGGATTGATGCAAGCAAAGTAAATGAATTTGATTCAAACAATTATGAGAAACAGTTCTACCTATAATTTTCCACTTTATTTAGTTTGAAAACGATCCTTGTAACATCTTCTCATCCTATTAAGCTTCCTATGAATGCCCTTGTCCCGGCCTGATATAGTTACTAGTCCAATCAGTCCTAGAAACCCTTATCAATTGAATAGTCCCTAAAGAAGGATTTAACCTAATTGATAGCTTTAAGTTCAAAGATTAGCCAAGGTATTTGCAGTCCCTAAAGAGGGATTTAACAACACATTCAACTTCCTACTTATCCAATTAGTTCAATCAACCCTAAAGGGACAAGTTTGCTACTTAGGATAAGGTTCACAATCAGGAATCTACAAAACCTTAGCAATTTGAATTGATTCTAACCAGTTGCGCGGGCTAGATAGAATAAAACAATAAACAATCAAGCACAAAGAAGTTGAAGCATTCAAATATAGGAAACAATGAACGATAATTAGAAACTCACAATCAATCCAAATAAAGCGTCAAACTTTAGGCAGAACAGACGAGTTTAGTTCCTCATGGAAGACATAGCTGAGGAGAGCCTATCTGATTGAGGACTCTCAGGCGACAGGTTATATATGGAAGTCAGGTTCTGGAGGAGCCCACAGATTGAGGCTACCTAGGGTCTTGCCGTATGACCCTTCCGGCGACTCCCTCTATCTTTTGGGTGATAATGATGATAAGGATGCCGAGGAGGAGGAGCAGGAAGATGCACCTGAGCAGGCTGATCATCACATGTGAGGTGCACAGTATGCTGTTGGCTCTTCTGCGGGGCCTCTCTCTTCTGCTGATGATGATGCCCGGCGAGACCATATGTTCACTCAGTTCCATATCATGTCTGTGCGTCAGGACTCCTTCGAGTTTACACTCAGCGACATTTATCGCAATGTCCGGGAGATGTCTTACAACATGGAGGAGATGCGGAGAGAGCAGACTTATTACCTTTGCCAGCAGTACCCACACATTCCACCCTACCAGCCTCCGCCCCAGTGAGTGGTCAGTTTCTTTCTCTTTCACCCTGATTTCATCTGATTTATTTTTGTTGTCGGTACTGTTTCATTGAGGAGAATGAAAACTTTAAGTGTGGGGGAGATAAATTTTGTATATACTGTCATTTAGTAGATCATATTTAATTTTCTGCACCATGTTTAAGTTTATTAAATTGTTGTTTATTTAATTTTTAATTTTAGCCCATTTTCGTAATTATAAAAAAAATTCGAAAAATCCAAAAACAAGCATGCATTGCATCCATATGTGTTATTCAAATACCCATTTGGCTTAGTTTGTCCTCTAATTTGAATTTCAGCATGATCATATAAATCCCATGGAGTTCTGGATGTTTTGGCCTTGTCTGTATTTGTTTTTGTGAAGCATAAGCTAAAAAATATAATTGAGCATGTATGATTAAGCTAAAGTATGATTGAAATCCTACAAACATACAAACATACCCTTGTGAGAATGTTTTAGCCTTATTAGAATCATTTATAATTCTTTTGCTCAATTGTGTGAATTACTCTCCTTGTGTTGCTACCTCTTGACATTGGTTGCAATATCTATTTTTCAAGACCGACTCACATGTCTGTTGCTTGCAGAGTTTCTGTTTATAGTTTGAGTCTTTTATTTGAATTTGTGACTATTTAGGGAAATAAGGTGGCAATGGTTGATGCACTTAGTAACCGAGTCTAAGCATGACACCCATGGGTATGATTCACACAAAACGGTGTTGAAAATGATCCATTAGGAAAGAAAGCTTGATCATTGAGTAACCAGGTTCATTCATGACACCCATGTTCGCAACTTGCGTCAAAAGATGTTTAAGTGGACTTCATATTAATAGGTTGAGGTGGTGATAGACCGGGGCCATTCATGACACCCATGTTTGCGCACCGCGTAAGGAAAACACCAAGACAAGAAAACAAAAGAAATAAAATAAAGAAAACAAAACAAAAAGAGAAAGAAAAAAAGTCACATTTTATTTTAGTTTCTTTATTGTGTTCCGCAAGTAATGGCATTTCAGTGGATATTTGGTGATATGGTGATCAATGTCTATGAGCTTAGTGCATGTTGGTTTGAGTTGAGAGTTGTACCTTAAAAGCCTAAACACATGAGAGCATGAGTGAAACACATATTTCCGGTGAGGATGAATGATGTCTACTTCCACTAGTAGAAAAACAGCCTTTGGTGATGTCGTGCAATTATCGATGACTCCTGGTGACATTGAGGACACCATGAAGGTTCCATTTGATGGCCCTGTCACTCGTTCAAGGGCCAAGCAGATTCAAAATGCAACTAAGGCCTTTCTTGTCCGTCACCATGGAACGTTAGAGCAAGGGTTCAGGCCACCCTGGATCACTTGGCTCAAGGTTACACCGCCAGCACAAGAAGTGAGCCTACGGAGCTCATGAAGACTTGTCTGCACCCGCCATGAATCCACTGAACTCGGCATCACCAAGAGAACACTCGGCCGAGTGGGCCTTTGGTCTTGTCGAGAAGATTGGGCCGAGTCACACTTGTGCATGGGCCGAAATTAATCTAGTTAATTAAGTTGTTATTTTATGCAATTAGATAAATAAGGTGGAATTTAATTATATCTCTTCTAGATATATTACTTGACCACCAAGTTATTATATTTCTATCTTCTTAGGTTTTATTTATCTTAAAGTTATTTCACTTATCATTAGATAGAATTAATCTATCCAAACCCCTTTCCTTTGCAAGGAAGGATTGGTTAGATATCTCATAGCTTTACTATAAATTCATGTTACGCACTTTGAATTATTCAGATTGAAGATAGAATTGAAGAAACCCTTAACGGATCAAGGGTTCTTCGATTATCAATCCCAAAGCTCTTGTGTTCTAAGTGTTTTCGGCAACCACAAATCACCATCCATTACCTTGTTCTAAATCGGCAACCCTAAAGACCAACACCTAACACCAAACAAAACCTGTCGCTGAAAGAGGAAGGCCGAGCTTGGCGTCTCCCACGACCAGATCCGCTTCCAGCGAGCGCGGACGTCCCTGGCGTCTTCGCTCCCGCGCGCGCGCTCCTGCGCACTTGTCTTCGGCCTCGCTAGCGCTCCAGCGCCCTGCGCGCCCGCGTTCTCTCTCGCCAGCACTCCCGCGCCAGCGAGTGCTCCTGTCCCCGCGTGTCCGGATCCCGCGCACACCCTGAGGCTAGACGCCTGTGTGCCCAGTGACGCCGCGCGCTCAGAGCTATCAAAGAGCATTGCAAGATCAGAGCAAATATACGGCGTGGTTCTTGATCTGAAGCCCACATGCGAAGGATCGGGTATCCCAAACGTATCAAGTGGTATCATATTTCAGGTTAATGCAAGTTCTTTACTCTCTTGATTTCTATTAAGTGATTTATTTTTCGTGCCTTATTTTTCACCATAGCCGCTGCATAAAGATTGAATCTTTCTTATTTACCCATAAAAATTGGCACTTTATTTTTGTTATTCTTTGTTTGGATCTATAATTTGGAAGATATTGAGTTCTTGACTGCAAGTTGTGATCTTTTATTCCTAGTTGCTACATATCATGCCTATGATTGTGATTCTTGGATTAAAGCATTATATAAACTTGCACCACTAAAGAACCCTAATTTTTCCAGTTTCTAGCCTAATTTCCCCCTTTTCTTATTTTTGCTTACTTTTAGATCATCGTAGCTTTTATTTTTTATTTTTGCTCTTCAAATTTCGGTTGCTCCCCCCATATTACAGCAACTTGTCCCTTATATATAAAAACAAAAAAAAAATAAACAGAAAAAACCGAATTCAAAATATATATATATATATATATATATATATATATATATATATATATAGAGAGAGAGAGAGAGAGAGAGAGAGAGAGAGAGAGAGAGAGAGAGAGAGAGAGAGAGAGAGAGAGAGAGAGAGAGAGAGAGAGAGAGAGAGAGGTTGGGTCAGGTGTTAACACCCCTTATTGTGTTTTGTGTTAACAAATATAGGCCATTGATTGATTTATATATATATATATATATATATATATATATATATATATATATATATATATATATATATATATAGAGAGAGAGAGAGAGAGAGAGAGAGAGAGAGAGAGAGAGAGAGAGAGAGAGAGAGAGAGAGAGAGAGAGAGAGAGAGAGGTTGGGTCAGGTGTTAACACCCCTTATTGTGTTTTGTGTTAACAAATATAGGCCATTGATTGATTAGAAATGAATGGGTGAGATTAATTGAGACTTTCCCTTTTTATTTAAATAAAAAAAAGTAGGTCCCACCACTTTAATAGCCAACTTGCTGTAGAGGAAGCGCGTGCGTTGATTTTTTTAGGTAACGTTTTTTTTTTTGTGGGGATGAGGAGATTTTGCTTCCACTATGCGTTCGATGAAAATGTTCGCTAGGATAATAGTAAATATTCTCTAGGATAATAGTAATTATTCGCTAAATTGATTGTTATTATTCGTCTATAAATATGAGTTATCAATAATATCAAAAGGGTTGGTCAAATTTTCAACTATTCGCTAGGCTGATAGTAATTATTCGCCAAGTTGACAGTAATTATTCGCTAGGTTAAAAGAATATATACTTGATTTCCACCTCTAATTAACCACATACATATGAATAATTCTTTACTATCACCGAATAATTCCTTATTATTACCGAATAGAAACTGTGAACTTGTCGAATAATTCCTTACTATCACCGAATAATTCCTTATTATTACCGAATAGAAACTATGAAATTGTCGAATAGTGACTCTGAACATGAGATTAATAGAACAATCATATGAATTCCACCGAATAATTGCTTATTATCACCGAATATAAACTATGAAGTTGTCGAATATAAAGACAAAAAAGTTGATTCAACAAAAAAAAACTGAAATTCAAAGACAAAAATGTTGATTCTAACAAAGAAGAAAAGGAAAAAAAATAGAGGAAGTTATCAACCATTGCAGCGGAGCCGGAGACGGGGCGAGGCGGCGGGGCCATTGCAGCAGCGGCGCCACCTAGGGTGCGGAGCCATTGCAGCAGCAGCGGCGGAGCCGAAGACGGCGGCGCGACCGTCGCAACATTGGCGGTTTCTGGCGATGTGCGATTATTCCGCAGCGGCTCCGGCGTTTTGCAGCGGCTCCAGCAGCGGCGGTTTCTGGCGGTTCCAGCGGCTCCAGGAGTGGCGGTTTCCAGCGGCTCCAGCAGCGGCGGTTTCTGGCGATGGCGATGTGCGGTTTCTGGCGATGTGCAGTGGCGGTTTCCAGCGGCTCCGCAGCAGCAGTCGAGGAGGGAAGCCGGTGCCGGCCACCATCTCCAATCCAAAGGCCGCCTCCACCGGAATCACCTTCGGAGGAATCAGAGGCCGCCGGAATTAAAAGGCTGCGGCCGGTGGAATTCGCCGCCTCCAATCAAATACAAAGGAAACTCGAAGCAGATGGCGAAGACGATGGCGGGCGAAGAAGGATGACTCCGGCGATTGCGGCGACAACGACGACGATGGCTTCAGTTGGTGAATTTTGGGGCAAAGGAATTCATGAATCCACCATGGGAGCAAGAAGGAGCAAGAAGGAGATGGCGATCTGGGAGGTTTGATAGGATCGATTAGGGTAAACGTAGAATTTATAGGGAATTAAAATACACGCTCCAACAACTGAGAGTAATCCAATTTTTTTAGTGGGCCCATCTTAATAAATAATTAATTAATTTTAATTTTGACAAAATCTACACCATCCATCTTCATTCATCCAACGGTCATTATTTGTTAACACAAAACATGTTAAGAGTTGTAAACATTTGATCCATTCTCTCTCTCTCTCTCTCTCTCTCTCTCTATATATATATATATATATATATATATATATATATTATATATAGAGCATTCTTTCTTTACATCATTGAGTTAGTAACTCTGAGTTCTTTGATTGCTACATGTTAGATGATCTAAACGGTTTTAAGCATTACAAAAGAACCCTACTTGTGTGATTTTGTGCTGTGCCGACACTGGAGCCTTGGTCACACCCCTCTTTCTCTGAACCGTGTTGCAACCGTCAGATAATAGTTGACGGAGTGTGTGCACTTGATTGCCCTTGTGATTTCTATTGTCGATTATTACACATTCATATTATTCAAGCATCACATTGTAGTTCTTTCTCTATACACATTCAGCCGCTTGTTTATACTTGCTATCCTTGATATCCGACTTTGTGGCTGATTTAATTTGCAATTTGGATTATTACTTGCTGTCTTCAATATTGCAAAATTCCGTGTACAGGGGAATTGCTTGAATATTGTGCCTTGTTTTCTCGCTCTTTGATTTCTAAAACTTGAATCACTCTTCGGAATCACTAGAGCTTGCATTACTTGGTTTCTGGTCTTTGCTTCGTTTACTTGTTGCTCTTCTGATATTGTAGGAACATGACAAACGATAGCGACCCCAACCCTTCCCCTACCCCACCTGCTGGCATTACTGCTGAGGCTATGCAGTTTATTATTGACTCTGCTGTCCAAAAGTCTACTCTGGTAACGCGCCAGGAACTGGCAGAGGCTGAAAATCGTCGAGCAATCGAACGCAAAGAGGACCACCTACGGTTATCTGACATCATCAAACAGGCGGTTGCTCGGCAATGGGAGGAGTCCAAACAGGCGGAGGCTTCTGGATCTACACCTCCTTCTGGAGGAAAACCACCTCCACCACCCCCAGATACTACACCACCTTCGGGTACTGTGCCCCCTACAGGTAATCAGCAACCTGCAGGTAACACCTTTTATTAAGCTCACCCTCCTCCTTCTGGTCAATTACATTATCAGCTGCGATCTGCTACTACTAATCCTTTCCCTGGAGAGCATGGCAACGATCCTTTAGCGGGCTTCAATGGTCACCAGGATCGCCCTGAGCACCATCACCCACGGCAGCAGCAGGGCCGACCCCATCAGCGTCCACAGCAGCCGTTCTATACTCGTGCTAACTGGGATGATAGACGTAGCAATGCTGATCTGAATGAGACACCACATTTGGAGGATGCTTACCATGAGGTAAATCCTAACTTTGATGATTTACCCCCTCCTAATTTTGGTCATCCTAGATTTGATAATGCTCAAGCTATTCAGAGACGAGATGTTAAGCTTAAATTAGAAACTTTTGATGGTAATACTGATCCTGAAGCTTATCTTGTCTGGGAAAATCATACTGACTATCTTCTTGAACATCTACGCTATGAGGAAACGGAGAAATTGGAAGTTGTTATATTGCATTTAGTAGGTAAAGCTCGCAACTGGTGGTTCCGCACTCGTGAGATGCGCCGCCGTCAGGACAAGCAACCTGTTGAAACTTAGCCACAACTTCGCTTTCTCCTAAAGAAGAGACATGTGCCTGAGGAATACACGGAGTCCATGAGGATGCAGCTCGCTTCCTGCCGACAAGGAACTCGCTCGCCGAATGACTTCAGGGATGAACTTGAACGACTCTCCCATCAGGCTAATGTTTATCTTACTGAACGTGCTTTGTGTACTCAATTTCTTGCTGGTCTTCATATTTCTATTAAAAATCCTTTAGCTATCCATTCCATTAGAGATATTAACACTTTGACTCATAAAGCACAACTTCTGTATGAGCAACAACAGCAGCAACTTCGGCAACAACGGAGCAGATTCGATCAGACCTCCCAAGGTCGCAGGTTTGTTCCCGTTAACCCTTCTGGTCCATCTAAGTCTTCTACTTCTAACCCTTCTATGCAGCAAAAGGGAGTTTCCAACTCACCTCAACAGGGTTATCAGGTCGAAACTAGAAGAGTTGCTGCCTCTTCTACAGATCGCAACAAAGATATCCGCTGCTTCACTTGTGGAGGTTCTGGGCATGTCTCTCGCAATTGCCCCCAGAAAAGGAAGGTTCTTCTCAACGATTTGGGAGACCATTACTATGAGGAGGAGACTGTTGAGGACCTGGTAGTTTCGAGTGAAGTGGAGGAGGACCAGTTGACTGAGCCTATTGAGGAGATCGATACTTCCCAGTACGACAACGTGCTTTGCATTATCAATCGACGGGTCCTGCACATTCAGGAATCTCCCATGGCTGATCAAAGGGAGAACATATTCCACACCAGATGCTTGGTTCGTGAGGCTACCTTAACCCTTATCATCGACGGTGGGAGTTGCTGCAATCTCATCAGTGAAAAGGTAGTGAATTTCCTCCATTTACCTACAACTCCTAGAGGTACTCACTATGGTTTAAATGGCATTACTGATGATGGTTCTGATATATTGGTCACCAAACAATGTTTAGTTTCCCTTTCAATTGGAACATATCATGATTAAGTATTATGTGATGTTGCTCGCATGGATTGTAGTCATATATTGTTAGGGCGTCCTTGGTTATATGATCGTAATGTCCTTCATGATGGTCGTGCAAATACATATGCTTTCACCTATGACGGGAGGAGAGTTACTCTCCTACCCTTATCACCACAAATTATTCTAAAGGACCAGGTGCGCAAGCAACAACAAAGGAACGCCGAGAGATAAGCTGACAAATTGGAGAAGCTCAAAGGGAGCTCGGCTGCACCAGCCGCACCCGCGGCCCCAGAAGCCGCGCCTGCAGCCCCAGCAGCAGCGCCCGCCGCCGCCCCTGCAGCCCCATTGCCGACTTCTCCTCCCCATTCGACGCCATCTAAGCCCTCTTCTGCATCACTTCAGGGCTCTGTGGAACGTCGTTCTCTGGTCTCTAAACCTCAGCAAGAGACCATCACATGGACTGCTCATCGCCCTCATATTCTTCTGGTAATGAAACAAGTATTACTTAATGTTGAATTGAGTCATATTCCTGCGCCTATTGTTGCTCTTCTGCAGGATTACTTGGATGTGCTTCCAGCTGAACTTCCCCAAGGCTTGCCTCCTATTAGAGGTGTTGAGCACCAGATTGACTTTGTGCCTGGAGCAGCCTTGCCTAATCGCTCCGCTTATAGAGCTAGTCCTGAGGAGACAAAGGAGCTGCAACGCCAGGTCACAGAGTTGATGGATAAAGGCTTTGTTCGTGAAAGCTTGTCTCCCTGTGCCGTACCAGTCATATTGGTTCCAAAGAAGGATGGCTCCTGGCGCATGTGTGTTGATTGTCGTGCAATCAACCAAATAACGGTTAAGTATCGCCACCCTATTCCTCGTTTAGATGATATGCTTGATGAACTTCATGGTGCTGCTATTTTTTCTAAAATTGACATTAGAAGTGGATATCATCAAATTAGGATGAAACAGGGTGATGAATGGAAAACGGCTTTTAAAACTAAGTATGGCTTATATGAATGGTTAGTAATGCCTTTTGGTTTGAGAAATGCACCTTCTACATTTATGAGGCTTATGAACCATGTGCTTAGAAGACACTTAGGAAAATTTATCGTTGTCTATTTTGACGATATCTTAATCTACAGTAAGAATATGCATGATCATTTAAGTCACTTAAAATTGGTTTTTGATTGTCTAAGAAAAGAGAAATTATATGCTAATTTAAAGAAGTGTTCTTTTGCATCCGAGTCTACCATTTTTCTTGGTTTTGTAGTGACTGCATCTGGATTAAAGGTGGATGAGGAGAAGATTCGTGCTATTCAGGAGTGGGCTAGGCCGACTACACCCACCCATGTCCGCTCATTCTTGGGCCTTGCTGGCTTCTATCGACGTTTTGTCAAGGATTTCAGCCTGATTGCCGCCCCCCTGCATGAGCTGACAAAGAAGGATGTGACATTTCGCTGGTCTGACTCACATCAAAAGGCTTTCGACGCTCTCAAGGATCGCCTGACACACGCCCCAGTGCTGTAGTTACCTGACTTTGCTCAACCTTTTGAGCTCGAGTGTGACGCTTCTGGCACTAGCATTGGAGGGGTCCTGTTGCAGAACAAGCGTCCCATCGCCTACTTCAGCGAAAAGTTGGGCGCCGCTGAGCTCAACTATTCTACCTACGACAAGGAGCTATTTGCATTGGTTCGCTGCTTACAGACTTGGCAACATTATCTCTGGCCTAAAGAGTTTGTGATTCATTCGGATCATGAAGCTCTTAAGTACCTCAAAGGACAAGCAGTGCTCAGCAGGCGACTTGCTCGATGGGTGGAGTTCATAGATACCTTTTCCTATGTAGTTCACCACAAAAAGGGAAAGGATAATGTGGTAGCTGACGCGCTATCACGAAGGTATGTCCTCTTAAACCATATGGATGCACATGTTTTGGGTTTTGCATTAATAAAGGAACTGTATGCTTCTGATAGTTTCTTTAAAACTATATATGCTCAATGTGTGTCCAAGGGTGAAGTAGATTCATTTTTTGTTGATAATGGGTATTTTTTCAAGATGGGCAAGCTTTGTATCCCATCTTCTTCTATTCGCAGATTGTTAACCCAAGAAATACATGAATCTAGGGGACATGGGGGTTTCGAAAAAACTCTAGCTGGACTAAAGGAGCATTACTTTTGGCCTAAAATATCTAATTATGTGCTGAGATTTGTCAAAAGTTGTGTTACATGTGCTAAAGCCAAATCGAAATCCAATGCTAATGGTCTATACCAACCTTTGCCAATTGCTAATGCACCCTGAGAAGATGTTTCTATGGATTTTATTGTAGGATTGCCTAGAACTTCTAAGGGTCATGATTCCATATTTGTTGTTGTAGACAGATTTTCCAAAATGGCTCATTTTATACCTTGTCATAAAACTGATGATGCTATTCATGTTGCTCATTTATTCTTCAAAGATGTTGTTCGCTTACATGGATTGCCATTGTCTATAGTTTCTGACCGTGATCCTAAATTCTTAAGCTCTTTTTGGAAAACTTTACGGTCTAAATTGGGTACAAAATTGTTATTTTCTACTTCTTGTCACCCACAAACTGATGGCCAAACTGAGGTCACAAATAGAACTCTTGGGGCTCTCCTTAGAGTCATGCTGCGAACTAACCTCCGGAGATGGGAAGACTGTCTACCATTTGTAGAGTTTGCATATAACAGGTCTAAGCACTCTGCAACAAAAATGACCCCCTTCGAGGTAGTGTATGGCCGAAATCCATTAACTTCAGTGGACATGATGCCTCGGCCATATAAGGACAAGGAGAGCGTGGATGCAGCTAAGCAAGTGGACTTCATCAAAAGCTTGCATGAGCGTACCAAGGCGCAGCTGGAAAGGAAGACTGCGCAATACAAGGCCGCGAAGGACAAGCATCGCAAGGATGTGCAGTTCAACGTTGGTGATCTGGTCTGGCTGCATCTCAGGAAGGAAAGGTTTCCGCAACAACGGAAATCTAAGCTGGACCCCAGGGGAGATGGACCATTCAGAGTGGTTCAGAAGATGGGTCCTAATGCATACAAGCTGGATCTCCCTGCCGATAAGTACATCGTCCATTCTACATTCAACGTCGCCGATCTATCCTTGTTCGTGCCTGACGATGACTCTGACGACGATTTGAGGACAAATCGAAGTCAAGTGGAGGAGAATGATGCCGTGCAATTATCGATGACTCCTGGTGACATTGAGGACAACATGAAGGTTCCATTTGATGGCCCTGTCACTCGTTCAAGGGCCAAGCAGATTCAAAATGCAACTAAGGCCTTTCTTGTCCGTCACCATGGAACGTTAGAGCAAGGGTTCAGGCCACCCTGGATCACTTGGCTCAAGGTTACACCGCCAGCACAAGAAGTGAGCCTACGGAGCTCATGAAGACTTGTCTGCACCCGCCATGAATCCACTGAACTCGGCATCACCAAGAGAACACTCGGCCGAGTGGGCCTTTGGTCTTGTCGAGAAGATTGGGCCGAGTCACACTTGTGCATGGGCCGAAATTAATCTAGTTAATTAAGTTGTTATTTTATGCAATTAGATAAATAAGGTGGAATTTAATTATATCTCTTCTAGATATATTACTTGACCACCAAGTTATTATATTTCTATCTTCTTAGGTTTTATTTATCTTAAAGTTATTTCACTTATCATTAGATAGAATTAATCTATCCAAACCCCTTTCCTTTGCAAGGAAGGATTGGTTAGATATCTCATAGCTTTACTATAAATTCATGTTACGCACTTTGAATTATTCAGATTGAAGATAGAATTGAAGAAACCCTTAACGGATCAAGGGTTCTTCGATTATCAATCCCAAAGCTCTTGTGTTCTAAGTGTTTTCGGCAACCACAAATCACCATCCATTACCTTGTTCTAAATCGGCAACCCTAAAGACCAACACCTAACACCAAACAAAACCTGTCGCTGAAAGAGGAAGGCCGAGCTTGGCGTCTCCCACGACCAGATCCGCTTCCAGCGAGCGCGGACGTCCCTGGCGTCTTCGCTCCCGCGCGCGCGCTCCTGCGCACTTGTCTTCGGCCTCGCTAGCGCTCCAGCGCCCTGCGCGCCCGCGTTCTCTCTCGCCAGCACTCCCGCGCCAGCGAGTGCTCCTGTCCCCGCGTGTCCAGATCCCGCGCACACCCTGAGGCTAGACGCCTGTGTGCCCAGTGACGCCGCGCGCTCAGAGCTATCAAAGAGCATTGCAAGATCGGAGCAAATATACGGTGTGGTTCTTGATCTGAAGCCCACAGGCGAAGGATCGGGTATCCCAAACGTATCATTTGGCAACGGTGAAATTACCACAGTTCCGTGTCTCAACATGGCCATTTTACAAATTTAAAAATTTACCACGGTTGTTAGAAGAACCGTAGTAATATAGCACCAAATTTTCCCCCGATTTTCTACCATAGTGTGGTAAATTTACAGGATTAGTAAAATTACCACGGATCCTACAATAACCGTAGTAATGTAGCGTTAAAATTTACCACTGTTTCATATTATCTCGTGCTAAATTTACAAGCTTCGAAAAAAATTGCTTAATTCGTCCTGTGGTAAACTAAACCATGAAACCCTACTTGTTCCTCGCCTCCCTCATCTCCATATCTCGATCGGTTTTTCTTTGAGGTATTGCTCTCAATCTCAATGTATCTCTTGTGTATGCCTCATCTATGATTCCAATCGCTCCTTAGCTTCCTCAGGTGATCTCCCTCATATCTCGATCTAGATCCCTATCCGACAAATAGATGCTAACGCCGACTCTCCTTCAAGCTAACGTCACATTTCTCATCTTTTCATGTCGATCTTTGTTGAGCCGGCTCCTCTTGGAGTCAGTATCCAAATGTCGATATCGATCGGCTAAGGCTGAACCATCGCTTGAAGTCGTCAAAATTTGTTGAGCCGCCTCCGCCTGTGTCGGATTTGACGTCGAAGCTACCATGAAGAGGATATGTTGTCGAACTATTCCAATGCAGAGCAACGAACCAGAGCTAAGCGCTTCATCACCACGACACCACATATGCAAAACATGTCAAAATTTTACCGAATAGGTATAATTTAATTGGGTTTAAGTACTGGATTTGATTATGGTTGTTGATTGTGAATTTGAATTAGTTATTCTGTGGATTGAAATTATTGGATTGGATTTATGAATTTTGATTGATAGAAGTTGTATTGAGATTGGGATTTGTGGATTGGTAGTTGAGAATAAGATTGGGGTAAATTCATGCCTTCTAGGTGTTTGATAAAATGTCTAGGAGAGAAATTGAGATTGGGGTTTGGTTAAATCCACGCCCACTAGGTGTTTGATCAAATGTCTAGGAGAGGATTTGATTGGAACTTAGACTTTAGATTTTCTTGATAGGTTTTATTGATGATCTAATTTATGTTGAAGTTGAATTTGAAGGAGTTTGAAAAGGGATTGGAATTTGGTTTACAATGCTGAATTTTGATCACTAAATCAACTAGTAGCTAGGTTAGTTTGATTAATAACTCTAGTTTCACTTATTCAAATTGACCATATTTTTAAGTTATATTTAAGAGAATTTAACAAGCTTTATGTTGAGTGTATTTTATGATTCATTTCATTAACATACAAGGGTTCAAACTAAGGTTTTAAAAGGAGGTTGTAAAGCTAAATTTTATGCTTTTAGTCGATTGTTTGTATGGATGTCCTGATTGTATGCTAGCATTGAATGAAGGAGATGTTGATTGTGTATGAGATTCATTCCTTTGTTTGATTAGGAACAATGTGGCGATTGCTCAAGATGGCTCGGGCTGATTTTGATGATATGGATTACTTGATATTATATTTAATGGTTTGATATACTGGCTGGAATTTTGTTGCACATGAAAAGAAATATATATTAAAGTAAGCCTTCTTTCATCTTTCATTGATTTTGATATATATAATATGGATTGTGCTTGATATTGGGAAAGATTGTAGTTCTTTTTGCACTACTCTAGCATGGGATTTCTAATTTTCTTGTGCAAAGAAAGCTTTCTTTCATCATTATTGCTACCATGAACTTAGAAGGTTGAGTTTGTGATATGAGTTTGTGGTATCAGTATGGAAGGAGTTCTTTGGTGCTTTCATAACCAATATTATATGAGATGTCTGGGGTTTTGCTCTCTTTCCTTGACGGGGATCAACTTAAAATCAGAACATTTGTTTATTTTGTCAGGTTGGTCTAATTTCTGTTGAGAAATTAGTGGATCTACTTGATTTTGCACTATCTGCAAACATAGTTAATACAGTAAAAAGTTATAGAGAAATAATGGAAGCTGGCGTAGATCCATTAACATTGATGTCACAACTTGCTAATGTGATTACTGATATACTTGTTGGGAGCAATGACTTGAAGAAAGAAAGGCGTAGAAGAAGATTCTTCAAGTGGCCAACATGTAAGGCTACCTCTGTTCTGGTGCTATCTTTCTATATGTTGACGTTATTGTTGATTATTGCATTGCAAACTAGTTACATCAGTACGTTTTATCTTGCGTATTTATGTTTCATTTTCTGCCTGATTTTTCTCCAAATCTTTCAATCGATTAGTTATAGCATGGAACCTGCTTATGGACTTGTTTTCTTTGTCACCTCTTTCTTATTTCTAAGTTTTAGAGTGCTCTATTATATTTATTTAGCAGTTGAGAATCTATTTAAAGGACAGATACTTTCCCAAGTATACATGTCACTTTTGAGCCTAATTTAGGCGTATTTACTTGCCATTGTATATGTACATCCCTAATGTTTTCCTTAGTGAGTAATTGCAGGCATGGTTTAATTTACTTACCATTGGTTACAAATGTACAAGTATACCGACATGTTTATAATTCAGTCAAGTTCATTTTCCCGCTTTTAAGAGATCGTGGTTAGTAGCTTGGGCATGCCACATTGTTAAAGGAAATACTAGATTTTGATTACATAATTTACAGGTGCTTATCGTAGCATCATTTTTCAAAACTGACATGCTTATGTCATATCATTTTTTATTTCAATACTTTGATCATGCAAGGCTAGTCACAAAGATGTAAAGGATAGCACTAATTGGCTTTTCAAGGCTTACTATGGAAATCAGATGTTTATGGCTTACTGTTGTGTGGCATGTGAGGTAATTAGTATGATATCCAAGTTTAAAGTTCTTAATTATAGATGACATGTTGTAGATCTAGCCCTTTCTGCATTTTTTTTGCAATAGATATTCAATAACCAAATAAATTGTCCAAAAGAGAGATGTTAGATACAATAGGGAGCAAATTTAGTAGCTCGTGTCTTTAGCCCCACTGATACAATTTCATGTTGGAATTAACGTTCCCTGTTAGCAAGATGATTTGAGAAAATTTTGTTATTATTTTATTTAAGCCTATCAGCTCAAATGGTAGAGCTTTGTGTTTATACACAAAGATGTGGGTTCAAATATCGCATAGGCTACTATAATAATCTAGTAATAATTATCACAATACATATTTACTTCGGTTAAACAATTTACCACGATTCAAAAAAAATACCACATGATCAATTTACCACGGTTCAAAAAATAACACATGACCAATTTACCACGGTTCACAAGCCCTACAACTACGAACACATTTACCACGGGTGTGCTATTTTACCACGGTTCTATTCACGTGGTAAACAGATTTACCATATCCACTTTTACCTCGGTTCAGAACCATGGTAAAGCTTGCACACGGAGCCGAGGTAAAACCGGCTTTCTCTACTAGTGTTCTAAGCTTTGATCACTGGAATACATGCTATGACGTTTGTTTGCTTGGTTTATGTTTGCACTTACTATGATGTTGCTTTTTGATGAGGTTGAGACTTGAAGGGATTTCACGTGGGATGCATTGATTCATGTTCATTCTATCATTGCTTGAGGATAAGCAAAGGTTAAGTGCGGGGGAATTTGATAATGCATATCTTAGATAGGGATTATAGACATTTTTAGGGTACTTAGGTTGCATTTCGTTCATAATCTGTAGTTAATTTGCATCTTGTGATTATTCTGAAAGAATTCGGATTCTGTGCAAATTTGAGGTTACTTTGCAGATTGAATCTGAATACCATTGAGAGATGCAATATCTTGAGAAGGAGATGTAATTGACATTGGAAAGAAGGAAGAATTGAAGAAAAGAAAGAAGAAGCACTTGGAGCTCACTTGGCTTAAACAGGAGGAGCTGGCAGCTGGATATGCCGCGGTTGCAGCAAGCAGCAATAGCCGCGAGCAAGGAAGAAGCCGTGTGCAACAGCCACAACATATGCCGCGGCCTCCGCATTGGGTGTCACTGCTGCGTCGTTTCATTTAATGAAAACTCTAGTTTTGTTGTTTTGTTCCATGGTCGAATTAGACTTATTAAAAAGGCCGATTATTGTTATTTTCCATTCACTTCTATTCTATTCTACCCACCCCATAATTCTGAGCACAATGGGTACGCGTAAAGACGCCATCGCCATCTCATAGAAGCTGGACTTAGTCTGTATTCCCATGCGTCAATGCCTCTCAAATTCTGTTCTCATGCATTTTCCACCACAACCTACATAACCAATAGACTTACAACTTCTACTTGACAAGAGGGTTACTCGACCAAATAAATTTGTAGTCAAGACCCCACTATAGGATAGTGGAGTCAGGTTCGTCCTTAGGAGAGAGGTCAGTGGTTCTAGGTTTAGTTGGTTTCGGGGTTCAAGAATAGCGGGCAAGGGTGGCAAGGGTTGCTGTCGATGTCGGCTAAGAGTTGGTCGATGTCAAGGGATGGAGGGGGAATGGTGGTTTGATGTCGAGTGGCTACAAAAACTTTAAAATAACAAAACTAGAATAATAAAAGAATAAACTTACAAGGCTACGGATCACCACAACAATAAACATACGTGTAGATTATAAATCACATAAAGATGCATGCTTTATATCAAATAACTTTCGCAAATTCCAACAATTTAGGTAATAGAGGCTTTTGCATAAAAACCTAATTTGTTGGTACCTTTTCTTAATTAGGATTAGTCAGCTTTAGCAAATAAACCATAATTACTATCCAAATTCATAATAAGATTGCTTTCGCTTCAATATCACAAATAAGGAATTTCCTCAACCTTCGCAAAGGATTAAGCACATAGGTAGATGATGATAAAGAGATACAAAATTATAAATTCATAAATCAAACACACATGTCTATGTTGAGATCACCCTAATCCTAGAAGAAGGAAAATTAGAAACAAAACATAATAAAAGAAACTAACTTTATCATAAAATCTAAAACTTACAAAATCTTCCAAATGTTCCTCCTCCTCTCCCACTCGGCCTCCTCTCTCTCTCTCCTTGGTCCTGAAGACGACTTGGCTTCAATGAATCAAAATCAACCCCCCTAGGGCTTTATTTATAGCGTTCAATCCCTGCTAATGAAGGAAAGAACAATCCTATCTATATCTAAATCCTACTTATCACTTTCCTAAGATATAAATTTGATAAATGAACAATTAAATCTCTTAAATTAAATACAGGAATTCCTAATGTGAATAAAGATTTTTTTTTCATGATAGATCTTCGTGCCTTGGTAGGTAAGTAACATCTTATCTAAATCTCCACTCGATCTCGACTCACACTCGTCACTGGGAAGTACTCGACATCGAGCATACTTTATTTTCTCTAGTGGTCTAGTGCTCGTCCGGTGCACGATCTCGACTTATGGGATGCAGGTCGACCAAAAAGTACTCGACATCGACCAGTGTGGTCGACGTCGACTAGGTATGTACGCTTTTAGCATTCTTCTCCGTCTTGAAATGTACTTTCCCGAGTCCTTGTTTGTCCGATTGATGCATATGAATATGCGTTGGAAAGATATTTTCAAGGGCTACAACTCTCATGAAGACATCAGAACTTGATTCAAAATGTTGGATGGAGAAAAGTGAGCTTTTTCCCAGCTGCACCATCCCATGCTCTTCCTTAGCTTCTCCATTATCTTCATGACATTCTTTTAAGCTCCAAAGTGTGTCCGATTTCTGCGAAATTAAATAGAAACTTGTGTAGACCTCCATATATTTCAAATAAACATAAAATACACAAATCTCATGCTTTCCCAACCCAGAAGCATAAAATATAGACATAAATCGACATAAAAGATAATATAAAACATGGTGAAATGAGCGTACATCACTACTCTTCAAAACATATCACCTTAGGAAAAACTCTTTGGTCACACTCCCACATACACTTCCTTGTGCTCTTTTAGGTGCCTTTGTTACCCATGGTTGCGCCCGTACCCCCCCCCCCCCCCCCCAAACTACCTCCCAAGTCCATTGGTTGTATTTTCGTCGTTACTCATCTAACCAACACTCGTGCGACTGCCTCGATCCCTCTACAAATCGAGCGTATGTGTCTCATCATGTCATGTTCATAGAAACCGAATTTCCCTTCACCAAACTCGATCAACCCACATATCATATTTAAGAGTCCATTTTTGTAGAGTCTTGGACCTTTTTTGACTTTCCTATTTTAGCTCCCACTCCAGCTGCTGTTGTTGTGCCCACACCACATTCCCATGGCCTGTCCTTTTACAGTGCCCCTCTTACTTTTTCCTTCTCCCCCAACTCATCACCATCACCAATACCTTTCATTGTATCCTCTCCCTCTCCCACCCCTTCCCCAAAACGTTCCCATCCCATCCCCACCCACCCCAAACCCTCCACCAGTTATCATTACTCGATCCAATAATAATACTACCTCCGTTCCAAAATACATGGGTTTTTGCTTTGTGACACGTTTTTTAAGGAGCGGAAAACTCTATAAAATATTATTAATTTAATTTAATTTTTTTATATAATATGATACTTATTACTAATAAGTATCATATTATATAAAAAATATAATTAAAAAAATAATATTTTATAGAGTTTTCCGCTCCTTAAAAAACGTGTCGAAAACGAAAAGCCCATGTATTTTGGAACGGAGGGAGTATGGTGAAACCCATCCAAAAATTAAATCTTGATGCCCACCTCCAACCTACCGTCTCCCTTGAACCAAAAAACTGTGACACACGCACTAAAGAATCCTATTTGGAAATCAGCTATGACCGAACAGTTCAATGCCTTGGTCTTTAACAACACTTGGTCCCTTGTTCTAGCTGATGATGCATCAAATATAGTGGGCTGCAAATGGGATTTTTCACACAAAATATAAATTGGATGGATCGATTTAAGCGACATAAGGTGAGGCTTGTCGCAAATGGCTTCCATCAAAATCCCGACCCTGATCATTCAAAAACTTTCAGTCCGGTAATCAAGCATGCAACAATGCGTCATGTTCATAGCCTTGCTAAAATGCGCAATTAGCCGCTTTGGCAAATTGACATCAACGATGCCTTCCTACAGGGTCGTCTCACTAAGACTGTCTTCATGTCTCAACCATTGGGGTTTGTTGATCCACAGTTCCCTGATCATGTCTGTGCTCTCAGGAAGGCAATTTACAAACTCAAACAACCTTCACGGGCATGGTATACTGAATTGCGATCTTACCTGATCCAATAGAGATTTCAGAATTCAGCCTCCGACACATCTCTGTTCTATCGTTCCACACCAGCTTGTATGATTATCCTTCTTGTCTACGTGGATGATATAATCGTTACCGAGTCAGCCTCTTCGCTTGTGGAGTCGATCATTTATTGCCTAAGAATTTTCTTTCATGGAGCAGCAAGAAGCAGCAAACTATTGCACGTTCTTCAACGAAGCGAAGTACAAATCGGTTGCTAATACAACTGCGGAGTTATCGTGGTTACTCTCTCTTATGCATGAGCTTGGTCTTCAGTCATCTCAACAACCTATCATCTATTGTGATAATGTTGGGCAACGAAATTAAGTGTTAATCATGTGTTTCATTCCCGTATGAAACATCTTGCACTGGATTATTACTATGTAAGGGAAAAGGTGCAAAATGGAACAATCCGGGTAGCTCTCGTCGGAAATGATGATCAATTGGCCGATGTCCTTACAAAATCTCTAACCAGAGGGTGGTTTGTTGCAATGGTCTCCAAGATTGGACTTTCATTCCGACCGTCCATCTTGCGGGGCAATGTTAAGTAATGCCAATAATAGACTAATCTATTATAATTTGTTTATGCTTGTATATATAATTTCCCTGGAATAGCTCAACTGATTGTAGGTAGTTGATATCGTTCCCTTCTTTGTAAGGATATCAACTACCTCCTTGATGGTGCTAAGAATTAAGGATCTATAATTTAGGCTGTAAAATCAGCCCACCATCTAGAAAATTCAAGACAAATTGATGGTGCACTTGTGTACAATATTCATGTAATATTTAGAAGGTTAGATCACTAGAATTATCTAGGCAAATCTTAGCCTGGGAAGAATTAAAGGTCGTAGTGGGGGCTATAAATAGCCTATGAATGTCTTGGCTTTGGATCACACAAGCAAAGACAAGCTCAAGTGTGTTGTAGGAGGAAATTCAGACTTGCAAATAGAATATGAATAAAGTAAAGCAAACCGATTCCGTTCCGTGCAAAAAATGTTCAAGACTTCCTCCCGATGTAGCAAAAGGAAGTCAGGATCGATCATCGAGGACGCGTGTCAGCGTATCTTAGGTAGCGGATGAATCTCACGGACAGAAGTCGACTCCAGATTACGCGACCTCGACTAGGTGTAGTCGACATGGGTCAGGTGATGCAGATCAAGATGGCCTTTTGTGGGTCAAACAATGATCTTGATCGAGGCGAGGTCTCAAGACCGATTCGAGGGCTATTGATGGCGAAGAGTGTCATCCTCAAAAGGAGGAAGAAGGCTCCACCATGGAACAAGGTTCAAAGGAGCAAGGTGAGCTAATGTTCAAGTTTGAGTTCGTTCTTAATGGGTTGACAGCATATCGACGTCTCAGTAAAATAAGTCATTCGGAGTCCATATTTATCGGATGAGGTCGTACCATACATTGTTGGAACGAGGACGAAAAGATCTACAACTTTGTTGTTGAAGGTTTCTCCAGAATCCACCTCGAGAATGGCCTAAATTCATCATCTTTACAACTGTCACTGTTTGGACGAATTTCCACATATTTATTTAGTTAATTTCGAATTTTAATTAATTAGATATATTTATTTTATGCAATTAGGAAATAATAAGGTGGAAGGAAAATATCTCATCTAGGTAATTCCTTTTCCACCAAGTTGTTAATTTTCTATCCTTAGTTAGTTGTACTTATCTTAGGAAAGATTTACAAATCTTTAGATTAGTTGATTTATCTTTAGTTACCAAAACTCTATCTTTTGCACAAGATAGAAGGGACATTTTGCGTAATGGCCACGAAATCCAGCCTATTTTGTGAAATAGACGCGTTTTGGGACAATTTAATGAAATAGCTGCTATATAAACATTTTTCTCTCTCCTGTCCTAATTTTTCTCTCTCCCGTCCTGATTCTCTCCCCTCTCTCCTTGGACCTCTCTCGCCCTCTCGCCCTCTCGCTTTCTCGTCCTCGCCGTCGATCGATGTGCAAATTTCACCAATTTCCTTTCAATTGAAGATTCCCCGATGATCCTGGCTATCGATGGCGTCGAGAGGGAGCGATTGCTCGGATCCGGACTGGAGGTCGAGCGAGGCGGACTGGAGGTCGAGCGAGGCGGCGCGAGGGAGCGATTGGAGGTCGAGCGAGGCGGCGCGAGGGAGCGATTGGAGGTCGAGCGAACGACGACGTCCAGATCCGGACTAGAGGTCGAGCAAGGCGGCGCGAGGGAGCGATTGCTCAGATCCGGCCTGGAGCGAGGTCGAGCGGCTGGAGATCGGCGTTCTGGACTTTTAGATCCGACGAGCGGTGCGAAGGTGAACCGTTGGCGTCGGTTATCGATGCGAAGCAGAGGGCGAGGGAGCGCGAGCGAGCGAAGGAGCGACGACGACGTGCAGATCCGGACTGAAGGTCGAGCGAGCGAGGCGGCGCGAGCGAGCAAGAGGGTGCGAGGGAGATCGGCGTTCTAGAGAGATCCGGCGAGCGGCGTGAAGGTCCGAAGGAAGGAGATGAAGTTTTATGTTAAATTACAAAAATCACCCTATGAATATTAGAAATTAAAAAAATTATCAATATTTTATTATGTGATCCATAATCTACTATATTTTTATTTTTATTTTTGCACAACAAAATTTTATATTTGCACAAGCATAACATACGGTTATATTTGCACGCCAAAGTATACCGATGCGAAAAAAGAAAAAAAAACTAGACTTGAGTCACATTTGCACAACTTACGGTTAAATTTGCACAACGTAGTCTTATATTTGCACGACAAAATGTTAAGTAAAATTAAATTAAATTAAATTAAAAATTAAAAAAAAAAAACTAGACTTTGGACATATTTGCACAACTTACGGTTATATTTGCACAATGTACTTTTATATTTTGCATGACAAAATGTTAAAAAAATAAAAAATAAAAAATAAAAAAACTAGACTTGGGTCATATTTGCTCAAGATACGGTTATATTTGCTTATCATACTCTTATATTTGCACGACAAAATCATGTTGAGAGTCATGCAACTCTTACATCAGAGTCGTGCAACTCTTAATACAGAGTCGTGCAACTCTTAAAACAGAGTCGTGCAACTCTTACAACAGAGTCGTGCAACTCTTAAAACAGAGTCGTGCAACTCTTACAAGAGAGTGGTGCAACTCTTAAAACAAGAGTCGTGCAACTCTTACAACAGAGTCGTGCAACTCTTAAAAAAGAGTCATGCAACTCTTACAAGAGAGTCATACAACTCTTAATACAAGAGTCGTGCAACTCTTACAACAGAGTCGTGCAACTCTTATACCAGCGTCGTGCAACTCTAAAATTTCATAGTGTTATTCATGAAATTTATAGTTTTATTCATATAAACCAATATCTAATTTGATTCTTCTTAAACTAAAAATCTAATTTGGTCACATTACAATATTATTCTTGCACTTTTTAATCTAATTTGGTTCTTAAACTGTATTTTAAAGTTGCACAACCGTAGTTTAGAGTTCCACAACTGTAGTGTCAGCATCTTTTTCTATTTTGTTAATCAGAGAAAACAACTAGTGTCAACGGTGTTTGCAATTTTAGTGATGAAAATGTATTGATCAATTTTATTTCTTTATAACTCTGTCAGCACTAAAATTACAAACACCGCTGACACAACCTTTAATTTCTAAAAAGATGCTCTATTCACTTTTGTTCATGAATTGTATCCTCTATTCACTTTGGTTCATGCAAATTAACCTATAAATGAACTCTTAAAACAGAGTCGTGTAACTCTTAAGAAACAGTCGTGCAACTCTTAAAACAGAGTCGTTCAACTCTTACAACAGAGTAATGCAACTCTTAAAACAGAGTCGTGCAACTCTTAAAACAGAGTCGTGCAACTCTTAAAACAGAGTCGTGCAACTCTTAAAACAAGAGTCGTGCAACTCTTACAACAGAGGCGTGCAACTCTTACAAGAGAGTCGTGCAACTCTTAAAACGAGAGGCGTGCAACTCTTACAACAGAGTCGTGCAACTCTTAAAACAGAGTCGTGCAACTCTTAGAAGAGAGTCGTGCAACTCTTAAAACAGAGTCGTGCAACTCTTACAACAGAGTCGTGCAACTCTTACAACACCGTCGTGCAACTCTAAAATTTCATAGTATTATTCATGAAATTTATAGTTTTATTCATACAAACTAAAATCTAATTTGATTCTTCTTAAACTAAAAATCTAATTTGGGCACATTATAATATTATTCTTGCACTTTTTAATCTAATTTGGTTCTTAAACTGTATTTTAAAGTTGCAAATTATTAAAGCGATGTCAGCACTAAAAAATACGTATAAAAACGATGTCAGCACTAAAAATACGCATAAAAACGATGTCAACACATATTTTTTTTGCAAATTATTAAAAAAGTGCAGAATCAACATTGTTCATGGGATTTGAAATGTAAGCTGATGGAGGTGAAGGGAGTTTTGTGTTAGCACTTGTTTTTAAAAAAAAAATCACATCAGCACTTTTAAAAAAGTGCAGTTTCACAACTGCGTTTTAAAGATGTACAACTGCACTTTCAGGATTTGGCCATTTTATGGATGCTTAGTACTTCATCAACATAAGTTTGCCCAATATATTTCGCATTCTGTAATATATTTTAGAGTTGCACAACCGTAGTTTAGAGTTGCACAACCGCACCTTAAAGTTGCACAATAGTAGTTTAGAGTTGCATAATTGTATTTTAGAGTTCCACAATTGTATTTTATAATTGCACAATTGTATTTTAAAATTGCACAATTATTTCTTGGAATCGCACAACTTTTTATTTCTATTTGTGACAACACTTTTTTTTTAAAAAGATTTTATTCTATTTGTGTCAGCACCTCCAAGAAACACTTTTCATTCTATTTGTCTCCAATTCAAGTGGCGCAGTGCTTCAACCAAAATTTACACAACCAAAAACACGATAGCCTATACGGAATTTGAACCCGTATCTTTGTGTTTGTAGACAACGCTCTACCGATTTGAGCTAATAGGCTCCAAGAAACACTTTTCATTCTATTAGCCTTTTACACTATCACATCTATTCAATCGGAAACAATGTTTGCACAATTTTTTTTAAGTAACCAAGTATATCATACTTACCACATGTCTTCTGGACCTAACGGCTCCTCCTTTAAAAAGGATTCGAGGCATTTGTCCACCGAGACCGATTCCTGAGGACTCTTAGCTGACACACCCTGCTGAAAAACCTCAGGCAAGAAACTGAGACGACGAGTACTATTGTACTTACTCATCATTTGATTTGGCCAGGAAACAAGAAAGTTAAGGCTTTCAACAGTATCAGATATAAAAAATGGTTTCTTCAGTTCAGTCTCCAAGCCTCTACATATGCCACGTTCATCTATCTAATGAAATTTGAAACCATTACCCAACTGTGATTTAACTTTTTCAACTTCATCACTAGAATCTTGATCTGAAACTGGCCTAGCTTCTTCCATTTTTGTATCTTCACCATCTGAATTTCCCATATCACCATAATCATTGATATCATCTTCATCCAGTCTGAACGGTCGTATTAATTTCAAGAACTCCTTACGAATCCAGGATTCACTTTAAATATCTGACAGTATAGTTACCAATGGAATACCAAACATTTTCGCATCTGTTTTTAGCCTCCCATGTAAATATGACCTGAAAATAAAACCTATCATGTGCAGGAATGATACTAAATAAGACAATCACAACTGAGACTCTCATATTTGCTGCACTTCACTTGGAATGTGAGGAAAGTAAAAGCATCACATAAGGGAGTCTGTCATTCATTCATTGGTGTACTGTACTGTTAACACAAGAGCACAAAAACTATGGCTTTCTAATGGTCCATGCATGGTCTCAAAAAATATAAGAATAAGTTGCAAACTTGCTAGCTTTTTCCGCTTTTCTCTTTTTATGTAAATGAACTGCATTTGTCTTAGGACTAACTGTTCCATCAATAATAAATTACAATAGATTTTTTAATGAACCAAGTGTATCATACACCCCTCTCAATTGCTTTCTGTTTAACAAAGCCACGTGTTCAGATAGTATTAGCCATGGATATAATGCAAAATAAGTGACAAGATCCAGAAATCCACGTAAACTTGTGCAAACATGAAGCAAATACCTTTCTTCTTGCTAATGCATGAAAACAACCACCTGACCACTCTCAATATTCTTTGGCAAGCGGTATGCGACAAGGCAGTCACTATCCCTTATCAAGGCTATTGAATTAGAAATATTATCCAGGAATTGAAGAATGCAACTATTGTATACCTGGACAAGGGGAAGGACAACATACTTTTATCAGACTCAAAAGCAATTAATTATACATGAAAATGACACCTCGTGATCATGTAGACTCGCAAAACATGAGTTCCTTGAATGTTGTTTCACCATTAAAATTTACATGCTACAAGTTCTTTAAATGCCAAACCATATAAACAGGAATGCCATGGCATAGATGAGGACAAAAATTTGCCCAAATGATGAGGAAAGCATATCCACACCCCCTTGATATACACCACCAAGTCACCAATTATCTTTAAAGTCTTAATTGTGTTTATCAGAAAACATATCCAATAAATCCGATTAACTAACAACCAGAGAAGAGTAGTTTGTCTCACAGTTCAGAAACAACCTCGTATAGCAGATAAGAGTCTCAGTCATTCAAAGAAATGACAATCAATATTGGAGCTGGTATATGTAAAAAATACCACCTTTGATCAATCAGAATTGCACAGGTGAAAGAAAGCTAATGTTTGTTCTAAATTAACAAGAAATAGGATTATGGAACTAATAATACACACACTACACATGATATAGTAACTAATTCAATTTCCTTTACTGCTCTAGTGACTAGTAGTAGTACTATAAAGTAGACCTATCCTAGATGCCAAAACACCAACAACACAGCTAATTCAGACATACATGCGCATAACCGGTACTTTACAGTTAACACTTTACAAAATGCAAATTGTAATTTTAAAATGCAGGTACCTCTGCCAAAAATAAGACTTCATCTTCCCCCAAACAACATTCTTTGCTCAAGGCTTGAATAAGATCCTTGCACCTGGACAAAGAAATCGAAGTATATGATAGATGCATAGTCTCTAGCAAATAAAACAGAAATCAACCCCATCAGATATCAAAGTACAGAACAAATCGATCAAACAAGTCTTGGAGCAAAACCTGGACAAATTAGGTCCCAGAGGACACAAATACCATCAAGAATTTACCATTACTAAACCTCAAGACGAAAGATGAACAGAAAATAACCCTAGCTTGGAAGTAACAAAGGCACCAATCAATCAGCATTACGACATTACCTCTGCCTTCGGAGACATGGCAACCTCATCATCGACAATCTTCGGCCTCGAATTTAATTGCCACATAGGAGTGCCATCCAGAGCTAAGCCAGGAAAATCAGTATCCGTCCCCTTCGATTTTTGATCTTCTCAGTTGCCGGATTTTAAGAGATCAGCAGCGCACCAGTTGAGTAGCAAGTAGCAGTAGACCGCAACGCTGTGCCTGCAATCTCTTCCGCTCAATCTCTTCTTCCTCTCAATTGTAAGCCTTATCCGATGCCTCGATCGCTCGCTCCGCCGCTCCCTCGATCGCAGATTCGACGATTACAAATCAGGAGGCTTGAATATCAAAAGCCCCGAATTAGAACCCTAGATCTTCAACGAACATCCATGGGAAGATTCGAGGTCAGATCTTGCTCATCGTTGTCTTCTTCTAACTCTGTCGTAGATCTAGATCGGAGAAGAAGGAGAAGAGAGTCTTCGGCCTTGGAAGAAAGCAAAGCGGAGGCGAGGTCCGAAGACTCGACAGGCGGCGAGTGAATGTCCGTACAACGCGAAATTAGGTATATATAGGAGCCATTTTGCAAAATTGTCCAAATACGCGACCATTTTGCAAAAACGTCCAAATAATGTGCCTATTTCGCAAATTTTTTCAAGATAGAATTGGTCTATTGTCTATTTAAACACATGTTATAATTTCAATAAAATTAGATTGTATATTATATTGAGGAACCCTTTTTAGGATTAAAAATGTTCTTCAATCGTCCAATCCAAAAGCTTTGGATTCAAATTGTTATTCTTCCTCATTCATGCTCACAAAATCAAACACAAAGAAGAAACCCATCCTGAAAAACCATCGCTGAACCAGTGTTCCTGTCGCTGAATCTGCCAGAGTCGTCGCCAGCGTCAGGGCCGCGCCCGCGGCTCCCCTGTCCGCGCCCGCGGCTTTTCCAGCAGTGTTGCAATTGCTTTCTTTGTGTTGTTGCTCGTGTTCTTGTTTTGCTTCCGCCATTCCCACACCTTTCTTACCTTCAAGATACTTGTTCAACATCAAGGATATCAAGAATATTGCAAGACCGGGCAATCAACAGTTTGGTGTTCTTGATTCCGAGCCCACTGGCGAAGGATCGGGGATTCGAAACGCATCAAGTGGCATCAAAGCCGTAGGTTTCGCAAGTTCTTGTCTTTTTTTCTTGATGTTACTTACGATTTGATTCAATGGTTGACATTATCTGGGGAGATTGGGATGATGATCCCGATCCATGGGCGTGACAACAACAACGTCGCCGAGAGTTGCAGAGACGAGCTTTGCAACAACAACAAGGTTTAGAGCGACAACGAGAGACACAAAGGCGCCGCCTTACGCTTCAACGGCAAGCGAAAATCGAAGAGGAGAGGTGTCGACAACAACGTCGCCGTCTGATTTGGCTTCTCCAACAACGAGAGGCTGAGGAGGCACGACGACGAGAGGAAGAGGCACAATTCCACGCCGACCTTTCCGCCATATGGGCCGAATTCTGGAAGGGTTTGAAGGAGGACTTATCAGATTGCCGTCGTCAAGCTTTTGTTTCAGCCTTCACCCCTGCTCCAACGGTTATAGTTTCCTCAACCGACGATGAGGTTATTGAGCCTAAGGAGCCTATAGTTGAATTCGTTGCCCAGGATTCAGCACAGCGCGACGATTTTGTTTCGCAGATTTCCGGTTACTCCGACCTCGGAATTGACGCAACTCAGTATTGTTGCGAAGCTGACTCGGCGAGCTTTCCATTGGTGGGTCATACGCTGCAAGACTCTTCCAGGAAGACCTCCGAATCTGTGTTGCAAGTGGACTGTAGTGCCGCGCGTGATGTGTTGGTTGCTTCTGACGACAACGATGAGGACGTTGGGAACACTTCTCTTGAGTTAGCTATTGTACCTCTTGAGAATATTCCTAATGTTGAGACTTCTGAAATTCATAGGATTATTGAGCCTAATGATATTGTTCCTCTTGATTGCTCAATGGTCCCTATGATAGGTGTTGTTTTTGAGGTTCCTTTGCCTCAAATTCTGCGGGCGCCATCTCAAGTTGATGCTCAGAGAAATTACTTTCTGAGTGCTGCTCCATCCTCAATGCTCTTCAATGACTCGATTCGAGGACGAATTGAAGCTAAGAAGGGGAGAATGATGCAGATCAAAATGACCTTTTGTGGGTCAAACAATGATCTTGATCCAGGCGAGCTCTCAAGACCGATTCGAGAGCTATTGATGGCGAAGAGTGTCATCCTCAAAAGGAGGAAGAAGGCTCCACCATGGAACAAGGTTCAAAGGAGCAAGGTGAGCTAATGTTCAAGTTTGAGTTCGTTCTTAATGGGTTGACAGCATATCGACGTCTAAGTAAAATGGGTCGTTCAGAGTCCATATTTATCGGATGAGGTCGTACCATACCTTGTTGGAACGAGGACGAAAATATCTACAACTTTGCTGTTGAAGGGTTCTCCAGAATCTACCTCGAGAATGACCTAAATTCATCATCTTTACAACTGTCACTGTTTGGACAAATTTCCACATATTTATTTAGTTAATTTCGAATTTTAATTAATTAGATATATTTATTTTATGCAATTAGGAAATAATAAGGTGGAAGGAAAATATCTCATCTAGGTAATTCCTTTTCCACCAAGTTGTCAATTTTCTATTCTTAGTTAGTTGTACTTATCTTAGGAAAGATTTACATATTTTTAGATTAGTTGAATTATCTTTAGTTACCAAAACTCTATCTTTTGCACAAGATAGAATTGGTCTATTGTCTATTTAAACACATGTTATAATTTCAATAAAATTAGATTGTATATTATATTGAGGAACCCTTTTTAGGATTAAAAATGTTCTTCAATCGTCCAATCCAAAAGCTTTGGATTCAAATTGTTATTCTTTCTCATTCATGCGGCTCACAAAATCAAACACAAAGAAGAAACCCATCCTGAAAAACCATCGCTGAACCAGTGTTCCTGTCGCTGAATCTGCCAGAGTCGTCGCCAGCGTCAGGGCCGCGCCCGCGGCTCCCCTGTCCGCGCCCGCGGCTTTTCCAGCAGTGTTGCAATTGCTTTCTTTGTGTTGTTGCTCGTGTTCTTGTTTTGCTTCCGCCATTCCCACACCTTTCTTACCTTCAAGATACTTGTTCAACATCAAGGATATCAAGAATATTGCAAGACCGGGCAATCAACAGTTTGGTGTTCTTGATTCCGAGCCCACTGGCGAAGGATCGGGGATTCGAAACGCATCAAGTGGCATCAAAGCCGTAGGTTTCGCAAGTTCTTGTCTTTTTTTCTTGATGTTACTTACGATTTGATTCAATGGTTGACATTATCTGGGGAGATTGGGATGATGATCCCGATCCATGGGCGTGACAACAACAACGTCGCCGAGAGTTGCAGAGACGAGCTTTGCAACAACAACAAGGTTTAGAGCGACAACGAGAGACACAAAGGCGCCGCCTTACGCTTCAACGGCAAGCGAAAATCGAAGAGGAGAGGTGTCGACAACAACGTCGCCGTCTGATTTGGCTTCTCCAACAACGAGAGGCTGAGGAGGCACGACGACGAGAGGAAGAGGCACAATTCCACGCCGACCTTTCCGCCATATGGGCCGAATTCTGGAAGGGTTTGAAGGAGGACTTATCAGATTGCCGTCGTCAAGCTTTTGTTTCAGCCTTCACCCCTGCTCCAACGGTTATAGTTTCCTCAACCGACGATGAGGTTATTGAGCCTAAGGAGCCTATAGTTGAATTCGTTGCCCAGGATTCAGCACAGCGCGACGATTTTGTTTCGCAGATTTCCGGTTACTCCGACCTCGGAATTGACGCAACTCAGTATTGTTGCGAAGCTGACTCGGCGAGCTTTCCATTGGTGGGTCATACGCTGCAAGACTCTTCCAGGAAGACCTCCGAATCTGTGTTGCAAGTGGACTGTAGTGCCGCGCGTGATGTGTTGGTTGCTTCTGACGACAACGATGAGGACGTTGGGAACACTTCTCTTGAGTTAGCTATTGTACCTCTTGAGAATATTCCTAATGTTGAGACTTCTGAAATTCATAGGATTATTGAGCCTAATGATATTGTTCCTCTTGATTGCTCAATGGTCCCTATGATAGGTGTTGTTTTTGAGGTTCCTTTGCCTCAAATTCTGCGGGCGCCATCTCAAGTTGATGCTCAGAGAAATTACTTTCTGAGTGCTGCTCCATCCTCAATGCTCTTCAATGACTCGATTCGAGGACGAATTGAAGCTAAGAAGGGGAGAATGATGCAGATCAAAATGACCTTTTGTGGGTCAAACAATGATCTTGATCCAGGCGAGCTCTCAAGACCGATTCGAGAGCTATTGATGGCGAAGAGTGTCATCCTCAAAAGGAGGAAGAAGGCTCCACCATGGAACAAGGTTCAAAGGAGCAAGGTGAGCTAATGTTCAAGTTTGAGTTCGTTCTTAATGGGTTGACAGCATATCGACGTCTAAGTAAAATGGGTCGTTCAGAGTCCATATTTATCGGATGAGGTCGTACCATACCTTGTTGGAACGAGGACGAAAATATCTACAACTTTGCTGTTGAAGGGTTCTCCAGAATCTACCTCGAGAATGACCTAAATTCATCATCTTTACAACTGTCACTGTTTGGACAAATTTCCACATATTTATTTAGTTAATTTCGAATTTTAATTAATTAGATATATTTATTTTATGCAATTAGGAAATAATAAGGTGGAAGGAAAATATCTCATCTAGGTAATTGCTTTTCCACCAAGTTGTCAATTTTCTATTCTTAGTTAGTTGTACTTATCTTAGGAAAGATTTACATATTTTTAGATTAGTTGAATTATCTTTAGTTACCAAAACTCTATCTTTTGCACAAGATAGAATTGGTCTATTGTCTATTTAAACACATGTTATAATTTCAATAAAATTAGATTGTATATTATATTGAGGAACCCTTTTTAGGATTAAAAATGTTCTTCAATCGTCCAATCCAAAAGCTTTGGATTCAAATTGTTATTCTTTCTCATTCATGCGGCTCACAAAATCAAACACAAAGAAGAAACCCATCCTGAAAAACCATCGCTGAACCAGTGTTCCTGTCGCTGAATCTGCCAGAGTCGTCGCCAGCGTCAGGGCCGCGCCCGCGGCTCCCCTGTCCGCGCCCGCGGCTTTTCCAGCAGTGTTGCAATTGCTTTCTTTGTGTTGTTGCTCGTGTTCTTGTTTTGCTTCCGCCATTCCCACACCTTTCTTACCTTCAAGATACTTGTTCAACATCAAGGATATCAAGAATATTGCAAGACCGGGCAATCAACAGTTTGGTGTTCTTGATTCCGAGCCCACTGGCGAAGGATCGGGGATTCGAAACGCATCAAGTGGCATCAAAGCCGTAGGTTTCGCAAGTTCTTGTCTTTTTTTCTTGATGTTACTTACGATTTGATTCAATGGTTGACATTATCTGGGGAGATTGGGATGATGATCCCGATCCATGGGCGTGACAACAACAACGTCGCCGAGAGTTGCAGAGACGAGCTTTGCAACAACAACAAGGTTTAGAGCGACAACGAGAGACACAAAGGCGCCGCCTTACGCTTCAACGGCAAGCGAAAATCGAAGAGGAGAGGTGTCGACAACAACGTCGCCGTCTGATTTGGCTTCTCCAACAACGAGAGGCTGAGGAGGCACGACGACGAGAGGAAGAGGCACAATTCCACGCCGACCTTTCCGCCATATGGGCCGAATTCTGGAAGGGTTTGAAGGAGGACTTATCAGATTGCCGTCGTCAAGCTTTTGTTTCAGCCTTCACCCCTGCTCCAACGGTTATAGTTTCCTCAACCGACGATGAGGTTATTGAGCCTAAGGAGCCTATAGTTGAATTCGTTGCCCAGGATTCAGCACAGCGCGACGATTTTGTTTCGCAGATTTCCGGTTACTCCGACCTCGGAATTGACGCAACTCAGTATTGTTGCGAAGCTGACTCGGCGAGCTTTCCATTGGTGGGTCATACGCTGCAAGACTCTTCCAGGAAGACCTCCGAATCTGTGTTGCAAGTGGACTGTAGTGCCGCGCGTGATGTGTTGGTTGCTTCTGACGACAACGATGAGGACGTTGGGAACACTTCTCTTGAGTTAGCTATTGTACCTCTTGAGAATATTCCTAATGTTGAGACTTCTGAAATTCATAGGATTATTGAGCCTAATGATATTGTTCCTCTTGATTGCTCAATGGTCCCTATGATAGGTGTTGTTTTTGAGGTTCCTTTGCCTCAAATTCTGCGGGCGCCATCTCAAGTTGATGCTCAGAGAAATTACTTTCTGAGTGCTGCTCCATCCTCAATGCTCTTCAATGACTCGATTCGAGGACGAATTGAAGCTAAGAAGGGGAGAATGATGCAGATCAAAATGACCTTTTGTGGGTCAAACAATGATCTTGATCCAGGCGAGCTCTCAAGACCGATTCGAGAGCTATTGATGGCGAAGAGTGTCATCCTCAAAAGGAGGAAGAAGGCTCCACCATGGAACAAGGTTCAAAGGAGCAAGGTGAGCTAATGTTCAAGTTTGAGTTCGTTCTTAATGGGTTGACAGCATATCGACGTCTAAGTAAAATGGGTCGTTCAGAGTCCATATTTATCGGATGAGGTCGTACCATACCTTGTTGGAACGAGGACGAAAATATCTACAACTTTGCTGTTGAAGGGTTCTCCAGAATCTACCTCGAGAATGACCTAAATTCATCATCTTTACAACTGTCACTGTTTGGACAAATTTCCACATATTTATTTAGTTAATTTCGAATTTTAATTAATTAGATATATTTATTTTATGCAATTAGGAAATAATAAGGTGGAAGGAAAATATCTCATCTAGGTAATTCCTTTTCCACCAAGTTGTTAATTTTCTATTCTTAGTTAGTTGTACTTATCTTAGGAAAGATTTACATATTTTTAGATTAGTTGAATTATCTTTAGTTACCAAAACTCTATCTTTTGCACAAGATAGAATTGGTCTATTGTCTATTTAAACACATGTTATAATTTCAATAAAATTAGATTGTATATTATATTGAGGAACCCTTTTTAGGATTAAAAATGTTCTTCAATCGTCCAATCCAAAAGCTTTGGATTCAAATTGTTATTCTTTCTCATTCATGCGGCTCACAAAATCAAACACAAAGAAGAAACCCATCCTGAAAAACCATCGCTGAACCAGTGTTCCTGTCGCTGAATCTGCCAGAGTCGTCGCCAGCGTCAGGGCCGCGCCCGCGGCTCCCCTGTCCGCGCCCGCGGCTTTTCCAGCAGTGTTGCAATTGCTTTCTTTGTGTTGTTGCTCGTGTTCTTGTTTTGCTTCCGCCATTCCCACACCTTTCTTACCTTCAAGATACTTGTTCAACATCAAGGATATCAAGAATATTGCAAGACCGGGCAATCAACAGTTTGGTGTTCTTGATTCCGAGCCCACTGGCGAAGGATCGGGGATTCGAAACGCATCAAGTGGCATCAAAGCCGTAGGTTTCGCAAGTTCTTGTTTTTTTTTCTTGATGTTACTTACGATTTGATTCAATGGTTGACATTATCTGGGGAGATTGGGATGATGATCCCGATCCATGGGCGTGACAACAACAACGTCGTCGAGAGTTGCAGAGACGAGCTTTGCAACAACAACAAGCTTTAGAGCCACAACGAGAGACACAAAGGCACCGCCTTTTGCTTCAACGGCAAGTGGAAATCGAAGAGGATGGGTGTCAACAACAACGTCGCCGTCAGATTTGGCTTCTCCAACAACGAGAGGTAGAGGCAAAATTCCAAGCCGACCTTTCCGCCATATGGGCCGAATTCTGGAAGGGTTTGAAGGAGGACTTATCAGATTGCCGTCGTCAAGCTTTTATTTCAGCCTTCACCCCTACTCCAGCGGTTATAGTTTCCTCAACCAACGATGAGGTTATTGAGCCTAAGGAGCCTATAGTTGAATTCGTTGCCCCGGATTTAGCACAGCGCGACGATTTTGTTTCGCAGATTCCCGTTGACTCCGACCTCGGAATTTAGTCAACTCAGCCTTGTTGCGATGCTGACTCGACTAGCTTTCCAACGGTTGGTCATACGCTGCAAGACTCTCCCAGGAAGACCTCCGAATCTGTGTTGCAAGTGGATTGTAGTGCCACGCGTGATGTGTTGGTTGCTTCTGACGACAACGATGAGGACGTTGGGAACACTTCTCTTGAGTTAGCTATTGTACCTCTTGAGAATATTCCTAATGTTGAGACTTCTGAAATTCATAGGATTATTGAGCCTAATGATATTGTTCCTCTTGATTGCTCAATGTTCCCTATGATCGGTGTTGTTTTTGAGGTTCCTTTGCCTCAAATTCTGCTGGCCCCATCTCAAGTTGATGCTCAGAGAAGTTACTTTCTGAGTGCTGCTCCATCCCCAATGCTCTTCAATGACTCGATTCGAGGACGAATCGAAGCTAAGAAGGGGAGAATGATGCAGATCAGGATGACCTTTTGTGGGTGAAACAATGATCTTGATCCAGGCGAGCTCTCAAGACCGATTCGAGGGCTATTGATGGCGAAGATTGTCATCCTGAAAAGGAGGAAGAAGGCCCCACCATGGAACAAGGTTCAAAGGAGCAAGGTGAGCTAAATGATCAAGTTTGAGTTCGTTCTTAATGGGTTGACAGCATATCGACGTCTCAGTAAAATGGGTCGTTCGGAGTCTATATTTATCGGATGAGGTCGTATCATACCTTGTTGGAACGAGGACGAAAAGATCTACAACTTTTTCTGTTGAAGGTTTCTCCAGAATCCACCTCGAGAATAGTCTAAATTCATCATCTTTACAGCTGTCACTGTTTGAACGAATTTCCACATATTTATTTAGTTAATTTCGAATTTTAATTAATTAGATATATTTATTTTATGCAATTAGGAAATATTAAGGTGGAAGGAAAATATCTCATCTAGGTAATTCCTTTTCCACCAAGTTGTTAATTTTCTATCCTTAGTTAGTTGTATTTATCTTAGGAAAGATTTACATATCTTTAGATTAGTTGATTTATCTTTAGTTACCAAAACTCTATCTTTTGCACAAGATAGAATTGGTCTATTGTCTATTTAAACGCATGTTCTAAATTCAATAAAATTAGATTGGAAATTATATTGAGGAACCTTTTTTAGGATTAAAAATGTTCTTCAATCCTCCAATCCAAAAGCTTTGGATTCAAATTGTTATTCTTCCTCATTCATGCTCACAAAATCAAACACAAAGAAGAAACCCATCCTGAAAAACCGTCGTTGAACTAGTGTTCCTGTCGCTGAATCTGCCAGAGCCGTCGCCAGCGTCAGGGCCGCGCCCGCGACTTTTTCAGAAGTGTTGCAATTGCTTTCTTTGTGTTGTTGCTTGTGTTCTTGTTTGCTTCCGCCATTCCCACACCTTTCTTACCTTCAAGATACTTGTTCAACATAAAGGATATCAAGAATATTGCAAGATCGGGCCATCAATAGTTTGGTGTTCTTGATTATGAGCCCAAAGGCGAAGGATCGGGGATTCCAAACGTATCATTAGGCACAGTCGAATTCGAGCAAGCAAGGGTCACTGATGGTGGTCGATGTCGAGGAACCTACTCGACGTTGAGTAGTGTGGTCGAAGTCGAGTAAGGCTTGGTTGAAGTCAAGTACCTCCAGAGACAAAAAAAAGAGCGATCTTGCTCGATCGAATATTAGTAGTCGACGTCGACATGGGTTGATCGAAATCGAGTAGAAAACAGAACGTACCGAATCGCTAATTTCAAAATATACAATGTAAAAAAAAACTTCCAAGATCGGGGTTTGCAACAACGATAACCAAACATGCATAAGGCAAGATAGAGAAATAATCATGCAATCACATCAAAAGATCAAGATTTCACCTTTTCCAACAATTGGACAACTCTCTCAAGAAACCCTAATAGTATCTACTAATTTTATGTTTATAATCCAAGTGGTTAACCTGAATCTCTAGTCGACATCGAGTAGCGTCCTCGATCTTGAGTTGTCTTCAACGTCTCGAGTGGTCTTCTTCTCATCGAGCTCGGGTAAGTCGTCAAGGTATAGTCGACGTCAAGTAAGTGTACTCGACGTCAAGTACCGCTCGTGCTTGGGTGATTGCGTCTTTAATCCTCGACTTGATATGCTCCTAGCTGTAGTCGACTTCGAGTAAGTCCTAGTCGACTTCAAGTAGAATCAAGCTTTCTTCTCTCTTTTTGGTTTCGTCCCGGAATGGCTCCAAATTCTGCAATATCAAACATAAACTCGTGTAGACCTCAATTTCTAGCAAATAAGCTTATACTACACAAATCTAATATATTCCCAACCCGAAATATGCAATGTACTTAGAATAAGGAGCTAAAATAAGATATACAAACATGGCATAAAACATGGACATCAAATCACCCCATACTTAAGCTTGCTTGTCCCGAAGCAATAACTTGGATGGTCATTCAGGGGAAGAATTCAAACTCTCAAGATCATAGATTCATTCTCATATATCCCTATAATCAATTACCATCATAGAAAATGTACTTGTGCCACAAATCCATGCATGTGCAATAGAAGCAACATCTACACACAAAAGGAGGGTTACGCAAAAACAATTCGTAAGTGACAAAGCAACATTAATGAAGAGGACTTTAATTAAGCTCAATAAGGAGTAGATTTGGTAAAAGGCTTAAGGTGGACAATTTTTGGAAATGTGGTGCTAATAATCCGGGGAAATTGAGTCATTTCCAAACTTTCTTTACCACATTTCTTCTTCATAAGATTCCTCACCTTAATTTCACTCATTAGCGCAAAAATAATAATGCTTTTACCTCTCTAACCTCAGCACTGCCTTCTCGCGAGTCGCAAACATGGGTGTTATGAATGTCCCCGGATACTTAGTGCTTTGGACTCCTCACTCGTGTGTCCCATCTCGCCGAACTATTATCTCAGCGAGCAGGGTCGATCTACCTTTATCTCCTAAGGTGATCGGATTTTCTTTCACTCATTAAATTTGCCATATATTTTTCCAATTTCCTGGCAAACTCCAATAATGATAATAACAACACAATAACCATATAATAATCTCCATAATGTAACATCATTCTCAACATAATCCCCGGATAAAAAATAAGGTAAAGAATGGGCAATTTTTAGATTATGTGAAGCACAAATAAAATAAGGCATAATATGGCTTTTGTGATGCATAAGCATAGGTAAGGCTAGGATATAAACATATGAGCATATATGGCAATATAAAGTCCTGAATCCTCTTATCATGCAATATGTCAAAAGAAACATCAAATTTTACCCCCTTTCATGGTTTTCAAGAAAATAATGCACTTCATTGTAACTTCCCTTTACTAGACAATTTCATGCTATATCTCTAATGAATCCAATTTGCATCGTCGAGTCCTATTAAACCTTCCATGACTCTTTTCTTTAAACAATTTACAAGATTTGGGAGATGTCTTATAAAACAAACTGTGAGTTTAACAATTAAGCATAAAAATTAAAAATTCACCCAAAATATACCATGTAAAACCAAAAATCATGAATATAAAATAATGATAATGAGCTTTTCCCCGACCCCATACTTAGAATATACAGTGTCCCCACTGTATAAATCAATACAAAACAAAGGTAAAGGAAGGATCTCACCGAATAATGGGTCGAGGAGTCAAAACAAGGGTCGTCAAGTGGAATGAGGTAGTCGACGTCGAGTAGATGTACTCGACGTCGAGTACAGTTGCAGCGTTGAGTGGAAGGTGGAAGTCTAGGAAGCCTCATTGGTGGTTGACGTCGAGTGGCATACTCGACGTCAAGTAATCTGTTCTGCTCGATCCTCCTCGTAGTCGATCTCGACTTGGCCTTCGTCAATTTCGATTGTTCTGTCAAGGACTTCACCTTCCCCTCTTCGCGATCCTTTATGCTTTTTGACCTGAAAATTGTTAGTTTTTGCAGAAAGACAAGAGTTTCCACATGAAGCATTCAAAACGAAAATCAAAACCAAAACCAAAAGTTTCAAAGTCCTAAAAGAAAGTTTAAAAGTTTTATGTACATGCTCTGGATTTTAGAGTCGCTAGGCCGACTTCTCTGTTTGTGCTCAAGAACCCTCAATGTGGGGCCCTCTTGTGATTGGCCCTTCTCCTGGATCATCTAGGTCCTGATTGTAGTATGCCAGCTCTGTTGATAGGTGGTTGTCCGAATAGAATCATCTGCCTTCCTTCTTTTTTTTTTCCAGTCTTAATCCTGCGCAGGTTAGCTCGCCACGGGGCTTTGTCTCCTCTAAAATTCTGATTAAATTTATTAATGGATGAAGGAGAGCTTGAAATCATACCTGAACCTACCTTTTCGCGCCCAAAACAGAAATCTTTGAGCCGAGGGTTAGTCGACGTCGAGTAGAGGTGGTCGACATCGAGTATAGGGACCCCATACTTAGGCTTTTGGCAAGTTCGGAGCTCAACAGGGGAAGTCGACGTCGAGTTGGCGTAGTCGAAGTCGAGTAGGGTGGTCGACATCGAGTAGACCTGGTCGATGCCGAGTAGCTTTTCGGTGTTCTTCCTAGTTGTTGTTGGCTCATCCCCGTGGTTGCCTATGCTCTTCACCTCCAGCCATGGAATTTCCTCCTTTGTAGGGCCAAAAGAGAAATCTAGGACCTCGTCGCCTATCGTGAAGGTGAGCAATCGCTTTCTAACGCTGATTTTGGCATCTCTACCAAGAATAATAGGCAAGTAGAATCTTCCGCATAATCTATAACAAGGAAATCAGCAAGAATATACAACTTAGCAACCTGGACAGGGACATTATCAACCATACCTGTAGGGATGACTACCGTATTGTTTTCCATGTATAGCTTGGCGTCCACATTCTCTATTGCTCATATCTTCACCTTTGACCAGATTGATAAGGGCATGATGCTCACACTTGCTCCTAAATCACACAGTGCCTCGTATTTATATTGTCCAAATCCTACAGTAATAGAAAACTTACCAGGGTCAGGTCTCTTCTCAAGGAAATCCATCCTTTTGTAATCACTGGCGATTTCAGTGATTGATCGCTTGTTGCTGATGATCTCTTTGAGGAACTTGACATATGCAGGCATCTCCTGAAGAGCTTCTGTAAAAGGAATTAAAAAATTTAGTTCCTGAAGCATCTTAACAAAGCGTTTAAACCTACCTGTATTGGGATCTTTCAGCTCCTTGGAAGGGAAAGATAACATCTTTTTAGGTTTCCGAGCCAGAACAGATGTCAGAGGTGTTGCAGAGTCCTCGACGTCGACTGATGGGTCCTCGACTTCGACTACAGAAGTCGACATCGAGTGATGATGACATGCATAAGCTTCCTTGACGGTGTGCGGCTGGTCGATGTCGGGTAGATCTACTCGACGTCGAGTAGACTGGTCGACGTCGACTGGGCTCTGCTCGACGTAGAGTTGATTTTTCTCTTCGTCCTTCTCCTTTTCGACCTCTTACTCGTGTAATCGGTGCCCGCTCCTCAACTTTACAGAAGTGACTTATCCGGATTGCCCCTTAGGATTTGGATCTGTATGCCTAGGGAGCTTTCCGGCTGGTCTTGGGATCTGTTGCGAGAGTTGACCCATTTGGGTCTCCATGTTCTTTTTCCAGATGTCCATCTCCACAAAGCGTGTATTGAGGCCGTGAAGTTGAGTCTGAATGGCGTTGTTGGATTGTTGCTGTTGTGCCTGGTTTCTCCTTATCTTGTCGGGGACCATCTATATATCATCTTTCCGCTGGTCCCTTTCAAGATGTCTTGGAGCTCTATATGGTGGGGGGTTCCTAGGGGCACCTTGGTTCCATTATGGTTGATAGAACCTTTAGTTCCCTATATGGCGATTGGGATCCCCTGCGTAAGCTACCTCCTCATGAGTTTCTGCCAACCTGACTTGCTTCGTATGTGGGCACTCTAGTGTGGTGTGCCGATGTGAGCCGTATTCAATCCAAGGCTGGTTGACGGATAGAAATTTGACTTTCTTGAGGAGCTTGCACTAGTGTTGCGATTCTGATCCTTTTAGAGCTGCTCCTTGACATCAGGATCAATCTCCTTAGAAGGCTCATATAGGAGCATGGATGGGGCTGGCCTTGCATTGGCATTTTCGTCGTAATTCGTAGGAGCCCCATAGGTGTTGTCGAAGTTGGTGAGTCGTTCGATCTTTTCCGAAGCCTCTGCCGGTGTCTGTGTTAGGTATTCGTATTGCGTGAATTGATTGATCATTTCCTTGGCGGTCAGATCAAGAGAATTGTAGAAAATCTCCCGAATGACATATAGTGGCTACCCATGAGTAAGGCAGGATCGCAACAGATCCTTTTATCGATCCCATACCTGTGCTAGCGGTTCCTAGGGGTTTTGTTTGAGAGCTGTAATCTTTGGTCTGAGGAGTGCTGTCTTGGCCGGAAGAAATAACTTGTTGAGGAACGCATTTGACGGAGGGGAAACCTATCGTTGAATACCGCCAAAGAAAACTCAAACCTATAGCAAGCGATAAGCAAGAGGTCGATCCACAGGGAAATTTGTAACTCAAGTATGCTTCAAGTGTCAATCAAAGTAACCAGATTGGGGGGTTTTTATGTGTGAAAGATTTGCCTTTTATCAAAGCAAAGTAAATGAATTTGGTTTTAGACAATTTGGAGAAGTAATTCTACCTACAATTTTCCACTTTATTGGATTGAAGCGATCCTTGTAACTTCTTCTCGTCCTATTAAGTTTCCTATGAATGCCCTTGTCCCGGCCTAATATAGTTACTAGTCCAATCAGTCCTAGAAACCCTTATCAATCGAACAGTCACTAAAGTAGGATTTAACCCAATTGATAGCTTTAAGTTCAGAGATTAGCCAAGGTATTTGCAGTCCCTAAAGAGGGATTTAACAACACATTCAACTTCCTACTCGTTCAATTAGTTCAATCAGCCATAAGGGAACAAGTTTGCTACTTAGGTTAAGGTTCACAATCAGGAATCTACAAAACCTTAGCAATTGAATTGATTCTAACTAGTTGCGCGGGCTAGATAGAATAAAACAATAGACAATCAAGCACAAGGAAGTCGAAGCATTCAAATATAGGAAATAAGAACGAGAATTAGAAACTCACAATCAATCCAAATAAAGCTTCAAATTGCAGGCATAATCGATGAGTTTAGTTCCTCATGGAAGACATTGCTCAAATTCTCTAAAGTGTCTAATGGAAGTAAGAATAGAATGGAAGTAATGAAAATAACATAAAAGTGGCCTTTTCAAAAATCCCAAGTCGACCACCCATTAGACAAACAAGTTCTAGGGTTTTTAATTAAACAAAACGCAGCGCTTCAACGCTGTCGACCAGTGCTGCGGGCGCTGCAAAGTTGATGCGTCCGCCGCACACTGAAGGTCCGTGATCCCCGCTGCAGCGGGCTATGTTGCGCCCGCCGCAAGGTTGCGGCGCCCGCGTCATAGTGTTTTGCCGTGACTTCTTATACTCCTTTGCGGGTTTCTCCTCTTGTCTTGCATCTTTCCTTCCTTGTTCCTTCCCATGTTTCTTGTGTTCCTCTTCGAGATACTGCATCTCCCAAATGGGTTCCGATTCAATGTGCGAGATAAACACAAAATTGCGCAGAATCCGAACTCTTCTAAAATAATCACAAGATGCAATTTAGCAAAAAAGTATGAAAGCAATGCAACCTAACTAAACTAAATATGTCTATAATGCCTATCTAAAATATGCATTATCAAATTCCCCCACACTTAACCTTTGCTTGTCCTCAAGCAATGATAGAATGAACATGAATCAATATATCCCACAGGAAATCCCTTCAAGTTTCAACATTATCAAAAAGCAACATCATAGTAGGTGAAAACATAAACCAAGCAAACAAACGTCATAGCATGTATTATAGTGATCAAAGCTTAGAAGTAGACATTATCCAACCTCACCAGAAATATGTGTTTCACTCATGTGTTTAGGCTTTTAGGTACAACTCTCAACTCAAACCAATCATGCACTAAGCTCATAGACATTGACCACCATATCACCAATTCTCTACCGAAATGTCATTACTTGCGGAACACAATAAAGAAAATAAAATGCAAAACTTTTTTTTTTCCTTTGGTTTTCTTTTCTCTTTTTTTTTTCTTGTCTTGGTGCTTTCCTTACACGAAGCGCAAACATGGGTGTCATGAATGGCCCCGGTCTATCAACACCTCAACCTACTAATATGAAGTTCACTTGAACACCTTTTGACGCAAGTTGCAAACATGGGTGTCATGAATGAACCTGGTTACTCAATGATCAAGCTTTCTTTCCTAGTGGATAGTTTTCAACACCTTTTTGCGCGAATCATACCCATGGGTGTCATGCGTAGACCCGGTTACTAAGTGCATCAACCATTGCCACCTTATTGACTAAATATGTACAAATTCAAACAAAAGACTCATAATATAAAATAAACTCCGCAAGCAATCAAACATGTGCATCGGTCCTTAAAAATAGATACTGCAATCAATGCCAAGAGGTAGCAACACTAGGCGAGTAATTCACACAACTGAGCAAAAGAATTCAAATAAGGTCAAACATTCTCACATGGTCATGTTTTTAGGACTTCAATCATACTTTAGCTCAATCATACATGCTCAATTATATTTGCTAGCTCATGTTCCACAAAAATCAAATAACGACAATAATCAAAACATCTAGAACTCAATGGGATTTTTATGGATCATGCTTGAAATTTAAAATAGAGGACAAACTAAGCCAGATGGGAATTTGAATAACACATATGTATGCAATGCATGCTCTATTTTTGGATTTATACGAAAATAAACAAAAATTAATAAAAATGATTACAGAAATTAAACATGATGCATAAATTAAAATATGATCTCCTATATGCATCTATATATAGAATTCCTCTCCCCCACACTTAAAGTTTTCATTGTCCTCAATGAAACAATAAAGACAACAAAATTAAACCAAATACAATCAGGGTGAAGGAAAAGAAAAAGGAAAAAGAAAGAAAAACTTACCTCGGGTTGCCTCCCGAGAAGCGCCTTTGTTTCAAGTCTTTGGCTCGATGTACTGGCCCTTGATTGGCCTAGGTTCCTCCACCAGGGTCACCAACACCAGTCATCTCATTGACAAATGCGGGCACCCTTGAAAGGTGTAGCTTTCTGTCCAAGCCGTCATCCATGACCCTCAGCTTCTCTCCTTGAGCTATGCCTGGGGGTTGTCCTGGAATCACAAAAGGTTTCAATTTGTTAGGAGGCTCAAATTTCCATAAACTATGTTCCTTAGGTGTCTCTAACAAATCACGAAAATTATTGGTGCGATCAATATTGTCAGAAATAGGCATATCTAAAGAATTTTCAGGAGAAAGCTTAGCATGATTAAAGAGAGAGAATTCTATCTTTCTTCCATCAAACTCCATAGTCAATAGACCCTCACAACAATCAATTTTCGTTTTCGCAGTTTTCAGGAATGGTCTTCCTAGTATAATGGGTGTTTCAGGGGCTCCCTGCTCCATATCTAAAACAAAGAAATCAACAGGGAAAAACAAATCATCTACCATAGCCAAAACATCTTCAATAACGCCTCTTGGCCTGATTTGTGATCGATTAGCAAGTTGCACTATAACCCCAGTCTCAGTCAGAGCACCCAAACCCAAAGACATGTACATGTTATAGGAAATAACATTAATTGAGGCTCCTAGATCTAGCATGGCTTGTTTGAATTTAGTATTCCCAATTGCACATGGAATTGTAAACATACCTGGGTCTCCAAATTTTTCAGGCAATTTCTTTTGCAACACAGCAGAGACATTTTCATTCAAGCTTACCTTTTCCTTCTTTTTCAGTCGTTGCTTCTTCTTGACGGTGCACAATTCCTTCAAAAATTTAGCATATCTAGGAATGCTCTTAATCAATTTGAGTAAAGGAATATTTACCTCGCACTTGCTGAACGTCTCAAAAATCTCCTTATCGTTCTCATACCTTCTTGTATCCTTTAGGGCTTCCGGAAAAGGTGGAACCGGCTTTGGAGTCTCCATAGGTAAGGAGGAGGAAGAAGGAGAAGAAGAAGGAGGAGGAAGAGGGGAAGAACTAGTAAGAGGCGTACCTGACAACGAGGAGCCGGCGGGTGCACTGGCGGCGGGCGCCGCAAGGTGCTGCGGGCGCCGCGGGATTGCATGGCTGCGGGCGCCGCAAGTTTTCTGCGGGCGCCGCACAGTGTGCGTTCCGTCATCTTCTTCTATTATTTCGATCTCCTCGTCCATTATCTCCTCATCATCCTTTTGAGGTGTGACAATCAGTTCCTTGCCACTTCTAAGCATTATAGCACTGACATTCTCCTTAGGATTCTCAACCGTTTGCGATGGAAGCTTCCCTGAATCGTTTGCCTCCTTCGCACTCAAGACTTGAATGAGCTGACTCAGTTGATTCTTCAAATTTGTGATCCGGTCTGATTGTTGTTTCTCAACCTTCAAGACCAACCGTGACAATTTTTGTATTGGATCCTCAATTGCCTCATTGAAGTGTGGTTGGCCTCCCTGTCGAGGTTCAAATTGTTGGTGGGGTCTTGCTTGTTGCCTCCCTTGCTGATTGAAAGGTTCTTGGTAGTTGCCATAACCATTACCCTGCTGATAGCCTCCATTGTAGTTCTTATTGTTGAAGTACCCAGGATTACCAAAGTTGCCTTGCCTAGGCCTTTGTGGAACAAAATTCCCAATTGCATTCAACTCAACACTAGGATCTTGCAAAGTTGAGTACATATCCATAGGGTGGGATGAATCGTTGTAGGATTCACATGCTTTCAACTGCTGAGATGCTCTGTAAACTACCAGCTTCTTGAGCATCTCTTTCATCTCTGCCATATCAGTCTGTAATGCAACCACTGGGGCATCAATAGCAAGTACACCTCTAACACGAGTGCTCTTGTTGAACTGCCTAGAGCCCTCAGAGAGCTCCTTAAACACTTCCCAAGCTGCAGCAGGCGTCTTATTCAGCATGTTTCCCCCACAACAGGAATTCACTATTTTGCGATCTCCATCAGTAAGCCCATTGAACAAGAAGAGAACCAGATCCTTCTGAGAGTACCCATGGCATGGGCAGCTAGCGCAGAGTTTCTTGAAACGCTCAAAGTACTCATGAATAGACTTCGTAGCGTAGTGCTCAATGCTGCTGATTAATCTTTTCAAAGTATTTAGCTTTGTTGCAGGGAAGTACATCTCTAGGAAGACTCTCTTCATCTCAGCCCAAGTAGAAATAGAGTCAGGTGGTAGATAGAAGAACCATTCATTTGCCTCATCCTTCAAAGAGAAGGGAAAAGCTCTCAGCTTGATTTGCTCTTCAGTTACGTTCTCTGGTTTCATCCCAACAACCACCCTATGGAATTCAGACAAATGCTTGTGGGGGTTCTCCCCACTCAACCCATGGAATTTGGGTAGAAGATGAACTACCCCAGACTTCAACTCAAAGTTGACTCCTTCAGCTAGCGCAGGGAATTGGATTGCCAGGGGTTGTTGTGCCAGATCAGGAGCAGAAAGCTCCTTTAGAGTACGATTTGCGTCGTTCGCCATCTCTGCAATGCTTTCTACAAAGAAGAATTAGTAGCACAGGTATGGACCCTATAAGACGGTCCACACCAAGATCAACACTAAAAACACACAAGAATTAAATAAAATTCCCCGGAAACGGCGCCAAATTTGACGGAGGGGAAACCTATCGTTGAATACCGCCAAAGAAAACTCAAACCTATAGCAAGTATAGCGATAAGCAAGAGGTCGATCCACAGGGAAATTTGTAACTCAAGTATGCTTCAAGTGTCAATCAAAGTAACCAGATTGGGGGGTTTTTATGTGTGAAAGATTTGCCTTTTATCAAAGCAAAGTAAATAAAGCAAAGTAAATGAATTTGGTTTTAGACAATTTGGAGAAGTAATTCTACCTACAATTTTCCACTTTATTGGATTGTAGCGATCCTTGTAACTTCTTCTCGTCCTATTAAGTTTCCTATGAATGCCCTTGTCCCGACCTAATATAGTTACTAGTCCAATCAGTCCTAGAAACCCTTATCAATCGAACAGTCCCTAAAGAAGGATTTAACCCAATTGATAGCTTTAAGTTCAGAGATTATCCAAGGTATTTGCAGTCCCTAAAGAGGGATTTAACAACACATTCAATTTCCTACTCATTCAATTAGTTCAATCAGCCCTAAAGGAACAAGTTTGCTACTTAGGTTAAGGTTCACAATAAGGAATCTACAAAACCTTAGCAATTGAATTGATTCTAACTAGTTGCGCGGGCTAGATAGAATAAAACAATAGACAATCAAGCACAAGGAAGTCGAAGCATTCAAATATAGGAAATAAGAACGAGAATTAGAAACTCACAATCAATCCAAATAAAGCTTCAAATTGCAGGCAGAATCGATGAGTTTAGTTCTTCATGGAAGACATTGCTCAAATTATCTAAAGTGTCTAATGGAAGTAAGAATAGAATGGAAGTAATGAAAATAACATAAAAGTGGCCTTTTCAAACATCCCAAGTCGGCCACCCATTAGACAAACAAGTTCAAGGGTTTTTAATTAAACAAAACGCAGCGCTTCAACGCTGTCGACCAGTGCTGCGGGCGCCGCAAAGTTGATGCGCCCGCCGCACACTGAAGGTCCGTGATCCCCGCTGCAGCGGGCTATGCTGCGCCCGCCGCAAGGTTGCGGCGCCCGCGGCATAGTGTTTTGCCGTGACTCCTTTGCGGGTTTCTCCTCTTGTCTTGCATCTTTCCTTCCTTGTTCCTTCCCATGTTTCTTGTGTTCCTCTTCGAGATATTGCATCTCCCAAATGGGTTCCGATTCAATCTGCGAGATAAACACAAAATTGCGCAGAATCCGAACTCTTCTAAAATAATCACAAGATGCAATTTAGCAACAAAGTATGAAAGAAATGCAACCTAACTAAACTAAATATGTCTATAATTCCTATCTAAAATATGCATTATCAGCATTCCTAACGTTTGCCCATGTGGTGAGGGATCGCGTTGGTAGTCCTTCTAGCCATTTCAATGCTGAACCTGCAAGAGACCAACAAAAAGCTTTCATTCTCACATATTCAAGAGTAGCACCTTCAACAATAGTTTGGCACATACATATCAACAAAAGTAGTAATATGAGCTAAAGGGCATTCATTAAATCTTCCTTCAAAAGCATTATTTTTAATTTCAGTAAAGAAGGCATTGCAAATTTCAAAATCATTAGGAGGGACTAGAATAGCTGATTCAGGCACCACAAGAGTCGGGTGCATGTAGTCCTTTGCAGTAGTTGGATATAGGGAAAGCTCAACTTCTGTCTGCCTCCTCATTTCTGCTTCCCGCTCAGTGCGTGCTCTCTTAGCGGCGAGAGCAGCATTGTTGGCTGTTAGTTCCCTCTGGAGCCTTTCGATCATATGTGCTTGTGTTTCTGCATCTGCCATGATCCTTTCCAATCTAGAGTGGATGTGTATAAGACGTTCCAGGTCGTCTAAGGTGTCAAACTTAGGTGGTTGACCAGAACGGCGCATACACCTGCAATGTAACTAAAAGGAAACATGAAATCTAACTACCTAAGGCGCGAATGATTGCTTTCCCGGCAACAGCGCCAATTTATTGTAGGAGGAAATCGAGACTTGCAAATAGAATATGAATAAAGTAAAGCAAACCGATTTTGTTCCATGGAAATAATGTTCAAGACTTCCTCCCGATATAGCAAAAGCAAGTCTGGATCGATCCTCGAGGAAGCGTTTCAGCGGATCTCAGGTAGTGGATGAATCTTACGGACAGGAGTCGACTCCAGAGAACTCAACCTCGACTAGGTGTAGTCGACAGGGGTCAGGCATAGTCGAATTCGAGCAAGCAAGGGTCACTGGTGGTGGTCGATGTCGTGGAACCTACTCAACGTCGAGTAGTGTGGTCGAAGTTGAGTAAGGCTTGGTCGAAGTCGAGTACCTGCAGAGACAAAAAAAAAAGAGCGATCTTGCTCGATCGAATACTAGTAGTCGACGTCGACCAGGGTTGGTAGAAATCGAGTAGAAAATTGAACGTACCGAATCACAAATTTCGAAATAAACAATGTAAAAGAAAACTTTCAAGATCGGGGTTTGGAATAACGATAACTGTTGTGAGCTGAATCTGCCATGTTTTACAATAACTTTTACATCGATTTCTGTATACATTGCATTCATTTGGGTTTAGATAGTACAGAATCTATGTAGTTTATGTTTATTTGCCAAATTATGGAATCTACGCCAGTTTCTGTTTAATTCGCAGAAATCGAGGCATTTTACAGCAATTCTACAGAAGGTCGGAAAAACTCGGAAAACCACTACAGAAGTCCAAGGTCAAAGCAGCGGAATCAAGCTGAAGGTCAAGGCTACTCGATCTCGAGTAGGCTTACTCGACATAGACGAGCCTGTCCGAGCACAGCTTGGTCGGGCCGAGCCTGATCGAGAGCCAGACCAACCCGAGCTCCGGGCCCTACTCGATCTCGAGAACCACTAGTCGAGATCGACGAAGCCTCAGCGCCATGCCCAGAGTCGACAAGGAGAGGAGCCGAGGACGACCAGGCGAGACTCGCTGCCAGCGACTCCACTCGCTGCAGCGGACCACTCGCTGCCGCGGAAGAGGCCACTCGCTGCCAGCGGATGAAGCAACTCGCGGGAGCGGAAGGGAAGAGCCCTACTCGATCTCGACGAACCCTTGTCGAGATCGACGAGACCTTGAGTCCAGATCCGAGCTTGCCGAGGAGAGCCACTCGAGGAGGCCTAGTCGACGATCATCTCTACTCGAAGTCGACGAAGGCTACTCGAGATCGACGAGCGCCTGAGTCCTTGTCCGAGCCAGTCGAGCACGCCAACCCGAGGAAGCTTTGTCGATGACCTAACCCTACTCGACATCGACTAGCTCTTGTCGAGGTCGACGAGAGCCCAGTGAACCATGTCCGAGCACATCGAGCAGATCTAGCCGAGGAAGTCGAGTCGAAGAACCACCCTACTCGAGGTCGACGAGCCCTACTCGAGGTCGACTAGAGACGTGTCCAGCAGCTTCTCGACGAGGACTTGTCCGAATAGACTTGGGATTCCATGGGCACAAAGGCGGAAGATTCTATCCGATTCCATCAAGTTCTATCCAAGGAGACAAGATCTATCAACATCATGAAGACCTACCCTATTTAGTTTTATCTTTTCCTAGTTGATTTAATTCCATTATGTCTTTTATTTATCTTTTAAGCCTTTTAGATATAGATAGATATCTTCTTTCCTAGAATAGCTAGGGAATGAAGGCTATAAATAAGGCCCTAGGGAGCTCAGTTTTAATCATTCCAGTTCAGAGACAAACAAGTAGTTCCACAGAAAAGTTTAGGAGTTCTAAGGTTTTTAGGGTTTTGGCTTTCTGCGAAAGTTGATTGCCAGGATTGTAAAAGGCTTTGAATTTAGTTTTATGCAAGTTTCTTTTTATACATCAATTTCTGCGATTGCGATGAGGCGTGAGTAGTCCACCCACTTCTGGGGCTGGGGTGAGCCCGACGGTGGCCATGTGAGGCGATGCGATAAAGGTCAGATCTTTTTTGTGTGATTCATCTTCTATCCCTATGAGCATGATTCTTTTGCGAGAGTTGAAGGTGATCCTTGTTTGTATTATTGAAGCGAAAGTGATCTTAATGCAACTTTGATTAATTATGTGAAAAAGTGTTAGTAACAATTAGGGTTTATGCGAGAGCCTCTATATGCCTATTTGTTAATGACGAAAGTTATTTGATGGAAAGCATGATCTTTTATGCCTTTATGTGTTACTTTCCATGGTTATCGTTGTGGTGTTGAAACCCTGGCCTTGGAAGTCTTTTAATATATTGAAGTTTATTTCTGTCGAAATTCTGCGTTTGTCTTTAAATTCTGCAATTTACAGTTTTCTGCATAGTTACTCGATACAGAGGAGATCTTTTCGATCTCGAGGAGAGCTTAGTCTAGGTCGAGTTGAGTTCTTTTCTGTTGTCGATTTCAAGTTTCTGTCTTTACTACCTCTTGTCGAGGTCGAGTAGCCTTTGCTTTTGCTTTGCTTTTCGTTTTTGCTTTGCTTTGCTTTATTTCTTGCTTTGTTCTTTGCTTTTGTTTTAGTTGCCCTTGCCGGGTTTATTCGTTTCTTTCCTTTCTGTGTTTCTGCCTTTCTACTGCTTTGTCTGTGAGAATTTACAGCTACCTAAGAACTGCTGACGTGCTTCCTCGTGGATTCGATCCTGACTATTCTCTTACTACAACGGGAGGAAGTCTTGTATTATTTGCTGAGACAGGGAAGTCAGTCTGAACTTGATTTCATATTTATTTCAATACGCGATTTACTCCTGCAACAACAATAACCAAACATGCATAAGGCAAGATAGAGAAATAATCATGCAATCACATCAAAGGATCAAGTTTTCGCCTTTTCCAACAATTGGACAACTCTCTCAAGAAACCCTAATTGTATCTACCAATTCTATATTTATAATCCAAGTGGTAACCTGAATCTCCATTAATTAGGTAATAAACATATAAAAGGTAGTGGATGATCAAAACACAATATAGGTCGAATCTTTACCTCAAACACGCTTGGTTATCGTCGGCCTCACCCCGACCCTAGAAGTAGGTGGACTACTCGCTCTTCATCATAGGAAAACTCATCAATAATAAAAGGGAATAACTTGCATTAAAATAAATCAAAGCTTACAACCGATCGAAGCCAAATTGCTCTCGCTCTCCAAATCCTCTCGGCCTCCACTCTCTGTCTCTCTACTTGTGTTCTCTCTAAATTTTAATGAATAAAAACTAACCCCATTGGCTTTATTTATAGGCTTTAATCTTTGCTAGTCAAGGTAAGCAAATTCAATATAACCTTAAAGATATAAATTTATATAAAAGAAACATTAATCTAAAAAGGAAACAACTAAATCTTCATGTGGTGGATAAATCTTTTCTTCCATAGATAGATCTTGATAAAAACATAGATACATCCGGCCTTGCTTCGTTCCCAAGTAATCCACACATCCTAGAATTGGCCCAATGGACTTGCGACCCAATTTCAGCGTAGTCGACGTCTAGTAGGGTCCTCGATCTCGAGTTGTCTTCAGTGTCTCGAGTGGTTTTCTTCTCGTCGAGCTCGAGTAAGTCGTCCGGGTCTAGTCAACGTCGAGTAAGTGTACTCGACGTCGAGTACCACTCGTGCTCAAGTGGTTGCGTCTTCAGTCCTCGACTTGCTCTGCTCCCAGCTGTACTCGACTTTGAGTAGAATCCAGCTTTTGTCTCTCCTTTTGGTTTCGTCTCGGAATGGCTCCAAATTCTGCAATGTCAAACATAAACTCGTGTAGACCTCAATTTCTGGAAAATAAGCTTATACTACACAAATCTAACATACTCTCAACCCGAAATATGCAATGTACTTAGAATAAGGAGCTAAAATAAGATATAAAAACATGGCATAACTTACGATGGTGACGTGTTAAAGCTTACGGTAGACGACTACTCTTATTGGAAGTCAATGATATAGCATAATCTCTATTGCAAGGACATGTATGAACTCGTCTTGAACAAGGACAAGCCACAAGGAAAGAGCGAAAATGAGTGAGATCTCCTTATTCGAAAGGCAGTCGCCATGATACATAAGTGCATTGATAAAACTCACTTTGAGCATGTTTCTAATTACATAAATGCTTTCAAATTGTGGAAAAAGTTTGAGTCCATGATTCAAAAGAAATCGCCTTGTAACATGGCCCTCCTAGCTAGATGGTTGGTGAAGATGGAGTATAAGGATAACCAAAGCATGATTGAGCACTTTAACAATTTCAAGGGGCTTGCCAATCAGTTAAGTAAGGTTGACATGAAGCTCGATGATAAGATACAACCCACCCTACTTCTCACCTCTCTTCCAGAGAGTTGGGATACTCTTGTAATTACTCGAAGTAACTCATTACCGGACGGGAAGCTCACCATGGATATCTCCTATGATAATCTTCTCAATGAAGAAGCTAGCTAGGAGAAAGAAGAGAGGAATAACCAATCATTCTGAGGCGACTGACAACCGGAGACAAGACAAAATTGTTGCGTTTTTGTATCAAAAGAATACCCAAACCAACCAACTAGTATAGACAGTAAGTCCGGAGTTGATCCGCAGGGAATTACCTTGACTTTATGTGTTATAACTACCAACAAGAGTAAACAAAGGGGTGTAGAGATGTAAAGATGAAAATGAACTGAAGAAGTATGGTGATGATTGTAAACAATGATGAGTGATATGTTTCACCTACGATTCTCAACATTGGTTCGTTTACTTCATCCTTGTTCGTCCTTCTAATTTTTTCCTTTCTACCATCCACTCTTATCTTGGTTTAAATAGATTATTAGTCCTCTGAGTTCCAATAATCCCTTATTCCTAAGAAATCTTAACACGGATTAAGGTTTAATCATAGGAATAGCACTAAGTCTCCAAATATATAAAGCTTATAAGCAATATTAATTCCCTAAAGAACTAATATTTAACTTATAGTCAACTTCCTATACATTTAAGCTTTCCTATGTGGCCCACTCAAACATGTTCGCTACTTTGTGAAGGTTCGATAATGTATAACAAAATAGAATAAAGATACTCTAGAAGAGGGGTTGAATAGAGTATGCCAAGTTTTCGCTGTCAATCTCAAGAATTTTTAAACGCTTGCAAAACCCTTTGAGAGCAAGGTTAATTCTTTCCTTTGGGAAACCTGAATCACAATAGAGTTATACAATTCGAAACAAGTGCGAAAATATGGTAAAGCAATAAGTAAAGAACAAACGAATTGTTAACGAGGTTCGGCTCCTTAAAGGCCTAGTCCCCGCCTACGGTTCTTCCACGACCCTATGATTCAACCGACTTTATTGATTCACAAGACTTAGGATCCTAATAGCTCACCGAGAAGTCTCTCTCCTATACGATTGCAATGTAGTCAACTCACGTTCCCTTGGAGTCCTAGACCAATCTAGAAGAGCCCTACCTCTCTAAGCTATCTAATACAATCCTCTTACGCTTCGTGAATCAATCGCTTAGTGCTCACTTCCTGAGTTATAAACTCTCGAGTATAACACTCTCTCAGAATATATCCTATAAGCTCACTGTGTAACTCTCAAATACTTTGAAAAAAAATATAAGACTCTTAAGAACAAGTAGAGAGAACACGCTGAAGAGAGATTGTAAACTTGAGGGCTGAGTGTGCGTTGTAGTTCAATGATGTTTGTGTTCAACACTTATGTGTCTTCTCTCTTCTTCATCTCCTTTTATACTCCATCAAATCGGCGCCATTTTGAAAGAATGATTTTTGCCCAACGGCTACTCCAGATCATCGCGAAGAATGGATCTTCGCAATTTTCTAAAGATGGAAACTCTGAAGTCTAACGTCTAACCATCTCCCCCTTTTTTTCTTTCAACAGAGGGAGGAGTATAAAAACAGTCACCAAAACAATTTCAAAATTTAAACCAAGATTCGTTCGAATCTTAATGATTAAGGCAGCAGATGTTTATCCGATTTAAAAAATTTACACAAATAAAAATATAATCGGACAACATGCAATGAAAGGGATTTTCCCGAATAGGTAACAATAAAGTAAATATATGATCCGTTATATGTGCTATACTGTTCAGTTCACAACCTTTGACATGAGTCTCAATGGTCTTGACACTGAGTACAAATTTTCTTTCGTAAAGGGAAAGCTCCCCTTACGAAAGTGCATCCCTGTTAAGCATTCCGATCTCACGTCTAATGAAGGTGAACCTTTCCTTTTCCAATGGCTTAGTAAAAATATCAGCCCATTGATAATCAGTTGAAATAAAGGATATGGATACATCACCTTTTTCGACATGGTCTCTAATGAAGTGATGCCTTACATCAATATGTTTGGTCCTTGAATGCTGAACGAGATTCTTTGTAATGGAGATGGCACTTGTGTTGTCACACTTAATGGGAATATCTTTGAAGTCGATGCCAAGATCTCTGATTTGTTGTGCTATCTAAAGGATTTGGGAACAACATGCTCCAACTGCTATGTATTCGTATTCGGCAGTGGAAAGAGCAACTGAGTTTTGTTTCTTTGAGTGCCAACTAATCAAGGATGCTCGTAGGAATTGGCAACATCCTGATGTGCTTTTCCTATCCACCTTATAGCCTGCAAAATCTGCATCATAATATCCAATTAGTGTAAAATCTCTTTGCTTCGGGTACCACAAGCCAAGCTCCTTAGTGCCATTGAGATATCGGAAGATCCTCTTCACAACCACGAGGTGAGATTCTTTAGGGTCAGCTTGAAACCTAGCACACATGCAAACACTAAACATGATGTCAGGTCTACTAGCAGTAAGATATAATAATGTTGTGAGCTGAATCTGGCATGTTTTACACTTACATTTATATCGATTTCTGCATACATTTCATTCATTTGGGTTAGAATAATACAGAATCTATGTAATTTATGTTTATTTGCCAAATTATGGAGTCTACACCAGTTTCTGTTTAAATCGCAGAATTCGAGGCATTTTTCAGCAATTCTAAGGAAGGTCGGAAAAGCTCGGAAATCCACTACAGAAGTCCAAGGTCAAAGAAGCAGCGGAACCGGTCGAATCAAGCTGAGAGCCAAGGTTACTCGATCTCGACGAAGACACCGAGCACAGGCCTTGTCGACTAGGAGGAGTGTCGAGAGCCAGACCAACCCAGCTTCGGAAGCCAACTCGATCTCGACAAGACCTAGTCGAGATCAACGAAGCCTAGACGCCACACCCGGAGTCGAGAAGAGGAGCTGATCGAGAAGCCGAGGACGAAGACGCTGAGCACAATCCTAGTCGATCTCGATGAGACCTTGTCGAGATCGAAGAGTCACCCTGCGCCAGTCCGAGTCCATGCCGAGGAGGAGTCCTCGACATCACCAGAGAGCCATCCTCGACCACCACCCTAGTCGATCTCGAGGACCAGCTAGTCGAGATCGACGACGCCCAGGAGCCCAGATCCGAGCCTGTCGAGCAGAGTCACCCGAGAAGTCCAGTCGACGAAGAATCCTAGTCGAGATCGACAAGCCCTTGTCGATGTCGAGTAGACCAGATTCCAGAAACGCGTCGACGTGAGTAGTCCGAGTAGAGTTGGGAATCCTTGGACATTAAGGAAGTCGAAAAGGCCAAGATTCTATCCAAATCTATCAAGTCTATCTATGGAAGGGAGATCTATCAACATGAAGACATATTACCTAGTTTAGATTTATCTTTTCCTTTAAAGATTTAATTCCCTTGTTGCATTTATTTATCCTTAAGCATTTTAGATATAATTTTAGATATAGATAGGAGATTCTATCCTTAATTAGCAAGGATTAGAAGTCTACAAATAAAGCCCTAGGGGCTGAGCATTAGGTTTCTCATTCCAATTCAGAAACAAAATCAATTTCATTCAAGTAAGGAGGAGTTCTAAGGTTTTTAAGGTTTTGGCTTTCAGCGAAAGTTGATGGCCGGGATTGTAAAGGCTTTGAATTTAGTTAATGCAAGTTTCTTTTCATCAATCAATGTCTGCTATTGCGATAAGGCGTGAGTAGTCCACCCACTTCTGGGGCTGGGGTGAGCCCGACGGTGGCCATGTGAGGTGATGCAGTAAAGGTCAGATTTTGTTATGCAATTCGTCTTCTATCCCTATGAGCATCATTCTTTTGCGAGAGTTGAAGGTGATCCTTGTTTGTATTATTGAAGCGAAAGTGATCTTAATGCAACTTGGATTAATTATGTGAAAAAGGGTTAGTAACAATTAGGGTTTATGCGAAAGCCTCTATATGCCTATTTGTTAATAACGAAAGTTATTTTGATGGAAAGCATGATCTTTTATGCCTTTATGTGTTAGTTTGCATGGTTATCATTGCGGTGTTGATACCCTGGCTTTGGAAGTCTTTTATTATATTGATTTATTTCGTTGGGAAATCTGAGTTTGAGTTCGAAATTTGCAATTTAAAGTTTCTGCATTCTAGTCGACATAGAGTAGAGCTTGTCGAGATCGAGTAGGACTGTAGTCGATCTCGAGTACGGCTTGTCTAGGTTGAGTAGTGTTTTCTTCTGTTGTCGATTTTCGAGTTTCTGTTTCTGCTGTGCTTTGTCGATCTCGAGTGCCCACTTGTCGAGATCGAGTAAGCTTCTGTTTTGCTTTGTTCTTTACTTTCGTTTGCTATTTTCTGTCTTTGCTTTGTCTTTTCTGCTTTTATTTCTGTCTTTCTGTTTCTGTCTTTTCTGCTTTTCTGTGAGAATTTATAGCTACCTGAGAACTGCTAACGTGCTTCCTCGTGGATTCGATCCTGACAACCTTCTACTACAACGGGAGGAAGTCTTGTATTTATTTGCTGAGACAGGGAAGTCAGTCTGATCTTTATTCTATATTTATTTCATACTTGACCATCCTCCTACAACAACAAGTAACGATCCAATCATCCCTCGATACTCTTTTTGATTGACACTCTTCCCAGTCTTGTCTTGATCTAAGGACAAGGTTGAGCTCATGGGTGTCTTGGCTGCTTTGAATTTATCCATCTTGAACTTCTTCAAGAGATCCTTAGTGTACTTGCTTTGGTTGAAAAAGATCCCTCTCTTAGATTGATGAACTTGTAACCCCAAAAAAGAAGTTGAGTTCACCCATTAAGCTCATCTCAAATTCACTGCACATAATATCAGAAAATTCCTTGCACAAAGATGTGTTAGTAGCTCCAAACAATATATCATCAACATATATTTGGATAACCAAAATGTCCATTCCTTTTGTCTTGATGAAAAGAGTCTTGTCGATCAACCCCCTTTTAAAATCATTTTCTAAAAGATATTTTGACAGGCGCTCCTACCAAGCTCTTGGGGCTTGTTTCAAACCATATAGCGCTTTTTCTAGTTTGTAAACATGATTAGGAAATTCCGAACATTCAAAACATGAGGGTTGAGCCACATAGACTTCTTCCTCTAAGAAACCATTAAGAAAAGCGCACTTGACATCCATTTGATATAATTTTATGCCCATAAAAGATGCAAATGCTAATAAAATATGAATGGCTTCAAGCCTGGCTACGAGAGCAAAAGTCTCCTCGTAGTCGATACCTTCCTCTTGATTGTAGCCTTGAGCAACAAGCCTTGCTTTGCTCCTCACGATCTTACCATTCTCATCTAGCTTGTTCCGAAATACCCAACGTGTGCCAATGACTGATTGATGCTTTGGCCTAGGCTTTAAGGTCCAGACTTTGTTCCTTTCAAATTCATTAAGCTCACTTTGCATAGCAATGATCCAGTCTGGCTCTTGAAGGGCCACATCTACCTTCTTTGGTTCTACAAGAGAAACAAAAGCGTGAAAAGCACATAGATCTTTAAGTTTCACTACAACAAAAATGATTATTAACGAACAATGTTTTAGTGTCAAAATATTTTTCCTCGGTAAATGTGTCCTTTGACGACGAACATACAAGTCCCTCATAAAAAGGGACGTGAACTTTAGAGAGAAATCTATATTCCTCGCTAAAAGTGATATTCAACGACAAAATTTTCGGCTTGTCGTTAATTGTTATCATGATATGGTCGCCTAAACTATAAGGAAAACATTGACGAATTTGGAAGTTTTAGCGAGGAATAAATTCATCACTAAAAATACATTTGTCGAGGAATTCACATTTTTGTCGCTATATATAAGGATAGAATTATGTAAAATCCGCTAACTGTATTTGCAACAAAAAATGTAATTTCTCGTTAAAAGTACGTGTTTCCCGAGAAAATAATTCGTCGCTAAATGTATTAATCAACGAGGAAATTCCATTTTCGTCGTTATTTGCTTGGGTAAAAAGGATATTTACATTTCAAATTTTTTCCTGAGATTAATTCCCTTTACAACTCGACTCTTTCAATCTTTCTTCATACGCTCAAATTGATTCCTGACCCCGACCTTCTTCACTCTTCCCGTCAATGGAAGTTGAGGAACCCTAACATTGGTGGCCGACTCTCATCTTCGGCTTCTCTCTCCCATCTCCAGGTATGTCCCTTTTCTCGCTCCTCCATTATTCGCCGACGGTAAGTGGTGAACAGTCAGTCACCCCGCTTTTCTCCAATTTCACTCTCGCTCACACTCGACGCAGAGACTTCATCCCTCACCAACGATCGCCTCTCTCAGCACCCGCCCCCCTCGCTGCCTCTCTCAGCGCTACATGTCTCACCTATTTGACTTTCCCCCCTTTGAATTTTCAATATTAAAGATTTAGGGTTTCTTTGGAGGTCAGTGAACTAGTTTCGATTCATTATACCTAGATGAAATTGCTTGTCAATTTGAGTTTGGTGTTATAGGATTAAATATATGTTTGACTATTTTGAGGTTAGCGATTTTGATTTTCGATTCTTTAAAGGTCAATGATTTTAGGGTTTATTTGCGGTACATATAAACCTTTTCTCTGAGATTATAACATGTTTATGTTCATTAAAGGGTATTGAGAGCAAGCTCATACATGGACTCAACAGCTAGAGGACAGTGGTCAACATTGGAAAGCTACTGCTCATCATGTGCCTGAAACTTCGGTAAAAAAAATGAAAAAGCAGAATTGCTACATCAATGTCTAATGCAACATATGGTTCTGTTAGAATTGTAATCTCAAATATTATTTAGAATTACAACCTCATAATTGAACTCTGGTTTAAACCTTACATATGATTCTGATAGAATTCCAGTCTCAAATACTAGTTACTTCTGATAAACACTATACAATATTTTTTGGTCAACGAGTCTCAAAATTGATGTTACTTGTCATCTTTGTTTTTCCTTGATTAAGCAGAATTGCAGTCTTTTTGTTTTATTCTTCGTATGTTCAGGCTGAATCCATGGTAGAAGAGTGGTAGGGATTTCTTTGGGATGTACCAGAAGAGCAAGTTGCTCTTTGGAGTCATTGTTGCACCTTATTCAAACAGCACTCCATTTTTGCATTGCAGGCAATATTGTTTAGACTGGTATTTTGCGGGGACATTTTATATGTTTATTATATTTTATATAGAGGCCAGTTTTTTCTCTTAACACGTGTAGAAGCTATGGAAGGAGATCTTCCTCCGAGGGAACTGCAACTTTAGTGGCAAAAGAGAAAATCTTAGAAATAGGTGTGTATGCTATTCAATTTTGTTGTCTCTAATGGATCAGAGTTGCGAAATTATGCCAATATGTATTGAATGCTCGCCACTTATTGTTTCCTATTGAACTCAAAAGAGATGATGGCTCCTCAAAGGATTTTTTGGTTCCTAATGCACGATCCTTAGTTCGGATGATAGCTTAATGGACTTCAAATTTGAACCGGTTGTCAAAGGAAAGAAGAACGAATTCAACTTTGACGAACGGTTAGATCTTGAAAAGCCGACTAGATTCCCTGCACATATTTATTACTCCCTCCGTTCCAAAATAGATGGACTTTTACTTTTCGGCACGTTTTTTAAGGAGCGGAAAACTCTATAAAATATTATTTTTTTGATTAATTTTTTTATATAATTTGATACTTATTAGTAATAAGTATTACATTATATAAAAAAATTAATCAAAAAAATTATATTTTAAAGACATTTTCGCTCTTTAAAAAGCGTGTCGAAAATCAAAAGGCCATCTATTTTGGAACGGAGGGAGTATATCAGTTCATGTTGTGCTCTGCTTTTGATGCTTTGATTATTGTGTTTGTGGGTATTTGTTATTCTTTTAGTTTACAACGTAAATAAGAGATGGTAGAACTACTTTCTGCATTACTAAAAGTATTAAATCCTTTAGTAATCTCGTAATTCTGATGTAGGTTCCTAGGCATTTTGGTTGCTTATTGCATTTAATCACAGAGAAACATTACACGAATGAAACACACAATTGAGTTCAACTTTGCTCTAAATTCAGGCGTTCCTAAATATCTACGTGAATTTAGCTTTATATGGTACACTTGCTTTGGTTTTCTGGGTTATTATGGTTTAACAGATGATGAAACTAATTATTCTCAAAGATGTGGATTTTTCCTTTGATATTGACTTTGACAATATACATTCATTTAAAGTAGACATAAGAATTTGGACTTCTATCCACGAAAGACTTCTACAAAGTCTAATTAGGAGACAAATTTTGAGTTCTCTTCTCCGCAAAAAGAGAATATGTGAAGAGTAACAAAAGAAAGGAAGATCGTGTTGCCTTTTTCTTTGATTTTAACGAGTAAAATATATGGATCACTTTTGCACTTGTAAATTCTTAATGTATTACTGATGCTGAAATTATATCCTTATAAACTTCTCATTTGGAAACAAAATGTTTGGTTTCAGGTTAGACAAGCTTGACTTGGATGTAGTCTTGCCAACAAGAACGAAGGAATTGATTGAAGAAGGACGATGGAAATAGAGTGGTCATGATTTACTCTATTGATAAGCTTTAGCATCACAACTCAAAATTATGAAGCTAGAGATGCTGATATTGTAAAAGACATGTCAATGTTTGAGAACTGTAATGAATCATATGAAATTATTTTTCATGTTGAATTTCGTAATTGTAATCATCGTTCATGAAGAAACTAATAAATTAGCAATGAATTTTATGTTATTGCTAAATACGTTTAGCGACTATTCACGATTCCTTTATCATTTTTGCCGATGAAATTATTCTTTTTTGTGACGAAAATATAAGTCACAAATTAATATTGGTCTAACTTCATATCATCATTAACAGAAAATATTTACTTTTGCGAGGAATTAAAGTTTGTCTCCATGCGCATTCAACGACTAATATAGAATCGTTTAGGTTATTTGGCGACAGATATAATTACCTTTTACGATGAATTTAATAGTCGCTAAAACTTACAACGACAGATATTATTTCATCACTAAATTTTTTTTTTCCGACGATTTCATTTTTCCACGTTACATTCTTTTGTGACGAGCTTTTAGCGACCACATAAAAAGGAAGCATATTTCCTTGCTAAATAGCTTTAGCGATGAAATATCACTTTTAGGCGAGGAAAAATTTCCTTGCAAAAAGCGACTTGTGTTGTAGTGTTTACAACGAGTTTGAACACTAGTTGTAGGGTCAAAGATGATATCCTTTAATGAGTATGATGAGGAGTATTTGAAATTTCTCTTGCTAGTCTCAGCTCTCTGGTTCGTCACATCAACATGACTGATTTGTGGTACATCTGACTCCATGTATATTTTAGGCTTAGTTACAGTAGTTTCTGAAGTCTCAATAATTTTGGATTGGTCGCCAATGCCTTTGAACTGAGCTTCAAGACCTTGGGCCGATTCCTCAGTGTTAAGAATCTGATCCTGCATGTTCCTCTTCTTTGTGTTCTTGGTAGCAATATCATCACCATCCTCATTCTCTGTATGGCTGTTAAGATCTAAATCTGCAACACTTTCACTTAAAGAACCGTCATTGCATTCATCAAATATAACATGTATACTATCCTCAACCATCTTGGTCCTTTTGTTGAAGATTCTATATGCTTTGCTACTTGTGGAGTAGCCAAGAAATATACCTTCATCACTACGCGCATCAAATTTCCCAAGGTTATCTTTTCCATTGTTATGAACAAAACAAGTACATCCAAAGGGTTTAAAATACGATATAAGGGGTTTGCGGCCTTTGAAAAGTTCATAAGGAGTTTTCTTTAAGATGGAACGAATAAGACAACGATTCAAAATATAGTTAGATGTGTTAAGAGCTTCAACCCAATAGGTTTTAGGTAATGCATTTTCTAAAAGCATAGTCTTGGCAATGTCCTCTAGGGTGCGGTTCTTTCGTTCCATAACCCTATTTTTTTTAGGTGTTCTAGGAGCAGAAACATTATGGGAGATGTCATATTTAGCACAAAACAAATCAAACTGAAGTTGATCAAACTCCCTACCCTGATCATTTTGAATTGACATTATGGGCTCATTTCTTAAAGTTTGTAACTCCTTACAAAGTGATGTCCACTAAAGTAACCATGTTTTTATATATATTTTAGCTCCTTATTCTATATACTTTGTATATTTCGGGCTAGGAATGTGATGAATTTGTGTAGTATATGCTTATTTGTCAGAAATAGAGGTCTACACGAGATTTGGGTGAATCTTGAAGAATTTGGAGCCATTCCAGGACAAAACCAAGAAGAGAAGATGAAAGCTGAAATTTACTCGATTTCGAGGAAGCTTCCTCGACATCGACTACAAAGGGGAACGGAAATGGCCAAGGACAGAAGACAAAGACAACTCGAGCTCAACCTTATTCGATGTCGAGTAACTTGCTCGACATCGACCAAATCCAAAGCTCGCCCGAGTTCGAGAAGAAGAGAGAAGATGCTCGAGGTTTCGAGGAGAAGACGAGATCGAGCAACGTTACTCGAGGTCGACCAAATTTGGTCGACGTTGACCAAAACTTTCTTGGGTCGTGAATCCATTGGGCCAATTCGAGGATGAGTTGATTGCTTGGGCACGAAGGAAGACCGAGTCTATCTAATTTCTATCAAGATCTATCAATGTAAGGAAGATTATTCACCAACTTGAAGATATTTAGATAATTGCCTTTTAGATTAATGTTTTATTTAGTTAAGTTTTATCTTTGAAAAGTAGATGGGTTTGCTTTCCTTGATTATCAAGGATTAAGCCATATAAATAAAGCCCATGGGGCTGATTTCTATTCATTCAATTCTAGAGAAGTAGTTCTCCACATAGTTTAGGAGTTCAAAGGTTTTAGGGTTTTGGCATTCTACGAAAGTGTGAGTGCCGGGATTGTAAAGACTTTGAATATAGTTTATGCAAGTTTCTTTTACATCAATGATGTCGATTGCTATGATGAGGCGCGAGTAGTCTACCTACTTCTAGGGCTGGGGTGAGCTCAACGAGAGCCATGAGGGTGGATTAGCGAATTGCAAAAGAAGGTACTTTATCTTATTTAATCTATTTCTTGTGGTTAACCTTTGATTGAGAAATTGAAGAACTTGTGTTGTGAAACTTGGATAGTAATTAGGATTTTTATTCGGAAGATTATAAATTCTAATTATGAGAAGGAATAGATACAATTAGGATTATCTATCGCGAGATTTATATTCCTATTTTTCGGATTGAGTGAAAGTCTTTTCCTTTATCGATAAAGTTGCCATATTTTGCGATTTAAAATTCCGCTTTCATGATAATCGTTGTTGCAAACCCCGATCATAGAAGTTCTTTTTTCACACATTGTTTAAACTCAAAATTCGCAATCTAGCTACGTTCTGTTACTGCTCAATTTCGACCAACCTTGGTCTACGTCGACTACTGATTTTCGATCGAGCAAGATCGCTGTTGTTTCTCTCTCTGCAAGATTACTCGACTCCGACAAAGCTTCCTCGACATCTACAACTTTCCTCGACGTTGAGTTGTTTCCTCGAGATCGACCAACTCCAGTAACCTTGCTTGCTGGGATTTGACTGTGCCCGGCCCCTGTCGACTACCCTTAGTCAAGGTAGATTACCCCTGAAGTCGTGTTCTGTCTGTGAGATTCTTCCGCTACCTGAGATCCGCTGACCAGCTTTCTCGAGGATCGAACCTGACTTCCTGCTACTACAACGGGAGAGAGTCTTGAACATTATTTTCTGGGAACTGAATCGGTTTGCTTATTATATTTACATTCTATTTGTAGTCTCGATTTCCTCTAACAACAAATTGGCGTCGTTGCCGGGGAAGCAATAATTCGTGCCTTAGGTAGTTAGATCTCACGTTTTCCTTTAAGTTTTGATTTTGCATGTGTATGCATCGTCCTGGTCAACCACCTGAGTTTGACGCCTTAGACGTCCCGGAACGTCTTATACACATCCACTCTAGATTAAAAAGGATCATGGCGACTGCCGAAAGGCCCGAAACACAAGCCCAGACGATCGAGAGGCTTCAAATGGAGTTAGAAGCCAACAATGCTGCTCTCGCCGCTGAGAGAGCACGCATTGAGCAGGAAGCTGAACGTAGGAGGCAGGCAGAAGCTGAGCTTGCCCAATTCCCTATCACTGTTAAAGATTACATGCACCCGACTCTTTTCGTGCCTGAATCGGCTATTCTAATCCCTGATAATAACTTTGAAATTCGCACTGCCTTCCTTATTGAACTTCAAAATAATTCCTTTTATGGAAGGTTTAATGAATGCCCTCTTACTCATATTACCAACTTTTCTGACATGTGTCATACTCTTGCTGAAGGTACTACTCTGAAATATGTCAAGATGAAAGCTTTTCGTTAGTCTCTTACCGGTCCAGCATTGAAGTGGCTTGAAGGACTGACCCCACGATCCCTCACAATATGGGCAGAGGTTAGGAACGTGTTCCTCAACAAGTTCTTTCCTCCCGCCAAGACAACACTCCTCAGATAAAAGATCACCACTTTCAAACAACAACCCGGGGAGCCGCTAGCACGAGCATGGGATCGATACAAAGATTTGATGCGATCCTTCCCTACTCATGGGCAGCCACCATATGTCATTCAGGAGATTTTCTACAATTCTCTTGATCTGGCCGCCAAGGAAAGGATCAATCAACACACACAATACACATACCTCACTCAGACACCAGCGGAGGCATGGGCTACTATCGAAAGGCTCACCAACTTCGACAACACCTATGGGGCTCCAGCCAATTACAACGAAAATAACAACAACTATGCAAGGCCAACCCCATCCATGCCCCTTTATGAGCCTCCTAAGGAGATTGATCATGATGTCAATGAGCAGTACTACAGAGATCAGAATCGCAATCTCCTCAAGCAAGTCAAGTATCTATCTGTCAACCAGCCCTGCATTGAATACGGCTCACAGCAGCACACCACCCCTGAGTTCCCACATACAGAGCAGGTCAGGATGGTAGAAACTCAAGAGGAGGTAGCTTACGCAGGGGGTCCTAATCGCTATATGGGGGACCAAAGGTTCTATCAACCACAATGGAACCAAGGTGCCCCTAGGAACCCCCTACCATATCGTGCTCCAGGACATCCGGAAATGGACCAGCGAAAGGATGATCTACAGCTCATCCTTGATGAGATGCGTCGAAACCAAGCAGAAAGCAAGCAAGCCAATGGAGCCATCAACAATCATCTCCAGAACATCAATACAAGATTCGGAGAGCTTGACATCTGGAAGAGGAACATAGAGAACCAGATGGGTCAATTTGCGGCACAAATTCCACGACCTACCGGGAAGCTCCCTGGGCATACATAACCAAATCCCAAGGGGCGGCACGGACATGTCGCTGTTGTAAAGCTACGGAGCGGTCACAAATTGCACGAGCCAGAGAACGGAGAAGAAAAGGAAAAATCTGCACTCGACAATGACCAACAGTTACTCGATGTCGACCAAACTTTGGTCGATGTCGACCTTAATTTCCTCGACGTCGAGAACCACCCGCTTGACCAAGATTCGTCTGCACAACACTCCAACTCGAAGTCGACTCCAGTGGTCGATGTAGAGGAGATTCAAGTCGATGTGGAGGAGTCTTCATCACCTCCGAAAGCTGTTCTGGCTCAGAAAACTAAGAAGACGCTCCCTTTTCCTTCCAAGACGCAGAAAGATCCAACTGATGGTAAGTTTAAGCGTTTTGTGAAATTGCTCCAAATTCTAAATATTACTATTCCTCTTACAGAAGCACTTCATGAGATGCCTACCTACGTCAAGTTCCTCAAGGAGATTCTTAGCAACAAGCGATCAATGACTAAGATTGCTAACGAATGCAAGAAGATGGATTTCCCTGAGAAGCGACTTGACCCAGGTAAGTTTGCTATCACTGTTGGACTTGGTCATCGTTTTAAGGCACTTTGTGACTTAAGAGCAAGTGTGAGCATCATGCCCCTATCCATCTGGTCGAAGGTAAAGATAGGTGCCCTGGAACCTGTGGATGCCAAACTCTACATGGCAAACAACACAGTGTTAATCCCCACATGTATTGTTGATGATGTTCCTGTTAAGGTTGGTAAATTCTCCGTCCCTACAGATTTTCTTGTAGTAGAGATGGTAGAGGATCCAGCTTGCCCTATCATCTTAGGGCGACCATTCCAAGCAACAACAGACGCCAACTTTGGTGTGAAAAGGGGACTTCTCACCTTCACCATTGGGGATGAGATTATTGAATACTTTTTCAATCCTGACACAGAAGAGGTAATGGAACTAAAAGCTATTTATTCAAAATTCAATGTTATCTCTTGCGATGAGCCTGCATTAAGGGTTTTGGCACAACAAGAGGTTGTTGTAAAGGCGGAGTCCACACTGGAGAAGGAACTAGTTGCTACAGAGTCGAGTGAGGAAGAGTTCTTCGACGACGCATTATTAGCGGAGCTGAACGATCCACTCGAAATCGAGCAGACCAAGTCGACATCGACCAGTCTACTCGACTTCGAGGAAGCTCACCCGACCTCGACCACTTCTCCAGAATAGGTAAGCCCTCGAAATCTCCTCGACGTCGAGCAGTCACACTCGACGTCGACTACTTTTGTCCCTTTAGGATCACCCGATGTCGAGAAAGGCAACTCGACCATATCAGTTTTACTCGACGTCGAGCAATCTTACTCGACACCGACCAAATCTGCAACATAGGTGAGTTCTGATTTTTTCCTCGATATCGATCACCCTAACTCGATTTCGAGTAGTTCTTTGCAGTTGTACAACCCTGTGTCCGATTCAGCATTGTCATCGATGTATGCTTGGTCGACGCCAACTCCTGTAGCTGATTTGGATGCTTCTGTCATGAGGATTGAGACGGATTACCTAGGGGAGATCATGAAGACGGAGGAAGTAGAGCCCATCTTGATTTCATAAGGCCCTTCTCCGGTGTTGAAACCCCTACCTGACACCCTTAGGTATGAATTCCTTGGTCCTGACTCTACTTTTCCTGTAATTATCAATGCTTCATTAACCACACAAGAAGTAGACAAGCTATTGGAAGTCCTCAAAACTCACCGGAAAGCCATTGGATATTCCTTGGAGGACATAAAAGGTATTTCACCGGTTACTTGTATGCATAGAATTCTTTTGGAAGATGATCACAGGGCAACAATTGAGCATCAAAGGAAGCGTAACCCCAAAATGAAGGAGGTGGTAAAAAAGGAGATCCTGCGCATGCTGGATGCAGGAATCATCTATCCAATCTCTAACAGCAAGTGGGTAAGTCCAGTTCATGTTGTTCCTAAGAAGGGTGGAATGACCGTTGATGAGAATAAGAAGGGAGAGCTTGTTCATAAAAGAATCACTACCAGCTGGCGGATGTGCATAGATTACAGAAAGCTCAACACCACCAACAGGAAAAATCATTTCCCACTCCCCTTCATTGATCAGGTACTCGAAAGGTTAGCTGAACATGATTACTTTTGTTACCTGGATGGATATTCTGGTTTTTGGCAGGTTCCTATTCATCCTAAGGATCAAGAAAACACCACTTTTACCTGTCCCTACGGAACTTTTTCATATAGGAGGATGCCTTTTGGACTTTGCAATGCACCTGCCACCTTCCAAAGGTGTATGATGGCCATTTTCTCCGACATGATAGAGTACAGAATGGAGGTATTTATGGATGATTTCTCTGTTTATGGCACTTCTTTCGATATTTGTCTTTCTAACCTGTGCAAGGTACTCAAGCGTTGCGAAGGAATCGTGTCACTTTATAGTAAGGGAAGGAATCGTGCTAGGCCACAAGGTGTCTAAGAAAGGTATTAAGGTGGACAGGGCCAAGATAGAGCTTGTGGAGAAAATTGCCCCCGCCATCATCAATTAAAGAGATAAGGATTTTCCTTGGTCATGCATGTTTTTATAGGAGGATTATTCAAGATTTCTCTAAAATTGCAAAACCATTAACTAACCTTCTCATGAGAGATGTTAAGTTTGTTTTTTTTAGCGAATGTCTTGAAGCCTTCAATAGGTTAAAGGAAGCTCTTATCTCCGCTCCAATCATTCAATCACCGGATTGGTCATTACCTTTCGAAATCATGTGTGATGCCAGCGATTACGTCGTGGGAGCAGTTATAGGACAGCGAAAGGACAAGAAACTTCATGCCATCTACTCTTGTTGTGAGCCTAATTAGCCGTGTCTTTATGCATACTTCAGTTCCATATTCTTTACATTTTGCATATTTCGGGTTGGGAATATGTCGAATTTATGTAGTTTATGCATAATTGTCAGAAATGGAGATCTACATAAGTTTCTGTTTAATATCGCAGAATATGGAACCATTTCGGAAGAAAACCAAGAAAGCGAGAATCAGAGGCAAAGCCACTCGATATCGACTAGGCTTAGTCGATCTTGACAAGACTTGCCTAGGCACCAGCCATCATCGAGGAGCCTGTGTCGAGAAACAGAAGACAAGGAACCCGAGCCCTGCTCGACATCGAGTACAGCTACTCGAGGTCGACAAAGAGGGGAGCCAGGACCCAGACTCGAGGAGAAGGCTACCCGACCTGACCAGGAGGCCGACAACCCTACTCGACCTCGACGAAATCTTGTCGAGATCGACGAGCCTCCCAGCGCCTGCCCGAGCCCATGCCGAGGAGAAGCTTCTCGACCAGAGAGGACCACACCCTAGTCGATCTCGAGGAGACCTAGTCGAGATCGACGAGCGCTGAGTCCAGATCCAAGCCTGTCGAGTAGAGCCACCCGAGAAGACCCAGACGACATAGCCCGTCTACTCGACCTCGACGAGCCCTTGTCGACATCGACGAGCCCCAGGAGTCATGTCCGAGCCTGTCGAGGATAGGCTAGCCGAGACGACAAGCCAAGCCCAGTCGACCAAGAAGTCTACTCGAGGTCGACAAAGCCCTTGTCGAGATCGACCACGAGTCCAGAAGCTGTGTGACGCGTTTTGACGAATCCTACTCGACTTGGGCGTGAAGATTGCTGATTCTATCCGAAAATATCCACATCTATCATGAAGAAGAAGAGTTATATCCATTGAAGACACTTTAGATATATTTCCTATTTTAGATTTAATTCCTTTATGTCTTATATTTATCATTAAAGTTTTAGATAAAGTTTTAGATTTAGATATAGATATTCTATCCTTGAGTAGCAAGGATTACAAGCCTATAAATAAAGCCCATGGGGCTCAGTTTTATTCATTCAATTTCAGAGAAAGACAAGTAGTTCCAAGGATAAGTTTAGGGAGTTGGAAGGTTTTAGGGTTTTGGCATTCGACGAGAGTTGGATTGCCGGGATTGTAAAGTCTTTGAATTTAGTTTAATGCAAGTTGTTTTCTTTCAATCAATGATGTCTGAGTTTGCGATGAGGCGTGAGTAGTCCACCCACTTCTAGGGTTGGGGCGAGCCCGACGATAGCCCTGCATGCCTGAGGTAAAGATCCGACATTTATCATGTTTTGAGAATTTTCCTACTTGTTTATGTGTTTATTGCCCGTCTAATGGAGATCCATGCTAACAACTTAGATTATAAACATAAAATCGGTAGAGACAATTAGGGTTTCTTGAGAGAGTTGTCTAATTGTTAGAAAAGGCGAAAGCTTAGTCCTTTAATGCGATTCACATGATTATCTGTTTGATTCTACCTTATGCATGCTTGGTTATCGTTGTTGCAAACCCCAATCTTGGAAGTTCTTTTACATAAAGTTTAGTCAAAACCCCAAAGCATTTGTTTTTACTTTCTTTTATTTCGTTTTACTCCTTGCCCTCGTCAATCTCGACCAAGCTTGGTCGACCTCGACCACTGATCTTCGACCCAGAGTCGCCGTAGCTTACCTGTGCAGGATCTCGACCAGACCCACTCGACCCAGACGAAGGCTACTCGATCTCGAGTAGAACCATGTCGAGATCGACCACCGTTGCCGAAGCTGTTGTGCCCTGTTCGACTATCCGAGCTTCTGTCGACTAACCCTTAGTCGAGCTCGAGGACCCTGTTGTCCATTTCTGATCGTGAGATTCTCCGCTACCTAAGATCCGCTGACACGCTTCCTCGTGGATCGATCCTGACTTCCCGCTGCTACATAAGGAGGAGGTCTTGTAATTATTTGCAAGGGACGGAATCTGGTTTGCTGTGATTTATTTATATTTTATTTGCATACTCGATTTCCTCCATACAACAAATTGGCGCCGTTGCCGGGGAAGCTATCATTCGCGCCTTAGGTAGTTGAATCTCACGTCTACTTTGAGTTACTTTTCAGGTGTATGCGTCGTACTGGTCTACCACCTGAGTTTGACAGCTTAGACGAACCAGAGCGTTACCTACACATCCACTCTAAACTCAAAAGGATCATGGCGGACGCTGAAACACAAGAACAACTGATTACGAGGCTTACCATAGAGCTAGCCGCAAAGGATGCCACTATCGCCAATGAAAGGGCAGCGAGGGAACAAGCGGAAGCTGAGCTTGCCCAATATCCAACTACTGCTGAGGATTATATGCATCCAACTCTCGTCGTGCTTGAATCGGCGATTCTAATCCCTGAAAACTCTTTTGAAATTCGCACTCAATTTCTTATAGAGCTTAAAAATAATGCTTTTCATGGAAGATTTAATTAGTGCCCTCTTGAACATATTACCAATTTTCATGACATGTGCCGTACTCTTGCTGAAGGTACAACTCTGGAATATGTCAAGATGAAAGCTTTCCGCTGGTCTCTGGCTGGACCTGCACTGAAGTGGCTTGAAGGGCTGAAGCCGAGATCTCTCACCACATGGGCCCAAGTAGAGCAAGAATTTCTGAACAAATACTTCCCACCCGCCAAAACAGCACTTCTCCGCCAGAAAATCTCCGCCTTCAAACAGAAGCCAGGGGAACAACTGGCAAGAGCATGGGAACGCTACAAGGAGCTGCTGCGATCTTGCCCTACTCATGGACAGCCACCCTACGCCATTCAAGAGATCTTCTTCAACTCTCTTGATCAAGTCACTAAGGACAGAATTAAGCACTATACTCGCTATGAGTATCTGAGGATGCCACCAAGTGACGCATGGGGTGTGCTAGAAAAGCTCACTAACTACGACAACAAATACGGGGCTCCTACAAACTATGAGGAGAACTCCTACGCCAGGCCAGCACCATCTATGCCACTCTATGAGCCAGCAAAGAAGATCGACCTAGATGTCAGGCAGCAGTTCTACAGAGACCAGAATCGCAAGCTCCTTAACCAAGTCAAATATCTATCTGTCAATCAGCCTTGCATCGAATGCGGATCACAGAGGCACACCACTACTGAGTGCCCACACACAGAGCAAGTCAGAATGGCAGAGACACATGAGGAGGCAGCCTACGCTGGGGGTCCCAATCGCTATATGAGAGATCAAAGGTTCTATCAACTACAATGGAACCAAGGTCCTCCTAGGAATCCCCCACCCTACAGAGCTCCAGGACATCCAGAAAGGGATCAAAAGAAAGATGATCTGCAGCTGATCCTTGAGAAGGTGCGCCGGAATCAGGGCACTATCAACAACCAGTTCCAGAACATCACCACCAAATTTGGGGAACTGGACATCTGGAAAAGGGGAATAGAGACCCAGATGGGTCAAATCGCTGCGCAGATCCCACGACCGTCCGGCAAGCTCCCTGGGCAAACAGAACCAAATCCTAAAGGGAAAACCGGACATGTCGCAGCTATCAAACTCAGGAGTGGGCATCAACTACACGAGCCAGAGGTCGGAAAACAGCAAAGCAACGCAGAGCAGCAACTCGAGACAGAGCAGCACCTGGTCGATCTCGAGGAGCCCGTACTCGATGTCGACAAGCCTCTACTCGACCAAGACCAGAAGCTGAGCTCGGACTCCGCTGCGCAGACCAGCAACCCGTGGTCGACAACCTAACTCGATGTCGACGAGCCTCTAGTCGAGATCGACAAGCCCGTAGTCGAGATCGAGGAGCAGCAGGCCGAGGTCGACGACTCTACAGCATCTTCGACAACTGATCTGGCTCCGAAGCAGAAAAAGCCACTACCTTTCCCTTCAAAAACACAGAAAGATCCCACTGCAGGTAGGTTTACCAGATTTGTTAATTTGCTGCAAGAACTGAATGTTTCTATTCCTTTTACAGAAGCCTTGCAAGAGATGCTTGGATATGTCAAGTTTCTGAAGGAAATCCTGAGCAAGAAGCGATCCATCTCAGAGATCGCAGGCGAATGCAAAGTACTCCACTTCCCTGAAAAGAGGCCTGACCCTGGTAAGTTTTCTGTTACTGTGGGTTTTGGACAATATAAATATAATTCTCTATGCGATTTAGGAGCAAGTGTGAGCATCATGCCTTTATCAATCTGGCGGAAGGTCAAGATATGATGCATAGAACCCGTGGATGCTAAATTATACATGGCTAACAATACAGTGGTCATCCCTACAGGTATAGTTTAAAATGTCCCCGTCCAGGTTGGTAAATTCTTTGTTCCAGCTGATTTCCTTATCATTTACTGTGTTGAAGATCCTACTAGCCCTATTATTCTTGGTAGACCATTCTTAGCTACTACAGATGCCCGAATTAGTGTCAAGAATAGGTCGCTCACCTTCACCATAGGCGATGAGGTTTTGGATTTCTCTTTTGGCCCTGCAAAGGAGGAAGTTTCATGGCTGGAGGTGAAAAGCATCAGCAACCACAAGACTCAGCAAACAACGGAGGAAAACACCAGAACTGTACTCGAGGTCGACAAGCCCTACTCGACCTCGACAGGCGCTCTACTCGACCTCGACAAACCTTTGTTGATCTCGACCATCACCACTGAGCCAGAAACTTGCCAGGAGCCTAAGTATGGGGTCCCTGTACTCGATCTCGACCAGCAGTACTCGACATCGAGTAGACCCAAGCCCAAAGATTTCTGTTTTGGGTCCGGAAAGGTAAGTTCATGTATGAATTCTGCTCCCCCTCAGTCCATAAATAAAATTTTTAATGATTTAAAAGGAAATAAAACACCGTGGCGAGAGAACCTGCAGAAACTGAGGGCTACAAAGAAGAAGAAGAAAGAGAAGGGAGATGATGCAAGCAACCACCTGTCAGCTGAGCTTGCATACTACCATCAGGACCTAGATGATCCAGGAGAAGGGCCAAACATGAGCAGGCCCCACAATTATGGTCCTTGAGCGCAAACGGTAAAGTCGGCCTAGCGACTATAAAATCTAGAGCATGTATATAAGACTTTATGAATTTTGTTTTTTTTTTATTATTATTGTTTTTTAATTTTATTTTTTGGCTTTAAGTCTTTTAAAATAATTCATATGGATAGTCTTGTTTTTGTGGAATCTAATACTTTTTGGATCGACAAGTATATAAGGATCGCGAAAAGTGGAATAAGAAGTCCCTGAAAACCAGTCAGAATCGACGAAGGCCAAGTCGACGACGACGAGGAGGAGAAGCCAGAAGTTACTCGACCTCGAGTAGACGTACTCGACCTCGACAAAGCCCAGAAGCTCCTCGACTTCAGAATCCACTAGACGCAGATAAGCCTACTCGAGATCGAGTAAACCGTACTCGATGTCGACTAGCCACCTACTCGACATGCACTGATCTGCCTTCCTCGATGCATCATCCTGTGAGTTCCTTCCGTTACTCTTGTTTTATTTGATGTTATACAGTGAGGACACTGTAAATTTTAAGTATGGGGTGGGGGAAGGGCTTACTTTGTGCATAGTTGATCATATTTGATATTTTGCATGTTTTATTTCTTTGAATTGCTACATGGCTATTTTGGAATACATTAATGCTTTATGTGCTTATATGCATGATTTCCAAAAATTTTAGAAAAATGACCCCCATCGAAAATTTTGAATAATTTCATGGAAGCTTATATTGAACTCAACGATGCAAAATTGGATTCATTAGAGATATAACATGAAATTGCCTAGTAAAGGGAAGTCATAATGAAGTGGATATTTTCTTGAAAACCATGAAAGGAGGTAAATTTGATATTGCTTTTGACATGTTGCATGATAAGATGATGGAGGACTTTATATTTCCATATAATGCTCATATTGTTAAATCCTAGCCTTACATATGCTTATGCATCACAAAAGCCATAATATGCCTTATTTCAATTATTGCTCCACATAATCTAAATATTTGCCATTCTTTACCTTATCCGGGGATTATGTTGAGAATGATGTTACATTATGGAGATTGTTATATGGTTGTTGTGCTTATCATTATTGGAGTTTGGAAGGAAATTGTTTGAAATATATGGAAAATTTAATGAGTGAAAGAAAATCCAATCACCTTAGGAGATAAAGGTAGATTGACCTTGCTCTCTGAGATAATAGTTTGGAGAGATGGGACACATTGTGAGGAGTCCAAAGCACTAAGTATCCAGGGCCATTCATGACACCCATGTTTGCCACTCGCGAGAAGGCAGTGCTGGGGTTAGAGAGGTAAAAGCTTTATTATTGAGAAAAGCAATATGAAAGGTGATGAATTATATGGAGAAAGAATGTGGAATAAAACTCAAGTTTGGAAATGATCCATTTCCCCGGATCAAAAGCACCACATTGCCAAGAATTGCCCACCTTTAGCCTTTTACCAATTCTACTCCTTATTTGAGCTTAAATTGAAGTCTTGTTGACTATCAATGCTTTGTCATATAAATTGTTTATGCATAACCGTCCTTTTGTGAATAGATGTTGCTTTTATATATTTGCACATGCATGGATCTGTGACATTAGTACCTTTTCGAGGATGGTAATTGATTGCAGGGTTATATAAGAATGAATATAAGATGTTGAGAGTTTTGATTTCTTCCCCTGAATGACAAATAAAAGTATTGCTTGAGGACAAGCAAGCTTAAGTATGGGGTGTTTGTTGTGAGCCTAATTAGTCGTGTCTTTATGCATACTTCAGTTCCATATTCTTTACATTTTGCATATTTCGGGTTGGGAATATGTCGAATTTATGTAGTTTATGCATAATTGTTAGAAATGGAGATCTACATAAGTTTCTGTTTAATATCGCAGAATATGGAACCATTTCAGAAGAAAACCAAGAAAGCGAGAATCGGAGGCAAAGCCACTCGATATCGACTAGGCTTAGTCGATCTCGACAAGACTTGCCTAGGCACCAACCATCATCGAGGAGCCTGTGTCGAGAAACAGAAGACAAGGAACCCGAGCCCTACTCGATATCGAGTACAGCTACTCGAGGTCGACAAAGAGGGGAGCCAGGACCCAGACTCGAGGAGAAGGCTACCCGACCTGACCAGGAGGCCAACAACCCTACTCGACCTCGACGAAATCTTGTCGAGATCGACGAGCCTCCCAACGCCTGCCCGAGCCCATGCCGAGGAGAAGCTACTCGACCAGAGAGGACCACACCCTAGTCGATCTCGAGGAGCCCTAGTCGAGATCGACGAGCGTTGAGTCCAAATCCGAGCCTGTCGAGTAGAGCCACCCGAGAAGACCCAGTCGACATAGCCAGTCTACTCGACCTCGATGAGCCCTTATCGACATCGACGAGACCCAGGAGTCATGTCCGAGCCTGTCGAGGATGGGCTAGCTGAGACGACAAGCCAAGCCCAGTCGACCAAGAAGTCTACTCGAGGTCGACAAAGCCCTTGTCGAGATCGACCACGAGTCCAGAAGCTGTGTGACGCGGTTTGATGAATCCTACTCGACTTGGGCGTGAAGATTGCTGATTCTATCCGAAAATATCCACATCTATCATGAAGAAGAAGAGTTCTGTCCATTGAAGACACTTTAAATATATTTCCTATTTTAGATTTAATTCATTTATGTCTTTTATTTATCATTAAAGTTTTAGATAAAGTTTTAGATTTAGATATAGATATTCTATCCTTGAGTAGCAAGGATTAGAAGCCTATAAATAAAGCTCATGGGGCTCAGTTTTATTCATTCAATTTCAGAGAAAGACAAGTAGTTCCAAAGAGAAGTTTAGGGAGTTCGAAGGTTTTAGGGTTTTGGCATTCGACGAGAGTTGGATTGCTGGGATTGTAAAGTCTTTGAATTTAGTTTAATGCAAGTTGTTTTCTTTCAATTAATGATGTCTGAGTTTACGATGAGGCGTGAGTAGTCCACCCACTTCTAGGGTTGGGGCGAACCCGACGATAGCTCTGCATGCCTGAGGTAAAGATCCGACCTTTATCATGTTTTGAGCATTTTCCTACTTGTTTATGTGTTTATTACCCGTCTAATGGAGATCCATGCTAACAACTTGGATTATAAACATAAAATCGGTAGAGACAATTAGGGTTTCTTGAGAGAGTTGTCTAATTGTTGGAAAAGGCGAAAGCTTAATCCTTTAATGCGATTCACATGATTATCTGTTTGATTCTACCTTATGCATGCTTGGTTATCGTTGTTGCAAACCCCAATCTGGGAAGTTCTTTTACATAAAGTTTAGTCGAAACCCCAAAGCATATGTTTTAGTTCTTTTACATAAAGTTTGGTCGACCTCGACCACTGATATTCGACCCAGAGTTGCCGTAGCTTACCTGTGCAGGATCTCGACCAGACCCACTCGACCCAGACGAAGGCTACTCGATCTCGAGCAGAACCTTGTCGAGATCGACCACCGTTGCCGAAGCTGCTGTGCCCTGTTCGACTGTCCGAGCTTCTGTCGACTAACCCTTAGTCGAGCTCGAGGACCCTGTTGCCTATTTTTGATCGTGAGATTCTCCACTACCTAAGATCCGCTGACACGCTTCCTCGTGGATCGATCCTGACTTCCCGCTGCTACATCGGGAGGAGGTCTTGTAATTATTTGCAAGGGACAGAATCTGGTTTGCTGTGATTTATTTATATTTTATTTGCATACTCGATTTCCTCCATACAACAACTATGCAACCAAGACTCTTGATGTGGTTCAGGCTAAGTACAACACAACAAAGAAGGAATTATTGGCTATGGTTTTTGCTTTTGAAAAATTTCGTTCTTATCTTGTTGGATCTAAAGTTATTGTCCATATTGACCATACTGCTCTTAGATATTTGATGACAAAGAATGATGCTAAACCAAGGCTCTTACGATGGGTACTCCTACTCCAAGAATTCAATGTTGAACTCTAGGAGAAGGGCATGGAAAATTCAGTCGTCGATCACCTATCCAGGCTCCCCAAGGACATGCTCGAGGAAGCCCACAAAACCACACCCATCAACGAATCTCGCCCCGACGAGCACCTTATGCGGATGGAAACAGCCTTCCTCGACGTCGACCAAGGTTCCTCGACATCAAGTATATCAGGTGAGTATCCTTCCTTGCATGGTTTTCAACTACAGAGTTACTCGACGTCGAGTACTATTTACTCGACGTTGACCAAGGCCAACTCGATAGACCACCCGAAGTCGAGTACACCACCAGGAGAAGCCGACACCTCCTCGACATCGAGTAATCTTACTCGACGTCGACCAACTTCTGGTAAGTCTTCAGGTGAGATTTTTCGTATGGATTCCGGTGAGGATTTCTTCTTTACCCCTCTTACTAGCCCTATACATGATATATATGCTATAAGAGGATCAAAGGTAGCCTGGTATGTGGATTTCCCTAACTACCTTGTTGGAAACGAGATTCCGTTAGGCCTATCTTCATCACCAAAGAAGAACTTCCTCCACAACGTCAAACAATACTATTGGGATGACCCTTACTTGTTCAAGCAAGGAAAGGACCATATCTTCAGACGTTGTATCCCGGAGGAGGAAGTAGAAAGTGTCATTCGCCATTGCCATACTCTCCCTACATGCGGACATGCAAAAGGCTTCAAAACTGCATCCAAGGTACTTCAATGTGGTTTTTATTCGCCTAACCTTTTCAGGGATGTGCAAGCTTATGTCACTTCATGCGATGAGTGCCAACTAGAGGGCAACATTACTTGGAAAAATGAGACACCACTCACAGGAATTCTGGAGGTTGAGCTTTTTGATGTTTGGGGCATTGACTTTATGGGACCATTCCCCGCTTCAGGCTCTTACAAGTACATCCTTGTGGCAGTTGACTATGTCTCTAAATGGGTTGAGGCTGTTGCTACTAGGACCAACGATGCAAATGTAGTTTCAATGTTTGTTAAAACTAACATATTTCATCGCTTTGGTATTCCTAGAGTTCTTATTTCATACGGTGGCTCACATTTCATCGAGAGAGGGTTTGAGGCTCTTTTGGCTAAGTATGGGGTGACGCACAGGGTGGCAACATCTTATCATCCCCAAACTAGTGGCCAAGTGGAGGTCTCTAATCGTCAAATCATGGCCAAGTGGAGGTCTCCAATCGTCAAATCAAAGCCATCTTGGAAAAGACAGTCTCTCGCTCAAGGAAGGATTGGTCATCTAAGCTTGACGATGCGCTATGGGCATATCGGACGGCCTATAAAACACCACTGCGTACAACTCCTTACAACCTGGTTTATGGCAAGTCTTGCCATTTGCATGTCGAATAGGAGCATAAGGCAATGTGGGCCCTCAAGGAGCTGAACATGGATCTCGATGAGGCATGTAAGAAACGCTTTATTGACTTGCAGGAGTTAGAAGAGTTGAGGTTGACGGCATATGAGAATGCTGAAATCTACAAGGAGCGCACAAAGAGATGGCACGACAAGAAATTGGTTCCAAAGACTTAAGAGGTAGGTGACAAAGTGCTTATATATAATTCTAGACTCCGTTTGTTCCTAGGGAAGCTCAGGACAAGATGGAGTGGACCTTTTGTGGTCCACCACATATACCCTCATGGAGCAATGCAGTTACTTGACACTGATGGAACCACCTTTAAGGTAAATGGGCACAGGGTCAGGAAATACTTTAAAAAAGAAGACCCGGAGGAAGAGATTCGAGCCAACCTAGCGTTAGTTACAGCTTTAACAGGGAAGTAGGTCGAGCTAACAACTTAAACCTTAGTGCTTACGTGAGGCAAACCGCTTTTCTTACTCTTTCTTCTTTCATTTTATTTTCTTGAAACTCGTGCATAATCTCTTCTCGTTAGTAGATGTAGGCAATAACACAGAATTAATGGTCTACTCGACATCGACAACGCTTGGTCGACGTCGACCAAAATTCAAGGGTGGTTCAGTCCAAGTCGAGTTCTTCTAGTCGAGAGCATGTGGAGGAGTTTTTTTTTACTCGATGTCGAGCAACTTGCTCGACATCGACCAAGCTCATCAGGTAAGTGGGGAGTTCCTCGACATCAAGTAACTTACTCAACGTCGAGCAAAGCATCAGGTACGTTTTTCCAATAAAAAAAAATTACTTACAAATTTTTTTCAGTTATTATTTTTTTCTTTATTTTATATATAACCCCCCCCCCCCCGAACCTCTCCTCTCTCCTCTCTCTTTCCTCGACCTCGACAACCTTAGCAGTCCCTAAGCCGTCTTCTTCCTCTCGCTCTCGCGGAACCACCACTGGTCGACGCCCCTAGCACCGGACGGGACCACCGAGCTTCACCAACCCCCTTCCGAGCCCGAAGCCCCACTCCTTCGCTCTCGCTTTTCCCGTTGTCGCCCATAACCTGTGCCGAAGTCCTTCACCTTCCAGATCCGGCACCCTCTCTTCGTTTCTGGCTTCCTCGAGCCCATATCCACCCACTACGAGCACCGGAAGCTCCCTGCCGCCACCAGTCCTCTCTCCCCGCGCGTCTCCTAGTTCAAACCCCCCCTGTTGGTTTCTTGAAACAAGACCAAGAACCACTCCCCTCTATTCTCTCTATTTGCAATTTCTTCCCACTGTTCCAACTTTAAGGTATGATTTCTCTCTCTTTTCTCTCCAAATTTCATATTCTTTATTTATGGATGAGAACCTAGGTAGAGATTGGATCTTGAGTTGTGTTTTGAATGTTCAGGGTTTGAAATTTGCGCGGGAAATTGAAATTGATTATTGTGGGTTGTTATCCAGGTTATATTTGGGGAAATTATTAATTTTAATGTGCTGATTTTTATTTATCTAAATAATTCTTATAGTTAGTTCTTTTATATTGTCAAAGAAATTCATGAAATTTGAGATCTATACATTATACATGCTTATTTTGAAATTTCTTGAATTTTGGGCTTATTAAATTCATATATATGTTGCACTTATTGTTTCATTATATGAGTTGATGCATTTTTGATGATATGAACTTCCTTATGCTTATTTGATATTACTTCTGGGATAGTTTAGAACTAAGTATGAGGTTATTATAATCATTAGATAGTATCTTATAAGAGTTCTTTGTTTTGCAGTTTATGCCTAGGACAAAATACCCTAAGATGGATCACTTGAGGATAGCAGATGATGAGACACAACAACTGGCAGAGTATTTACCCCAGCGGGCCGAGAATGCTCACTGGTACCACCAGCCGAGCTTGGAGGAGCTAGGCATGCAGTTCTGGATGGTTGAGGCATTTGGCTGGATTGATATCGAGCGGCTGATTGAGCCTCTTGAGCACCACTACCCTACACTGACGGGATAGTTCTTAGCGACTCTTCGGATCCTAGATTCCCCAAACTCCCATCGCTGAGTCAGCTTTCAGCTGGCCAATGTCCAATTCCGCCTTACCTTGGAGGAGTTGAGTGAAGCATTCAACTCCCGTCACACCAACAACGCCTTTCACATACATGACCCAATGTGATGTGGCGTTACTTATCAGGCGAGCTGGCGACCACCTCTACAACCACACACACCAGCAACATAGCCAGTCCTCTCTTCTCCACTACCATGCAGATCCTGGGGAGTACCATTTCGGCCCGCCCCGAGTTGCGGCGGCCCAACCAACATGAGCTGGAATGCTTGCGCCGTATGCTCTTCGAGTCAGATCCCTTGCCGCTTGCTTTTTTCTGGCTACAGCACTGCATCATGCGCCGGAACACCCCTCAAGTAGTCATCTATGAGGGTAGTATGGTGGCCGTCCTGGCCATCCACCTTCAGCTCCCCATCCACAGGTATACTCCTTACGTTGTGATGCGCATTAATCTGACGTGCCTACAGAAGGGACACATTATATCTCGTCGTGGGAGGAGATGAGCCCACTATTCTTCATGGGTTGAGATCCGTCAGGATCTGATGGACATGCACCACGTCGCGACTCGTACACCACCTGGACCGGGATCGACTACCACCCTAGCATCAACCCAGCAGCAGATCCTACCCTGCGAGACCACCCTGAGCTTTATGACCACCCTGACTTTGTTCCTATGGCGGTGGACCCCCATCCAGCTCCTGAGGATGGTGATGATGACAGTGACGACAACGACGATGAGGCCAATGGCCCACACGCCTCGCACCAGTCCTATCATTCGCAGCAGCAGATCCCCTCCCACCATACCCACCAGGCTCACCACGATGGGGGGCTTCCGGATGATGTGGATGCTGAGCTGCACCAGCTGCGGCTGAACCAGGAGACCATGTTTGAGCGGTTGACCTCCTTGACCCTTAGCGTGGAGACCATCGACCGCCGCCAGAAGCAGTTCTACTCAGCTTCCATGGACCACTATGCCATGGTCAGGGATCGCTTCAACGTGATGGATGAGCGCCTCTGGGACGCCCGTCCCAGTTTCACCAACAGGGCAGTACTTTTGCCCCTGGGGGATCCTCACGCCAGCAGCCTGGTAGCTCTTCTCAGGGAGGAGCTCCTGATTACAAGGTTGGATTCCCCTACTATTCCCCGGGTGGTTGGTCTCCATTCTCGCCCCACCAGTGATCAGGCTCAGTAAGTTATTCCACCCCATTGATTTTATTTTATTGACAGTGAGGAGACTGTCTATTTTAAGTATGGGGTGGGATAAACGACTATGTTCATGACATTTTTTGCTTTCATTTGCTTTCGGATTGTAATTTAAATTTTAGTGCATGGTATGTATTTGGATTGTTTAGGACATCGCACAACTTTCTATTGAGTTTAGTAGTTTATTTTGAATATTGCATTTGCATGTTTATATTCTATGTTATTCGAAAGAAGCATTTTTAAAGAGAGTTCTAAGGATATCGCAAGAGCTTGCAAATTGTTCCAAGAAAAGAGTCATGGAAGCCAAGGAAAGACTCGACAATGCAATGATGGATTCGTTAGAGATATTGCACAAGATTGCCTAGAAAATGGAAGTATCAATGACGTGCGATTTTTTTATGGTAAAACCACAAAAGTGAGGTAAATTGATGTTGCTTTTGACATTATGCACAATATGAGGATGGATGATTTTAAATTTCCATATATGCTCATTTTCTTACTTCTAGCCATACCTTTACCCAATTGCACCACAAAAGCCATATTATGAGCCTCATTTGCCTTTATATCATTATTGCTCCACATATGCCTTATACTGCTCATTTTAACCTTATACCCTATCCGGGGACTATGTTGAAAATGGAAATCATTTTATGGAGACGTTATATGGTCTGTTGTGTTGTTATGTCATTATTGGAATTTGGCAAGAATGTTTGAAATTTATGGAAAATTTAATGAGTGAAAGAAAATCCGGTCACCTCAAGAGATAAAGGTAGATTGACCCTGCTTGCAGATAATGCATATTTTATATAGGCATTTTTAGTTTAGTTAGGTTGTATTTCTTTCATACTTTGTTGCTAAATTGCATCTTGTGATTATTTTAGAGGAGTTCGGATTCTACGCAATTTTGTGTTTATCTCGCAGATGGAATCGGAACACATTTGGGAGATACAATATCTCGAAGAGGAACACAAGAAACATGGGGAACTAAACTCATCTATCCACAACTTCTATTCTATTCTTTTCATCAGACACTTTAGAGATTTTGAGCGATGTCTTCCATGAGGAACTAAACTCATCTATTCTGCCTGCAATTTGAAGCTTTATTCGAATTGATTGTGAGTTTCTAATTCTCGTTCCTTGTTTCCTATATTTGAATGTTTCAACTTCTTTGTGCTTGATTGTTTATTGTTTTGTTCTATCTTGTCTGGCCAACTTGTTAGATCAATTCAATCGCTAAGGTTTTGTAGATTCCTGGTTGTGAACCTTAACCTAAGTGGCAAACTTGTTCCTTTAGGGCTGGGTGTACTAATTGAATAAGTAGGAAGTTGAATATGTTGTTAAATCCCTCTTTAGGGACTGCAAATACCTTGGCTAATCTCTAAACTTAAAGCTATCAATTGGGTTAAATCCTTCTTTAGGGACTGTTCGATTGATAAGGGTTGTTAGGACTGGTTGGACTAGTAACTATATTAGGTCGGGACAAGGGCATTCATAGGAAACTTAATAGGACGAGAAGAAGTTACAAGGATCGCTTCAACCAAGTAAAGTGGAAAATTGTAGTTAGAATTTCTTCTCCTAATTGTCTGAATTAAAACCTTTACTTTTGTTTGCTTCAATCCGCTTTGATAAAAGGCGGAACTTTCACACACAAAATCCCCCCAAATTGGTTACTTTGATTGACACTAAATCACACTTGAATAATAATTTCCCTATGGGATCGACCTCTTGCTTATTGCTATACTAGTTATAGGTTTGAGATTTACTTTGACGGATCAACGACAGGTTTTCCCTCCGTCAAATTTGGCGCCGTTGCCGGGGAATTTTTATTACTTCTTGTGCATTTTTGGTGTTGATTTTGGTGTGGACCATCTTATAGGGTCCATACATGTGCTACTAATTCTTCTCTGTAGAAAGCATTGCAGAGATTGCGAACGACGTAAATCGTACTCTAAAGGAGCTTACTGCTCCTGATATGGCACAACAACCCTTAGCAATCTGTTGTGAGCTGAATCTGCCATGTTTTACAGTAACTTTTATATCGATTTCTGTATACATTGCATTCATTTGGGTTTAGATAGTACAGAATCTATGTAGTTTATGTTTATTTGCCAAATTATGGAATCTACACCAGTTTCTGTTTAATTCGCAGAAATCGAGGTGTTTTACAGCAATTCTACAGAAGGTCGGAAAAGCTCGGAAAACCACTACAGAAGTCCATGGTCAAAGCAGCGGAATCAAGCTGAAGATCAAGGCTACTCGATCTCGAGTAGGCTTACTCGACATAGACGAGCCTGTCCGAGCACAGCTTGGTCGGGCCGAGCCTGATCGAGAGCCAGACCAGGAGAGGAGCCGAGGACGACCAGGCGAGACTCGCTGCCAGCGACTCCACTCGCTGCAGGAGACCACTCGCTGTCGCGGAAGAGTCCACTCGCTGCCAGCGGATGAAGCAACTCGCGGGAGCGGAAGCGGAAGGGAAGAGCCCTACTCGATCTCGACGAACCCTTATCGAGATCGACGAGACCTTGAGTCCAGATCCGAGCTTGCCGAGGAGACCTAGTCGACGATCATCCCTACTCGAGGTCGACAAGGCTTACTCGAGGTCGACGAGCACCAGTGACCAAGTCCGAGCCACATCGAGCAGATCTAGCCGAGGAAGTCCACTCGACGAACCATGCTACTCGAGGTCGACAAGCCCAACTCGAGGTCGACTAGAGCCGTGTCCAGCAGCTTCTCGACGAGACTTGTCCGCCTAGACTTGGGATTCCTTGGGCGCGAAGGCGGAAGATTCTATCCGATTCCATCAAGTTCTATCCAAGGAGACAAGATCCATCAAGACATGAAGACCTACCTTAATTAGTTTTATCTTTTCTTTATAGATTTAATTCTTTTATGTCTTTTATTTATCCTTTCAAGTTTTAGATATAATTTTAGATATAGATAGATATCTTCTTTCCTAGAATAGCTAGGGAATAAAGGCTATAAATAAGGCCCTAGGGGGCTCAGTTTTATTCATTCAATTCAATCAACAATTCGAGTGGAGAGATACAATTACACATAGAGTTTAGGAGTTCTAAGGTTTTTAGGGTTTTGGCTTTCTGCGAAAGTTGATTGCCAGGATTATAAAAGGCTTTGAATTTAGTTTTAATGCAAGTTTCTTTTCATCAATCAATGTCTGTTATTGCGATGAGGCGTGAGTAGTCCACCCACTTCTGGGGCTGGGGTGAGCCCGACGGTGGCCATGTGAGGCGATGCGATAAAGGTCAGATCTTTTTGTGCAATTCATCTTCTATTCCTATGAGCATGATTCTTTTGCGAGAGTTGAAGGTGATCCTTGTTTGTGTTATTGAAGCGAAAGTGATCTTAATGCAACTTGGGTTAATTATGTGAAAAAGGGTTAGTAACAATTAGGGTTTATGCGAAAGCCTCTATTTGCCTATTTGTTAATGACGATAGTTATTTGATGGAAAGCACGATCTTTTGTGCCTTTATGTGTTACTTTGCATGGTTATCGTTGCGGTGTTGAAACCCTGGCCTTGGAAATCTTTTAATATATTGAGTTAATTTCTGTCAAATTTCTGAATTCTGTCGAAATAGAGGGGATCTGGTCGATCTCGAGGAGAGCTTAGTCTAGGTCGAGTTGTGATTCTTCTGTCTTTGTCGATTTCAAGTTCTTGTCTTTACTTTCTTTGTCGAGATCGAGTACCTCTTGTCGAGGTCGAGTACGCTTTGTTCATCGAGTTGATTGCTTTCGTTTTCTGTTGGTCGTCCGCACAGGCGCGGACGACCAATGCTGTGGGCGCAACATAGGTGCTGCGCCCCCTGCACACTGTTGCTTTGTAGCCCCGCTGCAGCGGGCCATGCTGCGCCCGCCGCACACTTGCTGTGCCCGCGTCATGCTGTTTTGTCGTAGCCTCTTGTCCTCCTTTGCGGGTTTCTCCTCTTTTCTTGCATCTTTCCTTCCTTCTTCCTTCCCATGTTTCTTGTGTTCCTCTTCGAGATATTGCATCTCCGAAACGTGTTCCGATTCAATCTGTGATATAAACACAAAATTGCGCAGAATCCGAACTCTTCTAAAATAATCACAAGATGCAATTTAGCAACAAAGTATGAAAGAAATGCAACCTAACTAAACTAAAAATGCCTATAATGCCTATCTAAAATATGCATTATCAGCAAACTAAGCCAGATGGGTATTTGAATAACACATATCATATGTATGCAATGCATGATTATTTTTGGATTTTTTGGATTTTTTTTAATATGAAAATAAACACGAAATTAATAAAAAAAATGAAATAAATTAAACATGGTGCAGAAATTTAAATATGATCTCCTATATGCACTATATATACAGAATTCCTCTCCCTCACACTTAAAGTTTTCATTGTCCTCAATGAAACAATAAAGACAACAAAAGTAAATCAAATATAATCAGGGTGAAGGAAAAGAAAAAGGAAAAAAAAACAAAACTTACCTCGGGTTGCCTCCCGAGAAGCGCCTTTGTTTCAAGTCGTTGGCTCGACGTAATAGCCCTTGATTGGCCTAGGTTCCTCCACCAGGGTCACATACACCTGTCATTTCATTGGCAAATGCGGTCACCCTTGGAAGGTGTAGCTCTCTGTCCAAACATTCATTGATTACCCTTAGCTTCTCTCCTTGAGCTATGCCTGGGGTTGTCCTGAATCACAAAAGGTTTCAATTTGTTAGGATGTTCAAATTTCCATAAACTATGTTCATTAGGTGTCTCTAACAAATCACAAAAATTATTGTTGCGATCAATATTGTCAGCAATAGGCATATCTAAAGAATTTTCAGGAGAAAGCTTAGCATGATTAAAGAGAGAGAATTCTATCTTTCTTCCATCAAACTCCATAGTCAATAAACCCTCACAACAATCAATTTTCGTTTTCGCAGTTTTCAGGAATGGTCTTCCTAGTATAATGGGTGTTTCTGGGGCTCCCTGCTCCATATCTAAAACAAAGAAATCAACAGGGGAAAACAAATCATCTACCATAACCAAAACATCTTCAATAACGCCTCTTGGCCTGATTTGTGATCGATCAGCAAGTTGCATTGTAACCCCAGTCTCAGTCAAAGCACCCAAACCCAAAGACATGTACATGTTATAGGAAATAACATTAATTGAGGCTCCTAGATCTAACATGGCTTGTTTGAATCTAGTATTCCCAATTGCACATGGAATTGTAAACATACCTGGGTCTCCACATTTTTCAGGCAATTTCCTTTGCAACATACCTGGATCTAACATGGCTTTTTTTTCTTTTTTAATCGTTGCTTCTTCTTGATGGTGCACAATTCCTTCAAAAATTTAGCATATCTAGGAATGCTCTTAATCAATTTGAGTAAAGGAATATTTACCTCGTACTTGTTGAACGTCTCAAAAATCTCCTTATCGGTCTCATACCTTCTTGTATCCTTCAGAGCTTCCGGAAATGGTGGAACCGGCTTTGGAGTTTCCATAGGTAAGGAAGAAGAAGAAGGAGGAGGAAGAGGGGAAGAAGAGGAAAGAGAGAAGACATGTGAGATATGCGTACCTGACGCTGAAAGCTCGGTGGGACCACTTGCGGCGGGCGCCGCATTATGCCGCGGGCGCAACACGTTTGATTGGTCGCGGGTGCCGCAAGCAAGGGTGTTGCGGGCGCCACACACTGAAGTCGTGTTCTGTCTGTGAGATTCTTCTACTACCTGAGATCCACTGACCAGCTTCCTCGACGATTGAACTTGACTTCCTGCTGCTACAATGGGAGGGAGTCTTGAACATTATTTGCTGGGAACTGAATCAGTTTGCTTATTTTATTTACATTCTATTTGCAATCTCGATTTTCTATGACAACACAAAGTCTTGAAAACTCAAACAAGGCCTCTGTTTTTTCATTTAAAAATGCAACCCATGTATATCTCGAAAAATCATCAACAACAACAAGCATACACTTTTTACCATTGGGAGATTTGACTCGCATAGGACCACATAAATCCATATGTAAAAGTTCAAGGGGTGTAGAAGTACTTACAACCTTTTTGGGTTTGAAAGAGCTACGCGTTTGTTTACCTCGTGTGAATGTTTTGCACATATCAATACCTTTGAAGTTCGTCTCAGGTAGTCCTCTTACCAGCCCTTTGGACACAAGCTTTTGTAGTGTATGTGGGGTTACATGACCGAGTCTCCTATGCCAGAGCTTTGGATCGTCCGTCAAAGCCTTTAGACATGTTAAGCTTCCTTGTGCCATTTGCTCAGCATTCACAGCATAGATGTTGTTATAGCGATAGGGAGTTAGAACTACTTCACCTGTAACTTCTCTGCGCACTAGACATCTTTTCTTGTTAAATCCAACATCATTACCACTATCACATAGTTGAGAAACACTAAGCAAATTATACTTCAAATCATTAACAAGCTAAACATTTTTAATGCTATGGTTAGGATCACTCCCAACACTACTGATTCCAACGATGTCACACTTTCTTTAGTCACCAAGAGTGATTGTTCCAGTGGATTGCTTCTTTAGATAATGGAAGAGAGACCTCTTCCCACTCATATGTCTAGAGCATCCACTATCAATAATCCACTTTTTCTCTTTCACCTTGGTGATCTCCTGTAAGACAAAAATCAACCCTTGTGGCTAGACCAATAAGCAAATTTAGATCCATTATTGGGATAAACCATATTTGGTAAAATAGTGCCTTTGGGGACCCTGTTGTGAGCTGAATCTGCCATGTTTTACAGTAACTTCTTATATCGATTTCTGTATACATTGCATTCACTTGGGTTTAGATAGTACAGAATCTATGTAGTTTATGTTTATTTGCCAAATTATGGAATCTACACCAGTTTCTGTTTAATTAGCAGAAATCGAGGCATTTTACAGCAATTCTACAGAAGGTCGGAAAAGCTCGGAAAACCACTACAGAAGTCTAAGGTCAAAACAGCGGAATCAAGCTGAAGGTCAAGGCTACTCGATCTCGAGTAGGCTTACTCGACATAGACGAGCCTGTCCGACCACAGCTTGGTCGAGCAGAACCTGATCGAGAGCGAGACCAACCCGAGCTCTGGGCCCTACTCGAACTTGAGGACCACTAGTCGAGATCGACGAAGCCTCAGCGCCATGCCCGGAGTCGAAAAGGAGAGGAGCCGAGGACGACCAGGCGAGACTCGCTGCCAGCGACTCCACTCGCTGCAGCGGACCACTCGCTGTCGCGGAAGAGGCCACTCGCTGCCAGCGGATGAAGCAACTCGCGGGAGCGGAAGCGGAAGGGAAGAGCCCTACTCGATCTCGACGAACCCTTGTCGAGATCGACGAGACCTTGAGTCCAGATCCGAGCTTGCCGAGGAGAGCCACTCGAGGAGGCCTAGTCGACGATCATCTCTACTCGAAGTCGACGAAGGCTACTCGAGATCGACGAGCGCCTGAGTCCTTGTCCGAGCCAGTCGAGCACGCCAACCCGAGGAAGCTTTGTCGATTACCTAACCCTACTCGACATCGACTAGCTCTTGTCGAGGTCGATGAGAGCCCAGTGAGCCAAGTCCGAGCACATCGAGCAGTCCTAGCCGAGGGAGTCCAGTCGATGAACCATGCTACTCGAGGTCGACGAGCCCTACTCGAGGTCGACTAGAGACGTGTCCAACAGCTTCTCGACGAGGACTTGTCCGACTAGACTTAGGATTCCATGGGCGCAAAGGCGGAAGATTCTATCCGATTCCATCATGTTCTATCCAAGGAGACAAGATCTATCAACATCATGAAGACCTACCCTATTTAGTTTTATCTTTTCCTAGTTGATTTAATTCCATTATGTCTTTGATTTATCTTTTAAGCCTTTTAGATATAGATAGATATCTTCTTTCCTAGATTAGCTAGGGAAGGAAGACTATAAATAAGGCCCTAGGGGGCTCAGTTTTAATCATTCAATTTCAGAGACAAACAAGTAGTTCCACATAGAAGTTTAGGAGTTCTAAGGTTTTTAGGGTTTTGGCTTTCTGTGAAAGTTGATTGCCAGGGTTGTAAAAGGCTTTGAATTTAGTTTATGCGAGTTATTTCTTTTCAATCAATGTCTGTTATTGCGATGAGGCGTGAGTAGTCCACCCACTTCTGGGGCTGGGGTGAGCCCGACGGTGGCCATGTGAGGCGATGCGATAAAGGTCAGATCTTTTTGTGCGATTCATCTTCTATCCCTATGAGCATGATTCTTTTACGAGAGTTGAAGGTGATCCTTGTTTGTGTTATTGAAGCGAAAGTGATCTTAATGCAACTTGGGTTAATTATGTGAAAAAGGGTTAGTAACAATTAGGGTTTATGCGAAAGCCTCTATTTGCCTATTTGTTAATGACGACAGTTATTTGATGGAAAGCATGATCTTTTATGCCTTTATGTGTTATTTTGCATGGTTATCGTTGCGGTGTTGAAACCCTGGCCTTGGAAATCTTTTAATATATTGAGTTAATTTCTGTCAAATTTCTGAATTCTATCGAAAATCTGCAATCTTGTCTTTTATTGTTTCTTGTCGACATAGAGGGGATCTGGTCGATCTCGAGGAGAGCTTAGTCTAGGTCGAGTTGTGATTCTTCTGTCTTTGTCGATTTCAAGTTCTTGTCTTTACTTTCTTTGTCGAGATCGAGTACCTCTTGTCGAGGTCGAGTACGCTTTGTTCATCGAGTTGATTGCTTTCGTTTTCTGTTTTCTGTTTTCATTACTGTTCTTGTCGAGATAGAGGACAGCTACTCGAGGTCGAGTAGCTTCTGTGTCCTCGAGTTACTTTCTGTTTTGCTTTTATTTGCTGCGTTGTTCTTTGTTTGCTTTGCTTTTTTCTTGCTTTGTTCTTTGCTTTTGTTTTAGTTGCCCTTGCCGGGTTTATTTGTTATTTCTGTTTCTGCGTTTCTGTCTTTTCTGCTGCTGTTGTGAGAATTTACAACTACCTAAGAACTGCCGACGTGCTTCCTCGTGGATTCGATCCTGACTATTCTCTTACTACAACGAGAGGAAGTCTTGTATTTATTTGCTGAGACAGGGAAGTCAGTCTGAACTTTATTTCATATCTATTTCAATACTTGATTTACTCCTGCAACAACAGACCCAAACTTGCATTATCCGTTCTTTTCTCCAGTAAACATGAAATGTATTGTGAATAATATGTGGATCCTTTCTTCTATAGGGGCACGTCTCTCTTACATGTCATTTTCTTGCACAGTGGTGACATATAAGAGAGGTTCTGCTTCCTTTTTCCTTCACAAAAGTAGTAATGTGTTGCTTTTTTAAAAACCTCGCATTGTAGCCAATACCACTTTTGTTTAGAGAACTTTATTGCTCGCCCAACATCCTATCAAGAGTGTCTTTGGACTTGGTAAAACTTATGAGGGTTGTCTGTTGGTCTTGAATCTTCTTATTTATTCATGGAGATCTTCTCGTCCTCTAAGTCATGATGTTCACTTCTTAGAGACGGAGATCTTCGTTGAGTTCAGATTTCTTTGAGTCAAGAGTCTTGACTTTAATGTCAAGACCTGAATAAGAGTTTTCCAGACTTTTGACCCTCATTGATAGTTCCTCAATATTTCTTTTCTGGTCCACAGTTTTCTTAATAAGAGTGTTGGTTTGGGAAATAAATTTCTCTTCATTGGCAATCATATTAGAAAGGAATTCCAATAGTACCTCTTTTGGACTTGCCATGAGTTCTCTCACAGTTACCTCAAGTTGCTCATCGTGGGATTCATCTCCTGAGGCCATGAGACAAAGGTTGGCCTTTTCATCATCGGAGTCTGAGTCACCTGAGTCAGAATCACTCCAAGCTGCCACCATGGCTTTCTTTTTCCATCTATCACCTTTCTTGAACTGACTCTTCTTCTTTTGAGGGAAGTCTTTCACTAGATGGTTTGTTTCACCACATTCAAAACAAGATAAAGGTTTAGTCATCTTGTCATATTTGTTGTATTGAGACTTACCTCAAAATATAGAAGACTCTGATCCATCTTTGTTGTTGAATTGCATCTTCGTTTTGAGGATTCGAGAAAGACCCCTTGTAATGAGAGCAAAGGGATCATCATCATCCTCATCTTCAAAATCAGACACATCTTTGGGCTAATCCTTCTTAGACTTGAGTGCCATGTTCTTAGTGCTTGTTGGAAGTTCTCCATCGTCTTCATTGAGAATCATCTCATGTGTGATCAGCTTCCCAAGCAAGTCATCAAGGGGTAGAGTGGTGAGATTATAGGCTTCTTCTATGGTTGTTACTTTAGGGCTCCATTTGTCCTTTGGGAGGCACCTCAATATCTTCCTCACTTTTTCAACATTCTCAAAGGTCTTGTTGAGAGAGTCAAGGTTGTTCGTGATTTCCGTGAACTGTATGAACATTGCCTTGATGGACTCATTAGGCTTCATTTTCAAAAGTTCATACTTTCGAAGGAAGATACTAATCTTGGTGTCCTTCACTTGACTGGTTCCTTCGTAAGTGACAACCAGCTTGTCATAAATCTCTTTAGCCGACCTACAAGATGAAATACGATTAAACTCATCAGTACTAAGACCACAATGTGGTAAGTTAATAGCCTTGTAGTCCTTGGAGACGAGTTCAAGATCCGCTTGGATGAATTCTGCCTCAGTCTTCGCGACTTTGCTTCCATTTGGTCCGTCTTTCACAGGAATCTTCAGACCATTCTCTATAATGTTCCAAAGTTCCAAATCTTGATCTATAATGAACATTTTCATCAAGGACCTATAGTGGACGAAATTGTTTCCTACAAAGAGTGGTGGTCTACTGGTAGACATCCCTTGTGCAAATCCTCCGCTTGCTTCACCAGACATGATAAAAAAACCCACAAGATTGTTAGATGAAAAGCAGTGAGTAAGGCTCCGATACCAATTGAAGGTTCGGTAATGTATAACAAAGTAGAATAAAGATACTCTAGAAGGGGGGTTGAATAGAGTATGCCAACTTTTCGTTGTCAATCTCAAGATTTTTTAAACGCTTGCAAAACCCTTTGAGAGTAAGGTCAATTCTTTCCTTTTGGAAACTTGAATCACAATAGAGTTATACAATTCGAAACAAGTGCGGAAATATGGTAAAGCAATAAGTAAAGAACACAACGAATTATTAACGAGGTTCGGCTTCTTAAAGGCTTAGTCCCCACCTAGGGTTCTTCCACAACCCTAGGATTCAACCAACTTTATTGATTCATAAGACTTAGGATCCTAATAGCTCACCGAGAAGCCTCTCTCCTATACAATTGCAATCTAGTCAAATCACGTTCCCTTGGAGTCCTAGACCAATCTAGAAAAGCCCCACCTCTCTCAGCTATCTAGTACAATCCTCCTACACTATGTGAATCAATCGCCTAGTGCTCACTTCATGAGTTATAAACTCTCGAGTATAACACTCTCTCAGAATATATCCTATAAGCTCATTGTGTAACTCTCAAATGCTTTGAAAAAAAATATAAGACTCTTAAGAACAAGCAGAGAGAACACGCTGAAGAGAGATTGTAAACTTGAGGGTTGAGTGTGCATTGTAGTTCAATGATGTTTGTGTTCAACACTTGTGTGTCTTCTCTCTTCTTAATCTCCTTTTATGCTCCATCAAATTGGCGCCATTTTGAAAGAAGGATCTTTGCCCAATGGCTACTCCAGATCATGGCCAAGAATGGATCTTTGCAATCTTCTAAAGATGGAAACTGTGAAGCCCCAATCCATCCGATTTGATTCTTCATATCTTTCAGCTTAAGGAAGGAGATATCTCGAAATCTGTGTTGTAGGGTTAGTATAATATATATATATATATATATATATATATATATATATATATATATATATATATATATATATATAAGATAATAAAATACATACAATAAAGGTTTTGAATTTCATCAATACAACTTTAGCTTCAAGACCTTTGACACAAGCTTTGTGTCAAAGCCTTTGAAACCATTTCCGATTTTCATCAAGGGAGTGGAATTATCACTTTGGATTAGGCTTCACAAACGTATGAATCAAAACCCTAGCAATGATGCAACTCTTACAAGGTTGCAAATCAAGATAGAATCAACACCATCAAGCAATTGAAGAACAAAGAAGTTGAAGTAGACAATAGAAATAAACTAGAATTCGAAACTCACAATTCAACGAAACCATGTCTTAATCGTAGGCAAAACAAGATGAGTTTGGCTGCTCATGCTTCCAAATGCAATTTCTCAATTCTTTAAATCCAAAATATAAGATAAAACCATCTAACTTTAGTCTTTATGTAACTAAGAGACCGTCATAAAAACAATAAAAGACATTCTTCAAAGATAGAGTCTAACTAAGGTAAGTTAGAGATTCGGCGTTGAATCAGCCAAGTAAGGCCACGATCAGGCCACATGTTCTGATACTGTAGAAACTCCTCTAATGCTGGCAGCGGGTGACTTCAGTGGTCGCGGGTGCGGATTTTCTGGGTTTGTTGTTCTTCTAGCTGTTGGTCGCTGCTTTCCTTCTTGTACTTCCTTGCCTCTTCATTGTCCGTTCCACTTGACTTCTTTAGCTCAATCTCCCACCCATATGGTTCATACAACTCTCATGATCGACCTCTTTACTATTTTGTAACCATAATCTATAAATACACACTAAACTTTTGTAGATTCTGAACTTAAACACCAAATGAGCAAACAAATAAACTAACCAATTAACATGCAATATATACATCTAAATGACCTTAAAACTACTCTATAATACCTATCTAAATATGGATTATCAACCGGGCCAGTAATAATGTTCGTGGACGGATGCAAAGCCGAGACCGAGATCATTCTCGAGGGTAGTCCATGTCACACACTAGGGTCATGTGCTACTACTGTGGCAAACCAGGCCATAAAAGGCAAAAATGACACATCCTCCAGAGAGATCAGAATGCCGCAAATGTGTAGCCATACCAGATCAATCCTATGAGGAAGCGAGAAGAAATGAGTATTACCACCATGGCTGATGAGGGTGAGGATTTGTATCTCGTTGAAGGAGGTAACATTCTAAACATTGAATGTAATGATATCTCCTGGATTGTCGATTCTGGTGCCTCTTTTCACATTACTCCACACAAAAGATTCTTCTCATCCTACTGAAGTGGAGACTTCGGTACCTTTCTGGCGGAAAATCATGGATGGAGCAAGATCGAGGGGAGAGGAGATATTATCCTCACATCCAACACATGATGCAAGCTCATCCAAAAAGACGTGAGGCATGTTCCTTATATGAGACGTAACCTCATATCACCCGGAAGACTAGACGATGATGGTTACATTAGTCAAAATGGAGGGGGCAAATGAAAGCTGACTATAGGAAACCTAAGCGTGGCTCGAGGAAGAAAAGAAGGTACATTATACTAGACAGAGGAAAAGGTCTGCAAGGGGGAGGTGAACATTTATAGCGCTGACATGGAGATCGATCTGGCACCAGAGACTTGGACACATGAGCGAGAAGGGAATTCAAATCCTCGCTCGAAGGCATCTTCTTCCTGGCCTGAAAGGTACTTTCCTCGACCAATGCTCTGATTGTTTAGTTGGTAAACAACATAAAGTTGCTTTCCAGAGATCATCTTCACCCATAAGTAGGAAGTATGCCCTAGACCTTCTACACGGGCAGGTGTTCAAGAAAAGTCTTGGTGCACTTGTTGAGATCAAAGGATCAGGTCCTCGAAGCATTCAACGAGTTCCATCCCAAGGTGGAACGGGAGACTGGTTCAAAGCTCAAGTGTGTCCGATCAGACAATGGTGGCGGGTATCGAGGACACTTCGAGGAATACTGTAGCTCCTATGGGATCAGGCTTTAGAAGACACCGCCTAAGAGGCCACAACTTAATGGGGTTGCTGAAAGGATGAAACGAACTCTTACAAAAAAAAAAAGTCTGAAGCATGCTCTCTCATGCCAAACTACCCAAGTCATTGTGGGGAGAAGCATTAGTGACCGCCGTCGATATCATCAACCTTACACCTTATGTCCCTCTAAACAAAGATATCCGGAAGAGATCTGGTCAGGGAAGAAGGTCTTCTACAATCACTTGAAGTTGTTTGAGTGCATGACATTCGTTCATATTCCTAGGGATGAGCAGGCCAAGCTTGATGCTAAGTCAAAATGTTGTATTCTTCAAAAATTAGATGATTGAATACATCCGAAGATCAACAAAGCTGACACGAAGGCAAATGATGGAAGAGCAAAGTCCCTCAATTGCACAACGAAACTATTCAAGAGAAGCCCCGATTGAGAGTGATGATGAAGCAGAAGATGAGGATCATTCTCAAGAACAGAATGATCAAGAAGATGCCCCAATTGAGCCATAAGAAAAATCCAACACTCTACTAGAGCCTGAGCTAAGACGGTCCTTTAGAGACAAGCGACCATCCAACCTATACAACTCAGATGAATATGTGACCCTTACGGATGAGGGGGGGGGGGGGACTCAAAGCTATACGGAGACTATGGAAAATAGCCACAAGGTTCAGTGGCTAAGAGCCATGCAAGAGGAGATGCAATCCTTGGATGAGAATCAAACCTATGAGTTGGTAGAGCTACCAAAAGGGAGATGAACCTTGAAGAACAAATGGGTGTATCAGCTGAAAACCGAGAATAGTAACTCGAAGCCCCGATACAAGGCTCGATTAGTCATGAAAGGGTTCATCCAAAAGAAGGGCGTCGACTTTAAAGAAATATTCTCTCAGGTAGTGAATATGTCCTCCATGGTGACCTCTAAGAGGAGATATACATGGAGCAGCCTGAAGGATTCAATGTTTCAAGCAAAGAGAATCTGGTGTGCAGACTCACAAAGAGTCTCTGCTGCCTAAAGCAAGCACCAGGATTGTACAAGAAGTTCAGCTCTTTCATGGCAGATCACTACTTCAAGAAAACCATGAGTGACCATTGTGTCTTCATGAAGAAGTACGCAAGCGGTGACTTTCTTATACATTTGCTCTATGTTGATGATATTTTAATAGTAGGGCATGAACGCAACAAAATAGTTGCTCTAAAGAAAGACTTGAGCAAATGCTTTGCCATGAAAGATTTGGAATCGGCAAGGCAAATCCTTGGGATGAGAATCACTTGTGATAGAATGAGGAAGTTACTGTGGATATCCCAAGAGAGATACATCGAGAAGGTGTTGGAGAGATTCAACATGAACAAAGCCAAATCGGCCAGCACGTCACTTATTGGATACTTCAAGCTGAGCTCGAAGCAAAGTTCAACAAGTGAGAAGTAGAAACAAGAGATGAGGAGTACCCCATATTCATTCGTAGTAGGTAGTCTCATTTACGCAATGGTCTGTACAAGGCTTGATATTGTATATGCTGTCGGGGCCGTAAGCCTCTTTTTGGAAAATCCGGGGAAGGAACAATGGATTGCAGTCAAATGGATTCTCCGATATCTACGATGTACTTCTAAACGGTGCTTATGCTTCGGAAATGGGAAGGTTATGCTAGAAGGATACATAGATGCAGATTGGGTCGGAGACAATGATTCTAGGAAATCAACGTCGGGTTATCTAACTACCTTTGCAGGGGGACTATTTCTTGGAAATGATCTAAAGTTCCAAAAGATTATTGCCTTGTCCACCACTGAGAGTATATTGCAGCCACGGAGGCCTGCAAGGAGATGCTATGGATGAAGAGTTTCTTACTCAATCTGGGAGTAGGGCAAGAAAAATATGTCTTATAGTGTGACAATTAAAGCGTTATTGATACGTTTGGAATCCCCGATCCTTCGCATGTGGGCTCAAGATCAAGAATCCCAAACTTGTTGATGGCCCGATCTTGCAATTATTCTCGCTATCTCAATGTTTACAATCAATTACAATAAAGACTTTGAATTTATCACGGAGGAAGCAAGTAAGAAAAACAAAACAAAAGACAAAGGTAAAAACAATGAACAGCAATGGCTAGCACTTAGCCAAAATCCAGCAGACAAACACAACAGTAGCAGCGACGGAAACTGTGGTGGCGACGGATGCTGCGGGCGCAGCAAGTCTGTTGCGGCCGCTGCCAGCGACGTTTCCTCTGTTGCAGTGACGGTGACCTGGGTTCCAGCGACAGTTTCTCAGCTTTTCTCTTCTTTCTTGTGTTTGGTTTTGTGTTTAGATCTTGATTTGGTATCGGATGAGCAACAACATAAATTGATTGCGAAGGCTTTTGGATTGGGAGATTGAAGAACATTTTTAATCCTAAAAAGGGTTCCTCAATATAATTTCCAATCTAATTAAATCAATGCAAATACAAGAGTTTAAATAGGGAACTATACCAATTATATTTTTGCAAAAGATAGAGTTTTGGCTTAAATAAATAAATATTAAAACCTAATAATAATCCTAGATAAATATTTCTACTTAGTGGACAAGGAAAATATCTAGAAGAGATAAACTTTCCTTTTCCCTTTTATTCACCTAACTAAGTATTACTAAAAATAAGACATTCCATAAATAGCCCCAACTAACATAGGAGTTACTAAATATGGAAAGAATATAAAACTTAATAATAATAATAATAAATAAATAAATAAATAAAAATATCTTTTCTTCAATCCATGGTGGCGCCTTCTTCTTCCTCTTGATGACGACACTTTTCTTCAATCCATGGTGGCGCCTTCTTCTTCAATCCATGGTTGCTATCAATGGCCCTCGAATCGGTCTTGAGAGCTCGCCTGGATCAAGATCATTGTTTGACCCAGAGAAGGCCATCTTGATCCGCATCATTCTCCCCTTCTTAGCTTCGATTCGTCCTCGAATCGAGTCGTTGATGATCAAAGGGGAAGGAGAAACCACCAAAAAGTAGCTTCCTTGACAATCAACTTGAGATGGCGCCAGCAGAATTTGAGGCAAAGGAACCTAAAAAATAACACCTGTCATAGGGAAGATTGAGCAATCAAGAGAAACAATATCATTAGGCTCAATAACCCTATGAACTTCAAAAGTCTCAACATTAGGAACATTCCCAAGAGGTACAATAGCTAACTCAAGAGAAGTGTCCCCAACGTCCTCATCGTTGTCGTCAGAAGCAACCACATCATCTTGCAAAAAATTACAGCCATCTTGCAGATCAGATTTGGATGCCTTCCAGGAGGAATCTTGCAGCGTGTGACCCACCGTTGGAAAGCTCGTCGAGCCAGCTTCACAACAAGACTGAGTTGACTCAATTCCGGGTTCGGAGTCAACGGGAATCTGTGACACAAGTTTGACGCGCTGTGCTGTTTTCTGGGCAACGAAATCAACAGAAGGCTCCTTAGGCTCAATTACCTCGTCGTCGGTTGAGGCAACTATAGCCGCTGGAGCAGGGGTGAGAGCTGAAGCAAGAGCTTGATAAATTCTATCCGAGATGGCCTTCGCCAATTCCTCCAAGTCCTCCTCGAGCTTCGCTTGAACTTGTGCCTCTTTCTCTCGCGGTCGTTCTTTCTCTCGGCGTCGTTCCTCCTCCCGGCGTCGTTCCTCCTCTGCCTCTCTTTGTTGGAGAAGCCGAATCTGATAGCGTTGTCGACACCTCTTATCTTCGACCTCCAATTGACGTTGTTCTTCCTCTTGACGTTGAAGCCAAAGTTGGCTTCTGTTGACTTCGCGTTGACGCTCTAGGGTTTGTTGTTGTAGCCAAGCTCTCCGATGTAACTCTTGTTGGCGTCGTTGTTGATCCACATCAGTTATTCACCTAGCGAAGAACATAACTTACCAATCTCTCTTGAAGCACATCGATATCCGATATCATTTTATCCGAGATATCCTCGAAGAGAAACTTTCTACAACTTGAAAAGGTACATACGGAGAAGAACTGGTCTGACATGATGACCAAGGTAATCCCGACAAAGAAGTTTGAAGACTGCTGCTAAGGATCTGGCATTGTAACATGCCCATGATTACGTCAAATAAGGGGATATTGTTGGGCTCCCTCCTTAATGGGCTAAGAAGGATATCTAATTTGGGCTATAAAATCAGCTCACCATATATAAAATTCAAGACAATTTGAGGACGCACTTTTCAAGAATATTCAGGTAATATTTAAAAGGTTAGATCACTAGAATTATCTAGGAAAATCCTAGTCTAGGAAGAAGTGAAGGTTGGTGTGTTGGGGGCTATAAATTAATATCCCATGAGTCTCTTGGCTTTGGATCATCCAATCAAAGACAAGCTCAAGTGTGTCTAGAGTGATCAAGTATCCTAATAAAAGTGAGTGTAAAGTGAGCCACAAAATATATAATGACATTTTTAATTTGTAACTGTTCCATTTTATAATACAAAGTTCACTTTTATACAAAAGTGAGTCTTCCCCAACTTAATCACAAGAAGTGGGAAAACCCGATTTTTTCCAACATGTTTTATCTATTTATATTGTACATTTCATCACTTGGAACACAATTTCAATTCATTCCAATTTCATTCCTCACACTTATAAGGACGAGGCGGCCTTTAGTTACAAGGGTATCCTGCATTGGTTGAATCAGCCAAGCATGACTACAGTTACTTATGATCCCTACACCAGCCGGTCCAGCCCTATTCGATTTGGATATATTGGGTTTCCCAATGGGGCGGTTATGAATCTAAGTAGCATGGCCATGAATCTGATTTATTTGTGCGATATAAAACTATATCGGAATTATTGAGTGTATACAGATATGATAAGAGGGCAATTGGGTCTTTTGATGGAAAGCCAAACACGGCTATAAAAGGATGAAGATAATCTTTTAAAGTCTATAACAAACTGAGTGGAAAAACACAAAAATAAAAAATACTTTCCATTTTTTTTAAGTTGAAATATATTTTCTCCTTCCTTGATCCATCTGAAGTCTATAACAAACTGAAGTCTATATTTTTAAGTTGAAATATATTTTAAGTTCAAATAAAAAATGCTTTCCAATTACTTTCTCCTTCCTTGTTCTCTGAGTATTCAACCTCCATTGACGACCTTATCTCAATGTTTATATGGTATTAGAGCACACGGTGCGTTGATTCATCGGAGATACAGAGAGAGGTCAAGATCCACATATCAGAGACGATGGGAGATACATTCAGATTGAGGAATTCAATTCTTGGAGAAATCGGGAATCTCAACAACAACATGAATGATCAACTTGGATTGTCCAATTTCGATCATCCTGGATCGCAACTCGTCGCAAATACCTTCAACAGAGGGAATTTTCCGAGCTGGGGTTGAGGAATCAAGATGGCACTTCGAGAAAAGTGTAAAATCGAATTCATCGATGGAAGCTTCTAGCAAGAAAAGCTCAATCCAATGGATTTGCAGAAATGAAAGAGGTGCGACTACATGGTGAGGTGTTGGATCCTCAATTCCATGGTCGAGGACGTGTCCGAGAGTTTCATGTATGAAGAGTTGACATAACAGCTGTAGGAGGTGATTGTCGAGCGATACGCTTATACAAATGCGCCGGTACTGTTTCAACTCAAGAAGGACTTAGTCAACCTGGTGCAGGGAGGTTTAACAGTGGGGGTCACTATAACAAACTCAAGAGGTTATGGGATGAGATCCTAAGCCTAGAACGGGTGTCAAAGTTCACATGCAACAAGTGTGTTTGCGATTTTGCCAAGAGATTGGCAGAACAGGACAATAAAGAAAAACTTCTTCAATTTCTCATGGGATTGAACGAGGTGTATGATAGTGTCAAGAATCAAATCTTGACAATAGAACCATTATCGTCTATAAACAAAGCCCATGGACAAGATTCCTGGACAAGTTGAGAAAAAAGCTTCTTCAATTTCTCATGCTTTTTCTCAACTTGTTCAACGAGTTGAGAAAAAGCGCCTTTGTTGTGAATAAGTTTGGGAATAGGAAGGATTTCAAGAAAGAAAAATAGAAAGTTGTGAAAGCTGATAAGCTGTGTAGCCATTGTGGGATGAAACGGCACATTATTGATGGATATTTCAAGATAATCGGATATCCTGACTGGTTCAAAGATCTGAAAGGGAACACCAACACAAGAGCAGTTGCTTCAATTCCAAAGGTATTTGAGTCCCCTTTGGATGAATTGTAGGGATCTGGGAAAAAAGTGGTATTTGATGCGTGGCTATTCCCTATCCACCGTGGGCTTAGAATCAAGAATACCGACTTGTTGATGGCCCGATCTTGCAATACTCCTTGATTTCTCTTTGAATTAGAACACGTAATTGAATGTGGAATTGCTTATAAAGCGACGAACACAAAGGAACACAAAACATAACACGCCAAGGACAATCGTTGCCGCGACTGGAAGGTTGTCGCAGCCGCGGCAAGGATGCAGAGGCCGCCACCTAGGGTTTGGCGGGTAGCAGTGACGGTATTCCTCCTCCTCTGCAGCGACGGTTTGCCCTGAAGTTATGTGGCAGTTTTCGATGTATCTTCTTATTGTATTTATGTTTTGAATTTGTGATGGATGAATTGCTCGGATGAATGGAAGGGAGTAAGAAAAAGAACTTGAAAGTAAGAAAGCAAAGGTTTTGGGATTGATAATCGAAGAACCCTTTAGTCAAAGGGTTTCTTCAATTCTATATTCAATCTAATTTTTCCAAAGTAAAGAACGCACATTAAATAGAAATTGATGAGTCAATTTTTTCTTGCAAGTGATTGATTTGACTGAATATAAACAATAATAAACTAGATAAAATCCAAGATAAGATAGATAAAATCAAAGAGTTAGTGATTAAGAAAAACCCCCTTAGATATTTTCCTACCTCTCCTTTATTTCCTAAATGACTAAAATATAAACGAAACTAATTAAAAATAATATCAATTAATTGAAAAGTCAACTAATAGATATTATTCTAACTTACATTATTCTGAAATAAAATAATGCTTAAATAATAAACAATTATAGAAATATATGGAAATTCATCAACACAGTGACAGCTGCAAAAATGATGATTTTCGGTCTTGCTCGAGATCGATTCTAGAAAAACTTTCAACAGAAAAGTTATAGATCTTTCCGTCCTCGTTCCAACAATGTATGGCACGGCCCAATCGGATAAATAAGTACACCGAAATATCCATTTTACTGAGACGTCGAAAAGTTATCAAATCTTCATGAACGAACCAAAACGTGGACATCAGCTCACCTTCTTCTTTCTTTTGAGAAGAACATACTCCTCTTCCAGTAGCCCTCGAATCGATGTTGATAGCTTGCCTAGATCAAGGTCATTGTTTGAGCCACAAAAGCTCATCCATGATTGCATCAGTATTGACTTGTCATAGGGACTGGTTGAAGTCTAAAAGGATGTTGCATAAATCTATTCTTGTATGTGTTCCTGATGATTCTATACAGTCTGTGAAAGAAGTAGATGATATTCAATTATCATATGGACTATTCCTAAAAGATGTGCTTTATGTGTCTGATTTAAATACTAATATGCTATCAGCACATTTTTTTGTGAAGCTTAGTTAGTGCAAAGATATTGATAGCAACACATTTTTTTGTGAAGCTTGTGTTTTAGCTAAACACCATGCCTTGCCTTTTGATTTGAGTGAATCAATTGCTACTGTATGTTTTGAATTAGTACACATAGAAATATGGGGTCCTTACAAAGTACCAAGTATTAATAGAGGAAAATACTTTCTTACCATTGTTGATGACTTCAGTAGGGCTGTAAGGACATTTCTAGTTGCTGAAAAAGCACAGGTGTTTGTCATTGTTTGTTCAATCGTGGCAATTGTGGAGAACCAGTTTGCAGCAACAGTGAAAATTATAAGAAGCGATCATGGTACTGAACTGATTAAGTGCAGAGATTTCTTTGACACGAAGGGAATTGTTCATCAGAGGTCTGCCCCATATGTTCCACAACAAAACGGAAGAGTCGAATGCAAGCACGTGCATTTACTCGAGAGAGCTCGAGCAATTTGATTACATACTAATATTCCAATAAGATTTTGGGGAGAATGTGTTCTGACAGCATCTCATCTAATTAATTTGATGCCAAGCTCTGTGCTTCACTGGAAAATGCCTTTTTAAAGGTTGTATGGCAAAGCTCATGATTACAGCTCTCTCCGGGTCATTGGATTTCTATGCTATTCTCTGGTCAGGGGAGGTGTGAAGGACAAATTCGCACAAAAAGAAAAGAAATGTATTTTGCTTGGTTAGCCACAGGGCCAGAAAGCATACGAGCTTTTCGATCTTGTTGATCAGAAGGTGATTATTAGTTGGGATGCGTTGTTTTATGAAGATAAGTTCCCATTCCATGATTCTCAACATACCTTGAATCCCTCATCATCATATGCAATCACAACCTCTCTTCCTTATGTAAATCCTGCTCATTTTCTAGATCCAAACACCAACCCAAACCCATCTACAGAATCTACTTCCCTTGATATAGTGTTTGATTCTCCCACTTCCTCCATAAATTTCCCAAATGCAGACCCTGCTCCTAGCCCTCAACCTCCTCCTGTATTGGCTCGTAGAAGATCTGAGAGGACTCACAACAACCATCCTTATCTCTAAGATTATATTTGTCCGCTTCAACCTTCTCCCTCAACCACATCATTTTTAGTCACAAGCCTTGATGACACCCGAGTATTACTCACATGCCTACGTTTCTTCTTTGGCTATAACTTTTAAACAAGCACAGAGAAATCCTTTATGGATAGAGGCGATGGATAACGAGTTAAAATCTCTAGAAGCTAATGAAACATGGGAATTGACTCAGCTTCATGCGAGAAAGATTGACATAGGGTGTAAGTGGGTGTATAAGGTCAAGTTTTGACCTGATGGTACAATGGAAAGGCACAAGGAACGTCTTGTTGGAAAGGGATATAATTAGATTGAAGGGAAAGACTTTAAGCACGCCTTCTCCCTTGTAGCAAAGTTTACCTCTGTTCAATTGCTCCTTGCTTTTGCTACGATGAAGAATTGGTATGTTCATTAGCTTGACATCAATAACGTGTTTCTTCATGGTGTTTTAGATGAATAAGTTTATATGCACATTCGTTAGGGTTACAGTAAGGCTGCTGAGAATTAAGTATGTCGTTTGAAGAGACCCCTTTATAGGTTAAAACAAGCTTCTCGTCAATGGAATCTTGAGCTGATTAAGTTCCTCCTCATCAGGGGATTTCAGCAATCGATGTTCGACTACTCCATGTTTATCAAAAAGATTCCTCAAGGGCGTGTGGTGATCTTGGCATACATTGATAATCTCCTTGTCACTGGAGACTGTTTAGAGGTAATCTAGAAGATCAAGGATGATCTTCACAATGCATTTACCATTAAAGATCTTGGGGAGGTAAGGTACTTTCTTGGCCTTGAGGTTTCTCATAACTCTCATGGCACTCTTCTCAATCAGCGAAAGTATATTCTGGATGTGATTGAGGATACACAGATGGTTGATTGCAAAGGTGCTCTCTTTCCTCTTCCTCATGGGATGAAGTTTTCCACATATACAAGTGATTTGCTGACTGGACTAGAGAAGTACATGAGGTTAGTGGGTCGATTACTCTTCTTGAACATGACGCGGCTAGACATTTCCTACTATGTCTAGCACCTATGTCAGTTTATGGGTAATCCTCGCCTTCCTCATTGGAATTCAGCCCTCGATGTTGTTCGGTATTTGAAAAGGACACTCGATTTAGGCTTGTTATATCCTGCACATCACAATATCTCCATCAATAGCTTCTGCAACGCTGATTGGGGTAATTGTTTGTTTAGCAGAAGATTTACTGGCTTTTGTGTATTTCTTGGTTATGCCATGGTGGAAGATCAAGAAGCAAGATATGCTGTCGAAGTCTTTAGGAGAAGCGGAATACCGAGCCATGAGTAAAACAACTAGTGAACTGCTTTGGATTGATTCATTGTTCAATGATATTCATTGTTCTGTTCCAAAGCCAATTCCACTACACTGTGATAATAAGGTTGCGATTCACATTTCGGAAAACCCAGTTTTCCACAAGAGGACAAAGCATCTCCGATTAGATTGCCATTATGTCATTCCTTGATCTGTGAGTATTCAACCTCCATTGACGACCTTACCTCAGGGTTTTACAGGAATACTAGGTAGGTGATGCGGGACGAACGTCGTTAGCACTTTTGCCTTTTACCAAATAGTAATAAAATCCAAACTCAAACACAAAACCAATAGATTAGCATATCAATCACTTGATCAACCAAATAACTACTAGTATAGCAATTAAGTTTGGTGTCGAACCCACAGGGAGAAGCAATTCACTATTCGATAACTCTTAACAAGAACTCATATTAACAAACAATGGTTCGTGACAAATAACCAAGATGTAAATTAACTAATTTTATGATTGCAAAGTAAATTGATAATAAGGTAGAGAAACTATTTCACCTGTAATTCTCTGACAATGGTTGAGATTCATGGTGCTAGGATTGATCTATCAATTACTCATAAACATATGTCTACTTGACTAAAGTTGAGAGATTAGCAGGGATACAATCACCTTATTCAATATCACTAAAGAATACGACCTCCGTCCAAAAATACATGGGCTTTCACTATTCGCACACGTTGTTTTAGGTGTTAAAAACAATATACAATATTAAATTTTTTATTAATTTTTTGAATAATTATAAACTTGTTAAAAAAATTAATAAAAAAGATAATATTATATATAGTTTTTAACTCCTAAAACAACATGTGTGAATAGTAAAAACTCATGAATTTTTGGACAGTGGGCGTAGCATTAAGGACTCAAGTAATTAGACCAATTGGCATTTTGACTCAATGCAATTAAGACAAAACGGAAGAACCCTAAATCATCCCTAATCGACATATCCCCAACATAGATCAACAAGGTATGGCATGACCCAATCTGATAAATAAGTACTCCGGAATAACCATTTTAATGAGACGTCGAAAAGTTATCAAATATTCAAGAACGAACCAAAACGTGGACATCAGCTCACCTTGCACCTTTAGACCTTCTTCCATGGTGGATCCTTCTTCTTTCTTTTGAGAAGGACATACTCCTCCTCCAATAGCCCTCGAATCGATGTTGATAGCTTGCCTAGATGAAGGTCATTGTTTGAGCCACAGAAGCTCATCCATGATTGCATCAGTATTGGCTTGTCATAAGGATAGGTTGAAATCTAAAAGGATGTTGCATAAATCTATTCTTGTATGTCTTCCTGATGATTCTATACAGTCTGTGAAAGAAGTAGATGATATTCAATTATCATCTGGACTGTTCCTGAAAGATGTGTTTTATGTGTCTGATTTAAATACTAATCTGCAATCAGTTGGGAAGTTCATTCATCACACAGAAATTGACATCAATTGTAAGAAGTACAAATGCGTATTTCAGGACCCTAAGACTAATCACGAATTGATGGTGGCTGCGAGGATCTCGGAAATGCTGTACTAGGCACTGAGATTACAAGCTTTTGCAAGCTCGCTTCAAGGTGTTCTAGGTTTGAATAAAATGTCAAGTTATAAGAATAATGATAGCAACTTACTCCATGTTAGATTGGACATTTGTCGTGTTCTAAGATGAAGCACCTTAGTGAGTGCAAAGATATTGATAGCAACACCTTTTTTGGTGAAGCTTGTGTTTTAGCTAAACATCATGCCTTGCCTTTTGAATTAAGTGAATCAATTGCTACTGTATGTTTGGAATTAGTACACATAGAGCTATGGGGTCCTTACAAAGTACCATGTATTAATAGAGGAAAATACTTTCTACCAGTTTGCAGCAACAGTGAAAATTGTAAGAAGCGATCATGGTACTGAATTGATTAAGTGCAGAGATTTATTTGACACGAAGGGGAATTGTTCATAAGAGGTCTGCCCCATATGTTCCACAACAAAACGGAAGAGTCGAATGCAAGCACATGCATTTACTCGAGACAGCTCGAGCAATTCGATTACATGCTAATATTCCAATAAGATTTTGGGGAGAATGTGTTCTGACAGCAACTCATCTAATTAAGTTGATGCCAAGCTCTGTGCTTCACTGGAAAATGCCTTTTTAAAGGTTGTATGGCAAAGCTCCTGATTACAGCTCTCTCCGGGTCATTGGATTTCTCTTCTATTCTCTGGCCAGGGATTGTGTGAAGGACAAATTCGCACAAAAAGCCACGAAATGTATTTTGCTTGGTTACCCACAGGGCCAGAAAGCATACAAGCTTTTCGATATTGTTGATCAAAAAGTGATTATTAGTTGGGATGCGTTGTTTTATGAAGATAAGTTCCCATTCCATGATTCTCAACATACCTTGAATCCCCCATCATCATATGCAATCACAACATCTCTTCCACTTGTAAATCCTGCTCATTTTCTAGATCCAAACACCAACCCAAACCCATCTACGGAATCTACTTCCCTTGATATAGTGTTTGATTCTCCCACTTCCTCCATAAATTTCCCAAATACAGACCCTGCTCCTAGCCCTCAAACTCCTCCTGTTTTGGCTCGTAGAAGATCTGACAGGACTCACAACAACCATCCTTATCTCTAAGATTATGTTTGTCCACTTCAACCTATTATGTTTATCCACTTCAACCTTCTCCCCCAACCACATCATTTTTAGTCACAAGCCTGGATGACCCCCGAGTATTACTCACAGGCCTACGTTGTTCTTTGGCTATAACTTTTAAACAAGCTGATAGAGCATATTTTATTCATGTTTGTAGTGTAGAATTGCATATTAGTTTAGAGCATTTTTACATATTTTACAGCTTAATTTATATTATTTGGTTTTCGGAGTCTACATTAGTGTTTTTATATGTTTCAGGTATTTTTGACTGGATCGTATAAAGTGGGAGGTTGATAATAATTTAAGGGATTTTTTTGCAAATAAGAAGATGGATGACTGTGCTAAACTTTAGATTGGCTGGATGTTACTCGTGGAGCTGGTCATCAATGGCGGGATGCATATTCTCCTTTGGGCCGGTTCATCCAAGTAGAGATTTAGAGCCCACGTGAATACGTGATTGCTGGATTTTCTCCTTCATACGGAGTACTACTTTATTTTATTTGATATAGTTAGTTTAGTTAAGCTTACATAGATTAGTTAGATAGAATATGAGATATATTAATATTATATAGATATAGATTACGCTTTGCAATATATATACATTCGACATTCATAGCGTAGGAGGCTGATACGTGTTAAGGCCGAATGTGAACATACGTGAGACGGCCGACTAACTTTTGCTTCCTCTTAACCCTAATTTTCTTGAGACCTAAACTCTCCCGTTTTGTCTACAATTTGAAGCTTTGTTTGATTGATTGTGAGTTTCTAATTCTTATTCCTTATTTCCTATATTGAATGTTTTGACTTCTTTATGCTTGAAAGTTTTATTGTTTTATTCTATGTCAACTGATCAACTTGGTAGAATCAATTCAATTGCTAGGGTTTTGTAGATTCCTCATTGTGAACCTTAACCCAAGTGGCAAACTTATCCCTTTAGGGCTGATTGAACTAATTGGATGGGTAGGAAGTTGGATGTGTTGTTAAATCCCTTTTTAGGGACTGCAAATGCCTTGGTTAATCTCTGGTCTTAAAGCTATCAATTGGGTTAAATCCTTCTTTAGGGACTGTTCGATTGATAAGGGTTTCTAGGACTGATTGGACTAATAACTATATTAGTTCGGGACAAGGGCATTCATAGGAAACCTAAAAGGACAAGAGGAGGTTACAATATCAATTCAACCAAATAAAGTGGATAGTTGTAGGTAGAACGGGTTTCTCTAAATTGCTTTGCATTAATTTGTTTATAGTTTATTTTATTTTCTTTCTTATTTTTCACCACCCAAAAACCCCCCGTTTCATATTAATTGGTAAATAAACTTAACTTAGGAATAACTTGGTTCTCTGTGGGATCGACTCGTGCTTACCGCACTACATTAGTTAGGTAGGCTCGAAATTATTTTGATACGGTTTACGCGACTAAAAACCGTCCATCACAAGCACAGAGAAATCCTTTATGGATAAAGGCGAGGGATAACGAGTTACAATCCCTAAAAGCTAATGAAACATGGGAATTGACTCAGCTTCATGCGAGTGACAGGCCTAAGGTCGTTATGCCAAATCAAAGTAAATTCCTAAGATGCAAACTATAACAAGTATAGTAGGTAAGTTAGGGTCGAACCCACAGGGAAACAGAATCAATTGTAAAAGCAAGTATTATTACCCAAAAGTAACCGATTCAAGGGGGAGTTTTGTTTATAAGCAATGGTGACAGAACAAGTTGCAAATAGAGGTTGTGAATATATGATGGAAAAGTATCACACCAGGCAATTATCCGCACAACAATTGAGATGGTTCATCATCGCATTCTATGAGTCTCAAGTTCTAATGTCCAGTAATTGTTCTCAATTCAGATCGTGTAATAGCTTTTAGTCCTACAAGTCCTAAAAGCACTTATCACCAAATTACAAGGGAAAACCTTCACCAAATAATAAAGCGATAGCATTCAAACATGAATTATAATGAGATACAAGCGATTCTAACAACCCGTTAAAATAGCCTGTAATCGAATCTCCCTCACAATCTACCACAAGCAACCCGCGTATGGAGATTGTGTTTGCTACAATGAATCTACAATCCCAAACCTGGAATTGGAAACCCTAGCAATATGACTAGTATCGATAAACCTAGGTGATCAATCCAGATTAACCAATAATAAGCAATCAAGCAATAAGCTCAGGAGATCGAAACAATTAACAAAGGACAAACGAGAGTAGAATACTCACAACCAAATCAATTGAAGGCTTCAAAGAACCAAGTGTAACAAAGGAGAGTTAGTTCTCCATAGGGTTTGTGAGATGAACAAAAGGGAAAAATACGTCTCTGGAAAAATAACCTAATTCCTCTCTTGCTTTCTCGGCCTATATAAACTAATTAAGTCGGATTTAACATCCCGTAAAAATATAATATTAAAACTAATAAGATAAGGAAAATCGGATAAGAATCCGTCTTCACGGACCGACGCGGCCGCGTCAGGTAGCAGCGCGGGCGCGTCAGGTAGCAGCGCGGGCGCGCCAGCCTTTGGCTTGCTTCTTCTGTCTGGTGAATCGACGCGGCCACTTCCTCCTAGCCGCGTGGGCGCTCCGGGTAGCAGCGCGGGCGCGCCAGATAGCAGCGCGGGCGCTGCATTGGTTTTTCCCGAAAATTCCGTCTCGAATTAGCTTTCGACGTCAACATGAAAGTTGTAGCTCTCTGAAAGAGCTTTCCAACACATGGTCATAATAGTCGATCGGACAACCGAGGCCTCCAGAAAGTGCAAAACAAGTTCAGCATGTCTGGCGACAATTTCTGCAGACTTGTTCTTCGTTTAGGTTCGCTTCTTCTTCTCAGGACCTCTTGAGATCTTCATGTAAGCTTCTTCGATCAACTAGACATTCTCATCAAATGCGTTATCAACTCATGTCTTCTCCTCGGATCTACCATTACCTGAAATAATCAATAAAAGCGTGTAGATTCCGACTCCGACAACATAGAGAACTAATATGCAAATCATGCTTAATCCATCCATGAAATGCGTCTTAACTAAGCTAAATGCACCCTATTATGCCTACCTAAATGCATGCTATCAGCGAGAAAGATTGACATAGAGTGTAAGTGGGTGTATAAGGTCAAGTTTTGACCTGATGCTACAATGGAAAGGTACAAGGCACGTCTTGTTGCAAAGGGATATAATTAGATTGAAGGGAAAGACTTTAAGCACGCCGTCTCCCTTGTAGCAAAGTTTACCTCTGTTCAATTGCTCCTTGCTTTTGCTACAATGAAGAATTGGTATATTCATCAGCTCGACATCAGTAACGTGTTTCTTCATGGTTTTTTAGATGAATAAGTTTATATGCACATTCATTAGGGTTACAGTAAGGCTGCTGAGAATCAAGTATGTCGTTTGAAGAGACCCCTTTATAGGTTAAAACAAACTTCTCGTCAATAGAATCTTGAGCTCATTAAGTTCCTCCTCGGCAGGGGATTTCAGCAATCAATGTTCGACTACTCCATGTTTATCAAAGAGATTCCTCAACGGCTTATGGTGATCTTGGCATACATTGATGATCTCCTTGTCACTGGAGACTGTTTAGAGGTAATCTAGAAGATCAAGGATGATCTTCAGAATGCCTTTACCAATAAAGATCTCGAGAGGTCAGGTACTTTCTTGGCCTTGAGGTTTCTCGCAACTCTCATGGCACTCTTCTCAATTAGCGAAAGTATATTCTGGATGTGATTGAGGATACATAGATGGTTGATTGCAAAGGTGCTCCCTTTCCTCTTCCTCATGGGCTTAAGTTTTCCACATATACAAGTGATTTGCTGACTAAACTAGAGAAGTACATGAGGTTAGTGGGTCGATTACTTATCTTGAACATGACGCGGCTAGACATTTCCTACTATGTCTAGCACCTATGTCAGTTTATGGGTAATCCTCGCCTTCCTCATTGGAATTCAGCCCTCCACGTTGTTCGGTATTTGAAAAGGACACTCGATTTAGGCTTGTTATATCCTGCACATCACAATATCTCCATCAATAGCTTCTGCAACGCTGATTGGGGTAATTGTTTGTTTAGCAGAAGATTTACTGGCTTTTGTGTATTTCTTGGTTATGCTATGGTGGAAGATCAAGAAGCAAGATATGGTGTCGAAGTCTTTAGGAGAAGCGGAATACCGAGCCATGAGTAAAACAACTAGTGAACTGCTTTGGATTGATTCATTGTTCAATGATATTCATTGTTTTGTTCCAAAGCCAATTCCAATACACTGCTTTGGATTAGATTGCCATTATGTCATTCCTTGATCTGTGAGTATTCAACCTCCATTGACGACCTTATCTCAGGGTTTTACAGGAATACTAGGTAGGTGATGCGGGACGAACGTCGTTAGCACTTTTGCCTTTTACCAAATAGTAATAAAATCCAAACTCAAACACAAAACCAATAGATTAGCATATCAATCACTTGATCAACCAAATAACTACTAGTATAGCAATTAAGTTTGGTGTCGAACCCACGGGGAGAAGCAATTCACTATTCGATAACTCTTAACAAGAACTCATATTAACAAACAATGGTTCGTGACAAATAACCAAGATGTAAATTAACTAATTTTATGATTGCAAAGTAAATTGATAATAAGGTAGAGAAAATATTTCACCTGTAATTCTCTGACAATGGTTGAGATTAATGGTGCTAGGATTGATCTATCAATTACTCATAAACATATGTCTACTTGACTAAAGTTGAGAGATTCGCAGGGATACAATCACCTTATTCAATATCACTAAAGAACACTACCTCCGTCCAAAAATACATGAGCTTTTAATCTTCGCACACGTTGTTTTAGTAGTTAAAAACTATATACAATATTAACTTTTTTATTAATTTTTTCAATAATTACAAACTTGTTAAAAAATTAAAAAAAAAGTTAATATTATATATAGTTTTTAACTCCTAAAACAACATTTGTGAATAGTAAAAACCCATGTATTTTTGGACAGTGGGAGTAGCATTAAGGACTCAATTAATAAGACCAATTCCCATATTGACTCAATGCAATTAAGACAAAATGGAACGACCCTAAATCATCCCTAATCGACATATCCCCAACATAGATCAACAAGGTATGGCATGGCCCAATTTGAGACGTCGAAAAGTTATCAAATATTCAAGAACGAACCAAAACGTGGACATCAGCTCACCTTGCACCTTTAGACCTTCTTTCATGGTAGATCCTTCTTCTTTCTTTTGAGAAGGACATACTCCTCCTCCAATAGCCCTCGAATCGATGTTGATAGCTTGCCTAGATCAAGGTCATTGTTTGAGCCACAGAAGCTCATCCATGATTGCATCAGTATTGGCTTGTCATAGGGACAGGTTGAAGTCTAAAAGGATGTTGCATAAATCTATTCTTGTATGTCTTCCTGATGATTCTATACAGTATGTGAAAGAAGTAGATGATATTCAATTATCATCTGGACTGTTCCTGAAAGATGTGTTTTATGTGTTTGATTTAAATACTAATCTGCAATCAGTTGGGAAGTTCATTCATCACACAGAAATTGACATCAATTTTAAGAAGTACAAATGTGTATTTGAGGACCCTAAGACTAATCACGAATTGATGGTGGCTGCGAGGATCTCGGAAAAGCTGTACTGGGCACCGAGATTACAAGCTTCTGCAAGCTCGCTTCAAGGTGTTTTAGGTTTGAATAAAATGTCAAGTTCTAAGAATAATGATAGAAACTTACTCCATGTTAGATTGGGGCATTTGTGGTGTTCTAAGATGAAGCACCTTAGTGAGTGCAAAGATATTGGTAGCAACACCTTTTTTTGTGAAGCTTGTGTTTTAGCTAAACACCATGCCTTGCTTTTTGAATTGAGTGAATCGATTGCTACTGTATGTTTGGAATTAGTACACATAGACCTATAGGGTCCTTACAAAGTATCAAGTATTAATAGAGGAAAATACTTTCTTACCATTCTTGATGACTTCAGTAGGGTTGTATGGACATTTCTAGTTGCTGAAAAAACACAGGTGTTTGTCATTATTTGTTCAATTGTGGCAATTGTGGAAAACCAGTTTGCAGCAACAGTGAAAATTGTAAGAAGCGATCATGGTACTGAACTGATTAAGTGCAGAGATTTCTTTGAAACGAAGGGAATTGTTGATCAGAGGTCTGCCCCATATGTTCCACAACAAAATAAAAGAGTCGAATGCGAGAACATGCATTTACTCGAGACAGCTCGAGCAATTCGATTACACGCTAATATTCCAATAAGATTTTGGGGAGAATTTGTTCTGACAGCAACTCATCTAATTAATTTGATGCCAAGCTATGTGCTTCACTGGAAAATGCCTTTTTAAAGGTTGTATGGCAAAGCTCGTGATTACAGCTCTCTCCGGGTCATTGGATTTCTCTTCTATTCTCTGGCCAGGGGTCGTGTGAAGGACAAATTCGCACAAAAAGCCAAGAAATGTATTTTGCTTGGTTAACCACAGGGCCAGAAAGAATACAAGCTTTTCGATCTTGTTGATCAGAAGGTGATTATTAGTTGGGATGCGTTGTTTTATGAAGATAAGTTCCCATTCCATGATTCTCAACATACCTTGAATCCCTCATCATCATATGCAATCACAACCTCTCTTCCACTTGTAAATCTTGCTCATTTTCTAGATCCAAATACCAACCCAAACCCATCTACAGAATCTACTTCCTTTGATATAGTGTTATATTCTCCCACTTCCTCCATAAATTTCCCAAATACATACGCTGCTCCTAGCCCTCAACCTCCACCTGTATTGGCTCGTAGAAGATCTGACAGGACTCACAACAACCATCCTTATCTCTAAGATTTTGTTTGTCCACTTCAACCTTCTCCCCAAACCACATCATTTTTAGTCACAAACCTTGATGACCCCCGAGTATTACTCACAGGCCTACGTTGCTTCTTTGGCTATAACTTTTAAACAAGCACATAGAAATCCTTTATGGTTAGAGGCGATGGATAACGAGTTACAATCTCTAAAAGCTAGTGAAACATGGGAATTGACTCTGCTTCATGCGAGAAAGATTGACATAGGGTGTAAGTGGGTGTATAAGGTCAAGTTTTGACCTTATGGTACAATGGAAAGGTACAAGGCACATCTTGTTGCAAAGGGATATAATTAGGTTGAAGGGAAAGACTTTAAGCACGCCTTCTTCCTTGTAGCAAAGTTTACCTCTGTTCAATTGCTCCTTGCTTTAGCTACGATGAAGATTGGTATGTTCATCAGCTCGACATCAATAACATGTTTCTTCATGTTTTTTAGATGAATAAGTTTATATGCACATTCATTAGGGTTACAGTAAGGTTGCTGAGAATCAAGTATGTCGTTTGAAGAGACCCCTTTATAGGTTAAAATAAGCTTCTCGTCAATGGAATCTTGAGCTCATTAAGTTCCTCCTCAGCAGGGGATTTCAGCAATTGATGTTCGACTACTCCATGTTTATCAAAATGATTCCTCAATGGCTTATGGTGATCTTGGCATACATTGATAATCTCCTTGTCACTGGAGACTGTTTAGAGGTAATCTAGAAGATCAAGGATGATCTTCACAATGCCTTTACCATTAAAGATCTCGGGGAGGTCAGGTACTTTCTTGGCCTTGAGGTTTCTCGCAACTCTCATGGCACTCTTCTTAATCAGCGAAAGTATATTCTGGATGTGATTGAGGATACACAGTTGGTTGATTGCAAAGGTGCTCCCTTTCCTCTTCCTCATGGTCTTAAGTTTTCCACATGTACAAGTGATTTGCTGACTGAACTAGAGAAGTACATGAGATTAGTGGGTCGATTACTCTTCTTGATCATGATGCGGCTCGACATTTCCTACTATGTCTAGCACCAATGTCAGTTTATGGGTAATCCTCTCCTTCCTCATTGGAATGCAGCTCTCCACGTTGTTCGGTATTTGAAAAGGACACTCGATTTAGGCTTGTTATATCCTGCACATCCCAATATCTCCATCAATAGCTTTTGCGATGCTGATTGGGGTAATTGTTTGTTTAGCTGAAGATTTACTTGCTTTTGTGTATTTCTTGGTTATGCCATGGTGGAAGATCAAGAAGCAGGATATGGTGTCGAAGTCTTTAGCAGAAGCGGAATACCGAGCCATGAGTAAAACAACTAGTGAACTGCTTTGGATTGATTCATTGTTCAATGATCTTCATTGTTCTGTTCCAAAGCCAATTCCACTACACTGTGATAATAAGGCTGCGATTCACATTTCGGAAAACCCAGTTTTCCACGAGAGAACTAAACATCTCCGATTAGATTGCCATTATGTCCTTCCTTGATCTTTGAGTATTCAACCTCCATTGACAACCTTATCTCAAGGTTTTACAGGAATACTGGGTAGGTAATGTGGGACGAACGTCGTTAGCACTTTTGCCTTTTACCAAATAGTAATAAAATCCAAACTCAAACACAAAACCAATAGATTAGCATATCAATCACTTGATCAACTAAATAACTACTAGTATAGAAATTAAGTTTGGTGTCGAACCCACAGGGAGAAGCAATTCACTATTCAATAGCTCTTAACAAGAACTCTTATTAACAAACAATGGTTCGTGACAAATTACCAAGATGTAAATTAACCAATTTTATGATTGCAAAGTAAATTGATAATAAGGTAGATAAAATATTTCACCTGTCATTCTCTGACAATGGTTGAGATTCATGGTGTTAGGATTGATCTATCAATTACTCATAAACATATGTCCACTTGACTAAAGTTGAGAGATTCGCAGGGATACAATCACCTTATTCAATATCACTAAAGAATACTACCTCCGTCCAAAAATCCATGGGCTTTTACTATTCGCACGCGTTGTTTTAGGAGTTAAAAACTATATACAATATTAACTTTTTTATTAATGTTTGAATAATTACAAACTTGTTAAAAAAATTAATAAAAAAGTTAATATTATATATAGTTTTTAACTCCTAAAACAACATGTGTGAATAGTAAAAACCCATGTATTTTTGGACAGTATGAGTAGCATTAAGGACTCAAATTAGACCAATTTGCATATTGACTCAATGCAATTAAGACAAAACGAAACAACCCTAAATCATCCCTAATCGACATATCCCCAACATAGATCAGTTGAAATCATCCACTATAAAGACAAAGAAATATCACTACTTCAATACCTTCATTTGCTATCAAGAACACAACAACGAATTCATAGCTAAGATGCAATTCCTAACATGGTGATCAATCATAGAAAGGAAAATAAATATAATCAATACTCATAAGATGATAAATAGGAATATGAATAACTAAATAGAATCAATCCTCACAATCTAAACAACCATATCTTCGAATCATATGCGAAACTATGAGTTTAGCAACTCATATGCCAAATCTTTCTCTCTCTCTCTCTCTCTCTCTCTCTCTCTATCTAATTGTGTTCATAGTCTCACATACAATAGCCACTCTCTCTCAAAACTAATGGAAATAACCTAATAATGACTCATAAGAAGTCGGCAAAACCCTAGAAATAAAATAGTAAAATAATAGGAAATAAAATATTCGGATCCGAAATCGCAATCGCTGAAAATCGGCCCACGGCGGGCGCCGTGCAAGAGGCGGCAGGCGCTGGCATCTCAGAGATGGGATTCCTTTTTTTCTTCGATTGTCTTCAATGTTGTGCTTCCTTGCTCATCTCTACCCTATTCCTCAGCATCCATATCCTCCAAAACATGTCTCTTAAGCTCTTCTACGATCCCTCCAAGGTCGGAATGTAACTTTGTAGAATAAACCCTAAAAATGCGTGGATTTCGAAGTCAAATACTTCACAAGCAATATACGAAAGTAGACTAAAACATGTGCAAAACTCCTATCTAAATGCAATAAGAAATACCTATAATGCCTATATCAAATATGCATTATCAAATCCCCCCACACGTAACTCTTGCTTGTCCTCAAGCAACCATAAGACAAGAGCATCATCTATGCATCTATAGGAGATTCTTTCACAATTTTACTCATCAAAAGCAACATCATAAATAGTGCAAATATAATCAAGGCATATAAACGTCATCACATGTATATATGGGATCAAGTTGTCTGCATACTCAAAAATCCAACCTTACCAAGGATAATGTGCATCTCTCACTCTCATGTGTTTAGGCTTTAAGCATACACTCTCATCAATTCCATATACAAGCATCAACTCAAATATTGAAATTTATATCACAAAATCTCCACCGGATACGTCAATACAAAAATAAGAACATCAAGAGGACTTTCGCTCAATGGAAACCTTCATTGAAGATTCCATTCGGCGGGGTTGTAATGGGGCTTGGTAAAGAAACATAAGGGAAAGGAATTGTATTTGGTCATGTGATGCTATAAATTATGGGAAAATAAGAATTCAACAACTCCCAACATAACACAAACCAACTCAATAATACTCAAGCTCAATACACATAACATCTCTCAAAACATAATAACAACCCCAAAAATCCTCCGTAAACACAACTCTCAAAATATATCAGTAAACTCATACTCATATCATCATCTCATCATCACATACTCATGTAATCCACAACACCCAGTCAAACTAACTTTTAACCAACATAAATGCATTTCTTCCTCATTATGCAAAAATAAATTAACTTGGCTCTTTTTTTTTTTTTTCCTTTTCCTTTTTCTTTTTTTTTAATTGAGCCGAAATACATGTTAGAACCAATGCATAAAAATGAGGGAACTAATAAGCACATAACATTACATCTTCTCAAAACCATAAACCATAAAACTCACACTTTAGCTCATTTCTCCTCAACTCCAAAATAGATTCCATAACCCACTGAAAATCTCAATTTACCAGGAATGAGGGTAAGGCTCATCATAGGCTAGGAATAATATAATTTTGTGGAGCTATCAATAAAACAGGCTAAAGGCTCAAATTGGCTTTAAAGCAAGATATAACATAAGGTAGACATGGATAAAATGTGGCTAAAAATTTGCCTCTATCATTTGAACTTATCAAGGAATGAACATGTATATAATCGTTCTTGAAAATAGATAATAATGGCAATACTTAATGCGCAATGCATAGGAAGAGTAAATCATGCAAGAAAAGCAAAAGGAATATAGATGTATCCCTTATAAGGCCAAAAATATCTCACAAGGACAAATTTTTGTTAAATATCAAGCATGCTCACAAACTTAGATCATACATGCTCAATTACCTATGCTTAATCATATTTCACATAAAAACCAATTTTAAAGACAAGGTCAATTCATTCCAGAATTCCATGGGATTTATAAGATCATGCCCGTATAAAGTTAAATAAAACAAACTCAAATTAGATGGGTATCTTTGATAACACATTATGCAATGCATAAGACAAAACTTTTCTCTTGCTTTTTCGACATTTTTTTTTTCATTTTTGACATTTTCTAAAACAAATAACATAATAATCGCAAATAACATAGAATAAAACAACTAAAAATCGAAACATGAAACAAAAAAATTAACATGAACTAAACTAACTAACTAATTCACTTCCCTTCACCCCCCCCCCCCCCCCCCACACACACACACACTTACATGTTGCATTGTCCTCAATGCCTAAACATACACAAAAAGGAACAATGAAAAATAAAACAAAGGGTTTGAAGGAAGCAAATGACTAACCAAAGGCGGGGTTTGGTTTCCAGGCCGCTGATGGATCATGTCCATCAATAAGAGACAAGCAACTTGTAGTTGATCGATCTTCCCAACCAAAATCGCATGCGACTTGGTTAAATTCATCAATTCAACCGCCTACTGTGTCTCAAAATTAATCAATTTCTTTTCCAGGCATGCGATACGCGAGGTATCTCGAACCACAGGTGGCGTCATCTCAATCTGCATATCCTCAATGTCGCTCGCATGGGTCATATGATCATCAGGCTTCCGCAAATCAGTATCAACAGGAACATGGCTTCTGCAGAAATCTACTAATCTCGTCCCCATAGGTAAAATAATCGGCAGATACTGGTGGTGTGACTGCTTGGGTCCAGAGAACCAACGAAATCTCTCAATAGCATAACGCAACTGCATCTTCTCAACCATCCGTGCAGACACGAGAGTAGTAATGTCCCACGTATAAGAATGACTCATAAGTTGCAGTGAACTACTATCAACACCATAATATATTGCCAAAAGTGTGATCATGTCTCCAAAAGGGGTGACAAGAGGATGACTCTCACTGCGCTAGTGACGAGCCTTCTCACACATCCTCAAAAACATGAGTACCCAGTCTGGTACTATAGTAGACTCAGGAGTCAGGCAATACATAAAATCAACCAAACCAAGATCAATGATAGAAGTGCTTTCAGAATCATAGAAAGTAGAGCCCAAAATCCGCAAATAGAGCTGAAGAGCTGGATGAGTAATCATATGATTGGGCATGTAGCTCTTGAAAGTCTCGGGCATCCCTGTCAAACTCCTCCAAATCACATTTGAATCAAGAACACAAAAGCAACTCCAATTGCAGCATATGAGGAATTGCAAGTTCTTCCCCTTAAACAAAATCGAACATCCTTGGGCGAGATTACATCCGAAGTAGTAAGATACTCCTTGACCAAGCAAGGGTAGGTCGGAGCCCTTCTACCAACAAAATCACGCATCCCTCCATGTGGTCAAACGAAACAAACAAACCAAACCTCTTCAATGCATCTTCATCAAAGAACCTGGTAGACGTGTAGACACGCTTTCCAAGTGCATTCCACCATAGCACCTCAATGTCATCGAAATAAGCCGGCACCTCTTTCTTAGCACACCCACTCATGATTGAGAAAGAGCGAGAAAAACACAAAGGAACTCCACAAAACAACCAAAGACGACCTCTCTACACTGACAGCGGGAGACGTGTAAGGGACGACGGGCACCGTGTATCACCGAACACGAATTCGAGCGAAGACGTTGAGCGAATGACGTCCAAACTTCTCCAAACTTGAAACTTTGAAGAACAACTTGGTTTTAATAGCCTTCTTTGGTGATAGGTAAGGGAATGGTATGGAAAAAATTGAATTTGATGGATGTAGGGTACTGGTGGAAAGTGTTTTGATGGGCAAGAACTCAATTGAAACACAAGGCTTTAGGTTTTTTGGATTGGATTCAAGTAGGCTCTTTGGGTTTTATAGGTTTTCTTGGAGAAAAGCTTTGATTGATCAACAATAAGGAAAGAAAATATATGGTGAGTTGGAAAAGGGGATCCATCCATCAAAAAGAAGATAAAATAAATTAGGAATAGATAGAAAATAGAAAAAAAAAAAGAAGATAAAAGATAAATCATAATCCTAAGATAAATGGAAACTAATCCTAGATAAACAATCTAACCCTAAGATAAATAAAAATAGATATAAGATAAATAGAAACTAACCTAAGATAGGAAATAAAATCTAATCCTAAAGATGGATAAAATAAATCTAATCCTAAAATAAATAAAAAGAACAACTTCTAATCCTAAATAGATAGAAAATATAAAACTAACCTAAAACAACTGAAATTAACAAAGATAAAAAAGATATAATTACTTCCTTCCAATTTAACCAAAGATCCAGACGCGTCTGTGAACAGGACCGGCAGCGGGCGCCGTGTTGCTCATAGCAATATTCCGTATTCAAATCAAGCAAAATTCAACTTCAACAAAGGTTCTAACTTACCATCACTCCATTATTCGGCGAAATGATTCATCCTACTTTATTGATTTGAAAAACTAAATCAAAATTGAAATAATATTACCTAAACTACCTTGGGTTGCCTCCCAAGAAGCGCATTTGGTTCACGTCTTTGGCTCGGGATGCATTTCTTGATCAAGTTATCCCATCAAGATCCTCCACACTTGTCCTTTTCAAAACAAGAGGGTGGACTTTAGGAATTTCTCCAATATATCCATCAATTGCACCAATCAATTCCTTATTGAAATGACTTACTCCAGGAGGTTGCCCTGAAATTGCAAAAACTTCAACATTGTTAGGAATCAATTTCTCATAGGGAATAGCAATAGAATCATTCGAATTAGACACATTGTCATGTGATTTAAACAAATTCTCAATTTTCCTTTCAATGTCATCTTTCCTTAAATCAACGTTTTCTTTGTTAGAAGACTCAATATGCAAAGATTCATTTTCAATAGAAGCATCTAACAGACTATTTGATTCATTCCTGTGATCATTTTCATTAGAGTCAAGAACATCTATAGAATCATTAGTAGAAGAAATGATATGCTCAAATACAGAAAAATCAACCTTTCTACCATCAAATTCCATAGTTAGGGAACCTTCAAAACAATCAATCTTCGTCTTAGCCGTTCGCAAGAATGGCCTTCCCAAGATAATTGGAGTTTCAGGTGTACCTTGTTCCATATCCAGAATAAAGAAATCAGCTGGAAATATCAAATCATTTACCTTTACTAGAACATCCTCAACAACTCCTCTAGGCTTAATACTAGAACGATCAGCGAGTTTTATAGACATCACATTGATTAAAGCACCTGGGTCTAACATAACTTTGGTGAAGCTAACATTACCTATTGCACATGGGACAGTAAACATACTTGGATCTCCGCACTTTTCAGGCAATCTTTTCTGAAGTAAAGCATAAACATTTTCACTTAAACATAATTTTTCTTTCTTTCGCATCCTTTTCTTGCGTTTCATCATGCATAATTCTTTCAAAAACTTCGCATAGCGAGGCACAGTTTTAATCAGATTGAAAAGTGGAATATTTACCTCACAATGAGCAAAGGTGTCATAAAGAATTTTTTCATCTTCCCCTTTACGATCAGATCGTAAGGCATGAGAAAAGGGTGGTGCAGGTCTTGAAACCTCAGAAGACCACTCCTTGGATGATTTCCTTGGGGATTCAACAACGTTAAAAACCGGTTCCGTCACTGGAGGGGGCGACGGCCGTCATGGTAAGGGGCGGCGGGCGCCGTCATTACAGTGCGTATCCAACTCTTTTTCATCTTCTTCTTCCACATCAATCACCTCCTTAGGCATCTCTTCAATATTCCTAGTGAGCACATTCACTTGTTTACCTCATCTAAGGATCATGGCACTTACATTCTCTTTCAAATTCACTACCACTTGTGATGACAACTTCCCCGAATCTTTTGATTTCAATTCTCCAATCTCCTTAGCCATTTGACTCAACATCTTTTCTTGAACACTCATCTTGTCCAACAACAATCTCAATGTCTCATCTCTATCCTCTTGTTGTGTGTTTCTCTAACGATTCTCAAATTGTCTTCTTTGATAAGGAACTTGTTGTTGTTGACCTCTGTCGTTGAATCCACTTTGATAGTTCACATTGTAGCCCTAATTGTAACCATTGTTACCAAAGTTGCGGCGAGGTCTATAATCCATAGCATTCAAATCAGCGACATCCTCTTGAACCAAAGGACACTTATCATTCGGATGAGTTGGATCTCCACAAACACCTTAAGGTCTAGGCTGTTGAGATTGATTCATTTGCATAGCCATCTTGTTCACTATCTCCGTACAAGTATCTAGATCATCCTTGTGACCATCTCTAGAATTATCCAACTTATGAACTCCTCTAACTCCTTGGTGTCTCCCATATTGTTGCGATGCATTAGCCAACCCTTCAAAAATTTACATTGCTTCCTGATGTGTCTTATCCAAAATATCTCTTCCACTAGTAGCATTGATGAAACTCCTATCGATGTCAAGCAAGCCATCATAAAGATATAAAACTAGATCATCCTCGGATATACCATGTTGTGGACAACTACCCTTAAGCTTCTTGAACCGCTCAACATTCTCATAAAGACTCTCCATAGGTGATTGCTCAATACTGGATAGCTCCTTCTTAAGTTTGTTGAGGCGAGTCGCAGGAAAGTACTTTTGCAGGAAAGCTTTCTTGAATTCAACCCAAGTAGTAATGCTTTCTGGGGGTAGGTAATAAAGCCAATCGCTTGTAGAATCTTTCAAAGTAAAGGGGAACACTCTGAACATCAATTAGTCATCGGTAAGGCCTTGGGGTCTAAGTCTATCACACACACTCACAAAGGTAGCAAGGTGCTTGTTTGGTTCCTCCCTATGCAATTCATGAAAGTAGGGCAAAATAGTAGACCAATTCGACTTATACTCAAATCTTGAACCCTCAAAGAAATCAGGAAGTCTAATTGCAAGTGGTTGAGCACTCAAATTAGGTTCCTTTAGGTTTCTCAGGGTTCTTCTTGGCGGATTAACAATTTCGTCTCCCATCTCCTTATTTGTGTTAAACTCGAGGCTTCTTTTCAACCTAAGAGATCTTTCAATCTCAGAATCAAAAGACAAAGGCAATGAATTAGAGCATCTAGTTTGAACCACACAAGGACACAAAAGACTCAAAGAAAAGAATGAAAACAAAAAAAAATTAATGAAAGATATAAAGAAAAACAAACTCCTTTCTTCTCCTCGGCAACAACGCCAAGAATTCGATGCGGGACGAACGTCGTTGGCACTTTCGCCTTTTACCGGCCAAATAGTAATAAAATCAACACTCAAACACAAAACCAATAGATTAGCAACTCAATCACTTGATCAACCAAATAACTACTAGTATAGCAATTAAGTCCGGTGTCGAACCCACAGGGAGAAGCAATTCACTATTCAATAACTCTTAATAAGAACTGTTATGAACAAACAATGATTCGTGACAAATAACCAAGATGTAAATTAACCAATTTTATGATTGCAAAGTAAATTGATAATAAGGTGGAGAGAATATTTCACCCGTAATTCTCTGACAATGGTTGAGATTCATGGTCCTAGGTTGATCTCTCAATTACTCATAAACATATGTCTACTTGACTAAAGTTGAGATATCCGCAGGGATACTGATGTCTCCAAAGTAGCCATGTCTTTATGCATATTTTAGTTCCATATTCATTACATTTTGCGTATTTCGGGTTGGGAATATGTCGAATTTATGTAGTATATGCTTATTTGTCAGAAATGGAGATCTACATAAGTTTCTGTTTAATATTGCAGAATATGGAACCATTTCGGGAGAAAATCAAGAAGCAAGAACCGGAGCTCAAAGCTACTCGACATCGACAAGCCTTAGTCGATCTCGACAAGCCATGTCTAGACACCTGCCAGGATCGAGGAGGATAATGTCGAGAAGCCGAAGACGAACAACCCGGCTCCAGCAACCTACTCGAGATCGAGTACCATTACTCGATGTCGACAAAGCTTCAAAGACAACCAGGAGTCGAGAAGACCACCCGAGGATGCCGAGGATAGACTACCCGACCATGCTCGGACACCCAACTCGAGATCGAGGAGAGGTCCTCTAGATCGACAAATCCGAGGAGCCATGACCGAACACATCGAGAAGACTTGCCCGACCACCCCAAGCCACACTAGTCGACGAGCCATCCTTACTCGATGTCGACAAGGGCACTCGAGATCGACCAAGCCTGTGAGCCAAGTCCGAGCCTGTCGAGGACCAGCAACCCGAGACCCCGAACCAAGCCCAGTCGAAGACAATTCTACTCGAGATCGAGTAGCCTTACTCGAGATCGAGGAAGCCTCCAGAAGCCGCATAACGCGTTTTGAACTATCCTACTCGGATTTGGATTCCTTGGAGCCGAAGATTTCCGAGTTCTATCCGATTCTATCAAGTTACATCATGAAGGAGCAGATTTATCCACTTAAAGACTTTAGATATAATTTCCCTTTTTAGATTTAATTATGTTGTTGCTTTTATTTATCATTAAGCCTTTTAGATATAATTTTATATATAGATAGATGTTTCTATCCTTGAATAGCAAGGTTTATAAGTCTATAAATAAAGCCCATGGGGCTGATTTCTATCAATTCAATTTCAGTAGGAGAAGTATTAGTAGAGAGAGAAAGTGAGGCCGAGTGGAGCAAAGGAGCGAGAGCAAGTTGGCTTTGTTCGGTGTACTTTCTACAGATTGGTTTTAATGCAAGTTGTTATTTCCTTTCAATCGATGTCTGAGGTTGGGATGAAGCGCGAGTAGTCCACCCACTTCTAGGGTTGGGGCGAGCCCGACGATAGCCCTGCATGGTTGAGGTAAAGATCCGACTTTTATCATGTTTTGAGCATCTACTACTTGTTATGTGTTTATTACGCATCTAATGGAGGTCCATGCTAACAACTTGGATTGTAAACATAAAATCGGTAGAGACAATTAGGGTTTCTTGAAAGAGTTGTCTAATTGTTGGAAAAGGCGAAAGCTTAGTCCTTTGATGCAATTCACATGATTATCTGTTTATTTCTGCCTTATGCATGCTTGGTTATCGTTGTTGTAAACCCCAATCTTGGAAGCCCTTTTCATACAGTTTAGTTCGAATCCCCTAAGCCTTCGCATTTACTTTATTTCGTTCTTATTCTCTGTCCCTTACTCGATCTCGAGTAGCCTCTGGTCGAGATCGACTACACCTAGTGCCTGTGACTGCTGCGCTGTGTTCGACTGTCCGATCTCCTATCGACTTACCCTAGTCGAGATCTAGCACCTGTTGTCGACTTCTGACCGTGAGACTCCACCGCTGCCTAGGATCCGCTGACACGCTTCCTCGTGGATCGATCCTGACTTCCCGCTGCTACATCAGGAGGAGGTCTTGTAATTATTTGCGTGGGGCAGAATCTGGTTTGATTTATTTTGTTATATTTCATACTCGATTTCCTCCTACAACAAATTGGCGCCGTTGCTGGGGAAGCTATCATTCGCGCCTTAGGTAGTTGAATCTCACGTCTACTTTGAGTTACTTTTCAGGTGTATGCGCCGTTCTAGTCAACCACTTGATTTTAACGGCTTAGACGAACCAGAGCGCCTTCTACACATCAGAGCTAAACTACAAAGAGACATGGCGGCTGCTGAGACGCAAGAACAGCTGATCGCAAGGCTTACAAGGGAGCTAGCCGCAAAGGATACTACTATCGTCGTTGAAAGGGTAGCGAGGGAACAAGAAGCTGAGCGCGCAAGACAAGCAGAAGCTGAACTTGCCCAATTCCCAACCACTGCAGATGATTATATGCATCCAACGCTCGTCGTGCCTGAATCGGCGATTCTCATCCCTGATAACTCTTTTCAAATTCGCACTCAGTTTCTTATAGAGCTTAAAAATAATGCTTTTTATGGCAAATTTAATGAGTGTCCTCTTGAACGTATTACCAATTTTTCTGACATGTGTCGTACTCTTGCTGAAGGTACTACGCTGGAATATGTCAAGATGAAAGCTTTTCGCTGGTCTCTCGCTGGGCCTGCACTAAAATGGCTTGAAGGGCTGAAACCAAGATCACTCACAACATGGGCCCAAGTAGAGCAAGAGTTTCTGAATAAATTCTTCCCACCTACCAAGACAACACTCCTCCGCCAGAAAATCACCGCCTTCAAACAGAAGCCTGGGGAACCGCTGGCAAGGGCATGGGAACGCTACAAAGAACTGCTGCGATCTTGCCCTACTCATGGACAGCCACCCTAAGTCATTCAGGAGATCTTCTTTAACTCTCTTGATCAAGTCACTAAGGACAGAATCAACCAGTATACTCGCTATGAGTATCTGACGATGCCGCCAATTGACGCATGGGGTGTGTTAGACAAGCTCACCAATTATGACAACAAATATGGGTCTACTGCAAACTATGAAGAGAACTCCTATGCAAGGCCAGCACCATCTATGCCACTCTATGAGCCAGCAAAGGAGATTGACCCAGATGTCAGGGAGCAGTTCTAGAGAGACCAGAATCGCAAGCTCCTCAAGCAAGTCAAATATATGTCTCTCAATCAGCCTTGCATAGAATGCGGATCACAGCGGCACACCACTACTGAATGCCCACACACTGAGCAAGTCAGGATGGCAGAAACACATGAGGAGGCAGCCTACGCAGGGGGTCCCAATCGCTACATGGGAGATCAAAGGTTCCATCAACCAAAGTGGAACCAAGGTCCCCCTAGGAACCCCCCACCTTACAGAGCTCCAGGACATCTAGAAAGGGATCAAAAGAAGGATGATCTACAGCTGATCCTTGAGGAGATGCGTCGGAATCAGGGCACCATCAACCAATGTTCTAAAAGGCGCTAGGCGGCCGCTAGGCGGTGGGTGGCCGACTAGCGCCTAGGCGGTTAGGTGGGTGCCTAGGCGGCGCCTAGGCGGACTTAGAACAAACTTGATTATTTCCTTATATTTTGACGAATAACACTTGTCAATAATTCATATAATGTAATAATAATCCATAATATCACTCAAAAATCCAAATTTGTAGTAGTTAACTAACACTAAAGTAAATAAACGCAAAGTAAATCCAAATTTGTAGTAGTTAACTAACACTGAAGTAAATAAACGCAAAAGTACTTGTCTGACTAACAACTCTAAACCTCCTAAAATCCAAAACTATAAGTTCGACTGAAAAGCAAATGCATCCCGACATGGGGGATAAAAAAATCCTAAGTCAACTAATCATATGCTTAGAAGCGCAAATTGAATAATCGTTGGACTAGGCGGTGTCTAGGCGGGCCCAGGCGGCGCCTAGGCGGGATCAATCGGGCCCAGGCGGCGGCTAGGCGGGACCAGGCGGCGCCTAGGCGGGACTAGGCGGTTCCTGGACGAATTTCCGCCTAGAGGTCCGCCTAGGCTTAAAAATTCCTAGGTCCCGTCCCGCCTAGCGCCTAGGCGCGATTTTTAGAACACTGCCATCAACAACCAGTTCCAGAGCATCACTACAAAATTTGGAGAAATGGACATCTGGAAAAGGGGAATAGAAATCCAGATGGGTCAAATCGTTGCACAGATCCCACGGCCATCCGGACAGCTCCCTGGGCAAACAGAACCATATCCTAAAGGGAAGACCGGACACGTCGCAGCTATCAAACTCAGAAGTGGGCATCAATTACACGAGCCAGAGGTCGGGAAACATCAAGACAAGGCAGAGCATCAACTCGACACAGAACAAAATCTACTCGATCTCGAGGAGAGCGTACTCGATCTCGACAAAACTTTCCTCGACCACGCCTAGAAGACCGGCTCGGACTCCACTCCGCAGCCCAGCAACTCAAGGTCGACCACCCAACTCGATGTCGAGGAACCACTGGTCGAGATCGAGGAGAATCAAGCTGACGTCGACGACTCTGCGACACCTCCGACGTCTGATCTGGCTCCGAAGCAGAAAAAGCTACTGCCTTTCCCCTCCAAAGCACAGAAAGATCCCACTGCAGGTAGGTTTACCAGATTTGTTAATATATTGCAAGAACTGAATGTTTCTATTCCTTTTGCAGAAGCCCTGCAAGAGATGCCTGGATATGTCAAATTTCTGAAGGAAATCCTAAGCAAGAAGCGATCCATCTCTGAGATAGCAGGTGAATGCAAAGTACTCCATTTCCTTGAAAAGAGACCTGACCCTGGTAAGTTTTCTGTTACTGTGGGTTTTGGACAATATAAATATGAGTCTCTGTGTGATTTAGGAGCAAGTGTGAGCATCATGCCTTTATCAATCTAGCGGAAGGTAATGATAGGATGCATAGAGCATGTGGATGCCAAACTATACATGGCAAACAATACAGTGGTCATCCCTACAGGTATAGTTGAAAATGTCCCCGTCCAGGTTGGTAAATTCTTTGTTCCAGCAGATTTCCTTATTATAGACTGTGCTGAAGATCCTACTAGCCCTATTATTCTTGGTAGACCATTCTTAGCTACTGTAGATGCCAGAATTAGTGTCAAGAATCGATCGCTCACCTTCACCATAGGCGATGAGGTTTTAGATTTCTCTTTTGGCCCTGCAAATGAGGAAATTTCATGGCTGGAGGGGAAAAGCATCAGCAACCACGGGACCAAGCATACAGCGGAGGAAAGCGCCAGCACTGTACTCGAGGTCGACAAGAGCAACTCGATCTCGATAAGGGTTCTACTCGATCTCGACAAGACTTTGTCGATGTCGACAACCTCTACTGAGCCACAGACTTGCCCAGAGACTAAGTATGGGGTCCCTATACTCGATCTCGACCAACAGTACTCGACATCGACTAGCCCCAAGCCCAAAAATTTCTGTTTTGGGTCTGAAAAGGTAAGTTCAGGTATGAATCCTATTCCCCCTCGGTCCATAAAGAAAATTATCAATAATTTAAGGGGAGGTAAGGCCCCGTGGCGAGAGAATCTGCAGAAACTAAAGGTTGGGAGGAAGAAGAAGGAAGATTTTGCAAGCAACCACCTGTCAGCTGAGCTTGCATACTACCATCAGGACCTAGATGATCCAGGAGAAGGGCCAAGCATGAGCGGGCCCCACACTAATGGTCCTTGAGCACAAACGGAGAAGTCGGCCTAGTGACTCTAAAATCTAGAGCATGTATATAAACTTTATGAATTTTGGGACTTTTTGGTTTTTGGTTTTTGGTTTTGGTTTTTGTCTTTTAGAATACTTCATGTGGATAGTCTTGTTTTTATGTGCAATCTAACACTTTTAGGTCGGCAAGCATATAAAGATTGCGAAAAGTGGAATAAGAAGTCCCTGAAAAACAGTCAGAATCGACGAAGGCCAAGTCGACGACGACAAGGAGGAGCAACCCAGAAATTCGTCGATGTCGAGTAGGCCAACTCGATATCGACTAACCCACCAGAAGCTCCTCGACTTCAAAAACCATTGGACGCAGACGAAGCTCCTCGAGATCGAGTACCCTGGACTCGAGATCGACAAGCATATTTCCTCGACCTGCACTGATTCGCCCTCCTCGATATGTCATCCTGTGAGTTACTTCCTTTACTCTTGTTTCTGTTTAATTTTTATACAGTGGGGACATTGTAAATTTTAAGAATGGGGTGGGGGAAGGGCTCATTATCATTATTATATGTTTTAGTCTTGTTCTTGGTTTTACATGGTGAAATTTTAATTTCTATGTTATGCATTCATGTTTAAATTTTATGCATTTTAATCTTTTGTCATACTTTAGTCTTGTTTTTGCATTAAAAAAAATAGAAAATAGAAAATGTCGAAAAAAAAAAGAAAAAAAAATATGCATGTTTAATTTTTGCATTGTTTTAGTTTTATACCCTAACTTAGATGTCCTATGATGATAAATAATGCATGACTTGATCATATTACATATGGCATGTTTGGAAGGTTTAGCCTAAGTCCTCGAAAATTGTTTTTATGTGGATTGTGAACTTGTGATGAAATTGAGCGCATATGATCCTAAGCTAAAGGTTAAAATCCAACAAAAATTGTCCCAATGAGAATTTTGGCCTTATAGGGAGAACGTTTAAAATCCCTCTGCTTTCTTGAGTGTATTTACTCTTCCTATGCATATCTAAAATTTTGTGATAGTTATTCAAAGCCAATGCATTTATATGTTTATGTTGATGAGAATTAAATGATGGAAGCACCTTTTTCGCCAATTTTATCCTCTCTTTACCTACCCTGCATTATCCCTGCTTGAAGCCAGAACATTAGCCTGAGACTTTTATTGTGAACCCCACAAAATTATCCTTAGCCAAATTGAGTCTGACCCCCATTTGGGAATTAAGACTTAGAGTTGGTTGAAAGAATGGTTTATGGAAAGAATGAGCTTATGTTGCATTTCAAGTAAGAAGGATTATTGGAATTTATTGAGATATGGGTTGTTTTTAAATTTTTATCTTGCTATGCACACTATGTAAAAGGATTTTTGGCTCACATTATAAATGCACTATTAGCGTTATTTTGTTTTTTTTTTAAAAGGAGAAAAATCGAAAAAAGAGAATACATATGTTTGTGAATAAAGTGCATGAGCCAAATTTACCTTATTTCTTTCATTATTCGCAAGATACATACTTTGGAGAGGTTGAGAAAGTTTGAAAGGTTACATACTTCATTGAGATAAATTTGGGGAGTTTGGTTGATGCATATGATTGAGGAGTTATGGTTTGGTTATGTTGGAGATTTAGGAGTCTTGATTCCCGAATATTATTAAGCACCACATGGCCAAATAATTCCATACCTTATTATTTGTTACCAAGCCCCTTTACAACCCCGCCGAATGGAATCTTCTTTGAAGACTTCTATTGAGCGAAGTCCTCCTGATAATTCTTGTTGCATTTTCATAATTGGTTGCGAAGTGGATTTATATTTAAATTGCAATGTTTATGAGATTGTATATGGAATTGAGTTGAGAGTCGATATACATAGCCTAAACACATTGAGAGCTGAGTGTAAACACATTATCCCTGTAAGGTTGGATTTATATTGCCTATGCCTATGGATCACTCATATATGTGTGATGACGTTAAATTCACTTGTCTTACAGTGCTACGACTTGAGATGTTGCTTTTGACAAAGGCGGAGACTTGAAGGATGTGTTGTAGGTCTTGGTTATTGTTTGGTTATTGCTTGAGGACAAGCAAGTCTAAGTATGGGGTGATTTGATGTCTCCAAAGTAGCCATGTCTTTATGCATATTTTAGTTCCATATTCTTTACATTTTGCGTATTTCGGGTTGGGAATATGTCGAATTTATGTAGTATATGCTTATTTATCAGAAATGGAGATCTACATAAGTTTCTGTTTAATATTGCAGAATATGGAACCTTTCCGGGAGAAAATCAAGAAGCAAGAACCGGAGTTCAAAGCTACTCGACATCGACAAGCCTTAGTCGATCTCGACAAGCCATGTCTAGACACCTGCCAGGATCGAGGAGGATCATGTCGAGAAGCCGAAGACGAACTACCCAGCTCCAGCAACCTACTCGAGATCGAGTACCATTACTCGATGTCGACAAAGCTTCAAAGACAACCAGGAGTCGAGAAGGCCACCCGAGGAGAGACCACCCGACCATGCTCGGACACCCAACTCCAGATCGAGGAGAGGTCCTCTAGATCGACAAAGTCGAGGAGCCATGACCGAGCACATCGAAAAGACTTGCCCAACCAGCCCAAGCCACACTAGTCGACGAGCCTTCCTTACTCGATGTCGAAAAGGGCACTCGAGATCGACCAAGCCTGTGAGCCAAGTCCGAGCCTGTCGAGAACCAGCAACCCGAGACGCCGAGCCAAGCCCAGTCGACGACAATTCTACTCGAGATCGAGTAGCCTTACTCGAGATCGAGGAAGCCTCCAAAAGCCGCGTAACGCGTTTTGATCTATCCTACTCGGATTTGGATTCCTTGGAGCCGAAGATTGCCGAGTTCTATCCGATTCTATCAAGTTACATCATGAAGAAGAAGATTTATCCACTTAAAGACTTTAGATATAATTTCCCTTTTTAGATTTAATTATGTTGTTGCTTTTATTTATCATTAAGCCTTTTAGATATAATTTTAGATATAGATAGATGTTTCTATCCTTGAATAGCAAGGTTTAGAAGCATATAAATAAAGCCCATGGGGCTGATTTCTATCAATTCAATTTCAGTAGGAGAAGTAGTTGTAGAGAGAGAAAGTGAGGCCGAGTGGAGCAAAGGAGCGAGAACAAGTTGGCTTTGTTCGGTTGTACTTTCTAAAGTTTGGTTTTAATGCAAGTTGTTATTTCCTTTCAATCGATGTCTGAGGTTGCGATGAAGCGCGAGTAGTCCACCCACTTCTAGGGTTGGGGCGAGCCCGACGATAGCCCTGCATGGTTGAGGTAAAGATCCGACTTTTATCATGTTTTGAGCATCTACTACTTGTTATGTGTTTATTACGCATCTAATGGAGGTCCATGCTAACAACTTGGATTGTAAACATAAAATCGGTAGAGACAATTAGGGTTTCTTGAAAGAGTTGTCTAATTGTTGGAAAAGGCGAAAGCTTAGTCCTTTGATGCAATTCACATGATTATCTGTTTATTTCTGCCTTATGCATGCTTGGTTATCGTTGTTGCAAACCCCAATCTTGGAAGCCCTTTTCATACAGTTTAGTTCGAATCCCCTAAGCCTTCGCATTTACTTTATTTCGTTCTTATTCTCTGTCCCTTACTCGATCTCGAGTAGCCTCCGGTCGAGATCGACTACACCTAGTGCCTGTGACTGCTGCGCTGTGTTCGACTGTCCGATCTCCTATCGACTTACCCTAGTCGAGATCTAGCACCTGTTGTCGACTTCTGACCGTGAGACTCCACCGCTGCCTAGGATCCGCTGACACGCTTCCTCGTGGATCGATCCTGACTTCCCGCTGCTACATCAGGAGGAGGTCTTGTAATTATTTGCGTGGGGCAGAATCTGGTTTGATTTATTTTGTTATATTTCATACTCGATTTCCTCCTACAACAGATACAATCACCTTATTCAATATCACTAAAAAATAGCAGCAAGGACTCAAGTAATTAGACCAATTGACATATTGATTCAATGCAATTAAGACAAACCGGAACAACCCTAAATCAACCCTAATCGACATATCCCCCAAATATATCAATTGAAATCATCCCCTATAAAGACAAACAAATATCACTACTTCAATACCTTCATTTGTTATCAAGACCACAACATCGAATTCATAGCTAAGATGCAATTCCTAAAATGGTGATCAATCATAGAAAGGAACACAAATATAATCAGTAAGCACAAGATGATAAATAGGAATATGAATAACTAAATAGAATCAATCCTCACAGTTTAAACAACCATGTCTTCGAATAACAAGCCAAACTATGAGTTTAGCAACTCATAGGTCAAATCTCTCTCTCTCTCTCTCTCTAATTGTGTTCATAGTCTCACATGCAATAGCTACTCTCTCTCAAAACTAATGGAAATAACCTAATAATGACTCATAAGAAGTCGGCAAAACCCTAGAAATAAAATAGTAAAATAATAGGAAATAGAATCTTCGGATCCGAAATCGCAACCGCTAGAAATCGGTCCACGACGGGCGCCGTGCAAGAGGCGGCGGGCGCCGCCACCTCAGCGACGAGATTCCTTTTTTTCGATTGTCTTCAATGTTGTGCTTCCTTGATCCTCTCTAGCCTCTTCCTTAGCCTCCATATGCTCCAAAACATGTCTCTTAAGCTCTTCTACGATCCCTCCAAGGTGGGAATGTAACTCTTTAGAATAAACACTAAAAATGCTTAGATTCCGAACTCAAATATTTTACAAGCAATATACGAAACTAGACTAAAATATATGCAAAAATCCTATCTAAATGCAATAAGAAATACCTATAATGCCTATATGAAATATGCATTATTAGCAGGTCATACCTGTGCTACGCACGGGACAAATAAGTTTTGGTGTTTTGTAAGATTGTTTGATGTCATATTATTGAATAATTGTTCCCTAATCTAAAATATTTATGCGTACAACCGGTAAATCTTGATTATATATGCTTCATAACAATTTGGTTTAAGTTATTTATAAAATGATTATTTTTTGTATGTCCAGTATTTAATTTTAATAAATATTGTTATGCAATTGTTAATAATACATATTATTATATAGTTTTTTTTAATCTTATAATATGATATAGTTAATGTCCTAGTTTGGTATTTTACATGAAATTCATTTCATAATTTTATTTGTTAATATTTTTTCCGTTGATTATCCTATCATCTGCAAATTGTAAAAGTTAATTGCTTTAGGTTGGATTAAACTATTGATGTTGTTTTCACTTCAAAACCAAAAAATAAATTTGGTTAGCTTGATTATATATAGATATACCATATATTTAAACAGTCTTTAGGATACACGAACACTATAAAACAATGCACAAATAGTAAATCTTGATTTTACATGTATATAGGTTTAAGTTATTTAAAAAAAATAAAAAATTTGTATGTCTTATATTTTAATTTTTATGAAATATTATTATATTTAATGTCTTCATTTTTCATCTTTAAATCAAACATTATATTTTTTTTGTTCATCTATATTTTAATCTTAAAATCAAATGAAAATGATTTTTCCCCAATTAAAAAAATGATTATACTCAAACTTGAAGGCATTGCAAAAAAAAAAAAACATAAAAAAAAAAGTAATTTTTGGTTTTCAAACCAAATGCTAATATTGATAAACCCCCCTTTTCCCATTCCACAAACCCCATAAACACTACACCCAAACACACCCCAAAATTTTCCGTTTTGTATTTGGTTGTATTTTGATTTTTTGGTGGATGGAGTGACGGAAGAAGCCCAAATTACCCCTACTTACCAACTTGAAAAGACCAAATTGCCCCCATCTTCATACCCCTCTTGTCTTGTGCTTCATTTTTAATTGTTCTAGATATTTTCGTTGTATCTCTCACGTCCTTCTCTTTGACACATTTCAACGAGCACTATGCGGGAAACTTCAACGGAGAATCAGGGGAACTTCCTCACCAGGATCGGCATCCGTCGCAACCAGGTAGCCTCCACCGAGGACGCCGGCGAAATCAAAGCCCTCGAATCCTTCCAACGCAAGATCGCTGACCATTTCTCCGATCTTCTCCCATCCAATGACTCTTCTTCCTCCTCCGGCGACCCGTTCATGCCCATCGCTTGGCTCCGGAAGGTTCTGGATGCGTTCCTCTGCTGCTAGGCCGACTTCAAGGCGACGCTCCTTGTCGGTCGTGACCCTTCCCACATTGTCAAACCCCCCCTCGACAGTTTTCTTCCTGATTTGCTCGACCGCTCCGTGAAGGCTTTGGACATTTGCAATGTGATCTCCCATGGAATCGAGGTCGTTCGGTTTGTTCAGAGGCACACCGAGATTGCCTTCGCCGCCTTGGAGCAACCTCCCTTCACCGATATATGGCCAAGTAAATTAATCATGTGCTTTAATTGCAATTCAGTTTCACAGTCGAAAATTCGAAGCTTTTTTTCCGTCAGAAAATTCGTTGGGGAAGAGAAAATGGTGAAGCATATGTGGGGGATTGGAGAGAGGGCAAAAAAGGGCATCTACCATTTCCCATCCAGCAAACTTGAGGATCGAAAATCCATCTAGTTCCATCCAGCAAATTCCCCTTTTCTCATCCCATAAATCCCATACAGCTACACACCCAAACACCTCGGCACAATTCCCAATGCAATTTTCCCATCCTACACACTTCATAAACACAACACCAAAACACACCCTTAGGGCGTGTTTGGGAACGGGATGGATTTTTGGGGATTTGTTGGATTTTAGGGGATGTGGTAGATGGGGATGGATTTTTGGGATGTAAAAGATGAAAACTCAACATCCAAATTTTTGGGTTTTGTGTTTGGTTGTATTTTGATTTTTTGGTGGATGGAGTGACAGGCAAAGACCAAATTACCCCCACTTATCCACGTGAAAAGACCAAATCGTCCCCATCTTCCTACCCCTCTTCTTCTTGAGTATGTCTTGGCCCCAACTCCCTCTGACCAGACGCGCCCCCGCTGCTGCCTCCGCCTCCGGCGGCCCCAACCCCCTCTGACCAAATCGGCACCAATTAGCACAAAATTAGCACAGGGAAAGAAGTGGTCGGCACCAAATCGACACCAATTAGCCACCGAACCTCCGTTCGATGGCCGGCATGTAGAGGAGCCTGGCGAGGGCAGCGGCGCCGGAGGTTATGAAGTAGTACACGGGGATCCCTTGCTCCGCCGCGATCGGGTGCGCAGTGCTGCAGAACATGTCAAGCACGACTGCGAGTATCTTTGTCCCGGCGGCGGAGATGCGGCGGAGTGCATCGCCGACGGGGGCTCCAAGGGGTCGGTGCCGTACATGAGGGTGAGGGAGAGGCGGCGGTGTGGGTGGTGGAGGAGGAGGTGGCGGTGGATGAGCTTGGCGAGCTCCGTCATTGAGACGGTGTGCCCCATATGGGGGGAAGCGAGGGCTATGGAGGGAGAGGGGCAAAATGGGGGAAAATGGAATCCCCATCCACCAAACCTTGGTGGAGGAGGGGGGAAACCGCATCCCCTTCCATCCAAACAACGCGGCGGGATTCCCGAGGCAAAAACCAAATCCCCCAAACCCCTTAAATCCTACACCCAAACACACCCTTAGTTCATAACAAAAAATAAAATTGTATAGATATTTTGAAATTCCATATAAATTTTATGAGCCAAAATTTCAAATAAATAACTAAATGAGCAAATATCAAATTATAAAATCAAATAAAAGGAAAAAGGAAAAGCATTGAAGTGATATTCGGTGAGAGAATCATTAAGAGGAGTCATTAAGGTGTTTAGGACACAATTTTTATAGATAGGGATAGATCGATAGATAGATAGATATAGATCGATGACGGATTTGTAGACTATGACAAGGAGAGTGGCGCCTTGAACGCAGATTAAAGATTGACCCATTTTTGAGCCGCGATTCGGTCCAAACCGAATTTTTGGGCCGAACCAACACAAACCGAACCGAACCTAAGTTTTTCGGTTCGGCTTTCGGTTCGAGAATTTTCATTTTTCGGTTTCGGTTCGGTTTGTGTTCGGTTTAGGTTCGGTTTGTGTTAAACCGAATTTTTTTATACACTACATAAATAGATTGTATATATATTTGTATACTATATATATTTGTAATTTGGTATAAAATGTTTATATAATCATACTGTATTTGTACAAACATTGTATATATTTGTAATTTTATATACAATGTCTATATATATTTGTACAAATACAATGTGTATATATATACAAATACATATATATTTGTACTATGTATATAAACATTCCATACATACACATACTGTATTTGTATACAATGTTAATATACACACATATATTTGTAATTTTATATTGGAATATGTGTATATAAACTATATTATATATATATTTGTACACTTTTATTTTTTTTTATAGAAATTCGGTTCGATTAGGTTAAAACCGAACCGAACACAAACCAAACCGCCAAATAACCGAACCGAACCTAATGCATTCGGTTCGGCTTTCGGTTTGAAATTTTGAGATTTTCGGTTTCGGTTCGGTTCGGTTCGGCCCGGTTCGGTTAGGTTTTAGACCGATGCACAGCCCTAGAAGGATACCGATTGTTTGGGATCCTTGGAAGCAAGATGTTCTTTGTATTCGTTTTGGATTGACAACTCGGTCATTGCTTTTGATCGATATCGGGACATAGAGGAAGGAACTCACATTCAACATTCATCAGTAGTAGTGTAGGAATTTATGGGGCGAGTTAATGCTAAGTTTTTCATTGGTTTAGTTGGAACATTGAAATGATTGGTTTGCATAATATTGTGTTCAAAAGGGTCTATAATATGTTAGATTAAAGGTTAGGGTACATAGGAAAGCCGAAACATTGAGAGTTGAATCCCTGGCTTTGCCTAGGATGAAATAACTATGTGAGCTACTTTTCAAAAAATCAGACATTGGAGATGGGTTTGTCAATGTGAAATGTAAGCTCTTGGCCTTGTTTCGCAGTTTCGGCTACTGAATTGTTTGCTTGCTCCTTGATCTTCCCCCACAACACACTGTAAAGCCCTATGGTTAATAAGATCCCACCTAATATACTGCCAAAGAAAAATAAAACGCAGAATATATATTGTTAGAACAAACGTGGAAATCTTGAATCATTTTTGTTAGGAAAGTACAATTGCCTAGTAGGAAGCTGAAACAATGCATTGGTTACCTTGTCAAGCTAATTACTTTGCCTAAGAGCAATGTGGAGCACAAAACCGTGAGGATGAAACCTAAGGGCGTCGATAATGCTAGGAAAACCGGCCCTTTCTTCTCTATTATCCATGTTTGCAAGCAGAAATTAATAGCGGTCACCACAAAGCCCTGTTGTTCTTGAACAAGTTGAAGTTAGTCCTACGAAGGCGGTATTATCTTTCGCTTTTTTGCAAAAAGAAAAGCAACCAGTAAGTAAGTAAGGTTAATCTAACTCACACTATAAGCTGTTGCTAAGAGCCGAATATTCCAACCCAACATCCACTCGGAAACATCTCGTTCGAGAGCAATCGCAATAACGAAAGCCTGAACCGAGCTGAAGAAGCATTGGATTGTAGTGCAGAGAAGCCTTGAAGGGTAGCTCTTCATAAGTTGACCCTGAAACACGAGCCACAGGGACCAGCAGGTGTTGGAAGTAAGCATGAGAAAGCAACCGGAGATCCACCTCATCCGAGAGGCAGGATGATGACTAGTCCCATGACTGCCGACATCCAATGAAAGGTGTCCGAACAGGGGATGCTGGCTTAAGAACTGGATAGAAGGGCCCTTGTAGAAGGCGAGGACTAGCACACCAGCCAAGCTGATCAGCAACCCTCCAAGCTTTGCCACTCCTTGAGCTGTCTTTACCTTTAATGTCTCCACCCTGCGCGCGCGCAATGGTTAAGTTCGCGATTACTCTTATAATTAAGTACTCGTGTCAACAAAACATATATATGAATATGATGATCCACCAAAGAACGATATCTAACCTGAGAAGGAAGGATATGAGGAAAGTGATAACTGGGATGGCGTTGCTTATCGCGGTGATTAGACTTGGAGAGGTATAAACCAGAGCCATGTTTCCAACATCCATGGATGTTGTTATCCTACAAAGGGATTCAAATCAACATGAAAATGGAAGCCCTACCTAATTTGGCAAGTTTAACTCAAAAATTGATCTATATATATATAAACTTACTTACCCAATTAGTGACAGAACAAACATCTTCAATGAAACTCTGAAAGATAGACGCGGTGCCTTCTTCCTATAGTAGAGAGTACAAGATCGATCAATAGTAAGCGTAAACATATATTCGCAACTACTTTATAAACCCGCTATATATGAAACTACCCTAGAAGAATATACGTGACTTGACAAAACCAAAAGTTTTCGAGCTTGTGACGTACGTACCATTCGAAGAATATAGCGAGAGGAGCTAAGAGGAGAGTAGCAAAGGCTTGTCTATAGAACACAAAGATGAAGGTGTTCATGCCTTTGTCGAATGCAGCTTTTGAGACTAAGTACATCCCAACGTATATAGATTGCACTATAAGTGCAGCCCAATATGGGCCCTTTCCTTCCATCTTAATTAATTAAATCACCCTTTGGTCGTTCTAAACGATCGATGTATGATTCTCTCGATCTTTCAATACGATTTAATGGGATTTTAATTGCAATGTTTAAACTCCAATTATATACATATGTATATATATAGAGATGTAAAATGTAGCTAGTGATTCATCAGCACGGAATAAAATGGTCAAGTCATGTCAGTCCAAAGAATAGAATAAAATGCTGAATTTGATTGTGGAACCATCTCCTTTTAGCAAACAAAAGGATCACATGACCAAATTGATTTGGCTTTCAATTAGGCTTGCTAGCTTCAAAAGGTCGGGTTACGTTTGACCACATTATCTCAAGGCTAACATTATTAATTTGACCATTGTACGTTATCTTGAAAACGTACTATTTTTACTTTGGTTGTTTTTTACTGTGTTAGAGCTAGTTCAATACTCCTTATTTTGTCTAAACGGTGTTCCATCTTATATATAATTATACAATTGTGATTTGACAGCTGCATTTTAAAAAATGTTTTGAGGTTGCTCGGCCATAGAGTAGGAGATCAGGGTTTTAGGGGTCTAGGCAGGTTTCTTGGCGGATCTTGGTGGTCTAGTCAGATCTTAGCTAGCAACCTTAAAGGCCTTGACAGCAGGGTGGCGTTAAGGATTTAGTCGAAATCTAGACAACTCGATCTTGACAGGTTTTTTTTTTAGAAGAATGGCTCCATTTGTGACTTACTTGGTTTAAGGCCCTCTATTGCCCATCAATTGGTTTCCACTTGATTGAGAAGTATTACTAGTTGGTGGTTGCTAATGATTGGAAGGTTCAGTTTGATAGCCTAGCTAGTAGCTAATTAGTCTTTGAATTTAGTTAAACTCTTATATTGGTCGAATATTTAGTCTTATTGGATATTGCATCCAATAGTTTTTAGAGTTTGTATTCCTTATTGAACCAATTCAATGAGGCCGACATCATTATAAACAGTTGCGAAGGAACCTTCATTGTAACACTCTTTTTAGTTTTTATACACAAGTTGATTGCATATGCCAGAAGAGGATGAATCCAAAAGTTGTAATTTGCCAAATATATACTACTAGGAGAATGAGATTCACATTATGAAACTTCATGTCAATAAGAGCAAAAGTTGACATCTCTGGTTGCTAGCTAAGCAACCTCACTAATACATATCTTTTATGCCTATATATATATATATATATATATATATATATTCTACTTGCTTTGAGTTTGAGCGTCTATGCTGAAAAGATTCCAACCCTAGCCTATTAAGTTCTTTCCATATGCTTATTTAGCTTCTCCCCCTAAGTTTCTATCTCGCTATGCGACATTATAAGCTAGAGCAACTCATTGCGTGCATACCTAGCCTAGCTATATGATTCACCTATATATGTGTGTCGATCTTCCAACTTCGACTGTCCGATTGTATTTGATACATATATGCTTTGATACTATATGACTCAAGCTCAAGCTCGTGCATTTACGCTGTGCTTGGAACACCGTTCCTTTGACAAGACGAGAATAATATTATGCTTGCTCGATCAAGTCGCGCAGCTAGCCTGTCTTCGTCCCATACTTTAGGATAAATTTGGTGAACAAGAATATACATGTCGAACTAGATTAACGAGCACCATTACTTGGCGATAACCATTTATTCCTTCTTAGGTTGAGCACATTTAATTTGCGGGGATCGATCGACAAGTAAAAGATAGAGCGAATAAGGAATTTGAACCGGATTATATATATATAGTTGGATGATCAAAATTATATGTAATTTGGTATTCATATCCGCATAATGTGTAGACAAACAGGTTAAGTCGAATAGAAACCCTATCAGCTTAGAATGAGACCACAAATCAACACTGTCGATTGAATTGACACTACAGGAACCCTCCTAAACAATTAATACATAGGGTAAACCAGCCTATTAGTAGTCCTATCTTTTCAAAAGAACAAAAGTTACACTATATACCTCCATATTGGACCTGTCAATTGGATCTTTCGGATCGGATTTGGGTCGGGTCATTTCGGATATCAGCTAAAACGGATTTCTAGTAAACAGGTCTCGTGTAGATCCGAGTTAACTCAATATCGGGTTTGAGATCAATTTCGAGTTTGTCAAGTTAATTTTTTTTAATAAAAATTCGTATTTTAATGACTTTATGATAACTTCAAAATGTAAATTTAAAGATGTGATTGATAAGTTGTTCTTTTTGGGCTCTATACTTATTAGAAGATGTTATCTAACGCTCGAGCGCTTATAATTATATACTACCTCCGATCTAAAATATTTTATTTTTACTATTACTCATTATTTGTAATAAAATTTAAAACTCTATAAAATATCAAATTATTTACTAACTTTTTGAAATTATTTAATATGGATTAGTAATGACTAATCAGTATAAAAATTTAATTAATTTTTTTTAATATTTTATAGAGTCATTTTAGCTTTTTAAAAATATGTTGAAAAATAAAAAATCAAATATTACCGATCGGAGGGAGTAATATATACAATAAAAATAAATATAAAAGTTAATTTGAAAAAAAAATCGAGTATTTGTAATTATAAAATGTAATAAATTGGAATCTCCATGAATAATTTTAATAATATATAATTACAAATTAATTAATTTTATTAATATATTAATTATTAAACTTACCATAATATAACTTTGAAATTTTCTTTGCTTTTTATTAATTAGTGAAAGTATTATTTTAACAAATCGGGCGGGTTAGTCGGGCCACCGGGTCGAAACCCATTTGACCCAAAAAAATATCGGGTTTTCTGGTTTGGGTCTAAAAAAAATTCGGGTCAGATTTTTTGGATCTTGACCCAAAATATTTCGGCTGTTTGGGTCGGGTTTTCGGGTCGGTTATGTTTTGACAGGTCTACTCCATATACTTCTTATTGATAAAATATATGCTATTGTTATCATCAACAAATCATATATATGAGTTCTCTCTACCGCTGTCAAAACTCAACCCGACTCGATCCCAACATTCGAAAATTTTTGGGTTAAAATTTCTGAATTTTGACCCAATATTTTTTTTTACCCAAACCCAAAAAATCGATATTTTTTTTGGGTCAACTGGGTTTCGACCGATTGATCTGGTTTTTTTAAAACAAAACTATGACCAAATAAAAGCCAATAAAATATGACCAAAATCATATTAGGGTTCAGTAATAAATGTATTATTACAATTAATTGATTTGTAATTATATATATTCTTATTATTAAAATTCTTCATGAAGATTTCAATTTATTATGTTTTATAATTACAAGCACTCGGTTTTTATTTTTTAAATCAACTTTTATATTTATTTGTATTGTATATTCCTCCATCTTATCATTAATATTTGTCTTTTTTAATTGTCAATATATTTAAAAAAAACATAAAAACTCTATAAAATATAGAAAAATTTCATAAAAATTTTAAAATAATTTTATACTCATTACTAATCGGTATGGAATAATTTAATTTGGAAAAAATAAAAAAAATCTATAAAATATTAAAAAATTACCATAATTTTTAAAATAATTTTCTACTCATTACTAATCTGTATGAAATAATTTAAAAAATGAATTAAAACTTTAATATTTTATAGAGTTTTAAATTTTATTTAAAATCATGAGTAATAGTAAAAAATCAATTGTTTTAGATCGGATGTAGCATATAATTACAAGAGCTCTAACTTAGGTTGACATCTTCTAATAAGTATAGGGTCCACCTAATGATTCCTCTCAGTGTATGCTTCCTTCGGCTTAGGCACAAAGGCATATCCTCTTTAGGGCCAGGGTACGTTGGAAATCGCCCCCCCCCCCCCCCCCCCTCCCAAAAAAAATTGAAAATAAAATTTAACATGTATGTTCCTCTCGTCAATAACTTCGACTTGATATATTATAAGCTCAAATCCGATATATGAGCAAGAAGTTATAAATGTTTTAAGACTAAACATGTGTAAATTATTTCATGAATCATTTACCAAACTGATATATATTTTTACCATAATTATCATTTGTTAAAACTCACACCTTAATAATATAATTATATCCGATAACTTAAAATTAGGAGATTATATTAAAATATTAAATAAAGTATGCATGATTTATATTTTTATTCTAATTAAACTTTTTATGTTTTTTTATTACACATTTATAATATTGATATTTTTTTAACAAAAAATAGAATTTAATTTTACAAGATAATTTTTTGGGGTGATTTGTCAAATATACAAATATGAAGGCCAAATTAGCCAAATATACATGATTTTGGAAAATTTGCAAAAATATACAATCCCCTTTTATACTTACAGCGCGTGTAAAAAAAACAAAAAAAAAAAGAGCTGCGCGCGGGTGGAACAAAGCTGAAAAGCTTCTCCCCATGGTTGGGCCCCACCATCCCACCTCTCCCAGGTAACACGTAATCCTCCCTTCTTTTTCTTTTTCTTTTCTTTTTCTTTTTTTTTCCTTTATTTCCCCTTTTCTTTGTTTTTCATTTATTTTTAATTATTAAATGAATAAGATTTCCCTTTATTTCTCCTTTTCTTTGTTTTTTTTTTCCGCGCGCCATTGTAGACGCTGACGTCGGGAATGCTGACGTCACCAATGCTGACATCGTTTACAAGGAAGGTTTATTTGTTTTTTTTTTTTGTTTTTTTTTTCGCGCGTCAATGCTGACGCCGACGACGGGAATGTTGACGTCAACAATGCTAACACCGTTTGCAAGGAAGGTTTGTTTTTTTTTTCGCGCGTCAATGTTGACGCCGACGTCGGAAATGTTGACGTCAACAATGCTGACACCGTTTACAAGGAAGGTTTTTTTTGTTTTTTTTTTTCGCGCGTCACTGCTGACGCCGACGTCGGGAATGTTGATGTCAGCAATGCTGACACCGTTTACAAGGAAGTTTTTTGTTTCCCGCGCTTCAATGCCGACGCCGACGTCGGGAATGTTGACATCAGCAATGCTGACACCGTTTTACAAGGAAGTTGTTGTTTTTTTTTTCCGCGCGCCAATGCTGACGCCAACGTCGGGAATGTTGACGTCAGCAATGCTGACACCGTTTACAAGGAAGGTTTTTTTTTTTTTCGCGCGTCAATGCTGACACCGTTTACAAGGAAGTTTTTTTGTTCCACGCGTCAATGCTGACGTCGACGACGGGAATGTTGACATAAGCAATGCTGACGCCGTCTACGAGAATGTTGACGCCGACGATAATGACGTCGGGAATGCTGACTTCAGCATTGCTCACACCCTCTACGAGGATGCTGACGCCGACAATGATGACATCGAAGATCAATATATTTGACGTATTAAGTCATTAAAAATATAAAAGGGGGAGTACAAAGAGACAAAAGGCACTTCTACCAAAAAAAAAGAAACGAATATTTTATTTTATTTTTGGTAGTGAGAAACAAAGAATAACGGTAAACAATTAAAACAAAGAATTTTTCGACGCCGACAATGGTGACCTCTTTCCTCATCCATCTCTTATATTGCAAAAACGATGTCAACAAATATATAACCACACAAAAATATGCATGAAAACGACGTCAGCACTAAAAAATACGCATGAAAACGATGTCAGCACTAAGAAATAAACCAATTTTTAAGGAGTCAAGCATACATATATACTTACATATATAATATCAAATTAAAAACGACGTCAGCACTAAAAAAATACGCATAAAAACTATGTCAGCACTAAAAAATAAACCAATTTCTAAGGAGTCAAGCATACATATATATCTACCTATATAATATCTAACAAAAAACGATGTCAGCACTAAAATAAATTGGAGACAAATTGCATTACTCACACAAAAAATCAACAACCTAAAAAAAATCAGTAGCCAAAAGTCATTAACTTAAAAACATAACTTACGCTTTCATACATCCTAAAAGGTGTAAAATGACATTGGAGACTCCTCTGCTGACGTCCGTTGATGCCACCAAATAGCTCAAAATCACTGTACATCCTTCCTTCTTCATCTCTTATATTGCAAAAACGATGTCAGCACATATATACCTACATAAAAATACGCATAAAAACGATGTCAGCAGTAAATAATAAGCATAAAAACGATGTCAACACTAAAAAATACGCATAAAAACGACGTCAGCACTAAAAAACAACCCAATTTCTAAGGACTCAAGCATACAAATATACCTACATATATAATGTCTAATTAAAAACGATGTCAGTACTAGAATAAATTGGAGACAAATTGCATTACTCACATAAAAAATTAGATCGATAATTAATTACGACCAATGGAAGAACCTCCCAATCCACAGCACATCACAGTGCACCAAAGCCCCCCAAAAAAAAGAAAATGCGTGGAAGATGAAATCCAAATGACAAACCAAAAAGCCGCAGCAATGCCACTATTTAGGAGCTTTCCCCAACCTATTGAAAGACATCAATCAAATGATCATCATAAACACTGTCATATATGGAATAGTGCAGTGAAGTTACAATATTAGTCCTTCCTAATCAAAATTGGATCTAGACAAATGAAATAGCTAGCTAAAACATAAAAGACTACAACTAACTGAATGAACATTAATATGTAGCTAATCAAAATATCATACTTTTTAGATGCCTGATGGGCTATCTCAGGAGCAATAAGCAGTGCCGCAATGAGGCTCCTAGTGCTCGTCCCAGCTATTACATCAAAGTAGTCTACAATCCTTGCATTCTCGCCATCAATTTTCTGCATCTGGCGGACGGGGATCCCGTTCAGCCTCCGCCGATGGATCGCCGCGAAAACCGCCTCGTAGTCCGAAGCGCCTCCGCAGGAACCGATCTGCGTGATGTGGTTGCAGAGCGCGTCAATGATGGCATTCACTGCGACGAACTCCCCTCGGTACCAGGTGATGATGGCGTCATTGGTCGCCATCTCGGCCGCAGCGTGGCAGATTCGGCGATTGCTGATCTCCCTCCATTGAAGACCGAACTCCATTCCAGCCTCGAATCTCAGATTCGGCGATGAGCGAGAGGGCGAGGACGAGAGAGAGAGAGAGGGGGAGGGAAGGAGGGCATCAGATCTGGAGGTAGCGGACAAGCGACCATGGGAGAGAGAGCGAGATCTCAGATCTGGAGGTAGCGGACAAGCGAACATGGGAGAGAGAGCGAGATCTCAGATCTGCGGGAGTGGAGAGAGATAAAAGATATAAAATGTATAGTTTTGCAAATTATACAAAAACGTGTATATTTCGCCAATTGGGCCAAAATTTGCGCCTTCGACGCAAATTTTCTCTAATTTTTTTATGGTAATTTTCCGCATTCTCCGTTCCGCTTTCTTCCAATGGTTCCCTTTGTAGTCAACTCTTTAAACTTATTCGCAAATCAACTTAGGTTATCATGGGTGGCCTACTCCGGGTTCCATCCTTTTACACTTGAGATCGAGTTAGTGTAAGTTCTCATTTCTTCTTTGACCTTGTCTCTTGAATTCTTATTACTTGTCAATTCCTAGCATGTAGCACTTCCCGAAACTTATTAAATATTTTTTGATTGGTAACTAATTGATAGTTGTCAAAACTTTAAAATGTTTTCGTTTCGGCTATATACACCGCAAATTCCCACGTCCTTAAATACGTACATGCACGTCCTTGAATACGTGCATGCACGTCCTTGAATACGTGCTTGCACGTCCTTAAGGACGTGCAAGGGGGTTTACAGCCACCAGAGCCCGGACGTGCAAGCACGTTTTTTTTTTTTTTTTTTTTTTAAAATGTGTTTAAGGACGTGCAAGCTCGTCCTCTAAAATCGAAGCCGACGTGCTTCGTCGTTCCCAATTCCATCCAAATCCAGAGAGAAAGAGAGAGCGGCCGAGAGAGCGATTGCCGGAGAAAGAGAGAGCGGCCGAGAGAGCGATTGCCGGAGAGAGAGAGATTGTCGGAGAGAGAGAAAGAGAAAGAGATCGAGACAGAGAGAGAGAGAGAAACACAGAGAGATGGAGCCAGAGAGAGAGTTGGTGGTGGAGCTGGCGGTGTTGATGGAGGAGACGGCGGAGATGGTGGAGCCGGTGGCTGAGGAGGGTGGTGATGGGGGTAGAGCATTGGGGGAGGCGGTGGCCGTGGAGCCGGTGGCTGAGGCGGGTGGTGGTGGGGCGGCGCCCATGGAGGTTGAGGAGGGTGGTGGTGGTGGTGACGGTTCTGGTGGTAGAGCAGCAGAGGCGGCAGCGTCCGGTGGTGGTGGTAGTGATGGCGGCGGAGTGGCGGTGGTGGACCTATTACCGCCGCGAAAGCGGCGGACTATGGAGGTTTCGCCGGTCCCGACCACACCGGTATATTCTTTGATTTATTTATTTTGTTTGATTTATTTTTATAGTTTTATAATATAATTTAGATTTTAATATAGTATTATAATATAATGTAATTAGTTTTAGTATATAGTTTGATAGATACTATATAATTTGATAGATTATATAGTTTTAGTATATAATTTGATAGATACTATATAGTTTGTATATTTTGATAGTTTTCATGGAAAAACAATAAAAACGATTAATATAGTTTACAAGATATTAAAACATATTAAAATACATTAAAATACATTAACATCAATTCAAATAAAAACATTAAAATATATTAAAATATATTAAACTACATAGAAATAAATTTTAATTGAAAGACAATAAAAACATTATAATATATTAAAATACATAGAAATAAATTAAAATTGAAAGAAAATAAAAACATTAAAATATATTAAAATATAATAAAATACATAGAAATAAATTTAAATTGAAAGAAAATAAATATATTAAAATATATTAAAAGGCATTAATAGATATTAAAATACATTAAAAGATATAAAAATATATTAAAAAATATTATAACATATTAAAATACATCAAAATAGTTAACTGGATAAAATAAAAAACATTAAAAGTAACAGGTTCTCAACACTTCATAATAACAGGCAGGGAGGCTCATGAGGGGGGATGGTACCCTCCGGCCTGTTAGGTTCGGCGGCCGGGCAGCGGGCATCCAGATACCAGAGGAGACGGTACCCGACATTCCGACAGCCACAATCGATGATCTGCTTGCGTTTGCAAAGGGCTACCAACAGTCGATGGGGACCCCCTCGGCCGACGAGCACGACAGCTTCTGGAAGGGTCTGCCAGCTTGGGATCCTTCTAGCGATGCGATGATGGGGTTGCAGCCTTCTTTAGAGACCGCTGATGTTTTGAGCAGCTGCATTACTGGCGTAGTTGTTGGGAGACGGGCCGACATGGGTAGACCGCCTACTCGTGTACCACCCACCATCCCGGAGGCATCTACTTCAGCCGTTCCGGAGGCTTCTACTTCAACCGTTCCGGAGGCTTCTACTTCAGCCGTTCCAGAGGCTTCTACATCCGGCACCCACGACGCCGAGCCTTCGACCTCCCTCACACCAGCGGCGATCTCCTTGGCCTCTGCAGATGATGTGATCCCTGACGTCGTTGAGGAGGCTGACGACGGTCAAGAGGGGCACGCTGAGGGCCAGGGAGGCCCACAGGTGGAGCCCGAGCCCATCCTTGCGCAGGCTGCCGCACCGGCTGTGCAAGTCGACCCTTTCTTGCCGCCGGGAGAGCTGCTTGTGTCTTACAGGCATCACCGTGCGTATCAGGTGTGGAGGGAGCCTACTTTGGAGCTGCCGCTGCTGAAGTTCCACCAACGGGCGACTCACCTGCAACCATTCGACCGCTACATATTTGAGGGCCCGGGGACCTGAGTGTAGGATCTAACCCCATCTGGCATCCCGCAGCTGAGGTCCCTCCACTGGGAGTGTGTCGACGAGTTTACCTGCACAACCTTCCTGGAGCATTGGCACCCGGAGATCAACTCCTTCCACTTTCCATGGGGCGAGATGACCATCATGCTGCATGATGTTGCCTGCCTCATGGGACTTCCGATGGATGGCCAGCCTTGTACGTCACATCTGCATGCGGGCGCGTTGATCCCCACCGTCGCGGAGTACTACCAGCTCACCCAACGGGCCCTGAAGGCATACAGACACGCTGACGGCCCTCCAGTGACTTGGTTGACTGCCCTGTGGCAGCAGAGACACGGGCCGCTCGTCGACCCCGCCCCCACTGATGACCTAGAGGCCACGGCTGATCCTGAGCAGATTCGGCTGCGCATGCATGTGGGAGAGGGGCAGCCCCAGGATGACCCTGCACAGCGTCGGTTTCTCCACATAGAGTACATGATGGTCGCCGAAGAAAGAGGTAGTCGGACGATGACCCAGGATACCTTGCACCATCTGCGGGAAAGAGGGTACTATTACGACTTCAGACGACATCCGGATGACGACAACGTCTTGAGCGACCTCTTCCTGGCACATCCTGACGAGATACGGCTTCTCCGAAGGTTCCATTACGTCATCGTATTGGACAACACGTACAAAACAAATACGTAAGTTACTTATTTACGATTACATTTTTACGCATATAGTCAATTATAAAATATTGTACATGTAACACATTTACACTTGCAGATATGGGATTCCATTGTGCGAGGTGGTCGGGTTCACACCCTCATGCAATACTTACTGCATCGCCTATGCCTTCATGTCGCAAGAGAATGAAGACACATACGCTTGGGTGTTGCGACATCTTCAGATATTGCTTGGGACGGTTCAGCCTCAAGCTATCATGACTGATCGGGAGCTAGGTCTCTTGGCGGCGCTGAATGTTGTCTTCCCCGACGTCCAACATCTCTTTTGCTGGTTACACGTGACGAGAAGATGCGAGGAAGCTGCTCTGAAGATCACAAAGAATTTAAACCACGCTTGCATCTTTAAGGGCAACTGTTGGGGGTTGTTCGAATCGTGGTGAGAGGAATCATTCAACCGACGTCGTCGGGCGCTACACACTGCATGGCACCCATTCCCAGGTGTGGTGGCGTATTTAGAGGCGGTGTGGCTTCCATACAGAAGGAGCATCGTACGATGCTACATAGATAATGTCTTCAATCTCGGCACCCATACGACAAACAGGTACAACCTTACTTCATATCTCTCATTACAATATGATATAACATCGAATATTTAGTGCTATGCACGTCAATGTGTATAGAGTTGAGGGTCAACAAAAGGTTCTGAAGGAGGCACTTCACTCATCGACTGGTGACTTTCGCATCGTGGTCGATGCAATCCATAGAGTCAACGATTGTCAACTGCATGAGCTGCAAACTGTTTTGGAGATCGATCGCTTCAAATGGCCAACAACGGCGTATAAAGTCAACCTTTTCGATGAGGTAATTAAAGACTTTAATCTCCTAAAAGTGCTTCGATTATCTGTACAAGATGTGACAGGACGTCGTGAACCAAAAGGTTCCTCCGGTATGCACGGACCGACATTGGAGGGTTTGTTACAGGATCCCTTGTGTCCATGAGATTCAGGAATACGTCAACTCTGGTACTTCGATACCCGTCGAGGAAATCCACCTGTTCTGGATGGATTTGTCATGGACTAACATCGACGACACCCCACTGCCGTATGAGCTGTCGTCTTCATACACGGCTTCCAACGATGTATGCGAGGATGAGCTGCACCCGCCCTCATCAGCAAGCGTCCGATGGAAGGGGAGGCCTCGGGGGTCGAGGAATGCCTTCAGAACCAACCCGTTGCCATACGAGGAGGTAAGGGAAAGGTTTGAGAGAGAAGAAGCGCGTGCTGCTCGAAATGCTGCTCGGCATCGTCCACAAGCGACCTCAGCTCGACGTGGACGTGATGATGTGTTCGGAGGGTTCAACTGGGTTCGAAACAACGTTGATCCCTTCATGCTCGGTCATATTGAGGGTGTGAGGGACACTGTTGGAGATGGTCATTGTGGCTACCGTGCTTTGGCGGCTTTGACATCACCGATCGGCGAGACTGCTTTCCAGGAACTGAAAGCGTTACTATGTAATCACTTGGAGGATCACGCCGATCTGTACGTCGGTTGTTATACGGGAGAGTACCCATTCCAGCAGTTCATCGACTACCAGAGATGGGCGGGAGCTGTGCATGGTGATAGGAGACGGTGGATAGAGCTACCCATCATGGGTTTAGTATTTGCAACGGTATATCAGATTCCTCTCGTTGTCCTAGCTTGGCATCCTCCGTTCACATGTCTCCCCATGACCTCGCCAACACCTGCTAACAACCCTCAATCAGCAACCCTTGGTGTAGCCTGCATCGGAAACCAAGACCACTTTGCCGCGGTACGACTTCAAACGTCTTTTTTTATTACCTATTCTTGCTTTTCATATATATATGTCAATACTCTAACTCTAATTTTCCGTTCTCATAGATCTGGTTGCGTCTTAATGCTCCTATTCCGCCGCCTCCGACAGAATGGGTCGCACATCATCATCCGAGCGTCGAAGGATGGGATGCTCCGTTTCAAGCTCAGTTTGAGAGATTTCGAGCCTTGCGTGTCGAGTCCGGCCGCCCTTTACTATTTTCCTAGATTTTGTTCCACCATTTTATTAAAATTATGAATGTAAATCTTTTTTTTCGTTCCTTGTAATGTTATTCGCATATTATCCGAATGAAAACCTTAACAATTATTGTTTTCTATTTAATTTGACCTTAAATCCTTCAACTCCACTAGCTAAACAGTTCAATTTTTCCAATTAACATTACAAAAACATCGGAAAACCTAAACCCTAAACCCTAAATGTGAAACTCTAACTATGGTTTGCACGTCCTTAACAACGTGCAAGCACGTTGTTAAGGACGTGCAAGTGTTTGCTAGTTGACGTGCACAGTCCCAGACTTGCACGTCCTTAAGGACGTGCAAATCCTTAATCGTCATTTGCGGTGTATATATCAACACCCAATGTTTTTTTCTTTTGTTGAAAAAATGTTTTTATAGTTTATTTTTAATTTTTTAACATAAAAGTGAATAGAGAGAACCATGCACACGTAGTAGTCCATCCCATAGTATCTTTGCGGATGAAAGCTTGCAATTCATGGTCAAAAAAATTTTGAGTAGAAGCTAAGGAGTGACCTATAGAAGAGTCAACCGATTGGCACGATACATGGTTGATTTCCTCACGTTACTAAATTTTAGTCGATCCAAGCGGGAATCCGAGATAATCATCTCAATATCCCAATGGCATTTTCAGTCACCCTCGGTACATTAATAACATACAAATCGTCTCCTTCAATTTCGATATGGTAAATGTTAAGATTAAGGACCTATCTTAATCCATTCTTAAGAGCACGGTAAATATATTTGAATGATGCTTCTCCATCTGAGAGGAGAAAACCGTCAGATTAAGTTTAAAATAATTTGGTTTAAGTTTTCCCTGCAATGTTTTTAGTTTATAGTTTTGCTAGGGGTATAATTATGTGAACACGAGGAGCTCGAATTCGCTCGATAAACACTCAGCTCGAACTCCTTCATTTTTTAAATAAGCCGAGTATGAACACATTTTAAGCTCGGTCCAAAGCTTGGCTCGTTCAAATGAAGCTCGAATAGCTCGAATTTAATGGAGTTTCTAAAATTTCCTTCAAGTTGGTGTATAATGAGCAAGTAGAACTACTTAAAGCTCGAAAAAAAGCTCAGTTCGAGCTCGTTCATTTCCTAAACGAGTCGAGTATGAGCACATGTTTAAGGTCGAGTAAAAATTTAGGCTCGATTCAAGCTCGTTCATATTTTAAATGAACTGAATATGAAACAACAATACTCGGCTTGTTGGGCTCAAATAATAAGATAAGGTGTTTTGCTGATCAAATATAGCAACCCACGTGAGTTTAATTATAAAGCCTTTTATAAAAGAAGAAGATGAAAGCCACCCGATGAAAAGCAAACTCCACCTAGAAAGGAAAGGCAAATTAAATTAATGGAGACGGCATAATATTACCTTTTTAAAAATAAAAAAAATTGTCATTGATCCAAGTTGTTCTCAGAGAGATGGTGTGCTTCGACGACTTCTAATCGGGGCGAAACAGGTGGGGTTATACTTATACAAGCTCGTGATCGAAAGAGACAATCTCAAACTTTGGTTTCCTTCTTTTCTCTCCTACATCGTTAAAGTTAGAGTCTCTAACTCTAACGATGTAGGAGAGAAAAGGAAGAACATTTTCAACAAAACATAATTCAGTCACTGATAAGATCGTGTTCTTGCATAAATATATTCCTCTCTTCGAGCAACATTTTCAACAAAACATAATTCATAAGTGATGTTAATCATGAATGATCATGCACATTGCGATCGATGTCTTTCAAATCTCGTTTGTTATAAATGAAAAATAAAGCATTTATAAAAGGAAATGCTCATTAAACTACGAACACCAAAAGGAAATGCTACATATAAATAATTTTCTTACAAAAAATCAATGCATATGAATAATTATACGTATTTAAATTTGTTTACAATCTTCACGTACTAGAAAATGTTTACATCGAATTCACTATATTATATATCATTTATTTATACATCTCAAATGAGTTATATACATTATATATTTATTTATCCGCGCATATATATATCAATTGAGATGAATATATTATAAAATGATCAGATGCATATATACTTCTCTATCCTCAAAACATTTAGCTCTTCTCAATGGAATTAATAGAAGAAGCCCCATATATTAAGATGCATATATAATAAGTTGAGATACATACGTACTTCTCAATTCTCAAATTATTTAGGAGAGCTAAAAGTAAAACATAGCTTAAGAACTACATGCTCACCCGATTCTCCATTCACTGACATCGAAAATGAAAACACGCACTTTTTTAGTAGAAAATAACCCTCTTTATCAACTAATTAACCCAACAAATGTTGGTTATTCTTCAAATTATTTGATTAAATCAATGCATTAGTGTTATGTGTTTGACTGGTGGAGAATGAAAATCGATTCCCTGAATTAATCTTAATAAGAAACATGAGATAACATTTTACTTTCTATATATATTCCTTATGTCTTTTACATTAATTAATTAATTTTCTTTTCATTCCATTATAATGGAGTATTATATTATAATATGTTATATAATGGAATATTAATCCATTATAATGGAGTAAGTATACATGGAGAAATCTTCCTGATGCTTTTTGTAGAAAATAAATCGGTCTCTACTTTCTAGACTAGAGAAGCTTGTTCCGTTTTCACAAATTAAACTATTCTCCTTGCTGCAATATGGCGTAAATTAAGGACTCCAATTTTTTTTTTATAAATTATAGCTGAAGGAGAGGTATTTCCTTAAGGGGTTTTTTTTACTAAGTGATCATTTTGGAACCAAATTTTAAGTTATAGGATACAAGGGTGGTAATATTAGGTAAATGTCCATAATTTCCAATTATACCCCTGCCTTTATTTCTCCCCCTTATCCCCAAATTAAAACAAGCCGCAAACTCAGATCTGGAGACCTTGGAGTGCGGAGATCTCGAGCCACCACCGCACCACCACCGATCGTCGGCGCCGCCACCACCGCACCGTCGCCAGCGCCATCCGCCCCTGCTGCTGTTGCACCCTCCCAAGCCTCACAACCGAGCCCTCCTTCATTGAAGGCCGAATCGAAGCTCCTCGTGCACCCTAAATCACGTTCGACCCAAAATCCAAACTTTCTACCCGCTCAATCACGTTCTACATCTATCAAGGATGGTTTTCGTGCAAAAACCCCTCTCAAATTTATACAAAATCGGTAACCGCCATTGTTGGACACCATGGACCTTCGTAAAACATTCACTTAGCAGCCACTGTTCAAGCATTCGTCGTGGTGTGTAAGATCATTCTTCGACAAAATCAACACAACGACACTGTGTAAGAGATTGCACTGGTCAGTTTGATAGGTCATACGCGTCAAACGAAGCTCTGTGTAAGGAGAACGAGCCGTCGGAAGATCAGCGAAAACCACTGTTGAAGCTGCTCGAGATGGGGGAAGAAGAAGACTAATTACGCAAAACCTCCCAGAATATCTGTTTTTATAAAATATGCCCCTGTGTTAATTTCTAAAATTTCAGAAATTATCCCGCAATTGTAGAAGTTGTTCTAACTCGCATAATCTCCGTTAAAAAATTAAAAATGCAACTATTATTGTCACCATGATAAAAACAAAGTCATAGATACTGTCACCACTATAAAAACGTGGTCGTAGACACTGTAATCAAAAGAAAATCTTATAGGGGCTAATGAGAAACCAAAATGCATGTGGTGATAGTTCTCCTATAACATATGAATGGTTAAGAGGGTCATAGATGCTGTAAGCAAAATAAAAATAAGATCATAGACACTGTAACAACTATAAAAATACGGTCAAATACACTGTAATCAAAAGGAAAACCCTATATACGATGTAACCAAAATAAAAACAGCTTTATAGACATTGTCTCCACTATGAAAAAAGGTTCATAAACACTGTAATCAAAAGAAAATCATATGATAAGGGAAGCACAACCCCTATAGGGGCTATTGAGAAGCCAAAATAAATATGGTGACGGTTCTTCTCTAATATATGAATGAGTAAGAGGGTCATAAACGCTGTAAGCAAAATAAAAATAGGATCATAGATACTGGAACCAAAGGAAAACCCTAGGACGAGGGAAGTATAAACCTTATAGGGCTAATGAGAAACCAAAATACATGTGGTGACAGTTCTCCTATAACATATGAATGGTTAAGAGGGTCATAGATGTTGTAATCAAAATATAAATAGTATCATAGCCACTGCCACCACTATAAAAACATGGTCATAAACACTGTAATCAATGGGAAATCATATGATAAGGGAAGCACACACCCTATAGGGGCTAATGAGAAGCCAAAATAAATGTGTTGACAATTCTGATCTAATACATGAATGGGTAAGAGGGTCATAGACACTGTAATCAAAATAAAAACAGTGTCATAGCCACTGTCACGACTATAAAAACAAAGCCATAGACACTGTAATCAAAAGGAAAACCCTATAGACGTTGTAACCAAAATAAAAACAGCTTTATAGACACTGTCATCGATCACTATGAAAAAAGGTTCATATACACTGTAATCAAAGGAAAATCCTAGGAAAAGGGAAGCACAAACCCTATAGGGGCTAATGAGAAGCCAAAATACATGTGGTGACAGTTCTCCTCTATATATGAATGGTTAAGAGGATCATAGACGTTGTAACCAAAATAAAAATCGGGTCATAGATACTGTCAACACAATAAAAAAAAATTAAAAATGTAAATGTTGTTGTCACCACTATCAAAATAAAGTCATAGATATTGTCACCACTATAAAAACATGGTCATAGAAACTGTAATCAAAGGGAAATCATATGATAAGGGAAGCACAAACCCTATAGGGGCTAATGAGAACCCAAAATAAATGGGGTGATAGTTCTCCTCTAATATATGAATGGGTAAGAGGGTCATAGACGCTGTAAGCAAAATAAAAATAGAGTCATAGACATTGTCACCACTATAAAAACAGTGTCATAGACGCTGTAATCAAAAGAAAAAAGCTATAGACGTTGTAACCAAAATAAAAACAACTTTATAGACATTGTCACCACTATGAGAAAAGGGTCAGAGACACTGTAATCAAAGGAAAACTCTAGGAAATGTGAAGCACAAACCCTAAAGGGCTAATGAGAAGTCGATATTCATGTGGTGATAATTCTTTTCTAATTTCTAGTTTTTTATATTTTTTTAAAGCAGTGTCACCACAATAAAAAAAATTAAAAATGTAACTACTATTGTAACCACTATAAAAAATAAAGTCATAGATACTATCACCACTATAAAAACATGGTCATAGACACTGTAATCAAAGAGAAATCATATCATAAAGGAAGAACAAATCCTATAGTGACTAATGAGAAGCCAAAATAAATGTTATGACAGTTCTCCTCTAATACATTAATGGGTAAGAGGGTCATAGACACTGTAATCAAAATAAAAACAATGACATAGCCACTGTCACCACTATAAAAACAAAGTCATAGACACTGTAATCAAAAGGAAAACTCTATATATGTTGTAACCAAAATAAAAACAACTTTATAGACACTGTCACCACTAAGAAAAAAGGTTCATAGACACTGTAATCAAAGGAAAACCTTAGAAAAAGGGAAGCACAAACCCTAAAAGAGCTAATGAGAAGCCAAAAGAACATGTAATGTACAGTATGGTTTAGGGTTCAGGGTTTAGGGCCTTGGCCCTAAACCCTAAAGACTAGGACAAGGTAAGCAATACGTCGTTAAGAGATGATTGTTGTCACCAAATGGAAAATCCTAAACCCTAGGACAAGGTAATGTTAAGTACAATACGTTGGTAAGAGATGATTGTTGTCACCAAATGGAAAATCCTAAACCCTAGGACAAGGTAATGTTAAGTATAATACGTTGGTAAGAGATGATTGTTGTCACCAAATGGAAAACCCTAGGACAAGGTAAGCAAAAACCCTAAAGGGGCTAATGAGAAGTCAAAAGACATTAGGTGAACAGTTCTCCTTCAATATATGAATGGGTAAGAGAGTCATAGACGCTGTCACCACTATCAAAACGGGATAATAGACACTGTCACCAAAATAAAAACCGGGTCATAGACACTGTCATCACTATGAAAAAAATGTCATATACACTGTAATCAAAGGAAACTCTATAGAAGTTGTAACCGAAATAAAAACAGGGTTATAAACACTGTCACCACTATGAAAAAAGGGTCATAGACACTGTAATCAAAAGAAAACACTAGGAAAAGGGAAGAACAAACCCTAAAAGTGCTAATGAGAAGCCAAAAGAACATGTGATGTACAGTATGGTTTAGGGTTTAGGGCCAAGGCCCTAAACCCTAAATCCTAAACCCTAAACCCTAAAATGTTAAGTACAGTACGTCGTTAAGATATGATTGTTGTCACCAAATGGAAAACCCTAGGACGAGGTAAGCACAAACCCTAAAGGGGATAACGAGAAGCCAAAAGACATTAGATGAACAATTCTTCTTCAATATATGAATGGGTAAGAGAGTTTTAGACGCTGTCACCACTTGGTACATGAAGAAACTCCAATTTCAGAACTCATACAATTCACATGAATGCCAAATGATTAACTTTCACGTGAATTCCAATTATAGACACTGTTACATGAAGCAACTTCAATTTCAGAACTCATACAATTCCAAGCGACAGTCACCGATCGAATTGGTTCCAATGGCGGTGATGGGCGGCGAAGGTGTAGAGGAATCTTGAGGGTGGTCTGGGAGTAGACCTGGGAGGATTTGAGGGCGGAGGAGTAGATTCCGAAGGTCGCCGCTCGTCGATTTGAGGTCGAGAAGCTCTGGACGGTGATGTCGGCGGTAGATCTGGAGGAGACGCCGACGACAACGACGAAGATTAGGTCGACCTCGCCTTCATCCTCAACCCCTTATTCTTCCTCCACCCTCTCTCCGCCGGGACCTCCTCCCTCACCACCACCATCTCTTCTCCTCCTATAAAAATAGGAATGGGACGAAGACGCCGGTAGAATCGGTACGTTGCAGAGAAGAGGACGGCGGAATCGGTTGCCGGAGAGGTGGACGGCGAAATCTCGGTCAGACGGCCTAGAGATTGGATGGTGGCGGCTGGGAGTTCAGATTGAACGACCGAGAACAGTAAAGGGGGATGGGAACGACTGTCATGAGGAAGAACGGGGGAGATGAGGGTAAAATTAAAACAGGGGTAAACTTGGTATTATGAAAATATTTTGGTCATTTACTAGCAAAGAAAAGTCTTTAGGACATTTAGTAATTGGTCCAAAGCTTTGGACCAAATTACTTCTTTTCCTTAATTATAGGTTCAGTCTCTCTTGGGATTGCAACTTTGTGCAATGGTATAAACTATGGACTCAAACATTAACTTTGATATATAGTTTTCCTTTTCCTTCCATCTGATCAGAAATAAACAATGTTTTAGAGTTTTACATGTAAATTAAGAAATCTCCTAAGAGTAATAAAAATCAGTTTTAATTTTGTCCAAGTAAGTACAACTTGAGATATGCATTTAAATTTCCTTATAATTATTTTTTTTTAAATGAAGCCAACCTTTAAATTTCTTGGAACCAAAATCATAAGTAATTTTTTAATCTCAGAACATTAAATAAATCCAATCAAAATTTTACCCTCAAAACATCGTTTATTTCCGACCGGATGAAGTATCATGGTTCATTTAGCCGTTCACTTGGTTAGAGAGGTTAAGCTTTGTGGCCCATTAACATATCTACGATGGATGTACCATTTTGAGCGATATATGAAAATTTTAAAAGTGTATGTCATGAATCAAAATTACTCAGATGGTTGCATTGTTGAACGATACATATATGAAGAAGCTATTGAATTTTGTAAGGATTATTTGGCAGATGTAGAATCCATCGGTATTCCAAAGCCTGAACTATCAGGAGAATTGTATTGGAAAGGAACTCTACGAGGTCGGATATTGACTATTGATCGCGAAGCTTTGACTAGAGCAAATCTCTATGTCCTTCAGAACATGCAAGAAGTGCAACCTTATGTCGAAGAGCACATAGCGCAATTGAGAAGATGTAATCCAAGATTTGCGAAGAATGAAAAGTGGATTACAGCGCACCTAATTGCTCCTTCATTGATTGATTTCGAAACAAAGTTTTCGAATTGTTGAGAACCGGAGAAGAAGTCTCATCTACTTTGAAATGTTTGTCTAAGGGTCCAAAATTTCAAGTAATGAGCTATAGGGGTTTTGTTATCAATGGCTGCACTTTTTACACTAAATCAAGAGATGACAAAGGGCGCGCGCACAACGCAAAATAGTGGGGTGACTGTGGTAGTACAAGCAATGCACGACAAAAGAAAAAAAATTGTATATGCTAGCATGTCATATTATGGTGTGATTGAGTACAAATGGGTGTTAGTGTACTCTCCACAGCTGAAGATCCCTGTTTTCTATTGTAAATGGGTTGAGAGTAACATTGGAGTTCGAGTTGATGAGTTGGGGATTATTTATGTTGATCTTAATAAGGCGGGGCATAAAACTGAGCCGTTCATATTAGCATCTCAAGTCAGGCAAGTCTTCTATATTACTGATCTGATTGACATGAATTGATCTATTGTATTCGTTAAAACAAAGGGGAACATTGACAAAGAAACTGATGTCTTATGTGAAGAGAGTAGTAGCTAGCTCATTCAAAGCAACCCTCCATAACCCCTCCAATAAAGGTGAAAATGAAGAGAATAGTTATGTTAGAGCTGATCATGAAGAAGGGATTTGGGTTAATGATAAGACACAACCAAATAACTCTTCTTTTGGACATCCTCTTCCAGCAAGAAAGCGAAAGAAAAAACAATTAAGATAGTAATGATCAGTTGCATCTTATTACAAATTAGTAGGATAGGTTGTTTTCTTTGCATATTATTATTGATTAGTATGAGTTTTTATTTCCTATGTTGCTTTTTATTGGTTCTTTTAAGGATCTTGTATTTTTTATACTTCCATTGAACATAATCATATAAATATTGACAGATTTTTTGTTCTTGTGTAGATGCCTCCTAAAAAATCTCAGATGCCTCTTAAAAAACGGACTTAGAGTGTGTCCGATAACCCATCTGAGGATTTGCGTGAGGATCTGCACGAGGACTAACCAGAGAAGAAACGTAGGACAAGAAGGGCTTCATTGATGAAGAACATTGCAAAAGGCATAGTTGGGGGTGAACGATTACCCGTAGAAATGAATAGTAGAGGGAAACTTATCATAAAAAATAAAGCAAAATTGTCAACCTTCATTGGCACTACCGTGAAGAAGTGGGTACCTATCACTGTAGATAATTGGAAACTTGTTTATGAGGATGAAAAAGGTTGCTATCTGGGTTGATATTTAAGTTAATCCCTTATTTAATTTTGGTTTTATCTGATTGTGTCATGTTTTATTGTATTACTTTGTGCTTTCTATGTTTTCTTTTCCTAGACTTGATGTTTTATTACAGAAAGCATATCTCAAAACATTAGTAAGTGAAAATACAAGATTCTAATTTTTTTCTTACAAATCTAATCTAGAGTGCTGGAAAAAAAATGTCGTATGGACTTCTTATTACTTGTTGTTGTCATCTGAACTATTATATGTATTCGTTTGAAAGAAGGCTTTATAGTTCCACCTGGAATGAAAATTGGGTTCTAAAAAAGCAAATGATTTGTGGAGGGCATTCCAAAAAAAGACTTTGGGAGATTACATATGGATGACAAGAAAACAAGAGACCTTCTCACCTAACCTCCAAACATGTATGACACATACATCTAAAACGGTAAATATATAGATAGTGGCATAAATGCCAAGGAGGTACAGAGTATGACACATACATCACTCAAGAGCAATGGACAGAATTTATGCGAATATGTCACTCTAAATAGTTCAAGGTACAAATGGTGTAAGGCTGGCACGGTATGGTATCCTGTGAATTTTTTTATTACCACGTACCGTACCGATACCATTCGATATGTAATTTTCTCTACCATGTACCAACCGAAGTGTTTGGTACTGAAACTGTCAGTTACCGAACGTCAGTATCGTGGTTACCAACAGAATAAAATTCAATTTTCATTTACGTGGTTTAGTATATGGTAATCGATTCAAATGCCTTAAACAAAATCAAAACCCAAATGCAAAAATCAAATGCCTTAAACAAAATCAAACGACTTAAACAAAAATAAAAAATTAAATGAACAATTCAACAGTTTCTTCTCTCGTTCACAGTTCAAGGACGGGGCTGGCCCTTGGGGTAGGCCCAAGGGGTGGTCGTCTAGGGCCCTCTATCGAGTAGGGCCCCGAAAAAAAAATTATGATATATATATATATAGTTAAGGTATTATGTATTATTATTTTTACATGTAATAAAAACATTTACTAAAATTTATACGTTAAAAAAACTCATTTGTGATATGACTTATTAATTTATTCAATATTTCAAGTCAATGACAAATAGTATAAGGTCTCCGTCTTTCAATTTTTGTTAGAAATGCAAAAACAGTTGGTTTTTAAGTAACAACTTGTGCTACTTTAATAAATTTATTTAAGTGATTAATGTATTTTATTTGGATAAATTTTCTACGTAACGATATGTTTTTAAGTGTTTAACCATATTCTTTTACATTCACGGGAAAAAATAGAATATTAAAAAAATATTTTTCACCTTTATTTCTCACTAGAAAATTCACGTTTTTTTTAATAGGACTTGTAAGGAAATATAATAAAATTTAGTAAATATGTATATTGGTAAATCTAAAAATCGTAGTCTTTTTTGTATTATACCGACAGATTGTCATATTAGTCATACTTATACACTACTAAAGGTCCGTAAATTTTTCTTTTAGTGATAAAAATACAATCCAAATTTAATAATGGTTAAAAAAATAGAAAATTTGCATTGTTAGATAATGTTTTTAAAACAAATTATGAATATATTTATTGATAAAAAAACTCATTTTTGACATTGCCTCGGACCCTAAAAATCTTAAGGACCTAGATTCAACCTGAGGTGGGTTTACAGACACAAACACTAGAAACAACGAAGAGAGCAATAGATTGAAACGAGAAAGCGTTTTACAACTAAATCGAATGACAGACGAATGAGAGTAAAACGACGATCAATTAGCCTCAACTAGGACACCAGTCACCAATGCTAGGACCAGAAGGGCAACGAAGACACCAATCTCTGAGCTCAAGTGTTTCAATCAGTGTGTTTGGATGGAAGGGAGCTCATTCGACGCTCACTAAGCAACTAGGAAGAAGGAACCCTAGAAATCGCCATAGGAGACAAGAACGGAGCAACAGTAACCCTAACAGCTATCTCCACTGATTTTAGGGTTTAAGAACCCTTAAATATCAGAGTCACAAGTTGAGCATCATTGCCAGCAAATAGGGAGCCTCGAACATGTGCAATCGAGTGGGCTCAAAGCCCATGGGTTTCTGAGATCACAGATTGGGTTAAGGCCCAAATCTCCAATTCAATCGGAAGCTTATGCACACATTTATACCAACACTTAGAATTAAAATACAATCTAAGAGATGAGCTTTACAATTGCCCTCCTAATTCTAAGTTTACACATATCGTAAAACATCCTTGTTGAAGTGTGAACTGGTTTTACTCCTTTATCTATCATCGGCTATTCATACTCCTCAGCATCAGTTGGGGTTGATCAAGTGCAGAAATTCCCTACAAATGAGAAACTTATCAGTGGTTACAATCTTAGTACCAAAGTCTGCAGGTTTAAACTTCCCATCAATCGTTTTTACAAGGAAAAGATGTTTAGATACCAAAACTCGAATAAAGTGGTATCTAACATCAATGTGCTTGGTCATTTCATGATAGACAGGATCTTTGCACAGGTAAAGTGCACTCTGAGATATAGTCTTTATCTTCCTTACTAGGGGTTCCTTGACCTTTGTAAGGTCAAGATGTCCACCTAGAGGAATAGGAGCAGGCTTGACATTGGAGACCTTGAACCTATAAAGGACTTTTAGCAAATAGTCCTTCTGAGACAAAAAGATCTGATGTTTAGATCTATCTCTAGAGATTTTTAATCCAAGAATTTTCTGAACATGGCCTAGATCCTTCATGTCAAAAAATCTCTTAAGTGAATCCTTAAAATCAGACACTTTTGCTCTAGACTTGCAGATAATTAGGATGTCATCCACATACAACAAGATATATAAGGGGGATTCAGACTTCAAATGCAGGAAATACAAGCAAGGATCATAGCTGCTCATTTTAAAACCAAGTTTAAGCATGCAGGTGTCAAATTTTTTATTCCACTGCCTAGCAGATTGCTTCAGACCATAGAGATATTTTTTAAGCAAACACACATGATCAGGTTTAGATTTATCCTCAAAACCCTTAGGCTGTCTCATATAAATAATCTCATCAATATCACCATGCAAGAAGGCAGTTTTCACATCCATTTGATCAATCTCATAATCATAAACAGCAGCAAGAGCAAGCAATAATCTCAAAGTCTTGTATTTAACAACAGGAGCAAAGATGTCATTATAATCAACCCCTTCCTTTTGGGTAAAACCCTTAGCTACCAACCTAGCTTTATAGCTTGGTTGGCCATGTTGTAGGAGGAAATCGAGTTTAAAATATAATGAAATAGATCAAACCAGATTCATGCCCACGCAAATGATTACAAGACCTCCTCCTGATGCAGCAGTGGGAAGTCAGGATCGATCCTCGAGGAAGCGTGTCAGCGGATCTCATGTAATGGCAAATCTCACAGAAAGAAATAATAGACAGAAAGAAATAACAGAGAAAAGCGGAAAAGAAAGCAAAGCACAGGAACTGGTTAATATCGACTACAGTTACTCGATATCGAATACGAAAATCGACTAACAGTTTTCGAACTCGACTAGCAGAAACTAAAACTCAGAAAAGCAACTCGATTTCGACAAAATCAACTCGATGTGGACCAATTACCTCGACGTCGACCAAACTTCTCGAGATCGAGTAACAGCAGAAACTAAAATTGCAATCTTTTCGAACATAGAACACGAATTTCGATGAAATAAATCAATAAACTAAAGACTTCCAAGATCAGGGTTTCAACACCATAACGATAATCATGCAAAATAAAACATAAAGGCATAAAAGATCATGTTTTCCATCAAATAACTTTCGTTATTAACAAATAGGAATATAGAGGCTTTCGCATAAACCCTAATTGTTACTAACCCTTTTCACCTAATTAACCCAAGTTGTATTAAGATCACTTTCGCTTCAATAACACAAACAATGATCACCTTCAACTTTTGCAAAAGAATCATGGTCATAGGGATAGAAGACGAATTGCATAAAAAGCTCAAACCTTTACCGCATCACCTCACATGGCTACCGTCGGGCTCACCCCGACCCTAGAAGTGGGTGGACTACTCGCTCTTCATCATGAATAAACTCATCAAAGATTTCAGGAAAATAAATTGCATTAAAAATAACCAAAACTTACAACCGATCAAAGCCAAAACCTCACATGCCTATAAAATGCTTGTATCCACTTCGTGGGGCGTCCTAATGCAAGCTCGGTCAAAATTTTCAAAAGGGGGTTCCTTAGTTTGAGAAGGATTAGTCTCAAAATCATTAAAGTTCTCGATCGTGTTCAATTTTTTTCAAAATCCAAGTTAGTGCTTTTTGAACACCTTACAAAATCTCTTAAACCCGACGTTAGTCAAGCAGGTTTCAAATCTCATGAGGTGGAGTCACCCACCTCTAAGGGCTAATCCCATATTTCTTTCCTAGGTTCCAAGTTGGAGTCAAATTTCATCAATTCGGTTCTAGCATCCTAGCAATTCCAATTCAAGGTATCATATAACATAGCAATCATACATAGTAGGATTCATCATCTCATGTCGTAGAAGTTGTGCATCACATCAATCATATAAGAACATCATACTTACGCTAACTATCAAGCATCATCACATTAGAGGCAAACAAGTACTCACGTACACTAGCATTTCATCAAGTTCAGGGGATAACTATTGTTAGTACACTAAGAGCTCACTATCATCTATGCCAATACATCAAGGAATCATCATCATTTAAAGCATAGAACTCGCACAACACGCAACCCCAAATAAAGCATTCACCAGATCACATCCTCAAGAGAATCGCCTACAACTACCCATCATAACAAGACACGACCATTAATCCTTATCTCTCTCATCAAGATCATCCTTACCTAAGTTTTACCACTCAATCTCATACTAGTTCGGAATACTATAACATCTCACTCATATACGAACTCTCAAATCTCATACTATCTGCAATTCAAGGCCTACATCCCAAACCAAGTTACTAGGTATCACAACTCATATGCCATCGAGCAATCTAAGGATCAATCTACTTTGATATTATAAGCTCAAGTCCTAACCTTCCACCCAACCATCTAAAATCCATATCTTAGAGCTCACAATTTCCCAATTCCTTATTCCGCCAAGCTCAACACCTCAACCATCTACCAAGACTCCCTATCAAGCACACCCTCGTCCTCAATCGAACCTCTATTATGATCAATCTATATGCTTATCAACAATCTCGCTGACTCTTCCTAGGCTCTCAAGACTCCGCCGGACCATAATTCCCATAAGAGACATCTCAAATCACCTTGCTAACCTGACCATACTTCCCGCACCACTAACCACTCTCACTAACCATCCACCTCTCAGAACCCAACTCATATTGACCATCTCACGCACGACATCCTCATCCCTATCTTCTCAACATTCCAACAAGGGTTCACTTCCTAAGCCACTCTCGACAACTCTAACGTAGGAAATCATAGTGCTAACTCCCACCCACAAATCACCGAGTTCCTCATCACCTGCATCTATCCTCAATGACCAATCATAGATTCTACCTGCTTGTCTCACTCCAATTATCACGAAACTTAAACATCCACGACTCCTCAGCTGACCTATTCTAGATCATCGTCTCAGCATATTCCCAAACTTCCTCATTTTTGCACATTCCCAAATTGCCTTAGATCAGGCTCCCTCGAACCTCGAAATCTATACCGCCTAAGCCCTTATATACCGATCATCAGTTCCACAGAATTACTATGACATCCTCATCTGAATGGCCCAAGTGCCACAACCTCGCTAGACCTTCTAAAATCTTTTATCTTCTAGCGCTCCCAATATCTTCCTCTTTGCCTAGTTCCCAAATTCCATGCTCAGAATCTCTCTATTCAACCTTAAGCCCACAGTCTTACTAGAATCTCAACAACACATTTCCCTAGCTACTAGCATTTCCTCGAAGATTCACTCTACCTCCTCAAATACCTTGATAACAATTTTCACGCATCAGTTTCGATTTATTCCCTATGCTAAAATCCTCAAACAACGCATCTAGAATCTTTCACTCATGACTTCGCCAAGCATTACCAATCCTATCTAACAACCCTGAATGCTCATCACACGTACAGTCCTGACATGAACAATATCATCCCCAAGATCGATGATTTCCCAATTCAAGCAACCCTATACTACTCATCCTTAACACTTCATCAACCTCGTCTTTTACCAAAACCTATCCCAATCCCGCACTTACAACCTAGTCTTGAATTCTATGATTCCTTAGACATTCCTCAATTGCTCATCAATAGTGCTGCCCACAATCCGCTCCTGGACTACCTAGACATTCTCCTCTGGGCACACTAACTCGATCCACTCCTAGCTCACTCATCCACCTCTAGAACTACACTACCTACACACGCTATCGCCTTACTATACCTCTAATGAAGACCTCTCGTTCGGAATCTCACCATATTGACTCCACTCCTCACCTAACACCTACCTCGAAGCTCAACTATACTCGCTAACTACTATCTCCGACAAATCCCAACTCATTCGGCTCTACTCTTGCTGACGCATCTTTCCAGCACCCCATCTCACACAACCACTTACCCAATCCGAAGACCTCAATCCACCTGCTACTTTCCGACCTGTCTCACCAAAGAATCTCATGACTCAAGCTGAAGAGGAAAACACCACCACCTATATAACCCCTAACCGATTTACTAGCAGGTCAATACACTTAAGCATAAAGGCACATCATTACAAACACAAGTTAGTCATGCAATTATTCACTATCAACTCAGCATCTCAGTCATCACACATCCATTTAGTCAGTTGCAAGCCTATCGCACAACACCGATTCCAATTTGCATAGGAGAGGTCGCAATTTGGATGAAGAACATCATTCCTTGATTTATCTAGGAGGATTACCTCCTCAACCACCATCTTCGAAAGGCGTCCGTCCTTTGGTGACGTCGATCCTAGGGTCCATGTGTCATGGGCCGACCATGCCTCCGTTGCACCACTCCGATGCCATTCGACCGTTCATTTTATCTTCTATGTCGATGTCCATCAAATGGATCGCGAGGGGTTTGAAGTCACGGAGATAGGGGAAGGCAAGGGAGGGCAACACGACTTCCTTAAGGATTCAGACATAGAGCAGGACTAGAGACGGTGAGACTCAAGACAAGACGCGAACCCGAGAATTACAACAATGCCCTTAGGATATTCTATGAGGTTACAAGTGCGGCAAGCAAACGTATAGCAATCACGAAATATCTCAATCATATTATTCCACAGTAGCATGCACCTATTAACAGGAATAACATCATATGCATTCATAACATGTTCACATAATCAACTTTACATGGACGCGAAACAGGCCTAAACTTATCATCTCATGCACTAATCATGCTTGACATATTAAGATCATGTATGAACGAACCGACAATAGACATATGTAGCATAAGTTATATATGACATAGCGAGCATTATAGGATATCACATGTATGATTCATTACTCATTTTAAGTGTACACATAAACAGGTCAAAACAATGTGGGTTCAAGGTAAGCATGTTAAGATGCACTCTAATAATCATGTCAGGGGATATGGTGAAGTCATTTGGGCATAACAACTACCACATCAATTACAACCATGTTCATCTAACAAGACAAGTATGGCACACAATCATGTGAGGGCCTATAATTAGAAGGCATACGTCCTACATGGTACTAGAAACACTCATTAAGCATGTACATAGTCAACGACGTTCAATTTGATAAACTTAACATCCTCATAAATTCATTTCACATAGCACTCATACAAAGAGGGTTGACCACACTATCATAGACCTAATTTGAGGGAGAGTAACAATCATGGGAATTCATACATTCGACACATATATATTCATTCATAAGTGCAACCATGCAAGATATCAGGCAAGTCATGCTAAAATATATCAACACACCATGTCATACAGTCACAAGGGGGGCTATCATTATAACTGGACAGAACTCTCTAAGGGCAATCACCGACTCGTTACCCTGTTTCTCGTGGGACACTAGTATGACTCGCTCGGTAGGACATAAGGACATTCACACTGTTTCCGGAAGGTGAGGGTAGAACTCGTGTTTAGAGTCTTGCGATAAGAATGCATGATTGACCATTACGAGGATTGGACATGACGACTATTTGAGATAACACACTTCCAACTAGAAACTACTACCCCAAATTCCCCGTGGAAGACATCAACCTTAGGTACGAGACTCGATAGAAGCATAGATAATGGAATACCAAACAGGACTCAAAATAGGGAAACCAGATGCTTCTCGACCCTCACTAACATGCCTAAGTGTTTTAGTGGGACACATGACAGAGTCAGAATCATCAAGGGGCTTGAATCAGGGAAGGGCTATCTTGACAAGACGGGAATTTTGACGACATAAGGACAATGTTTCCTCCCGCTATCCCACTCACACATTCAAGTTAAAGCATACTCCCTCCGTCCTAAAATACATGGTCTTTTAAACCTTAAATTTTTGTCAAAAATACATGGGTTTTTAGGCTTATAGGGTAATTATTACCCCTAAAAAAGTACAATAGTAGTAAAATTAAAAAGTTTTCATCTCTACAATAATAATGAGATTTATTTATAAATAGGTTTCCTTAATTAACGTGCAAGAGTCTAAAAGACCATGTATTTTAGGACGGAGGGAGTACTGATTAGTTCTCTATCCTAAGCACAATAACACTCAGCATGGAAGCAATCAACGGGATTAATATGATCCCCTTCGAGGAGAATCGCCCTTGGGCCCAATTGGATATAATGCATACAATCACAGAGACGATCTATGCCGTCCTTCGAGGGACGATCGACCGGAGGGGCAAATACCTCACGGACTCTAAACCCATGCCACTCCAACCTTTGGGTTCCTTGGAGTCTTCAAGTCCACCTGTAAAAGAACAAGCTATATTTTGTCTACCCGTTCCCAACTACATCCAATAGGGATGTTCTAGAGCCTTTACTACCCCTTCGTTTCCCATTGTTTCATTACCGGATTTATTGAGTCAAGTTCATATTTAGTCCATTTGAGTTAGCCATATTAAATTCATTTTGCCCTTTCTAAAACATTTTGAAAAACCATTTGAAAACCTTGGGCCATTTTCAAAACCACTTCAACCTATCATACTCGGTTTGCAAAACCTCGCTCTGATACCAACTTTGTAACGGCCCGGGATTATGATTCCCGGGTCACGTTTCGAGGGATGAAACCCCTCGTTAGGACCTTGCACTTCGAGTACAGGTTGAAGGTTTGAAATTCTAAACTGACATTTTCAAGGGGGATTTCATACCCAAGTTTGAAGGGATCGTTGGAATCCCCGAGGAAGTCCCCTCTACCTGTCGTAAGTCTAAGTGTGGAAAACCAAAGGTCACACAAATAGCGGAAGTAAAGCACAATACAAAGGGGTTCCACGGCAGAGCCGGGTCAAATCATGATCAACCATTCAAATCCAAACCGTAATTAAAGTGGTGAAGTCGGAATCTCAACTCTCTCTCCCCGCCATATTAGACCCCGCGATCATTGAGCCAAATCAGCATCAATAGTAGTAAGCATAACGGATACCTAAAAAAATTGATAGTGGGCAGGATCAGATCGATACCCACTTTGGCTCTACATCCCGGCCCTAAGCACACATATACGCTATACCTAATAAAGATGCTTCTAGATGCAAGGTGGAACATGAACACACTAACGTGCTCCTAAGATCAAGTGCATAACAATAATAATAAGGCCTTATCACAGAATACCGAGTGGTATATCCCTCTCCTACCTCCACCCCCTTCCGATAGGGCGGAGACTGGCCAGCTCGTGAATGCATTCCATAATAATCGGGGGGCACGCATGCCCAACCGGTATCCACAATAAAATAAAGCCCGCAGGAAGGAAGTTCCATGACTCGATTGACTCAGGACGAGACCCGATGGGACTGGGCCATCCTATAACCTTAGCAAAGACTTTAGTTATTTCACAAATAACGGCCATTCTATTTACATACGCATAAAGAAATAGAATGCTCAACGGTCAATGCAACCTAGCATGGTACTACATGGCATGTTGATCATGAATGCAATCACTTAGTAGATAATGCACCTAAAGCAGGGAATATCTCTATTTCAATCTGAGTAAGCTCCGAATAGACTTACCTCGCAGTGCAGAACAACAAGGCAAGCGTTACGATAGATTAAAGATCACCTAGATACATATAGGAACATATATATAAGTCTACGTCTAATCATCCAAGCACTCAAGCATATCATTCAACGAGAATAGCAACCATATCACAATCATCGTTCAGTCAAGTTCAAACATTCATCATATTGCCAAATTCTACAAGAACTTCCCATTTTCATCATTCCATTCAACCACATTCATGTATTCACCACAATATATCCGCAACAATAATCCGCATATCACATATATCAAGTTCATCATATTCATCATATCTCGAAAGCATAAATTAACGATACACAAGTCTAATACTTCATCATGCCTTTATTCAATCAATCATGCCATTAGTCCACACAAATCATGATATTAGACAATCATTCACTTCAATCATACTAGTTAGTCATCGAGCACATAATTCCCGAGTTAGTCCCGAAAACCGTTTCGAAAACCGAGTTGACTAGTTAGAAATTCTGTCCTTGGGAAATGTTCGTCAAATCCTTTTTGAGTTAAATCCGATAATACATTTTTAAATCTCCAAGTCTCATAATATTATATAATATTTCAAATACCATTTGTTAAACACTTTCATAAAACATTTCCAAATCCCTCAAAAATCCCAACCATTTTTATTTAATAAGATCAGTTCCTTATTTTATAAAAATTATAAACCAACCCCTTTTATTTTAAATTACCAAAAATCACCCTCTTATTTTATTAATTTCCCAAAATCAACCTCCCTTTTGATTAAAACCCCAAATCAATTTCAAAGGAATAAATTAGGCCCACTCGGCCCAGTTCATTTTCTGAAAAATTAGGCCCAAACCCCTTAAAAATTTAGATCCACAAAACCAACCCAACTCCTTTTGATGTGAACCGGACCAAACCCTCATTTTTGTTTTAAAACATTGATCCGGACCCCTTTTTAAAACAAAAGAAAAGCAACCCAAATTAGTCATTGTTCACCATCTTCACCAAAATCCCCTCCCGCCTCTGCTGATCGAAAATCCAGGAAGGAGGAGGAGGAGGAAGGGAGGGCTTCACCGGCGAAACTGCATTCTGACTACCCATTCTGACACCGACACACACACAAGGCAAGAAGGAAGGGAAGAAGCTCACCGAGGCGCGGGTTCGACGATCGCCAGAAAACGTCGTCGAGGCTCGATTGGGCTCGGTCTTGTCTCGCCGGAACTGGGATGTCGCTAGAGGTGGCCTAGGAAGGGCGGAGGAGTGTTAAAGGAAAGGCTTTTCACAGTTTGGTACCGAAAGGAAGGGAAACGGAGCCTTACCGCTCGGAAACGGGAGAGCAGAGGAGGGAGGGAGGCGGTGGCGGTGGCGGCTGCTCCGGGAGGCTTCTGGACTCGTCGGTGGCAAGGGGAAACGAAAGTTGATCTGCTGCTGCACTTCAAGGAGGAAGGAGGAACGGAGCTGAAGGTCGTGGGTGCTCCGAACATCGCTCGAAAGGGCTCTGAGAGGTTCTCCGGTTGGGAGGCTGAACAGAGGCGGTGGAGCTCGGGTTTGGGGTCTGAACAGGGGTTAAAAAGGGGTGTTGATGGCTGCGACTTCTGAGAACAAGAGAGGGGTTCTGGGCTGAGATTTGAAGGAAGAAACAAGGAATGCGGAGCTCTTAGAGGCTCGGCGTTGGCGCCTACAAGTGGTCGGCGTTGGTGCCTGTCGTGGGGTGGTAAGATGGTGGTGGTTTGGGTTTTGAGAGTGAAAGGAAAATCAGAAGGATTGAAGGGATGGATGAGGGGGTGTGAGTGTGTGGGATTGCTAGGATTCAAACCAAGAAAAGGGCACTGCTGCAGGTATTCAAACAGGGAGGGGATTCAGAATTGGCGTGGAAACTGCAGAGTTAAGGGGCTGGGTTTTGACTCTTTACCACAAATAGGAGAACCGACAAGGTAAGGAAGGAGGGTGTGAGGAGGACATTTAGCCATGAGTAGAAATGGATAGCTGGAGGAAAAGTGGTTGGGTTGCTGCTTCTATCGATTTCAGAAGGGGGACGGATTAGATGAAGACAAAATGAGAAGGAAAAGCATAGATCCCAAGTGGTCCCAAAAATCAAATCTCGAAACCCGCTCTCTCAATTCTATCCCGATCCGACCAAAATAACGTTTAAAATTATGAGGATATCGACATCCGGAGGAATATTTTTTTTTGAATGCCGAGGTGAAAGACGAAATCGGTTTTTAAGGTTAAAATTGGGTCGGAATTCGCTTTAAATTCATTTTTAATTTCCTTTTTCCGAAAAATTGAGATTTAAAAATCCGAGCTTTGACACCTGCAATCAATTACCATCCTCGAAAAGGTACTAGTGTCAGAAATCAATGCATGTACAATTAAAAGGCAACATCTACTCACGAAAGGAGGGTTATGCAAAACAATTTATGTGACAAAGCATTAATAATCAAGAGAACTTTAATTTAAGCTAAAATAAGGAGTAGATTGGTGAAAAGGCTTAAGGTAGGCAATGTGGTGCTAATAATTCGGGGAAATGAAGTACTTTCCAAATTGAATTTCCACATTCCTTCTTCATAAGATTCATCACCTTTCGCTCATCTCTTATTGCTTTTTTTCAATATTATGGTTTTACCTCTAACCTCAACACTGCCTTCTCACCACTCGCAAACATGGGTGTCATGAATGGCCCCGGATACTTAGTGCTTTGGACTCCTCACCTGTATGTCCCATCTCACTGAACTATTATCTCAGCGAGCAGGGTCGATCTACCTTTATCTCCTGAGGTGATCGGATTTTCTTTCACTCATTAAATTTTCCATATTTTTCAAACATTCCTACCAAACTCCAATAATGATAACAACAACAACACAATAACCATATAGTAATCTCCATAATGTAACATCATTCTCAACATAATCACCGGATAGGAAATAAGGTAAAGAATGACAATATTTAGATCATGTGGAGCAAATATATGAAATAAGGCATAATATGGCTTTTGTGATGCATAAGCATAGGTAAGGCTAAAACATATGAGCATTATATGGAAATATAAAGTCCTCCATCCTCTTATTATGCAACATGTCAAAAGCAACATTAAATTTTACCTCCTTTCATGGTTTTCAATAAAATAATGCACTTCATTGTGACTTCCCTTTACTAGGCAATTTCATATTATATCTCTAATGAATCCAATTTTGCATCGTCGAGTTCAATTAAAGCTTCCATGACATTAATTCAAAAATTTTGATGGGGGTCCTTTTTTATAAACTTTAGAAAACATGCATATAAGCCCATAAATCAATAATGAATTCCAAAATAGACATGCATAAGCAATTCCAGAAATAATGCACAAATATGGTCAAATAAATCAAATATGCATAAAGCAAGCCCTTCCCCCACCCCATACTTAAACATTACAGTGTCCTCACTGTATAAAAACAACGGTAAAGAAAGAAACTCACTAGACAAGTGTGCAGGATTTTGAAAATCGAGTGTAATGTTGCTGTAGAGCTGATCGAAATCGACAAGGCTGGTCGACTTCGAGGAGATTGGTCGATGTCGACCAAGTCTACTCGAGACCGAGTAACTTGTTGGCTCCAGGGGGATCCTTCTCGACCACATGCTCCTTTTTGCTCCAGATGTGTGGTCGATTTCGAGTAACTTACTCGATGTCGAGTAAGGTTGTAGCATTTTCTTCCCTGCAAGATTCGTTAGAAAAGAAATACCAACAATAGAAAAACTAAAAGGTCAAAACCAAAAACAAACAAAAGCAACAATGTCCGAAAGTCCAAAAAATAAAGGTCTATTTACAAGCTCTAGATTTTATAGTCGATTGACCGACTTTCTCCATGATGCTCAAGGTGGCATTTGCAGGGCCTATGTAGCTTGGGCTTCAAACATGACTCTATTCTTGTCCATCAACTGCAGTCCGCCAGAATGGATCTTGTTCACCATGAAGGGCCCCATCTTCTTCTTGTTGAATTTGTTAGGAAACCAATGATTATTTGATTTGGCGACATAGACTTTGTCTCCAACTTCATACTTATTGGGCTCATTATTGGAAATCCTGCATAATCGCACATACCAAGGCAAACCTCTCCCATGTATAGATAAATCTTTAATTGAAATAGGAGAAGAAAGATCCATACCTTGGCTTACCTTTACAGAATCGGATTCGGGGGCCTCAGTGTTTGGTCGATTTCGAGTAATATTACCCGATATCGAGAAGTTTTCTTCAGGTGGGATCTCAGTCGAATTCGAGAGAGACTTGTCGATTTGGGTTGGTCGATATCGAGCAAGATTACTTGATATCGAGTTGCATGGTTCGACTTCTGGTAGCTTCTGCTCAACAGCTGGAGTCGACTCGGTGAGGTTTGGTCGATATCGAGTACCCTTACTCGATATCGAGTTAGGTTGCTCGATATTGCTCTGCTCTACTACTGGTGGGGTGAGCTCGACATGGGTAGGTCGATATCAAGTTGTGGTGGTCGATATCGAGTTATTTTCTGGGCCCGTTGATTTCTCCTGGTCGATATTGACCCCAGACTTAAGACCTGGCAAGGCATATGAAAAATAGTTAGTCCAAATCGATGTACCTTTGTCTAGGTTGAGTGGATTATCTGCTTCTTCACTCAGGATGGCCATGATCTCTTCCACCTGGGCTTTCATATCCCTCTTTTCCAGTTCTTCGGGAGTCATATTTCTTACCTTAGGCTCCCCGCAAGTGATGTAACCAGCTGATATAGATTTTACTTCTTCCATGGGACCTGTATGACTTCCAGTTTTATTAAAGGAATACTCAATTACCTCATCGCTGATGTTGAAAGTGAGCACTCCCTTCCTTACGCTTATGTTGGCATCCACCGTCGCCAAGAAGGGCCTTCCTAGAATAATTGGACAAAGAGGGTCCTCTGCCATATCAATAAATAGAAAATCAGCAGGGAAAAAGAACTTACCTACTTGCACTGGTACATTGTCCACCATGCCTGTTGGGATGACCACCGTGTTGTTTTCCATATAAAGCTTAGCATCCACATGCTCTAGGGCACCTATCTTAATCTTGGACCATATGTCGGATGCTAAGCTTTAAATTTATATTGACCAAATTCAATGGTTATAGAGAACTTACCTGGATCTGGCCTTTTCTCAAGTATGTCCATATGGCTGCACTCCTCTGCGATTTCTGTCATTGACCGCTTTTTGCTTAGGATCTCCTTAAGGAACTTGACATATGATGGCATTTCATTAAGAGCTTCTGTGAAGGGTATGGTGACATTGAGCCTTTGAAGCATCTTGATGAAGCGCTGGAATTTCTTCTCTACTGGATCCTTTGGAGATTTTATGGGGAAAGACAGCTTCTTTTTCTGGTTCGGAGCCATAACAGATGTCGGATGTGTTGTAGCTTCCTCGACGTTGACTTGATTCTTCTCGACATTGACAAGATTTTCCTCTATATCGACCAGTTTCCTCGATGTCGAGTTGGAGTGCTGTGCAGACAAATCTTGGCCAAGCTTCTCCTCGACATCGACTTGATGTTGCTCGACATCGACCAAATTCTGGTTGACATCGACTTGCTGCAGGTCGACATGGAGTTATTTCTCAGCTTCTTCGTCCTGCTGTTTCCGACCTCTGGCTCGCGTAGTTGATGCTCGCTCCTGAGTTTTACGGTTGCGATGTGTCCGGTCTTCCCCTTAGGATTTGGTTCTATTTGCCCAGGGAGTTGCCCGGTCGGTCGTGGAATTTGTGCCGCGAATTGACTCATCTGAGTCTCTATGTTCCTCTTCCATATGTCCATCTCTCCAAATCTTATATTGAGGTTCTGGAGCTGATTATTGATGGCGCTTGTAGACTGCTGCTGATGTGCCTAATTCCGGTGCATCTCCTCGAGGATCATTTGTAGATCATCCTTCCGTTGATCTCTTTCTGGATGTCCTGGAGCTCTGTATGATGGGGGGTTCCTAGGGGCACCTTGGTTCCATTGTGGTTGCTGAAACCTTTGGTCCCCCATATAGCGATTCGAACCCCCTGCGTAAGCTACCTCTTCGTGGTTTTCTGCCATCCTGACTTGCTCTGTGTGTGGGCACTCAGTAGTGGTGTGCCGCTGTGATCCGCATTCGATGCAGGGTTGGTGGACAGAAAGATACTTGACTTGCTTGAGGAGCTTGCGATTCTGATCTCCTTGACATCTGGGTCAATCTCCTTAGAAGGCTCGTAGAGGGGCATGGATGGGGCTGACCTGGCATAGGCATTCTCATCATAGTTAGTTGGAGTCCCATACTTGTTATCGTAGTTGGTAAGCTTGTCGAGGGTAGCCCATGCATTAGCTGGTGGCATTGTCAGATACTCATAATGAGTATACTTGTTGATTCTATCCTTAGCTGTCAGCTCAAGAGAATTAAAGAAGATCTCCTGAACGACATAGGGTGGGTGTCCATGTGTAGGGCAGGATCGCAGTAGATCCTTATATCGTTCCCATGCTTTTGCTAGTGGCTCCCCATGCTTCTGTTTGAAAGCTGTAATATTTTGGCGGAGGAGTACTGTCTTGGCAAGAGGAAAGAATTTATTGAGAAATTCCTACCTTACTACAGCCCATGTTGTCAAGGATCGTGGAGGGAGACCTTCAAGCCACTTCAATGCTGGGCCAGCCAGAGACCAACGAAAAACCTTCATCATGACATATTCCAAAGTGGTACCATAAGCAAGAGTACGACACATATCAGAAAAATTGGGAATATGTTGAAGAGGGCATTCATTAAATCTACCATAGAAAGCATTATTTTTAATCTCAATCAGGAAAGGAGTTCGAATTTCAAAGTTATTTTGAGGGATTAGAATGGCCGATTCAGGCACGACGAGAGTGGGGTGCATGTAATCCTCTACAGTGGTAGTGATACGGGGTTAGCCGTAGGGTGGCCCGATCTTCGACAATCAAACTAGAAATAACAAGAACGGAAGCAAAAGACTCAAAGACTCGAAATTGATAACAAAGACACGACCGATAGGGACTGATTCGAACTAAAATAGAACGAGGCAAAGACCCCAGGCCTCCTAAGAGGGTAGGAACCAAATACCAACGACTATAAAGCCCGCCTCTACAACCTTACACAACCAAGCGGACAACTTGGAGGCACAAGGAGGGGACTTGTGATTACCTGGATCACCAAGCTCTCGCGAGGTTGACGAACTCAAAGCAAACCAAGCAGGATCTATAACCAATTTGCAATCGATGAGCAACGCTACGAATCGATTGACTTTCTCACAGATGTGTTTCACACAAGAACTGTAAATTTCAATAATGGAAGACGTCTGATTACAATGGATGAATCAGCCGCTTAATATAATAACCCTAGGGCTGATTTCTAATAAAAATAATAAATAAAAGGAATTAATTAAATAACCCTAAAATAATTAAAATAACATAATTAATCAAGGTCTCTAAAATAACAACATAAAGAAGCCCAAATTCGGCTTATATAAGATTGGTGTCCAGCGGCCAACAGCCCGGGGCTGCACGCCCGCGCGCCTGACCCGCACGCCCGCGCATCCACCTGCACGGCCGCGCAAAAAGTGACAGCTTGCAAAGAATGTGATTTTCGACCAAGCTCCATGTCGAATCTGGAAAAACCTTCAACAACAAAGTTGTAGATCTCTTCGTCCTCGTTCCGACAAGGTATAGCACGCCTCAATCCGATTAATATTGAATCCGTACGACTCATTTTATCGAGACGTCGAAAAGCTGTCAAACGGCTGAACGAATCTAAAAATGAATGACCATCAAGCTGGCACCTTTGGACCTTCTCCCATGGTGGAGCCTTCTTCTTCCTCTTGAGGATGACAACATTCTCATGAGCTCGAATCATAGGTTCATCCCCAAGTATATGCGTGTCCGGATGTGTCTTGGATGGTCCCGCATCATTCCCCCTTTCTTGAAAAGGATTCGACCTCGAATCCAATGTTGCATAAGATTCCGCAAATGCATCCACACGAGCTCCTGGATCGAATACCTCATGCCCATGAAAACTCCTCTCAAGACCATTAGAGGTCACTACAACACCAAGAAAGGAAGCCTTATTAGTGCACAAATCACATTTCACATCATTTTCATTATGTTCTAACTTAATATGCACCTTAGCTTGTTCATTTATTTTTAAGTTTCCATCAAAAACTAGCAAGTTGTCTTCCCTTTTCAAAGCTGAATTTGCAATCACTTCATTGCTAGCAATATTAGAACAAATTTCATCATCAATGATCATATGACAAACATTGCCTTTTTCTAAGCACAAATCTTCTCTTTGATTATCATCACAAAAAATAGGTTGAACACTTAAATCAATCAAAGAATCATCATGCTCATATCCAACGCAATCATTATCATCACAGGCAAGTAAACTAAGAACTTGATCATTTGCAACATTCTCTTTAATTTCATCTACAAACTGATTATTTACACTAAAAGGAACAAGATGTTGATTAGCATTATTATTAACATGCTCATTGTCAGATTCAGATTTGCCTATGTGATTAATCATGAAAGTCTTCTTATTTGGGCAATCCTTCATAACATGTCCTCTACCTTGACATATAAAGCAAGGAACGTACAAAGGTTTAAGAGGACAAGAGTTAGGATTACTCCCTTTAGGGCCAGTAGATGCCCCAGACGAATGTCGTCCCGCTACTGCCGTCAATCTTTCATTTATCCGTACCAATTTCTCAGTCACGGCTTCCAACTGTTTGATCATCTCAGCTTGAGTAATCATGTTGTTGCCCTGGTTAGACAAGACAAATAAAGACAAACAAATAACTACGTGACAGTTAGTAAAAATATAAACAATCTCACAAGTGTTTCGCTCACACTCTTCTCTCTAATTGGTTATGACAAGCTTGTTGGGGCAATCCGCTTTGGGCAAATCAACACTCAAGCAAGGACTCAACAATCAAAGAAAAGTAATCAAGAGAAAGGACAAAGAAACACCGAAGAAAGTGCTCGACACAAGCTGGACAGAAGCTCGGAATTGGCCAAACTGACTCGACAGGACACTGTACCGAGGCTGTACCGATGCTAGAGGGGGTCGGTATGGGGTCGGTATGGACACTGCAGTACACGACACACAAAAATAGGAAAAGAAAATTAAAGAAAAGAAAGAAAAACTTGGATTTTTACCTCTTTTTGATTTAAACCCTTAGTATGGATGTTGTAGTTGCAAGGTAGGGCTTAAAAAAAAAATTTATGGTTTGGGAGGTATGTGTTTGAGACTTTCGATTAGGGCTATAGGATTTCACCAAAATTGATCCTTGAAAGTTCTTGCACTAGATCTCAACAATTCTTTTTTTTTTTTTTGAAAGCTTACTTTTGCCCCTACTGAATTTTATCCTCCTAGGACTAAGCTTTGAATGTAATTTTTTTTTTGTTTTTTTTTTAAGCTTACTTTTGCCCCTAGTGAATTTTATCCTCCTAGGACTAAGCTTTAAATGTAATATTTTTTTTTTACTAATGCAAGAAACTATCTATGAAATAAAAGGACTCTTGAAAATTTAAGCTATGGTGAAAGAAAAATAAAATTTATGTAGCCCTAATGAAATATATATATAGGTGATGGTGTGGCTAAATATGGTAAATAAATCTATCTATGCCTTTGATAATCTATGATAGAAAATATGAGATATATCTACCACAAATTTCAACAAATTAAATAAGGCAATTAAATAGATAAATCTAGGATAAAACAAGATAGCCAAAGATAAAAAGCAAACTAGGGTTTGTGGGATTGCAAGCAAAGGCCGAAGGCTGCCGACAGAAGTTTCAACCACGTTGCCGTAGGAATGAAAGCTTGGACTGAATTTGATCGGCTGAACAAAGTGGCTTCAATTCAATTTGACTTCAATATTGCTAGTGTGGACACGGGTTAGTAGTGTTTAGGCTAAGTGCAACCACAATCATCACAAACAAAGGTTAATGCAATCAAAATAAAAAATTCAAGAAGTAAAAACCAAGAACAAGAAAGACTCTATTTTTTTTTTGTAGGTTTTGTGTTTAGGGAAACAAAAGACACAAATTTTGATGTCGGAAACCAAAGCTCTGATGCCAATTTGATACGGGGTTAGCCGTAGGATGGCCCGATCTTCGACAATCAAACTAGAAATAACAAGAACGGAAGCAAAAGACTCAAAGACTCGAAATTGATAACAAAGACACGACCGATAGGGACTGATTCGAACTAAAATAGAACGAGGCAAAGACCCCAGGCCTCCTAAGAGGGTAGGAACCAAATACCAACGACTATAAAGCCCGCCTCTACAACCTTACACAACCAAGCGGACAACTTGGAGGCACAAGGAGGGGACTTGTGATTACCTGGATCACCAAGCTCTCGCGAGGTTGACGAACTCAAAGCAAACCAAGCAGGATCTATAACCAATTTGCAATCGATGAGCAACGCTACGAATCGATTGACTTTCTCACAGATGTGTTTCACACAAGAACTGTAAATTTCAATAATGGAAGACGTCTGATTACAATGGATGAATCAGCCGCTTAATATAATAACCCTAGGGCTGATTTCTAATAAAAATAATAAATAAAAGGAATTAATTAAATAACCCTAAAATAATTAAAATAACATAATTAATCAAGGTCTCTAAAATAACAACATAAAGAAGCCCAAATTCGGCTTATATAAGATTGGTGTCCAGCGGCCAACAGCCCGGGGCTGCACGCCCGCGCGCCTGACCCGCACGCCCGCGCATCCACCTGCACGGCCGCGCAAAAAGTGACAGCTTGCAAAGAATGTGATTTTCGACCAAGCTCCATGTCGAATCTGGAAAAACCTTCAACAGCAAAGTTGTAGATCTCTTCGTCCTCGTTCCGACAAGGTATAGCACGCCTCAATCCGATTAATATTGAATCCGTACGACTCATTTTACCGAGACGTCGAAAAGCTGTCAAACGGCTGAACGAATCTAAAAATGAATGACCATCAAGCTTGCACCTTTGGACCTTCTCCCATGGTGGAGCCTTCTTCTTCCTCTTGAGGATGACAACATTCTCATGAGCTCGAATCATAGGTTCATCCCCAAGTATATGCGTGTCCGGATGTGTCTTGGATGGTCCCGCATCAGGTAGGGTAAGGGGTAAGCTCAACTTCCACTTGCCTCCTTCGCTCCGTTTCCTGCGCAGTGCCTACTCTCTCAGCGGTGAGAGCAATATCCTTCGTGGCAAGTTCCCTCTGAAGTCTCTCAATCATCTCAGCTTGTGTTTCGGCAGTCACCATGATCCTTTTCAGTTTAGAATGGATGTGTATAAGGCGTTCCGGATTGTCTAAGGCGTCAAACTCAGGTGGTTGACCAGAATGGCGCATACACCTGCAAAATCAAAACATAAAGAAAAAAAAAGTGAGATCTAACTACCTAAGGCGCGAATGATTGCTTCCCCGGCAACGGCGCCAATTTGTTTGAAGGAGGAAATCGAATTTAAAATAAAATGAAATAGATCAAACCAGATTCGTGCCCACGCAAATGATTACAAGACCTCCTCCTGATGCAGCAGTGGGAAGTCATGATCGATCCTCGAGGAAGCGTGTCAGCGGATCTCAGGTAGCGGCAAATCTCACAGACAGAAATAACAGACAGACAGAAATAACAGAGAAAAGCGGAAAAGAAAGCAAAGAAGAGGAACTGGTCAATATCGACTACAGTTACTCGATATCGAGTACGAAAATTGACTAACAGTGTTCCAAATGGACTAGTAGAAACCAAAACTCAGAAAAGCAACTCGATTTCGACAAAATCAACTCTATGTCGACCAATTACCTCGACGTCGACCTAACTTCTCGAGATCGAGTAACAACAGAAACTAAAATTGCAATCTATTCAAACACAGAACACAAATTTCGATGAAATAAATCAATAAACTAAAGACTTCCAAGATCAGGGTTTCAACACCACAACGATAACCATGCAAAATAACACATAAAGGCATAAAAGATCATGCTTTTCATCAAATAACTTTCGTTATTAACAAATAGGAATATAGAAGTTTTCGCATAAACCCTAATTGTTACTAACCCTTTTCACATAATTAACCCAAGTTGTATTAAGATCACTTTCGCTTCAATAACACAAACAAGGATCATCTTCAACTTTCGCAAAGGAACCATGGTCATAGGGATAGAAGACGAATTGCATAAAAAGATCAAACCTTTACCGCATCACCTTACATGGCTACCGTCGGGCTCACCCCGACCCTAGAAGTGGGTGGACTACTCGCTCTTCATCATGAATAAACTCATCAAAGATTTCAGGAAAATAAATTGCATTAAAAATAACCAAAACTTACAACCGATCGAAGCCAAAACCGCTTTCGCAAACTCCAACTCTTCTCGGCTACAAGCTCTCTCCTCTACTCTCTCTATGTAACTAATTGTAACTGAAATTGAATGAATAAAAATCAGCCCCTAAGGCTTTATTTATAGGCTTCCTTCCCTCTCTAATTAGGAAAGAATGATCTATATATATATTTATCTATCTAATAACATAAAGATAAAACATGGAAATAAATAATTATATCTAAAAAGAAACTAGAACTAATTGTGGATAAATCTTGACGGAACTTGATGGAATTTGATCTCGAAATAAACCATGGAGTTTATCTCCTCTTTAATAGCAAGCATCCATTTATCAGCATGAGTACATTTCACAGCATGTTCAAACAACTCAGGGGTATAAGCATCAACAACCTCAGCAATAATGAAAGCAAACTCAATTTCGTTGTCAAAATATCTCATATTGGGTATTCTGACTCTAGGTGATCTGTCTCTAGCTAACTGATAATTAGCCAAGTTAGGAGCTTCATCAAAAGGTTCATTTTCATGCACAGATTCAGAATCAGAAACATCAGATAAACATCATTGAACTCAACAGATTCATGTTCAGACATAGAATCAGAATCAGATGAAGTATGAGACAGAGAGTTGTGCATATCACCATGGTTTTCAGAGGAAGAAGATGAGAGGGAAGAGTTGCTTACCCCCCCCCCCCCCAACCCCACCTGATTGGTGAGGGCTGTCTTCAGTACTTGCAGGAGAATTTTGATGCTCGGTAATGGTGCTGCTAGTGCCAAAAGGCCCAATTGGGATGCCAGTACCAAACTCATCATCAAGGTGTTCTTGGTGAGTTTCGGGGTCATAGAACTGACCAGTGGTACCTGGATTCTCAACAATTTTGTCAGGTAATTGTTTGCAATGAAATTTAGTTTCTATGACCCAGAAACTCACCAAGAACACCTTGATGATGAGTTTGATACTGGCATCCCAATTGGGCCCTTTGGCACTGGCAGCACCATTATTGAGCATCAAAATGCTCCTACAAGTACTGAAGACAACCCTCACCAATCAGGTGGGAGGGGGTAAGCAACTATTCTCTCTCATCTTCTTCCTCTTTGGAATCAAGCACATCAGTTGTTCCATTCTGCAGTTTCTTTTCCTCATCATCTCTTTTCTTGTAACAGTCAAAGATGAAGTGGTTGTTTCTTTTGTAGTATGTACAATGCCTTTTGGGAGGATCAGAAGAAGATGGTTTATCTTTCTCCTTATCTTTTTTCTTGTTCCTTGAATTGGTAAATAGAGAGCGGCCATGCCGTAGTAGCACAACTATAAGATGAATCTTTTTTCTTGTTCCTCTTTCTATTCTCAGAGGTTCCTTTGGTAAAAAGCACATCCGGTTTAGGATCAGATTTAGCAGATTTATCACCTTTCACTTTAAACACTTTAATAACCTCATTTTTTTTAATAATGTCCTCAACAATTCTTTTCTTAGTCAAAGTCTCATTATTGGACATAATAACATCCTTAAACGTATCAAATTGAGAAGGCAAACCATTCATGAGAATAACAGATTGGTGAGTATCACTAATCTTATCATCACAGCATTCGAGTTCTTGTGTCATGCGAAGAAATATATCTAGATTATCGTCAAGAGACACAGACACATCCATTTTAAAATTAAAAATGTGACACAACAATGTTATTCTACTGGAAAGAGTTTTAACCTTATATAAGTCCTGTAAGGCCTTCCATAATAATATGGAGGTCTCATAGTGTACTACCTGTCTAGCAACTTCATCAGAGATCCTGATCATTATCTCACTGTGTGTGATAAGATCAAGCTTTTTCTTAGTAACATCAGTGGCGTCAGCTGGGAAAGAGTTAACGACAGCATTCCAGCATTTCTCTTTTATAATAATCGCCTTCATTTTGACTTGCCACGTGGCAAAGTCTATGCACCCATCAAAGGGTTTAATAGGGTAAGAGTAATCAGACATGAGGTCTTAGTTTACCTGCAATGAAAAGGTAGAAAATCAGTAGCAATATGTGGAGAGCGAGCATTCAAATCCTACAGCCTTCAGCTAAGGATTTGAATCTCCAAAATGGGGAAGCAAGGCAAGGAACAACCGTTGGGCGAGTCTAAAGTGATTTCAAAGTCGATAGAACCTCAAAACAATTCAGATCTCAAAGGTTCTCGTTGGATCCGTTCAGATCTAATGACTCAAGGTCCAGATCTGAACAACTTACAACAACGAGACTAAGATTTCGAAAACACCAAACTAGGGTTTCGAAAAATCTTACGAATCTTAGATCTGGATCTAAAGGGGAAGTAGATTTCACCAAAAGCTTCATTAGATCCTAGATCTAAACCCAAATTAGCGCTCTGATACCACTTTGAGGTGGGTTTACAGACACAAACACTAGAAACAACGAAGAGAGCAATAGATTGAAACGAGAAAGTGTTTTACAACCAAATCGAATGACAAACGAATGAGAGTAAAACGACGATCAATTAGCCTCAACTAGGACACCATTCACCAAGGCTAGGACCAGAAGGGAAACGAAGACACCAATCTCTTAGCTCAAGTGTTTCAATCAGTGTGTTTGGATGGAAGGGAGCTCGTTCGACGCTCACTAAGCAGCTAGGGGGAAGGAACCCTAGAAATCACCATAGGAGACAAGAACGGAGCAACATTAACCCTAACAGCTCTCTCCACTGATTTTAGGGTATAAGAATCCTTAAATATCAAAGTCACAAGATGTGCATCATTGCCAGCAAATGGGGAGCCTCAAACATGTGCAACCAAGTGGGCTCAAAGCCCATGGGCTTCTGAGATCACAGATTGGGTTAAGGCCCAAATCTCCAATTCAATCAGAAGCTTATGCACACATTTATACCAACACCTAGAATTAAAACACAAGCTAAGAGATGAGCTTTACACAACTTTTTAACAGAAATCAGAGGATTGAGCAGATCCGAGTATCCGACTCCAGGAGGTTCGAGGCTCGCACCTCTTCCTCATGCACCCTTTCCGTTGCCAGAGAGTCTTCCCAACGAACCTCGAGTATGATCCATTTGATTGGTT